>CM028131.1:383140000-383740000 GCA_016271365.2 Neoceratodus forsteri
AAGCCGCGGGCTTGGGTTTGGGATGCCAAGCGCAAGCCTGCTGGCCCTGATGCTGCTGGGCCGGATGTGCCGCGGGCGCAGACGGACGAAAGGGCTTGGGTTGCGGTTTGCGGCCCTTGTCCTTCTGGGCGGATGAGACCGAGTCCAGAGTGGCATTGGACTTTTCGATCCTCTGGAGGTGACCTTCCACTCCAGGGCCGAAGAGGTCGGTCCCCAGGAAGGGGACATCCGCCAATTTGTGCTGGGTATCCGCTGAGAAGGTGGATATCCTCAGCCATGCCCGACGGCGCATAGCCACTGTGGCCGCTACTGACCTGGCGCATGAGTCACCGATGTCCAAAGCAGTCTGAAGTTGCTGCTTGGCCACTGCCCTGCCCTGGTCCCGCACCTGCTTAACCGTGGTCTGCAGGTCAGCCGGGAGATGAGGGACTACCTTGTCCAGGGAGCCCAACAGGACATGAGAGAAATGTGCCATCAGCACGGCCGAGCTGGCCTGACGAAGGCCAAGGGAGGACGCAGCATAGACTTTTCGCCCAGCGTAGTCCAACTTCTTGGACTCCTTGTCAGGAGGTTTGTCCACGTCCCTGGCGTTTCTGGCATGCCGGAAGACGCTGTCGGTAACTAACTCCTCGGCTGAGGGGTGTTCCGAGAAACCGGACAGGGAACCGGTAGGGACCACATACTTCCTTGCCATCCTGGCCGAAGGCGCAGGGCAGGAAGCAGGACGCTGCCAGAGCTCCAAGGCCGGGCCTACAATGGCCTCGGCCACCGGAAAGGCCTCTGTTGGAGAATCCCCTCGGTCCAATATCTCCGTGAGGGGATACTTGGCCCACTTGGATACGGGCTCGAGCTGCATCCCGGTGGACTCCGAGATGAGCATAAGCAAACCTATGAAGGACGAAGGGCTATCGTCCAGTGACTGACCTCCTGAGGACTCCAAGTCGACCCACCTGGAGAACAGGGAGGAATCGTCGTCGGACTCAGATGAGTCCGCAAAGAGCTGCCTTGGGCCTGAGCCACCCTCCACCTGCCGAGGGCGATCGAGAGTGAGGGTGACAGACAGCTTATGGGGCAGACCTTGGGCCGACCGAGAATTTTTGGTCGGAGCCCCAAACAACGGCTGTGGAGGCGGAGGTTCCACCGGAATCGGTGGGGCAGCCGGCTTCGGCCGAGCAACAGGCCTGGAAGCAGGCGCCTCGGCTACGGCGAGGGGTTGCTTCGGCTGCTCCAGTGACAGCCACTTGATAGCCGGGGAAGGCGCCGATGTCGGCTTGCTCCCGGACAGAAGAAGCTGTTGCCACATGAGGTCCTCGTATCATCAACGCAACTTGCGTCAAAGCCTCCCCTCGTCCGGACGAGGACGAGCGGTAGCGCCGCTTGCCATAGTGCCGAGAACGAGACCGCCTGTGACGGCGGGATCGGCTGGACCGAGAAGAAGTCCGAGACCGAGACAGCGAACCTCGGCTTTTCCGAGGAGGGTACGGAGGTAGGGCGGGGGGAACCCGCTCTCCCCTCGGCTCGGAGGGCTCAACCGTGGACTCCGGAACTGGAGGCTCGGGCAAGTCCACGGACACCTCAACCACTGCTGGGGGAACCAGGGAGTGAGGGTTTTCGGCTTCACCGGTCGACAGCCCGTCCAACGGGTCGATAACAATCTCAACTACGTCGACGGGAGTCTCGGTCAACTGACCTGACGGGGACACCGTGAAGCCAGTGGCCGAAGCCGAAGGATCAACCGAAGTTGATGGTCGACTACTCGGGGAGAGGGACCTCTCCCGCTCCCAAGAGCGTCGACGGAGGGACTTACCTTTGTGGTCCTTCTTCTTGGACCGAGAGGAAGGTCCTGAAGATGGTGGTCCCTCTCCCTTAGTGGAGAGGGAGAGACAGAGCTCCTTAAAAGAAGCTGAATAGGAGGATCCCAGGGAGAGCGGGATAAATGCCGCGGCTGAGGAAGACGAAGATGCGGCCTGCGCCGCCTTCTCCTCGAGGGCGATCATCTGCTCAAGCTGTTCCGACGAGCCCGCCGCCGCAGAAACCGCCAACCAGGCCTCCTTCGACTTTACCGGAGGAAAACGTTTTTCGGGTCGCCCAAGTTGTAGACGGGCGGCACGGTCTTCCAGGACGTAGGCCGAAAAAGAAGAGCACAGGTTGCAAGCCTGCTGGTCGTGCCCAAGGCCCAAGCAGTAGACGCACGTGGAGTGCGGATCCGTCCGAGACATCTTCTGCCCGCATGGGCACCTCCGGAAACTGGGAGTCGATTTGTCCATCGCAGCCGCGAGGGAAATAAGAGACCGAAGTCTTGAAAACCTTAAAAGTAATTTCGGGTAAACCGAAGAAATAGGAACCAGTCTTATACGCAGAGCTAAGGAGGAACCTAAGCTTCCAAGTGGTAAGGAAGATCTGGCGTCATGGGGCGGAGCAGAGAGTTTTACCACCCGGGTGGGTGGGAGGAGCCAGCTTGAAGACCTTCTGGCAAGATTTAAAGCGGCAAGGATACCTGCCAATAAGTGTGGATGAACAACATATCCATGTCCCTAGAACTAAGGGCTCTTTTCACATCTAAGCTGTGCAGCCTCCTCTCGCCAGAGGAGGAATGGTCAGTGAAGTACACTGGAAGAGATACAGATTGATTAAGGTGGAAATCTGACACCACCTTAGGCAAGAACTTCCTGTTGGTCCTGAGGACCACCTTATCTCTGTTAAAGGAGATAAAATCAGGCTCCACTGACAGAGCTTGTAACTCACTTATGCATCTGGCAGAAGTGATGGCTACCAGAAACACAGTCTTCCAAGTCAAGTACTTAAGCTCTGCTGAAGACAAGGGCTCAAAGGGGTTGCATAAGCTGGGCAATGCAAACATTAAGATCCCAGGCAGGGCAGGGTCCCTGAATGGAGGGTTGGTGTGAAGCAATCCTTGAAAAACTTGGAGAATACAGGGTGAGCTGAAAGAGAAGAGGGTTTGCCTGCTGAAAGAAAAGCAGACACAGCTGCCAGATGCACTTTTAGGGTAGCTGGTCTCAGCCCCAAGGTATTTAAGTGGACCATATAATCCAGGAACTGTGGGTAAATCAGCAGATTCTGGGGAAATATGCTTCCAGAGCACCATATGGAAAACCTCTTCCATTTAGAATTATAAGTAGCCCTGGTGGAAGGTTTCCTAGAAGCTTTCAGGATATCCATTACACCTTGGGATAGGTGTAGATCAGCAAACTCTAACTCTTCAAGAGCCAGGCCTTGAGATTGAGAGATTTGAGGTTCGGGTACCAAACCCTCCCCTGGGCACAGGTTAACAGGTTGTGATTCCTGGGAAGACACAGGGGAAGATGGACCGCTAAGGACAGTAGGAGTGCATACCAAGGCTGTCTGGCCCAGTCTGGAGCAATCAGGATCATCTTGCAGGGTTGAGATCTGATTTTGACTAGCACTTTGAACAGGAGAGGGAAGGGGGGAAAAGCATAAAGAAACTTCCCTTCCCAATTGAGAAGTAAGGCATCCAGAGGGACTGAGCCTAACACTGGGGGCCTGCAGCAAAAAAGGGGAAGTTGGTGATTGTCTGGGGCTGCAAAAAGATCTATCTGTGGGTGCCCCATCTGGCAAATACCACCTCCAAGACCAGAGGGTCCAGTGACCATTCATGATGGCCCTGGGAAATCCTGCTGAGAGCATCTGCCAGGACATTGTCCTTGCCTGGGAGGTGAACTGCCATAAGGGAGGTGTTCAGGGAGTAAGCCAGAGACCACAACTTCATTGCTTCGGTGCACAAGGCCGTAGACAGAGTGCCCCCTTGCTTGTTGATGTACCACATTGTGATGGTGGTGTCTGTTCTGACCTGTACAACTTTGTTCTGAACAGATTTGGAAAAAGCTTGAAGTGCTAGAAAAACTGCTCTGAGTTCCAACAGATTGATGTGGAGCAGAGATTCCTGAGGGGACCACAATCCCTGGGTAGTGAGGTCGCCCATGTGAGCTCCCCACCCCAAGTAGGATGCATCTGTAGTAAGGATTAAGGAGTGAGACTGAGGGACAAAAGGAACCCCTTGTCTCAGATTGCTCTGATCCTGCCACCACTGTAGGGCCTGGATCAGGGTTTGAGTCACTGGGATCAATTTGGTTAGAGGGTCTTTCCTTTGAGACCAATAGGCTCTCAAATGGAACTGGATGTCCCTCATCTGAAATCATGCTCCCTGCACTACTGCTGTAGAAGCAGTCATGTGCCCCAGGAGCTGTAGAAAGTGCCTTGCTGGTCGAGAGACCTGCAGGGTGAATGAGGAGGCCAGAGAGACCAGGGTCCTTGCCCTGTCCAAAGGAAGGAAGGCTCTGGCCTTCTCTGTGTTCAGCTCTGCGCCTATGAAGGTGAGGAGCTGGACAGGCTCTAGAACTGACTTTGAAAGATTCAGAAGGAAACCTAGAGAGGTGAGCAGTTGCTGAGTTATCTGTAGATGTAACTTGACTTGGTCTGGAGACTGGCCTACTATGAGCCAGTCGTCCAGGTAAGGGAAGATGGCAATTTTTTGCCTTCTTAGAGAAGCAACTGCTACTGCCAGGCATTTTGTGAATACCCTTGGAGCAGAGGTGAGGCCAAAGGGCATTGCTCTGAACTGGTAATGGCCTGAGGGCAGCTCGAACCTGAGGTACTTTCGATGGGAGCTTCTGATGAGAATATGGAAGTAGGCATCCTTGAGGTCCAGGGATGCTAGCCAGTCCCCTGGCCTTAGAGAGGGTAGAATAATTCCCAGAGTCACCATTTTGAATTTTGGTTTTAAAAGGTGCTTGTTTAAATATCTGAGATCCAGGATGGGCTGCCATTCTCCTGTCTTTTTTGGGGTAAGGAAGTACCTGGAGTACAACCCTTTGCCCTGGTGTAGGGGTGGAACCCTTTCCACAGCTCTGAGAGCCAGGAGGGAAGAGACTTCTGCCTCTAGGGCAAGTGCCTCTGGTGGATTTGCAGGTGGAAAGGATCTGGTTCTCATCTTTGGAAACTTTTGAAGCTGAGAACCAGTCCCTGGCTTACTACTTCCAGGACCCACTTGTCTGATGTCAGAGACTTCCAGTCCTGGACAAAGTAAGCCAGCCTGCCCCCTACAGGTAGCTGAGAATCGGCCCTGGCAACCCCATCAGGGTGCCTGCTTGGCAGGGGCTTTGGGCTGAGGGGTGGAAGCAGGCCTGCTTGTACCCCGTCTGCCTCTCCCTCTAAAGAACCCCCTCTGGGCATAAGCAGAAGAGGAGGCCTGGGCTTGGTAAAGGCCTATGAAAAGGCCTGCCCTGCCCCTGGAAGCTGCCTTGAGGAGTGGCCTGCCTTTCCTTGGCCTGTGCACTCCTATAGGTGGTCCTATACTCATCCATTTTCTTCATGTAATTCTCTGTCTGCTCCCCAACAGAGAATTACCCATACAGGAAAATCCATGGCCTTAGTCTGGTATCCTGTGACAGGCTAGTACATCTGAAGTCAAGCCATTCTGCGAAGTGCCACAGATGTAGCCATGACTCTTGATGACACATCATTGAGTCCACTGCAGCATGGAATTGCACCTTGGATGCCTCAATACCATCAGCAGCCACCTGCTCCAGCTCCTGGCAAGCTGGCTAGGACCTGTTTTGCTAGAGCCATAACAGTATCCCATCTGAATTTCTGATATCTAGCAACATAAGCCATATAATTTGCCTGTCTGAGTCCCAGGATGCTGTCATGTACTGTTTCTTGCCATAGCATCAATCCTCCTGGAGTCCTTGTCCGGTGGGTGTGAAGCCAAGGGAATATTTGCCTTGTAACAAGCTGCAGCCTGCACTACCCCAGCATGGCTGCATTGTTGTGTAAGGAACTCCGTATCAGAGCCTGACAATGTGTACCTCTTGTCCATTTCTCTTATCCACAGGAGGTATAGTGTGAGGAGCTTTAAATTTAAAAGTCTGTTTCCCAAAAGATTTATGCAAGGGAATAGACAGTCTCCTAGACTCTGGGATATCCATCATTTCCACATAGTCAGGCTCCTCTTGATCATCCACAGCTTCCTCCATAGGGAGCTGGAGGGTTTCAGCCACTTTTTTATAAAACATAAAATGAGAAGGGGACTCAGAAAGCCTAGGAGGAGACACTCCTGAAGGTCTGTCTGGGGAGATGTCCGGGTCAATGGGCACATCCAGACTTTCAAATCCACATTCACTCTCCTCATGCTCCTCTTCCCCCTCCTCCGGTTCATAATATTCCTCTAAATCAAACTCTTGAACCGGTGGAACCGGCCGAACCGGATGCTTACCTGATGGTGCCGGTTCGGTTGGAACCGGGGAAAGCGACTGGACAATTTTAATCGCTTTGGCTATTTCTTCAGCGGTTGGAGAGGAAAGTTTTGGCTCCACACCAGCTGATTTCCTAGTCCTTTTTGCTGGAACCGACTCCTCAGAGTCGGATCTCCTTTTGCCCGAGGAAGTCTCGCCCTGGTCAGAGGGCACTCTCTCCGGTTCGGTTGGAACCGAACCGGGCTGGCCATCTGGTTCAGCGGACTTTTTGGCCTCCCTTTCCCTGAGCCTACCAACTCTCTTTTCCAGGGTAGCTGCAGGAAAATTTTTACAAATCTGGCAGTCTGCATTGAGGTGGTCAAACCCCAGACAATAAACACAGGTGGTGTGGGGGTCAGCCTTGGCAAAGACTTCCCCACAGACACTGCAGTGTTGAAACCCAGTGGGCCCGGTTTTTCTTTTGGGTTTCTCAGACATAGTGCCAGTCCTAACCAAACTTACCCGTTTATGGCAATCCGCCAGGTAAGACCCTCTTATCGGTTCCCAACCGTGTCACGGGTCGTGGAAAAAACCGTAATAAAATCCTTTTTTTTTTTAGAACCGATAAGAACCGGTAACCACATTCTAAATGAGAGATTAAGATATTTTAAACAACCTGATCGGTTGAAACCGAACCGATAAACCGTTTACAAGTTCCACACAGAATAGAAATTAATGTATATAGCAAGACTTCATGTTGTTTGAAAGGCTATTATAGAACCTCTAAGGAAGGCTTTACCGGCATCCCAATAGATTGCTTTAGGGACCCATGACCCCTCATTGGTCTCTTTATATAATTTCCACTGGTTTCCCAGATAATCTCGAAAATCTTTATTTTGAAGCATATACGAGGAAAATTTCCACTGTGGTATCATGTCCTTTCCTACTTTCATTTTAATCCTTCCCACTACCATAGCATTGTCTGAAATATGGATAGAACTGTGCGATATATCCATTACCCTATCATGCCATGCTCTGGGCATCAGTATGTAGTCTATCCTCGTCCATGTCCCATGAGGGTTTGAATAAAACGTATACTCTTTAGCCCCCGGGATTTACCATCCTCCAGCTGTCTATTAAGTCCAGTTCTAATATACATACCCACCTGCCATTGGATTACTGCCGCCGATATCCGTCCTTTGCCTTCTGAATGGTCCAATATAGGATCCAGGGTGCTATTCAGATCTCCCCCTATAATCAGGCCTGGGAATTGTTCTCTAGTAATTAAGTCCAGCAGTCCCGGGAAAAACTGTGGTTCATACTGAACCGGTGCATATACATTTCCTAACGTGATTGCCTCCCTACTAAAAATATTTATCTACCCTCCCTGTTATCCTTCACAATTCTTTGTACTTCAAATGGCAGGTTCTTATTTATAAGAATAGCTACCCCTCTCTTACGAGACGAGTAAGAGGCCGCAAAGCATCTGCCCACCCATCCACGTGTCAATTTAGCGTGTTCAGTATCCGTCAGGTGCGTCTCCTGTAATAAAGCGACTTGTGCCCCTTTTTCCGTAGTGCAGTTAGAAGCATCGTATGCTTAATCGGGTTTGTAACCCCCTTCACATTCCAGGAAACTACCACCAATTCCTGGTTGCTGGCCATTTCAGTTTGTCATTTGTTCCCAATTTCCGATTAACTGATCCTGCTATGAACCCTCTCCGTATCCCCACACCCATTATCCCGCCACCATTTCCCCACCTCCTTACTATTTTTAGCCTTCTTATGATATGAAATGCATTTGCAAGTTTACAGTAAAGCACACATTTAAACAAGCCCAATTATAACAAAATCATTCTCCCATCTCCCCCTGCCTATCCCTCCCATAATTACTCGCCATGCCCCTCCACTTCCTCCTCACTTTCCCATCTCCCCTACCTCCCCCATCCCTTGAATCACACTTGATGTAAACTGTCCCATATCTAGTCTCCTTCCCCCTTCTTGACACTAACTGCGGTTTAAGCATGAGTGTCTATGCCTTACCCTAACGATATACGTGCACCGCTGCTCTGTTCACGGACTACCCCTATTTATTTAACTAACCCTGCGTAACAATAATGCATAACACATAACATATGAACATCAACATCTGCATCAATCAATCTGTAAAACATACAGCATCCCTTTATACACCACCTCCCCAGCATTCAGCAAGCAACAGTCCGAGATCGCCGAGGGAGCAGTCACTCAGGCCCCCATTACTATATTATATTACATCCCCCCCCTTCCTTCCACACCCTACGATTAAAGCTGCAGACAGGAGAGAATTTGTTTTAATCCCCAGAAAAACAGCACAGCCATAGCCTAAATGCAGCGGATTGCACCGTGAGAACACATGCTTGGAACTTTCCCTCTTATACCTCCCATAGCACCCTTCCTCAAGGTGCTGAGAATACTTGCCGCCATGACCATACTGTCCGCATCTAGGCATCCTCTTTACTTGCTCTATTTCAGTCCCTTCCAGCAGGGGTCTGGGGCAGCACAGTTCACAGCATTCTGTCATTCTTCCATCCTTCGCATGCCACCTCGTGCTCCTCCGTTCTGTTCTCCATCTCAATGCTTGTCCTGACAAACAGCTCCCCAACTGCCTTCGCCCATAGTCCCTCGCGTCACTGGGAGCTCTGATGGTGTGGGAAAACTCGTGCAAACTTTTAACTTTCTGGAATCCACAGCAAAACTTCCATCAGTGTTCCCAAAAATTTACTCAGTCCAGCACTCATTTATTTATTTTCTTTTGCAAGTCTGCCACAAACTGCTCAGCTTTACTGAGCTCCCAAAAGGAATATGTCGCTCTCTCATATTTTATCTTCAAAACTGCAGGGTACACCATGAAATTCTCAACTTTTAAATTTCTCAGTTGAGCCATCAGGGCATTGAATACCTTTCTCTTTTGCAGCAGCCTTAAGGAGTAATCTTATGAAATAAAAAGTTGAGCACCTTGAAATTCCAACGTTCCGGCCCCTCTGTATGCACACAAGGTCGCTTCCCTGTCTTGGTTATGAGTGGTAACGAATAATAACTTGCCGTGGGGGTTGGTCCTCTGGGGGTCTGGGCATCACAGCACGATGGACTCTCTGTAACTTAAATTTCCAATTTTTAGGTTGCAATCCTAGGAGCTCTGGCAGGATCTTCGCGCAAAAGCCCATGATGTCACCTTTCTCCGCTCCTTCTGGCAACACCCTCAAGATGCAGATTTAGTCTTCTATAATAGTTCTCTTGATAATCCATTGCATCTTTTAACTCTTCCAGCTCTTTTCGTAGTCTCATTACTTGACTTGGGAGCTCCCCCGTATCATCTTCAAGATGTGAAATTCTCTCCTCAGCCTGACCGATACTGTTTGTGTGTGCAGACTGTTGCTCTAATATCTCTTGCAACTTGAGGTCAAGCTTGCCCTCCAACTTTACCAATCTAGGCTCCAAAGCCGCAATTACCTGGCCGGTCACCTTGCGGCCTAAGGCTCCAATTCCGGCTGCCGACAGTGAGACTACTCCCATGCTGTCTCCTGCAGAGGAAGCTGTAGAGGCCGCCACTTTCTTTCCTACTTTACCAGCCAGTCTTTAACTCTTCCCGCCTCCGGACACCAGGTATTCCTCCATGATACTATCATATACAAATTATGCTGGTTATTTTTCCAATAATGTTGATTTTTCTTAACTTATTTTACTTTTGGTTGTCCGTTACTTCAGAGCAGCGTAAGAGTGCGTCTATTTGCCTAGCTGTTCACCTTCATCTTGCTCTGTTAAATCATACTCCCCAATATCCATCTCCTGAGACTGGGGGTCCGAGCAGGGAGTAACCTCCTGAACCCTTGCAGAAGGTATAAACCCCTGAATTGCCTCAATGACTTTGATAGCCCTGGCAATTTTCTCAGATGTAGGCAGACTGTGAGGCACAGAAGAATCCCCTGTAGGTTTAGCCTGGGGTTTGACGTGCTTGGTCTTCTTTGACTTTTTGGCGTGGACCAGAGGGTCAGCTGGCCCACTCAGTCTCTTTAAAGAGGTAGACTAACCCTTATCAGGAGTGGTAAAAGAAGAAACTGCAGTTTCACCTGCTGATTTGGAAGGTGTTGGCTGGTTAGAGCCTGAAACACTCCCTAACTTCTTGTTCAACCTCTCCATTCTTTTTCCCCCCGTTTTCTGTGGGAAAGATTTACAAATTTCATCGTCAGAATTTAAATGATCAGTTCCCAGGCAGAAAACACAACTGTCATGGTTGTCTGCCTTGGCAGACACTTCCCCACACTTCACACAGTTTTTAAAACCTGGGGTATCAGTCTTTTTCTTAGGTTTTTCAGAGTGATCCATTTTCAGGAGAAAAACCTTAACCGCAAAGACTTTTCCTTTTTTTTTTGTGGTTGGTTCAGGAACCGATTAGGCACCAAAAGAACCAATAAATTTTTAGAATTCTGAACCGGGTCAGCAGTTCTCAGAACTGATACAACGGTTCACAATAACCGGATTAGCAGTTATAAAGAAACCGGGTTAGTGGTTTAAATTAATACATAAAACTTAACACAGTAATGAATATTTAAGACGAAAATAGAGAAATTAAAGTGGAAAAAGTCCGCAACTAATAATTAACTACTCTGTTCCTCAACGGTTATATCGCACCATTAGGAACCGAGAAATAAATGCTAAATCTACTAAACTAATACAAATTAGGCGTTTGAATAAAATTAAACAATAATGAAGGCAGTAGAAAGAAAGTTATGTATAATTAGAAAGGATTATACTCCACAATAGCCAGCAATAACATGAGGGATCTCCTGGGCATCTAGACTTGTGAGGTGGAGTAAGAAATCTGAGATGTGGATGGACTGTACAGCAGATGAAGGTGGCAGTTTGAACGTTTCACATGCCAATGATTCCATCATTAGCATATAGTTCCATTCTCCGGGCAGTTCTACTCAGCAGGCTAACTGCAGAGAGTTAGGAATACAAGAATACATGGGGTTACAATCTAGGAAAATACATTGTAAAAATGTGTAAAAGGAAGACTACATTGAAACTGCCTCTCAGCAGATCTGCACTGTGCAAAGTCATTAGAAATAATGGGTAAAAGCATCCCAAAAGCTCTCCTCAGCCATATCGGTTCTGACCAGATTTTGTTTCTCATGTAGCTGTCACCAGTTCCAGCAGCAAAACATGGCACAGTGGATCTTCACACTGGGACCTGTTCAGGTGTGTGTGTGAGGGTCTCCGGGCCTGAGCGGGAGGCGGGGGTGCAGGGTTTGATGATTTTTTTTTTTTTTTTAACACACAGATTAGGAAAATACATTGAGGGAGCATGTTCTTCTTTTCAGGCTCCAAGGGACATCAGAGGGGGTCAGCTGGGTTGACACTAGACATCTCATTTAAATCAACAACGACATGCATAAGGCCAAAACTGGTCTAGATAGCAGGGGAATGTAGACTAGCAATTTTTACACTAACTGCTAAGCCACCTAACTGAACGTTCTCATTTTTGTGATACACACACACTAACACATATACAGGTATATGCATATATATTTCAGTATAACATGGCAGTGCACTGTCTACATACATTTTTACGGATTAAAAAAAAAAAGACACTAAGGGACTGTTTTCTTCTTTTCAGGCTCTGAGGGACATCGGAGAGTAGAGAGTTGCCACTAGACACCTCATTTAAATTAGCAAAGTCATGCATAAGGCTGAAACTGATCTAGATAGCGGCAGAAAGTAGACTAGCGATTTTAGGGATGTTAGGTGTATTAGTAGTGGTATCACAAGTCAGAAGAGGGAGGTAATAATCCCTCTTTACAAGACACTGGTTAGGCCCCATCTGGAGTACTGCGTGCAGTACTGTAGGCCACACCTTCACAAGGACATTAACCAAATTGAGGCAGTCATGAGAAGGGCAACCAAAGTG
The DNA here is from genome assembly GCA_016271365.2 of Neoceratodus forsteri. Lineage (NCBI taxonomy): Eukaryota > Metazoa > Chordata > Ceratodontiformes > Ceratodontidae > Neoceratodus > Neoceratodus forsteri. The sequence continues at coordinate 383,152,162 of CM028131.1, forward strand.
GTGCAGGGACTGTATTACAAAACATATGAGGACAGATTAATGGAGCTCAATATGTATACTCTAGAGCAAAGGAGGGAGAGAGGGGATATGATCGAAACATTCAAACACCTTAAGGGCATTAACAAGGTGAAAGAGTCTAACATGTTTCAATATAAGAAAAATAGCAGGACAAGAGGACACAGCATGAGATTAGAAGGAGACCGATTAAGGGGTAACATAAGGAAGTTCTTTTTCACAGAAAGGGTGGTGGATGCATGGAACAGCCTACCTCAGGACGTGGTGGATATGAATACGGTGCAGGGCTTCACACAAGCATGGGATAGGGAGCAATACAGATGAGTATGAACAGATAGGCCATTGACAGAGCAAAGGCCGATGGCACATTTATAAGGCAGAAAAAGAAATGAGCAGACTGGATGTGCCTTGAGGTCCTTTTCTGCCGTCATCTTCTCTGTTTCTATGTTTGCACTAACCACTGAGCCACCTAACTGCACTTTCTAATTATTGTGATACACACACACACACACACACACACATATAGGCTCCAACTGAGGGTCGCGAGGGCTGGATGAAGTGCTGCCCACCCTCCCCACACAACACGTCGCCTCAGGGATCGCCCCGCCCCGGACTACCAAAAAACTCCAGAGGCTCAGCGGCCGGTTGCGAGGCTGGATGAAGTGCTGCCTGCCTCCCACCACAATGCATTGCCACGGAATCACCCCCGGACTACCCAAAAGCTCAGAGGCTCCAACTGAGGGTCGCGAGGGCTGGATGAAGTGCTGCCCGCCCTTCCCACACAACACATCGCCTCTCCCCCCAGACTACTGAAAGGTATGGAGAACATGCGGCTGCAGGAGCAGCACCAGCCTGCAGTACAGGGTGCTTTGTTTGACCCCGTCGCCCCCACCACCACCCTTGGTCGGCTCTGAGTTTTATAGGTGGTGTCACGTGATGCTGCAGAACCAATCAGCCCACTTTCCCATCTGCAGGTTATACTCGCTGAACACTAGGGGGATCCTGCCTGCCAACACTTATCCCCCTTCATTCATCCCATACAGCAATATGTCTCTCTTAGGTTTCTGTATACTCACACTGCTCCTCACTATCCTACCCCCCCACTATTCCTGCTAAAAATCTCTCTAACACCCCTGTATATGCGCATCTGCCTGCACCTCAGCCACCCCAAGCTCATCCCCACTGCTCCAAGCCCTCCCATCTGCTCTCCGTCACCACACACGCTGGACCCCCACCCTTCCACCGACGCCCCAGTACACAGTAGACGGTGGTTCCCTCTGTCCTACCCATACCCATCCTTAACTCCCTACCTTCCCTGCACTGCCCCCAGATCCTCGCATCTGCCCAAGCACCCCTACCACTACAGCCGTAGTCCTTTTCTCCGACTCATCACCTTACTCTTCTTGCTCTCTGGGAATGTCCACCCTAACCGCGGACTGGGACCCGCTACATTACCCCCTATAGGACATGGATTCCGCATTGCCTCCATGAATATCTGCAGTCTCCCAAGGAAGACTGCTGCACTCCAGTGTTGGGTCTCCCAACACACGCCCGACGTTCTTGCCATAGTGGAGACCTGGCTCTCCCAATCAACTCCAGATTCTGCTGTCTCCCTTCCTGGCTTCACCCTCTTTAGAGAAGATCATGTGGGTAAGCGTGGCAGCGGATGCGCAGTCTACCTGAGAACTCCCTCCTGGGTCACGTACTACCTACCCCCAAGCTCGACCACGGGGCCCAAGCCGTCACCCTTAAAATCACCCCTGACCCTGGTCGTGGCCCTCTTTACCTCACAACCACCTACATATCCCCACGAGTACAAAGTCAAGCTATCCGCTCCCTCACTGATTATCTCTACCCTGCCACACAAGGCTGAACAGCTCGTTCTAGGAGACCTCAACATCAACTGGCTTGGCTCCACTTCAACACACATTAAGGACAACTTCACAGCCTTTGACCTAATGCAATTAGTCACTCGGCCCACCAGATTTAACCAATCAAGTGGGACCAGCTCCCTCCTAGACATCGTGCTCTCAAACCGCCCACACAAAATCAAGTCTGTTAACGTCCTAGCCAACTCCTTTAGCAACCACTTGCCTATTCTCTGCGTCTGGTCCTCCCCACGCCCAATCCTGCGTACAAATCCACCCCCCCGTCGCCGCTTCCACCCTGGGGGTCTTAATAAGCTAAAGCAGTACCTTGCCCAGCTCAACTGGTCCCCGATCTCCCTCATAACAGATACAGATACTGCTCTAGCCTTCCTCACCAGTGCCTTCTACAAGGCCTGTGACATCTTTGCCCCTGTCACCAACACCCGCTCCAAGAGACACAATGCTGCCTGGATTTCCCCCTTCCTGATCCAACAACTGAAGCAGCGTGATAACCTGTGGCACATTGCTGTCGAGACCGGCAGGACAGCAGACAGACAAGCCTATAATGCAGCTCGCAACCAGTGCACCTGGGCCATAAGACAAGCCAAAGCCAGCTACTATCAAACCGCCTTGACCTCTTCCTGGGGCTCTGCCTGAGCCTTCTCGGATAACATAAAGGAGTTAAACGGGAAGACCCGCTTTCCTCCTCCCTCATAGATGGTTATTAACGGCACAATTAATACTGGCCTACCACGCGTTGCTGACTGCCTCAACACAACATTTTCTGACCTAAGTGCAGTCCTTCCTGCCCACTTCATTGACCCTATCCATACATCTAACTGCCCAGCCATCTCCCGACCTCCTTTCTCTCTTCAGGACCATCTCTCCCCATGACACCAGGCCACTCCTCCTAAAAGCCCCCTCCTCCCACAACCCGAGATGTGACCCCCTTGACTCCAGGATACTCCGCCTAACACTTGATGTCAGCCACGAATTCCCGGACTGGACTTCTCCACCACCAAAAAGACTGCCTCCCTGAGTTTGCCCTATGGCTGGCTATCACTTCCTCCATCCTGTCTTTGGTTGACTATGGACTTCCTATCTATGCAGCCGCTGACTCCACGGCCCTCACCAAAGTCCAGACCTCTCTCAACAAAGACTGCAAGCTCCTGACCGGTGCCCCCCAGCAAAATTCACACATGGCACTCTACTCCACCTCAAACATACTCAATTTTGAAGAATGCCTGCAATACCACACCTGTATACAGGCATAAAAGGCTCATCTTGGACTATGCCCCTCCCCAGGAGTCACCACACCCCTTCTATGGGCCTCCCACTCAGTCGCCACCTGTAATACTACCAAACCACCTTCCAGGTGCCTAGAGCCAGGACCTCACTCGCCCAAAGGTCTTTTCACCACAGAGCACCTTCCTGGTATAACTCCCTCCCCAAGCACATCACAAACATCTCCAAAATCGGCCCCTTCAAAACCGCCCTATGCAAACACCTCACTAGCACTCGGAGCTGTATATGCCCATCATAGGGCTTTCTGAGAGCGCCATTCTAAACCAACCTGTCCCTACAGTATTACGTATGCACTAGTTTACTCGATTAGCCTGTTATATTCTGTACATCACACACTGTAACTTGTGTGTTCCACTGGGACACTAAATGACTTAATTTTTGTGTGCTCTTTGCAACTTGTCTATTTTGCTCTCTGAAATGCCTGCTGTGTATGCTCTTTGTATCGCACCTGTATTGTTCCCCACTGTCTTGCTTCACAAATATGTTGTCTCCCCTCCCTGTGATGAGGTGCCTTTGTAAATGAGTCTTTGACTCAAAAGTTTGTAAATCTGATCTTTGAATTAAATAAATATAGTATCACATACACATATATGCATAGTGTACATATTCCAGTTTGACATGGCAGTGCACAGTCTACGCACACACAGAGCTTTGCCAACACACACACATACATATATATACAGTGCCTTACGTGGCATTTATTTACCTGTACACGTAATCCTAACTTTTACTATATTTAGGATAAGCACTGTGTTTTGCATTAACTCACTGTACAACTATATGGCATGGCTGGGTAACTAAGGTAGTGGACCAGGGAGGTGAGGTGTATGTGGCTTATCTGAACTTCAGAAAGGCCTTCGACTCCATCCTCCACAGAAGGCTGATTAAAAAACTGTGTAGCCTAGGGGTGGATCCTCAAATAGTTCTGTGGGTAGAGAACTGGCTGAATGGCAGGAGTTAGAGGGTTGTGGTAAACAAGGAGTACTCAGCTAGCCCCGTGATGCTGAGGGGTGAGATGCTGGATGCCACACCTCATGTCATGCCGGCAAACCAGGTTTGGGAATGGACTCTGGCCGTCAGGGGTCAGCAGGGGAGGGACAGGACTGAGCGTCCGGAGGACTGCTCTCCTTTCCTGGGGTAGGTAGCAGGGCTCACATCGCTCCTCAGCGACCCCCGATGGAGATCGGGGACCCTGCAAGGAGTGTTGTCATAACAGGGGGTGGAGCGGTGGTGGACATCAGCTCAGCAGTGCGCAGACGTCATTGCACTTCCGTGCTCCAGGGTGAAAACCAGCAAGAAAATCACCGGATGACCTAGGGAGGTGACAGTGACCCCGGGAGCCAACGACCACATCCCAACGTCAGACCAGTATTCCACCAGCTCTTCTGAGCCCCTCAGCCTCGCCCAGGACCATCCCGCTAATCTCAGAAAGGTCACCAGGTAGGTCAGATGGACCCTCCCCCGAGGGGTGAAACGGGAGGCTGGATGGATCCGTGGGTCTGGGCAGGGGGTGCTCAGCCACTGTACTCCCAGTGGAAGGGGTTTCAGACAGGAAGTAGAGGCCAAGGTTGTGAGGGTACACCGAGAGATGCCCTGGTCCCGGTGCTAGAAACAGAGTGTACAAAAAAACAAAAGCAAGGAGTGTGGAGGGGGTTGAGAGATAACAGATGGACCAGACACCGAACTTCAGGTTCAACACACAACCTCTGTGTGATGTTTATTCAAAATACAAGAAATAAGCTTCTGCAATTGCCATATTCCTTCTTCAATACATCAGTTTGCAGCAACAGACTATGAACGTCCTTTCTCTGCACTTAGCCAGCACCTACTGACACCGATATCTGATCCAATTCACCAGTTGAGATGTAGACACCACCCCTATGCAGGCCCCATTTGCTTGGGTAGTGGGCCCCCCCCCCAAAAAAAAAGCTACAAACAGAGAAACACAACGCAGAATCACTGAAAGAAGGTCTACCCCAAAAGGCATTGGCAACAAATCAAGTTTCAAAGAAATACAACATCATACATACTTCCATAAAGCAATGCATCATGGGATATATGCAAATCATGACATTTTTTACTTAAGTTTACAACAATATACATGTATTTTAAATAACACAACTAGCTTAATTTCTACAATAGTCACCTAGTACTTTTTACCATTATCAAAAACACCTAGTGCAATGGTATTTTCAACATTGACAGGTTTCATAAACATAAGGTACATACATCAAGGTATTATTACGTAGTGCTATTACATACTAAATCCAACAACAATAAACACAACCTGTTTTACATACCTTTGGAGGTCACCACAATAACCTCCCTGTACGAGGACCTTAGAGGGAAAAGGAAAATTAAAGAGGACACTATAGCATAGTCAAGAAAGGGGAAGGGGTGCCCACAGGTGGCCAACCTTATGGACTAGAAACTGTAAAGGATAGATTAGGCTAAGAAATAGAAGAACGGTTGCAACAAATTTAAGAAAAGTTCGGCCCTCAAGAGTGGCAGGATACCCTAGAGGAGGAGAGGTGAAGAGAAGGATGCTGCAGGGGTTGGAGTTTGGGCCGGCCCTCTTCAATATCTTTACTAGGGACACTGCAGAGGGACAGGAGGGGAAGTAATGCCACTTCACAGCGATACAAAGGTATGCAATAGGGTGGTCATGCCAGGGGCTGTTGAAAGAATGAGGGAAGACCTTAAACAACTGGAGAAATGGTCTGAAGAATGGCAGCTCATATTCCATGCAAAGAAGTGCGGGTTCATACACATAGGGCACAAGAACCCAGGAGCAAAGTATGAACTAGGTAGGGAGGTACTGACAGTTACGAAGCAAGAAAGGGACCTGGGAGTTATCTCAGAGGACCCAAGACAGACTAGGCAGTATGATAAGGTAGCTGAAAAAGCTAGCCAGATGCTTGGATGCACTGGGAGGGGTAACATGAGTAGAAAGAGGGAGGAAATCTTTCCCCTGTACAAGACTCTCATGAGATCACACCTGAAATACTGTGTCTGGTTCTGGAGGCCCCATCTGAGAAACAACATAAACAGGGTGAAGGCGGTGGTGCCATACACACACAGAGTAATACACATGCACAGCTTCATGTTCTGAACTGTGTACTGCTAATATGTAGCATTACAGCCATTTGCAAGCTGACTACAAAAAAGTTAATGTACCAGGAAAGAGTTAGAGTGGCACGCGTGCACACACACGTACGTTAAAACTCTTATAGATCGCCTTCCTGAAATGATAATGAAACACAGCTGTTAATACACTGAGCGCATCCACTGATTATAATTTTAGCTGGCAGGAGTATACTCCATGTAGAAGGGATTTATGAATGAATCAAACAGTTTCAGCCAAAACAGTGCAGAGCAGGGAGACACCAAAGCCAAACTGCTTTAGTGGAGTAATTTTAAGAAAACTGCAATTTTATGAAGTCCATTAGGAATCTGGAGAGCTCCATTTCTCTACTGTGAGAGCAACAAGTCTGAAGGACTCCACCCACTGACGCCGTGAAAAACAAGCACCGATATTTCACATAGAGTAGCTGAGTCCTCGGCAGCCCACTGAGGAAAACGCTGCTTGAGGGAGAGTACAGTCACTGTTAACAGGACAACGGCAAGGCAAGGTCCCAACACAAACAGCAATATAACCTGAAAACTGGGAGACAGACGCAAGAGCTGAGGGAACACCCCAGAAACCTACACTACCCCAGAAATAAAACAGAAAGTAACTACCTGTGGCACCTTTTCTTTTAGGTATGTATTTATTTAATCATAGACCATGGGCTGACAGTATAGCCTAGAGGTTACAGGAACGAGGCATGAATGAGCTTGGTACATCCAACAGACCAGACCTGAGTTTGATTCTCACAACCTCCACTTGCATACTGTGTTACTCTGAGCAAGTCACTTAACCGCTCAGTGCTCCCAGGTTGCCCCTGAAAACAGGCACTTGTGCCTAGTGGGCCTTACCCGGTTACCGAAGACTAAAATAAAATTAGAACACCTAGAGCAAGGCAGATAGGGCCCTCAGTCCATGAATGGAAATGGGTGAGACAGGTTAGTCAATTTGAAAGCCACAGCTTGGCCAACCCAGTGGCGCTGAGGGTTGAGGCAATGGACACCACACCTCACGCCATGCCGGCGACCCGGTTCGGGAATGAGCCTGGGCCGTCGGGGATCGGCAGGGTGGACTGGGGAACTTCACCACATTGTAGAAGCTCCTGCGGACGCCCAGGGGCACTACTAGCGTCAGTGACAACAGAGGGGGAGCACGACAGACGTCAGCACATTGTGCCTGGATGTCATTGCACATCCGCGCTCCGGGGCCAACAGGAGGAAAATGGCCGAGTGCGACCATGCAGCTTGATGGCCGTGCTCCAAGCCACCCGGAGTCCTGTCGGGGAGGGTCTGGGGCTGTCCTGGCTGGTAGAGGCAGAGGAGAGCCCTCCAGCAGGATGGCCATCCCAGATCCTACTGGGTACAGTTCGAGCTACCCAGCTCTCTGAGCAGGTGGAGCCGGTGGCTGGATGCCCCAAGCTGGAGTGTGCTGCAGCAAGGAGAAAAAAAACAGTAGTGATAAAAAACAAAGCCACAGCTTAACAGGCACACTTTTAATTTAGGGGTGCTCCTTGGAACTAGGTAGCCCCAACCTGCTATGCAAAATTGCAGCTCCAACGGAAAATCTTGAAAAAATGTAGACAAGCTGCTTCCCCTGTGAATAACACAGCTGAACTGGGGAGTTGCTGCTGCTTGGAATCCACATATGCACAACATTCTAAAGCTTGGGCTGTGCCATTCCCCTGGTAGGGGTGCATTATACGCAGTAGTTACTACTTCCCATTGACAATGTGGAACACTACAGAAAGTGTTATTGGTATCCACGGCCATGTGAAATTGGTATTTAGTGGCATCCAATGCTGACCTGGCAATGTCAGCAGTCATGGCCAAGACAGAACTCCAGAGAGCTTTTTGGTACTGAGCAGCATGTGCCATGTAAGCTGCCTGTCTTGAGGAGAAGGGAAGAAGCTTTGTGCCACTTTTTTCTCCAGGGGTCAGTCTTTCTGGAGTCTTTACCTGGGGGGTGAAACAAGAGAGGGACTTTTGCTTCATCACAGGCTACAGCCTGGACTATGCCCTCATGGTCCGGGTGAGAATACAGATACTCAGCAGTGGATCTGTCCACCTGGTATTTTTTCTCCACCTTCTTGTCAACCCCAGGGACACAGGAAGGAGTTTGTAGAATACTTTGGGTCAATTTTTAAGAGAGTTGTGAATAGGGAGAAACAACCTCTCTATAGGGACAAGACCTGCCATGTTAAGGAGCTCAGCCACTTCCTCGTCCTCCATTGCTTCTTGTGAGGAGAGGCCCAAAGTGTTAGCCATTTGCCTGACACAAGAAAAGTGGGAGGAAAAATCCTCCTGTCCACGATTAGGGGTACCAAACTCCTGTGCAGGGGATACTTCACGCTCAATAGGTCCTCCTAAGGCTGGGACATCCTCTTCCTCCTCAAAACAGACTTCAGGTCCCCAGTTCAGAGAGGAGCTGGTGAACCCAGAAGGGATCCTGCAGCTTGACTGGCCTGAATGACCTGCAGGGCTTTGGCAACGTCCTCAGCAGAGGGCATTTTAGTTTTGTCTGCTGGGAGTTCCTTTGCTTCTCAGCAGGAGAAGCAGCGACATGTTTTTCTTTCTGTTTCTTTTTAGCAGGAACAGAATCTGGAACCTGCTCAGTGGATCTTTTGTCTTTATCATATTCAGATACTCCCATATCAGACGTTTTAGGGTTGGAAGATTCCTTAGGTGGTCTCTCCTGTATTTTACTATGTGAAGAAAAAGAGGCCTTCTCAGGGAGCTTTGGTGACATAGAGGTAGAAGCAGAAGCTCTCTTCTAATCATTTTGCTCTTTTTTTTTTTTTTTTTTTAACTGTTTTGGGGCAAAACTTACTGCACAAAGTCAGAAAATAATGTGACTGGGACCCAGGCACTCCAAACGCAAAGCGTGGCGATCAGCCTTAGCAAAGATTTGAAAACACTTTAAACAATTTGTAAAACCTGCAGGTCCAGTCCTCTTTTTTTGGTCTGATACTGATCCCAAAAAGGGAAAAAATGAAATTTGCAATTGGTTCCCAAAGGGAAAAAGGAACTGCGATTAAATCGAAACTTTTTATGAAATATTTACAAAGTGGTCAGTTCCCAAAATGAAGGGAATCTACTACAAAAAGTAGAAATCGCTCTAAAAAAACAACTAAAAAAAAATAAATAAATAAAATTGTGGAGGCCTTGGTTCCCGGGAACCAAAATGGGACCGCCAGGAAACAAGGAAAAAAACAAAAACCAAAACAAAACAACACTATTTATAATAAAATGTAACTAGAGGCAGTGAAATCAATAAAATAACAGTGAATATTAAAAATCTCATACAAATAAACAAACTTGCAGTGAAGTTGCCGAGGAAAGTTCTTTCAGCGTCTAGTTATCAGGGCGGAGAAAATGAATCTGTTACTTGTAACACAGTCCACCTAGAGGCAGCAGTTTGAACAGCATTCTAGTTTCATTATTTGCATACATTCCACATTACATCACTACAGCTCCGGAGCAGTCAGAGATTCTGGGCTGACTGCATATGTCTAATCATACTGGGAGATTCCTGGGGTTTGAAAACTAGGGCGAGAAAAAATAAACCAAGACTGCAAGAGAAAGGTGGTCAACTGTAGTAACAGTGATCCCTGAGTCATAGGTGAGATGGCCGGTGGCGGGAGAAGAACTGAAGTGTATGCGGCCACCTATGGCTATATAGGGTAATACCAACAGGGTGACATCGACGTTGTGGGCAGTCCTAGGCAGACTGCTAGCGAAAAACTTCCATGTGATCCTGATGGCGGAGGTTCTTAGTGTGTGACCTGCTGCAAGAGATATCCTCGAAGAAGATCTAAGGTGTTTTAGTGCCTTGGACCTATCATAGGTAGCATTTATGAATGCACAGCACACCACAGCTTGGCCGCAAAATAACATTTTCCTGAGGGGGCTATGTACATCTTTGTCTGCCTTTCCAGGTATGGTAGGAATCACGCTGGGCCTATGCCAAGCAGCAAAGGTAGCATACTCCACAGCAGGGCGGTGAGACGGAAATACTATGGAAGAAGTATCAGACAAGTCCAAGTCGTCAAACAGGTTATTCTTGTTTGAAACCTGTTCCTCCAGATTGAATCCCATGGCAGCCTGTAACATCCCACGGGGGACCTAGGGTTGTAAACCACTGAGTCCTCACTGCACGTGGACACAGTGGAACTAGTCCTTTCATAAGGACTTTCCACATAATCTTCAGCCTCCTCCTCCTATATTATAAGGTCAGGATTGTACTCTAGGTCATCGTCAGTCTGGTCAATGGCAGAGATGAAGTATGCTGGTGAGGCTGTCGGGTACCGGGTTAAGATAGCGTGGATAAAACCATGCATGAAATACAGCGCTGCTTAGCTCTAGAGCGACAGGGGTTTTATAGTGTGCAGCAGAAATCGCTACCCTGTCACTGTAGGCTGCCAGCAGGGAAGGTGAAAGATGCTGTTGGGGCGGTGCCTGGATGAGCTGCTCCTGTGGTGGAGCGGCTAGAACATTTTCCTGACCTGAGTTTTTTTTTTTTTTTTAAACACCTGACGTCCATGGGCCTCCCCAGCGTTGATTATAATTAGTCCGGGGGGTTTGGGGGCAAAGTCCCCCATGTCAGGGGTGCTGGGGGTGTAGCTCCCCACAAAACCTAAGTTGTTGCTGCGGTGTGCGCTCTGGTAGGCATACTGTGCCAACGTTATGCTGCCGCACGCTGCTTTGCATGCAGCATTGTTGTGGTGCATGGTTTTGCCTGCGAGGTTATGACCCTGTGCAAAGCCATCGGTGCTTGAGAGGGGGGCTGAGGCACAACCCTCACATGCGCTGGCTTAGTGAAGGAGGAAGAGAGAGAAGGCATTTGAGGATATCCGTAAAGGATGAGTGCACCACCTGTATGTCAGTGCCCATGTAGTTGATGAAGGAGGCAAGGCCCCTGGTGTCAACGATGACACACTAGTCGCGCAAGGCCTGGTTGGCTTCTACAGCCTGCCCTGATCTGGAAGAGAGGTAATGGTTTGGGCGGCGGGGCAGCGCCACAGGAGCTAAAGTGGTCATACCTTTATGGAGGGCAACCTAGAATGGACCAGGAAGGTTTTGTCCTTTTCTCACTCCCTCTCCCAGCATTTATTTTTATTTTTGAAATGGGCATCATAAAAAAGAACTCCGATTGGCTGCTAGGGATGTGATAATTCATTCTGATGCACAGGAAAAGGTCCAACACTGGGCAGTGGGCATTGATATAGGAGATGCTGCCCACTCAGAACCTTAACAAAACAAATCGCAGCCATACTGTTTGTGCTGTAAGTGGTGCCAGCCGAACTGTAACAAATACCTCTGACCTCCTGTTCAGATTGCCCCCGTGTTTGAATATTTTGATTTTTATAAAATCCTTCTGCCTGTGGATGTAGCATGAAATTAACTGCACACATGCTCATTCATCAGTAAAAATAAATGGATCAGCCGCGATCTGTATACCAGCTCACCCACTCCTCTAGCTCTCTTCGAGCCCACCCGCTTGCTCCTGAAATTCTTATTTTTATTTCTAAAAATCTGTCTACATGTGGATGCAACATGAAATGAACAGCGATGTCTCTCTTAGCCCAAACGCTCGTTCGTGTATTATAAAAAAAATGGAACACTCATGATCTGTATACCAGCCCGCCCCCTCACTCTATCTCTCTACCAGCCTGCCCTTTAAGTTTTAGTTTTGTCATTTAATTAAAAAACAAAAACAGCCGCAATGTATTTCTCCACACAGCATTGGGGGAATACTGCCATGACAATGAGACCTAAACTACTGAAGCCTTTGTTGGACAAAAGTCCTTCAGTGCAAAAAGAAACACAAAGACACATCAGTGGAGGAACAATTTTATTAAAACTGACTCAAACATACATGTTTTTTACTATTTAAAATTAAGAATTTAACCTACCAAATGCAGTTGCACTACAGACAGCCATTTCATAAGCACAATAAACCATTCCAGTGTGTGCGTTAGACACTTTAACACACGGCTAGGAAGCTGGACGCACTCGGCCAGTGGCCTCGTGCCTCACTACACCTCCCAGCTGTGTGTTAAAGTGTCTAACGCACACCCTGTCGTGGCTTATTGCTTACGTGACCCAGATGTCTTCCCTCACATTTGGAAGGTTTGAATCCCGAAAAATGAGTCGGTGACAAGGCAGAGTTCTTTTACTCACGGCAGAGTTCTTTAGCTCCTTCTCCATTTGGGCTACCTGCTGATTTAGGAGATGCTTTTCCGAAGCACCTTTTCAGCGTCACCGGGTAGCTGTGTTAAACCCTCTGCAGAATGAGCACACCTGAACGTTAATAGTACGGGCCGAGTCAACACACTCTGATGTCGTCTGAATCTTCAGAGTAAATCTTTTCATCACATTTGCAGTAACAGAACCGTTCTGACGGCTCCTTAGTCAAGATACACGCTACCAAAGCACTTATGAAAGTGATTTCTAACTATGGAGAGAAAAAAAGAAAGTTGGCAACTGTAACAGCATCATTTCCAAGCATGGTTTGACGAGTATGGTCAATGGTAGGAAAAGAACTGAGGAGGGAAGGGGCCACCCACATTTATTTGGGACAGCCTAAGTCTGAGATTGTCGTGGATGGCCCCTAGTGAACTGCTTGCAAAAGTTTCCATGTTGTCCTAGTACCCGGCGTATTATAGTTCCACAGGTGTGGCCTGATGAAGATGCTCTACTGTTACGGTAAGTAGACACATTATCATACCACAAAAACAAGCATGAGGGAGGCCAGAGTGAACAGCTGATAAACAGACTAACCAGGCAAGCCAACAGGCCAAAAGCCAAATCAGTAATCAGAGGAAGCATCAACTAGGAAGCCCAAGACATGACCATGCAAGGGTAGTGCAGAGCTGCAAGTCCACAATGGAAGGCATATGGCAAGTGTAACCCCTAGGTGGTGCTATCCCAAGAGCTACTGCCTCTGCCTGCTTGGCTAGTAGCAGGTTAAGGGGCCTGAGTTCTGAAATGGGTGCCTCCACCTAGAGGTCAGGGTTGGTAGTTGTCAAGCTAACCTGAGCACAGCCCTCCGGAACACTGTAACCCCCCTCTTCCTTACTAGTGGCCGAAACAATGCATAATAATCACTTCCACAATACCCCGATATACCACACAAGTACCCACACTGTTTGCACTTACCACCAGGGCTTTCCTCTGGCTCGGACCCGGGGACCTCCTGTACAACAAGGTTATACACACAGCAAATAACAGCAGTACAGTACTCTTGCACAAACTGGAACCACAGTCAGGGTAAATGCAAAAAAGAGTTAGATCTGATTTATTTAAGGGACTTGAACAAGGGAGGGGTGTAATCAGGTTAATTTGCTTAAAGGTTGTATCAATCAAACAGTTATGCATGCATTTCAGGGTCCATAAACAATCACACACTCTGGGTACCCAGATGGGAGAATGGTGGGCTAGCCAGGAACGTTGCAGCTGGTTGGGGCCCTGTGATGGAAAAAACAACATGCACAACACACACTATTTGTAATCTGGAGCTGGAGGGCTCAGTTCATGAAAAGAAAACAACAAGACAATCAGAAGACATACTTTTAGATTAGGCTCTTGTTGCAGGGAGCTACCCTGATGATTACTAACGATACCCAAGACTGGACGAAAACAGACACAGCAGGTAGTTAATCTGGAGTGCCAGGAGAAGCAGGGCCCACATGAATCGCCGAGGTGTCATTCTTGTTCAAGCGTGGAGTAGGGGACTGATCCCCAGGCAGGTCTCTTGTTGATGGCTTTCTCTGTGCAGCTGGTAGTCTGGCTGGGCCAGTGTGGCAAGGCCCAGGCCAAATGGAGACCAATTCGGACACAGACTGTTTTGGGCTGGATACAGCTTCCAGCAAAGCAGAACACAGTTCACACAGTTGGGAACCAAATCACAACCCACTAACAACTCTCAGCACATTTACATGTAAGGAAATTCTACTGTGCCAAGCAAACTGCTCTCCGGTCATGATCACAAAGTCTCTGCACAAACCAGGGATTCAAAAGCAGCTGGAAATCCTGACAAACCAATCGCATTCAACAAAATCTTTGGTCTTCTTCATGTATGAGCCTGGTAAAAAAATCAGTGGCTTACTTCGTTCTCACAAACTTGGATTTAGTCTGAAATAATTCTCTTCTCTCCCTCTCAGGGGCAGCAGGCATACATGCAGGCCACAACTCAGGCCTTTCCACAGTTCTCCCGCGTGAAACTACTCGGACAGCTGCATGATTGTCTCAAGCTATTGCTTCTTCAGCTCCCAACTTAGATCTGACAACTGCCAGCAAGCCTGGGACTTTCCCCAGAATCCCAAAGGTTCGGTTGGCTGATCTGTCAGTCACAACAAAGGCTCCCCATTCAGGTGCAAAAAGGGGCCAAAAGCCCCAAACTACAACTCCTACAGATTTTGATTCCAGAGAGCTCCTGTAGTCTGGCTCCATTTTAGGTCCCACCAGTACTGACTGGTCCAATTTGTCAGTCCAGGACCAAGATAGTGGAGATAAAAAAACAGTCCTTGCTGCAAAGAAGGCAGGTTAGACAAACTACATTATCATTATCACTCTAAATGATTTTCAGCAAATAGTTACATCTTTCAACAGAGCTCCATCTCAGATTGCTTATGACTGCAAGCCAGGCAGCTCTTAGTACACAGAGACTATACAGGCATTCTCTGGCAATCACATTTAAACTGCTAAAACGCAGGACACCAGCCTGGCAGTGAGCATTTAGGCAAGTTCAAGGATGACTTTTCGGGAACCCCCATTTGTAGGGGGGGGGGTTACACAAGAAATAACATCAGGAATAGCAATGACAATGCAACAGCTGAATGGCAAGAAATACTGCAACAAAGCAGAAGACAGAGGCCAAAGCTCAGGAGCATTAATGGCTAACAACTGGATGGAGACCCTTAAACCAGACAGTATGAAGACCTTTGCACCAGATGAGAACATCAACAAGAGAGCAACAGGGAGTCATCCAGATAGGAAAGATGCTGACCAGTCAAAACCCAGCAACGAGCACAGTGGGCAACAACAAACCACAGACATACTCTGACAGATAAAAGACATGACGGCAAGCAGCCAGAACATCGATGAGACAAAACCAAGTGACAATAAGGGCAGACACTGATGAAGATGCAAAACAACCACTGTGCAAAACAGAGAACAGGGCACAGAATAGGAGTGGTTACACTGGAAAAGCACAGCAACGATCAGCACCAACAACAAATGGAAACAGGCACTCTGTGTCAGGCGGAGAACTGTCCAAGAGTGTCAACAAGGCGAAGTCATGCAACAAACTACTTGTACTTCAATGGGGATCTGCCGACAGACAAGGGGAAACACCCACTGCATAAAACCGACTGCACAAAGGAGGAACATCAATAAGGCAAAGCAAAAGGGCAACCAGCAGAGATGAAGATATCGTAAAAGGCGAAGGCGAGTGAAACAGAAAGAATGTCAATAAAGCAAATCCAGGTGACAGAGCTGAAAGGACCCAAGGGCCATAAGGACACAGTGGGGTGAGCTAAAAGCCAGGAACTGACCTTGGTATCCCAAAGGATAGTCACAATGGCAACACAGGCTGATAAGATGGTTGAAAACCACCCTTTTCTGTTGATGCTGTGGAACCTACAGGGAGGGATCCAGAAGACTATCAATAGAGACACAATGGATGGACAACATAAAAGCAGACACCAGAGGCCCCAGGGCGGACAACAGAAATAACCACATAAGGGAGACCAATAGTAACCACTGGCAGGAGACCAACAAGAAACCGTGGACATGAGACCAACAGGTACCACAGTGTGAGGCCAACCATGGGCTACGCTGGTACAAGCAGGGCAGAAGATAGTGATGCCACAGCAGCAGCAGAGAGGAAGGGCCTGAGGTCCTCTCGTATAACAAAGTGGGGAATAGACTGTACAGGTCCCCCCCCCCCCCAAAAAAAAAACACTGTACTTGGGCTGGTACACTGTCATGGCAGAAACATATTTCAGTGCCAGCAGCAAAACCAAGGTTTGGGTGCAAGGCCTAGAATACACCTTAGTCGACCTCACTTAGAATACAAGGCTTGGCACATAAACAAAAGAGGCACCAGATGACACAGAAGAAAAAATTACTCACCTTAGTAATGTTGTTTCTTCTAATGGAGTCTTGCTATATTATGACAGATGCAGTTTGTCCCACCATTAGAACTGCTCCGGAGGTGAAAGAGTTAACTTCCATGCAGAGCATGGAACTTAGAGCGCGAGCTCGGTTAAAGAAGCTCTGTTAGGGTGGTTTCAAACCGAAACCGCTCAGACCTTTACTGAAAAACTCACTAAGGCTCTGTGTGGGAAGCTTAACTCACTCAGCCAACTGGCTACTAAAATATTCATACATTTCCTGGTCCCAACACCAAGACTCAAGTCAGGGACCAGGAAAATAAGATAAAATAACTAAATAAAACACAACCCCCAAACATAAAAGAGGGCATCAATAAATGCCAATAGTGGACTGCCCACCCCATACCCAAGTAGAAGTTCTGAGAGGGCAGGTTGGGGAGGTTTTAATATAGCAAGACTCCATTAGAAGAAACAACATTACTAAGGTGAGTAATTTTTCTTCAAACAACATGAAGTCTTGCTATATTATGACAGATGCAGACTACACAGCAGTACCTCCATGGAGGAGGGACAGAACCTACTTATGGAATAGGTTTCAGCTAATGGTTAAGCAAACCGAGCATCCCTCCTGGCCTGGATATCCAGGGAGTAATGCTTGGTGAAAGTGTGTACTGTTTTCCAAGTAGCTGCTTGACATATCTCTAAGATAGGGATGTCTCTAGCAGCAGCTAGAGATGCAGCTGTACCTCTGGTAGAGTGAGCCCTCAGGCCTGAGGGGGAACCTTACCCAGCTTTGATAGCAAAATTGATACAAGAGACGCATCCACCTGGCAATGGATCTCTTAGTGGCAGGTCTCCTTTCCCAACCTCACCATAAGTGAGAAATAGTTGGAGGAGTCAAACCTGTGACCCTTGGTACGCTCTATGTAGTAACTTAGGGCCCTCTTAACATCTAAGCTGTGCAGCCTCCTCACCAGAGGAGGAATGGTCAGTGAAGAACACTGGGAGTGAAATAGATTGGTTAAGGTGGAACCAAACCACCTTAGGCAAAACTTCCTGTTAGTCCTGAGGACTACCTTATCCCTGTGAAAGGAAATAAAGTCAGTCTCCACTGATAAAGCCTGTAACTCACTTATGCGCCTGGCAGAAGTGATGGCTACTAGAAATACAGTTTTCCAAGTCAAATACTTAAGCTCTGCCGAAGACAGAGGCTCAAAGGGGGGTTGCATCAGCTGAGCAATGCAAACATTAAGATCCCAAGCAGGGGCAGGGTCCCTGAATGGAGGATTGGTATGAAGCAATCCTTTAAAAAACTTGGAAAATACAGGGTGAGCAGAAAGAGAAGAGGGCTTCCCTGCTGAAATGAAGGCAGAGACAGCTGCCAAGTGCACTTTCAGGGTAGCTGGTCTCAGTCCCAAAGAATTAAGATGGACCATATACTCCAATACAGTGGGTAAATCAGCAGATTCCGGGGAAATATGCTTCCCAGAACACCATATGGAAAACCTTTTCCACTTGGAGTTATAGGCAGCCCTGGTGGAAGGCTTCCTAGCAGCTTTCAGGATTTCGAGAACACTTTGAGAAAGTTGTAGATCAGCAAACTCTAACTGCTCAAGAGCAAAGCCTTGAGGTTGAGGGATTTGAGATTCGGATACCAAACTCTCCCCTGAGCACAGGTTAACAGATTGTGGTTCCTGGGGAGACACAGGGGAAGATGGACCGCTAAGGACAGAAGGAGTGGGTACCAGAGCTGCCTGGCCCAGTCTGGAGCAATCAGGATCATCTTGCAGGGCTGAGACCTGATTTTGACTAGTACTTTGAACAGGAGAGGGAAGGGGGGAAAGGCATAAAGGAACTTCCCTTCCCAATCGAGGAGAAAGGCATCCAGGGGGACTGAACCCAACACTGGGGGCCTGCAACAAAAAAGTGGAAGTTGACGATTGTCTGGGGCTGCAAAAAGATCTATCTGAGGAGTGCCCCATCTGGCAAAAACTATCCCTAGTACTAGGGGATCCAGTGACCATTCATGATGGCCCTGGGAAATCCTGCTGAGAGCATCTGCCAGGACATTGTCCTTGCCTGGGAGGTGAACTGCTATGAGGGAAGTGTTCAGGGAATAAGCCAGAGACCACAACTTCATCGCCTCGGTGCACAAGGCCGAAGACCGAGTGCCCCCTTGTTTGTTGATGTACCACATTGTAGTGGTGTTGTCTGTTCTGACCTGTACCACCTTGTTCTGAACGGATGCAGAAAAAACCTGAAGTGCTAGAAAAACAGCTCTGAGTTCCAACAGATTGATGTGGAGCAGAGATTCCTGAGGGGACCATAACCCCTGGGTGGAGAGGTTGCCCATGTGAGCTCCCCATCCCAAGAGGGATGCATCTGTAGTAAGGGGCAAGGAGTGGACAGAGGGATGAAAGGCACCCTTGTCTCAGATTGCTCTGATCCTGCCACCACTGAAGGGCCTGGATCAGGGTTCGAGTCACTGGGATTAACTTGGATAGATCTCTCTTGAGACCATAAAGCTCTCAAATGGAACTGAATGTCCCTCATCTGAAATCTTGCTCCTTGCACTACAGCTGTGGAAGCAGCCATGTGTCCTAGGAGCTGCAGGAAATGCCTTGCTGGTCGAGAGACCTGCAGAGTGAAGGACGAGGCCAGGGCCACCAAGGTCCTTATCCTTTCCAGGGGAAGGAAGGCTCTGGCCTGCTTTGTGTCCAGTTCTGTGCCTATAAAGGTGAGTACCTGGACAGGTTCCAAAACTGACTTTGGAAGACTGAGAAGAAAGCCCAGAGAGGTAAGCAGCTGCTGGGTAACTGGCAGGTGTGATTTAACCTGGTCTGGAGACTGACCCACAATGAGCCAGTCCTCCAGGTAGGGAAAAATGGCAATCTTTTGCCTTCTTAGATGAGCAAATGCTACTGCCAGACATTTTGTGAACACCCTTGGGGCAGAGGTGAGGCCGAAGGGCATTGTTCTGAACTGATACTGGCCTGAGGGCAGTTCGAATCTGAGGTACTTTCGATGGAAACTTCTGATAAGAACATGGAAGTAGGCTTCCTTGAGGTCCAGGGAAGCTAGCCAGTCCCCTGGCCTTAGGGAGGGTAAAATCATTCTCAGAGTCACCATTTTGAATTTTGGTTTTAAAAGGTGCTTGTTTAGATATCTTAGATCCAGGATAAGCCGACATTCTTCTGTCTTTTTTGGGGTAAGGAAGTACCTGGAGTACAGACCCTTGCCCTGGTGTGGGGGAGAAACCCTTTCTACAGCTCTGAGAGCCAGGAGGGTTGAGACTTCCGTTTCCAAAGCAAGAGTCTCTAAAGGGTTTGCAGGTGGAAAAGATCTGGCTCTCATCTTTGGAAATTTTTGAAGCTGAGAATCAGACCCTGGCTCACTACTTCCAGGACCCACCTGTCTGATGTTAAAGACTCCTAGTCCTGGACAGGTAAGCCAGCCTGCCCCTACACGTAATGGAGAGCTGACCCTGGGCATCCCATCAGGGTGCCTGTTTGGCAGGGGCTTTAGGCTGAGGGGTGGGAGCAGGCCTGCCCGCACTCTCTGCCTGCCTCCCTCTGAAGAACCCCTCTGAGCATAGGCTGAAGAGGAGGAGGCCTGGGTCTGGTAAAAGGCCTGTGAAAAGTCCTGCCCCACCCCTGGGGCTGCCTCTGAGGAGTGGCCTGCCGCCTTGGCTTGTGCACTCCTATAAGTGGTTCTATATTCATCCATTTTCTTCATATAATTCTCTGTCTGCTCCCTAAGCAGAGAATTTCCCACCACAGGAAAATCCATAGCCTTAGACTGGGTATCCTGTGACAAAGTAGTACACCTGAGCCAGGCCAATCTACTTAAAAGCCACAGATGTAGCCATGACTCTAGAGGATACATCATTAGAATCCACTGCAGCATGGAATTGCACCTTAGATGCCTCAATACCATCAAGAGCCACCTGCTCCAGCTCCTTGCAAGCTGGCCAGGGACCTGTTTAGCTAAAGCCATGACAGTATCCCATCTAGATTTCTGGTATCTCGCAACATAAGCTCATATAGTTTGCTTGTCTGAGTCCCAAAGATGCTGCCATGTATTGTTTTTTGGCCATGGCATCAATCTTCCTGGAGTCCTTGTCAGGAGGATGTGAAGCCAGGGGAATATTAGCTTTATCACAGGCTGCAGCCTGAACTACCCCAACATGACTGCATTGCTGTGAAAGAAAATCTGTATCAGGACCTGACAAAGTGTACCTCCTGTCCATCTTTTTATCTACAGGAGGCACAGAATTAGGAGCTTTTAAAATTTTATTGTTTGTTTCCTAAAAGATTTATGTAAAGGGATGGACAATCTCCTGGACTCTGGGATATCCATCATCTCTACATAGTCAGGCTCCTCTTGCTCATCCAAAGCCTCCTCTAAGGGAAGCTGGAGGGTCTCAGCAACTTTTTTATAAAACTAAAATGAGAAGGGACTCAGAAAGCCTAGGGGAGATTCACCTAAAGGTCTGTCTGGGGAGATGTCCGTTCAATGGGCACATCCAGACTTTCAAAGTCACATTCACACTGATCATAATCATCCTCCCCCTCCTCTGGTTCATAAAACTCTTCTGTATCATATTCTTGAACCGGTGGAACCGACCTTTTGCCAGATATTGGCGGTTCGGAGGGAACCGGGGACAGTGACTGGACAATCTGTATTGCCCTGGCTATCTCTGCAGCAGTTGGAAAAGGAATTTTGGACTCCACACCTGCTGACTTTCTAGTTCTCTTTGCTGGAACTGGCTCCTCAGAGTCAGCTTTACGCTTGCCCAAGGAAGTCTGGCCCTGGTTAGAGGGCATCTCCTCCGTTCGGCTGGCACCGAACTGGCTGGCCATCCGGTCAGCGGACTTTTGGTCTCTCGCTCCTGAGCCTACCAACTCTTATCTAGGGTGGCTGCAGGGAAATACTTGCAAATCTGGCAGTCTGCATTGAGGTGGTCAAACCTCAGACACATACATGTGGTGTGTGGGTCAGCCTTGGCAAAGGCTTCCCACAGACACTACAGTGTTGAAACCCAGTGGGCCCGGTTTTTCTTTTGGGTTTCAGACATAATGCCAGCTCAACCAAAACTTGCCTTTGATGGCAGTGCCAGGTAAGACACCTTATCGGTTCCCAACCGCAGTCACGGGTCAGGAAACCGTAATGAAATCCGCTTTTTTAGAACCGATAAGAACCGGAACTGCGACCTAACAAGCCTTAAAGGGCTTTAAAACCAAGTTTAAATACAATTCGATCGGTTCAAACCGAACCGATAAACATTTACAAGTTCCACACAGAAAACCTACCTATTACTTACAATACCATAGACAGAGCTTGAACCGATCGGGTTTATGTGTTAAAATAATAATATCATGTTAAATTCAACCGAGAAAGACGCTTTAAACCGAGGAAATGAACCAGCAGCAGGAGGAATCTCCGGAGCGACTGTTCAGTGAGGCGGAGTAAAGAATCTGACGGTTTCGGTTTGAAACCACCCTAACAGAGCTTCTTTAACCGAGCTCGCGCTCTAAGTTCCATGCTCTGCATGGAAGTTAACTCTTTCACCTTCGGAGTAGTTCTAATGGTGGGACAAACTGCATCTGTCATAATATAGCAAGACTTCATGTTGTTTGAAAGTAATACTCCTTCCTGAGTTAACTGCCAATGACTTTTGTTTGCATGCCAAGCCTTAACATCCCCCCTTTTACCTTAAAGCTGTCTCGGTTAGGGAGACATACAAGTTACTGGCTGGCCTTTCTCCTTTCACCAGCACTGGTCATGACAACTTGGAACCTAAACTACTAAAACTGGGGGCCCCTTCCCTTGCACTACCAATCTCCCATATTCTCAACCTATCCCTTACCACTGGAGTGGCTCCCCTCTGTAAGGAAAAATGGTTAGGGTGGTACCTGTTTTCAAACAAGGGGATTGAAAATGCACTAAAAACTACCGACCCATAGCTATCCTGTCAGAACATTTGAAAACATATAATTTACTATCCCCATAGCAATATGGCTTTCGCAAGGGCCACAGTACTGGTACAGCCCTCGCCAAGGTTACGTCTGAAATCAGGACAGCTACGGATCTTGGCAAATTGTCTGGAACTATCTTTGCTGACCTATCCAAGGCCTTCGATTTAGTAGATCATATCCTTCTGTGCGCTGAACTTCACTCCATTGGCTCGTCCCATCCTGCCCTTGCATGGTTCTCCAATTATCTAGAAGGCAGACAAAAGCTTGTTAAGTATAACAGGTTTTTCGGAACCTACTCCTGTTAACGTCAGGGTTCCCCAGGGATCTATCTTAGGCCCCGTCCTAGTCTCCTCGTTTGTCAGTGACATCCCACTGGTCCCCACTCATTGCAGTACTACCCTATATGCTGAAGACCTGGTTCTCCTGTCCAGTTCAAGTGATATTAATGTCATAAATCTCCACTTACAATCCAACTTCCATAAGCTACAAACTCGGCTCCTTGCAAACAAGCTTGTTCTAAATCTAAAGAAAAAGCATGGCATGCACTTCGGCTCCACCGCCAATCTAAAGCTTTTCCCAGCCCCCCTGAGGGCTATGAGTTTTGATGGGTCCCTGGTGGGCACATCATGCTCCTTCAAATGTCTGGGCGTCACTCTTGATCCCCAATTAGACCTCTTCCTACAGTACATATCCAAAATGTGTGTAAGGCAACAAATATCAAACTAGGCCTAGCCTATAGGGTCCAGGGACCCTTACAGTAGCTGCATGCCTTGCCCTGGCAAAAGGTTTATTACTTCCTACCCTCAGCTATGGGCTCATAACTTTTCCCCTTGCCACAATATCCAGCCTAGCAAAGTGGGATGTGGCCTGTAACAATGTTTGCTGCTTTGCCCTCGCTGTTTCTCGGCTCACCCATCACTGTGAAGTTTATGACAAACTTCACTTGCTGTCTCCGTGCAACTACTGTTCCTTCACCCTGGGCTGTTTTTATTGGCAAGATAATCCATACTACCACTCCTTCTGTCCTGTCTAAACTCCTTACACCCACCCAACTCTCCTACCAAGTTAGGTCTACTGATTCGCTGTTTCTCCTTGTTCCTAAATCTCTCACTTTGACAGATGACCAGGCCTTTGCTGTCTGTGCCCCCAGATTCTGGAGCTCCCTAGAAGTGTCAGCTAGGTTTACTGCTGCCTCTTAACATCTTTAAGAGATCTCTATGGGAGTTGTCCCTAAATATAATAAAGACTTGCGTACTACATTCTTGCCTTAATTCTTGTTTTTTGGCCAGAATGAAGTTTGCCCTAAAGTTTTTGGCAATACTTTAGATACTTAAGCAAGCACTGTCTACCTATTTTAGTGTACCCTGTTTTGCCCAAATGCCTATGTATGTTTCATTTGCCCAAATGCCTATGCATGCTTCACTTACTGTCATAAGCCTTCCTTATTGTACTACTGCCTTAACCTTGTATTCAGGCCTTCTAATTGCTGCTTGTATAGCCTTTCTTTGTAATACTGTTTTGTACATTTTTCCTTTGTAATCTTCCGGGCCATACCTGAAAATAGGCATTTTTTGTCTAGTGTGCTTACCTGCTCAACAACAGGTAATTAATTAAATAAATACAACGTACAAAGTGACGGGGAAAACAGCTCTATCCCACACTGGGGATGGCGGGGGGAGCGCATTGTGAAGGTGAGGTGCCTAGCTCCTGAAGAAGGTGACAGCAGACTGTCCAGCAGCTGCACTCCCCTGTTGCCCAAGTTCAGTGCAACACTGAGGTTGACTGTACAGGCATTCATTTCTTGCTCTCTTGACTGGAGGAAGGGTACAGCTGTGACAGCCCCAGTAACAGGGTAAGGGACAATGAGAACCAAGGGGAAACTCAAACAACCATTGTAATAAAAATGTTACTGGTTACTTCTTAACCTCAGGTAAACTGTACCTT
Source organism: Neoceratodus forsteri (assembly GCA_016271365.2). Classification (NCBI taxonomy): domain Eukaryota; kingdom Metazoa; phylum Chordata; order Ceratodontiformes; family Ceratodontidae; genus Neoceratodus; species Neoceratodus forsteri. Next base: position 383,176,513 of record CM028131.1, read on the forward strand.
ATGAAACACTTGAGAAAACATAAAAGTTAGAATGAAAATGCAATACTCTACATAGCAAAAGCAATAATACAAGGTAATAGTCAATACTATGCAACAGCTGCTTTATCATTTACCCTCATCATTAATAATTTACAATCATATTTACAATACAGAACACTTTCCCAGGCTGTCTGCTTACAATAAATGGCAGTATTTACAACCCATAAAGAAACAGAACACTCAATCTGATAACTCTGAAGCCGTGTACTCATCATCAGCAATTAACTATAAGTAACCAAAGGTTGCTTAAACTCCTTTTTAGGACCATAAATTCTCTTTAGTTTCATTCACTGCAATGCCAACATGATTCAGGAAATCTATGCATATATTGCACATGTAACCCCCCTGCAAATGGGGGTTCCCAAAAGACTTCCAGGAGCTTGCTTGAATGCTCCAAGCCTGAATGGTGTTTGGCATTTAAGCCATTTATCAGTGAGTGTTTTTAGAACCTCTGGTACTGTCTCTTTAAGAGCTGTCTGCTTGCAGACATAATTAGTTTGTATGGGGGACTGTGTGTTTCTTTGATTGAGTACCACTCAAGCTGCTGCCAATTCACTTCATTTTGCAGTCACTAGAGTGCAAAGGAACCTATCTGAAAGATGTAACTGTTTGCCAGAAATCATTTACAGTAATAATGAAATTACAGTTTGTCTAACCTGCTTTCTTTTGCAGTCAGAACTGTGTCTGCTAGTTCCCCATTCTAGTTTTGAACTGCTGAACTGGACCAATCAGTGTGGGGTAAGCTAGCTTCTAAAATGGTGCCTTGACGAATCAGAACTTGACTCATAATCTGAGCCAGCCACAAGAGGATTGTATGGGCAGTGACTCTGGGAGATGTAGTTTAGACTTCAGTGCCTTTTTGGACCAACAGCAGCAGTCTATTGTGAGTGACAGCCAATCCAGTCAAGAACTGGGAGGAACTCAAAGGAAGTGCCGGTTTTGTCGGTTGGAGTTTCAGTTGAGCTTTGGCAGTGAAGAAGGAAGGAGCCCTGTGCCTTTTCAGTGTGCAGTTTTAGTCAAAAACGTGTGTAAGGCCCAGAGTTCCGGTCTGCAGCTTGTGTAACAGCTTGTTAGGACTGAATCTGGCCCGAAAAGAATCAAAGGATCTCTGAAGAGTAGAAACCAGGCTCACCCTGTAGAAGACTGGAAGAATTGCTGAAAATTGCACTCGGTCTGTCAGGAACTGAATCTGCTGTGTGTTCTCCCGGTATTGTGCAGTAATTGCGATCGGGATACAGATGCAGCCTGCCTGGTATAGTGCGTTCTTTATATGGATGTGTGAAGAGGTTTGTGTACCTCAAGTGAGCCCTGCTGACATTGAAGGACCCTATCTTATTTGGAGGTCGTGAGTACTAATTCAGGGTCGCTCCCAGTTGAATTGCCACATTAAATCCAAATGGAATTACTGTACTGCTGACTGTTTAATTCTCCTTTCTCTGTGTGAAAGGGCCCTACCAGCTGCCACGGTTTGGACTAGCCACTAGGGCTTGGGTACCCAGGGACAGTAACTGATAGGGATAGGCCTGTGCACAGAGCCATAGGTAGATTATTAGAGTGATAAGCTAATTAACCTGATTTCCTCGTCCTTGTTATATCCCCTAAATAAATCAGAGCTGCTTGTTTCAGCAAAGTTATACTGCCTGAGGTATTTGTCTATGTTAAAGTACTGTACTGTGATTGTTGCACTGTATCTCATTTCACAGGAGGTCCCAGTGCCGGAACCAGACCTGGGGGTAAGTGTATACTGTGAAGGTAATTCTGATATATTGTGTGGGCCACTAGTGGGAAGAAAGGGGGGTTGCAGTGTCCCAGAGGGCTGTGACCAAGTTAGTTTAACTATTGCAAACCCTGACCTCTGGGTGGAGGCACCCGCCATTGGATCCAGGCCCCTCAGCCTGTTAGTGGCAAATCAGGCAGGGGTAGTAGCCCCTGGGATAGCGCCATCTAGGGGTTACACACAAGCCTTTCAAACCTCTCTGCTTTCTGAATAAAAAAAAACAAAAAAACAGTTACGCAAGAACTTACCCTAACAGTAGATCTTTGAGAGGATCTCTTTCATTAGGCTACACATTTGGAACCGTACCCCACCAGCACTAGGACCATAAAAAAACTTCTTCAAGAAGTCAGCCTGGGGTCATCCATGATGATGTCAGGCATCAGCATCTACATAAACGTGGGTGGCCCCATCTCTCCTCAGTTCCCCACCAGAGATCATGCATGGAGGACCTCCCATTAGAGAACCAGGAGAGACCCCAGCACTCAACATACCAGGCAAGACAGAGTGATGGAAAAAGACAACAACAGAGATAACAGCACAAGGATTCTTTGTTGCAACCCCTAAGGGGGGAAGAAGGGTGGGATAGTATGGCCTGATGAAAGATTCTCTCAAAGATAGTACAGTTACGTAGGAACTTACCATAACAGTAGATCTTTGAGAGAGGTTCCTTCAGTAGGTCATCACATATAGGACTGAATTCACCTGGCGTCAGGTTGCATGGCAGACTTTTCTAGCAATACCTGGCGGGGGACCGCCCACCCGATGTCACGTGACTGACGTCAGTGTGACTGTATATAATGGACAGTCCCCATGCCAGCCCTCCACTTCTCCTGCATGAGCCAAGAAGAGGCCTGACAGCAGGAGCGAACAGGATTTGGAGTCTCTATAAAAACAGAAATGAGGGGAAGGAGTGAGGGAAGAAAAATATGACCTACTGAAGGAACCTCTCTTGAAGAGCTACTGTTACGGTAAGTTCCTACGTAACTGTACTATCTTACTTCAAGAGGGTTCCTTCAGTAGGTCATCACATATAGGACAGAGTTCCAAGCAGTCCCTCCAAGGAAAGACCGAGAGAACTAGGGAGGAGGAGGAAAATAACTCCAATGGAAAAAACTGAGATCCAGAATGGACCCAGTCTAGGACAGAAGGCCCTGTAGGACGGCTAGGCCAAAACCAGCCCTCCGCCTAGAAGCAATGTCCAGACTGTAATGCTTGATAAATGTATGGACAGAACACCAAGTAGCAGCCACACAAATGTTGGCCGCAGAAACATACCATAAGAAGGCTGCAGAGGCAAGCCATGCCCCTAGTAGAATGACCTCTGATAGAACCCGGCAGAGGCTTCTTGTACTTCTGGTTGCAGAATCTAATGCAGTTGTCTAATCACTTGGACAGGCCCTGCTTAGAAACTAGCTTGCCCTTTGATCTCGGGGCTAAGGAGACAAACAACTGGTCGCAAGAGCGGAACTCTTTGGTCCGGTGGGGGTTAACACCGGAGAATCCGATGGACGTCCATCGTATGAAGGAGTGCCTCACCTCTGTTAGACGGGGACGGATAATACGCTGGAAGCTCTGACACCATCTTGGGAAGAAACTTCGGATTTGTTTTGAGGATCGCCCAGTCCCTATGGAAAATCAGATAAGGTTCATGGCAGACAAGAGCGTGCAGTTCCGAAATCATTTGGGCTGACGTGATCGCCACAAGGAAAAGCACCTTCCAGGACAGGAAGCACAAATCACAGCTCATAGCTGGCTCGAAAGGAGGAAGGGTGAACTTTTCCAGGACTAAGTTCAAGTCCCACGGCAGAGTTGGGCTGCGGATGGGGGTTTCAGATGGAGAATCCCTTTCAGAAAGGTTTTTGAGACCTCCAACTGAGTCACGGGTTTACCATCCACTAGCTCATGGTATGCTGAGATAGCGGAGATATGGACCTTCAAAGAGGAGTAGGACAGACTGGAGTCAGATAAGTCGAGGAGGTATTCCATGACTTGTGGGGCCGAGCAGAGAAGGGGTTCCAACCATTAGCGGTCGCCCAAATAGAGAACCGCTTCCACTTCATGGCATAAGTTGAACGGGTAGAGGACTTTCTAGCCTCAATGAGGACTTGAGCAACCCTGGAGGAAACCCCGGAATGAGAGATTGCCATGTCTGCAAGTGCCACGCATGGAGATACAGGGTCCTGAGCCCTAGATGCAACAGTCTACCTTGATCCTAAGTCAGGAAGTCGTGAGTCACTGGAAGTGGAACCGGTGGTTCCCTGGAAAGCTGCTGCAGCAGCGGGAACCAGATTTGTCTCAGCTAGAGAGGAACAATGATAATCACCCTTGCCTTCTCCGCTTGAAGCTTGAGCAGAACCCTCTGCAGAATGGGAAATGTAGGGAATGCGTACACAAATTTCCCTGTCCAAGATAGAGACAATGCGTCATTCCAGAAAGCATCGTGCCCAGAAATGAGCGAGCAAAACCTGGGAAGCTTTGCACTGGATTCGGACGTGAAGAGGTCTATTTCTGGACACCCCCAACGTTTGAAGATGGATTCCGACACTTCCTGAAGCAGTTCCCACTCATGAGCTAGGGTCCGAGATCTGCAGAGACTGTCTGCTAGGACGTTTAAAATGCCTGGAACGTGTACAGCCACGAGGACCAGATGGTGCTGGACTGCCCAGTTCCACACCTGCATCGCCTCCCTGCACAGGGGGGTACGACCGGGTTCCTCCTTGTTTGTCGATATACCAAACTACCGACATGTTGTCCGTTTGGATTAGCAGTGATCCCTTTGGAAGTAGGGCCTGAAATACCTGTAAGGCGTACAGGACCCCACCCCACATTCGAGTCATCCGTGGTGAGGGTAGCTAGTGGTGCAGGGCTCCGAAAGGGAAGTCCCACAGAAAGATTGCGAGACTCCCTCCAACACTGCAATTCTTTCTGAACCGCAGAGGAGACCAGAACCGGATGGTCCAGGTGCTGATCCCATTGTACTCGCAATGACCACTGAGTGACCCTCATGTGAAGTCTTGCTAGGGGAACAGTTGTGATGGCAGCCGCCAACAGGCCCAGAAGGTGTAGGATCTCCTGAGCTAGGATGGCTCTGCGAGAAACCACTTTGGAGGCTTGGCAGATAAAGGTCTCCACCCTGTCTGGAGGCAGGAAGGCTCTGCACTGGACCGTATCCAGGACTGCCCCAATGAACTGAAGTCTCTGGGCAGGGATAAGGGATGACTTGGGAACACTGACTGTGATACCTCCTCTGTTGAAAAGGTCCAGATTAAAGGTAAGAGCCTCCAACAGGCCGGCCCACTGGCGCAGCATTTGGATTTCCGCATGCGATGCCGGTGACCCGGGTTCGGGAATGGACTCTGGTCGTCAGAGGGCTGGCTAGGGGGAGAAGGATGGAGCATCCTTGGACGGCTCTCCTTCTCTGGAGGGAGGGAGGGGGCGAATGTTCGGTGTCTAGCGACACCCAGTCGAGGCTGGGGTAGCCGCTAGCAACACAGACGTCCGGACTTTCAGGGGCAGGGCGGACACTGGTTCTCACTGCACATCCCTGCCCCTCGTGCACAAAGGGAAGAAAAAATAATTGGGTTCGGTCCGTCTCCGTGAAGCCCTCCCCCCTGGGGTCTCCACTAGCCTCCGATGTCAGTTCCCCAACTAGATATTAGTTGTCACGGTGACCTTGAAGTCGCTTCCGCCCTCTGGGGGTAACCCAGGGGTGACGGGGCGCTGGCAATGATCGGAGGTGGAGGCACACGGGGGGCGTGACTAGGGCGGAATAATTTATTTTTATTTAATTTTTGTTGACCGGGTAAGTGCACGAGATAAATCCTGCCTATTTTCAGGCACGACCCGGGGGAGGGGGTTACAGATGAATGCCAACTGACCTTGAACCAGATTAAGCTGTTGTTGGTATTTTTAGTGAATGAGGGGTAATTTGGCCAGGGCACCGGGGAAATTCCCCTACTTCCTGTGAGCAGGGGGGACCCATTTTCTGGTGGGACCAAGATGGCGGAGGAGGAGGACAGTGGAGGAGCTGCACATGGGGCTGCGATAACCCAAAGTAATTCCTCACCTGCTGATTTCACCGAGTCTGGAAACGCTGAAATGGTGGCTGGGATGCACCTGCGAGGTGGCCAGCAAAACGCCAACTCAAGTGGTCCTTCAGTTTCTGTTGCTACACTGGGGCTTAGTTTGTTGGAGAAACAACGCTGTTTGGAAGAGGAACTTCTTCGTATGAGTGCATTATTGGTACAGGAATGCAGGAACCTCACCATGGAGGACGACAGGAAGCGGAAGAGATCGGAGGGTTCCCCAAGCACTGCAGTAGCAGAGGGGCCCAGCAAGTTGCATCCGGCTACTGAAAGGCCGAAAGTCAGCGAAGTTTCGACTTCTAAAGATTGGGGAGATCTGGTAGATGAATCCTGGTCCCCGGAGCGTGCGCTGTGTGGGGCTGGCTGGATTCTGATTTCAGGTGATTCATGGAAGCCGGCTGATGGATCTTCAGCACTACCGGAGTCTGCAGAGGTAAGTACTGTGGCTTTATCAGTCCCTTCTCCTGTTTTAGTCTCTGAACTTCCAGCCTCCCCTTTTCCTAAATCTACTACTGATTCTGGACTACCCTTGGACAGCCTGCCAGTGGAAATGGCTGCAGATGTGGCTACTTCCTCTGTCATACAGGGCCAGCTTTGGAACCTGTGGAAAAACAACTTCTATGCCAGTCATTTAGGCAACCTCTAGAATTAGCCAAGCGGCGAAATGCCATTAGTTTTCTATATGTTGGCCCCAGGGATAATCCCTGATAGGTTTTATGTTGGAAAAACTTTATTGAAGAATATGGGTTTTCCCTTCTGAAGTCTATGCCTTGATCCATGTTCCTGGAGAGTTTACATTTAATGTCAGTTTTACTTTTAGCTCTTTTGGAACTATTCTGGAGTAGCTATTTAAATCTAAAACTAATCCCCTATGGTTGGAATTTATTGTACTGCCTCTTTCAAAACAGGCCTTTTGGGTCATTACGATCATGTTCAGAAATGAAGGGGTTAATGTTGTAGATATTAACTGGTTATCTAAGAGATGTGAAATACAGGGGAATCCTGTTCCTATCCTGGATGCAGAGGATTTTGGAATGGGGTTGGAAATTTAGGATTACACTCCACTCTACTGATTCTGATTTGGTGCATCTCCCCAACTGTTTTTTTTGGGAGGAGGATAAGGGTTCCTTTTATCCAGGTCAGCCAAGGGTTTGCTTCAAGTGTGGGTCTTGGACTCACATAAGCACCTCTTGTGATGTGCTAAAATGTTCTTATTGTGGGAGTCTGGTCATCCTAGTGCTCACTGTTTCCAAACCTCTAAATGCAATCTTTGTGATGTGGTGGGTCACACATTTGAACTTTGCCCTCTGGCAGCTAAAAACACACCGGAAGCTGATTTTGGGGTACAGGACCATTATATTAGGGCGGCAGTTCGACTTGGCATTCCTACTGGAGGAAGGTTGGATCCCAGTACCTCTGGGGCTAGTCTCCCTTTGCCCGTGTCAGGTTTGATTGATAATGCTACCTCAAGCAAAGACTCTATAGATATACCTGAAGTGGTGACTCATGAGATACCAGAGATAGGACAAAGGGGGTATTTGCCAGGGATTCGGTATTGTCTAGTTTGGATCCCTTGGTAGACAGTTTTACTATGGTTAGTGGCAAGAAAAGGAAATCTGTTAAAGGAAAGGAGAAGGTGGGTAGGAAAACAGCTTTACCTTCCATGCATGGTTCTACTGCTGACCCTAATACCTTTGCAGTATTGGTAGAGGCTCCAGAGGCGGTTTCCGACATGTCTCAGCCTTCTGCCCCCCCCCCCCCAAGGCCTGAGCCCTTGGAACCTGCTGAAGGACAGATTGGCCCTAAGCCATCAGATGGGAAAAGTGGAAGGGTAACAAGAGCATCTAGCAAAGTAAAGTGACTTTACCCTTTCATTAACTCATGGTTCCCTTTTACTTTACAGTGGCAACTTTAAATGCAAATAGCATTAAATCTCCTGTTAAACGTCAGAGCACTTATTCTCATTTTTTATATGAAAATCTGGACTATGTTTTCCTAAAGGATGTTCGTTTGCATTCTCCTACGGAGATAGAGGCTGCCACTACCGGTTGGGTGTGGGGAGATTGTTTTTGGTCTTTGGGAAGTGATTTGTGTAGTAGGGTGGGGATTTGTTTTTTTCATTCACATATAAAAGTAATTCATCAGATAGAGATTTTAGCCGGTAGGGCCTTGGTTCTGGATGTTAAGTGGGGTTCCTTACGGTTACTTAATATTTATGTACCTCAATCTAAATATGATCGAGTAACCCTTTTTAATTCATTATACCCTTTTCTATGCACCTCTTATGTTACTGTCCTTGGGGGGGACTTTAACTGCTCCTTGCCTTTCAGTGTTTCTTCTGGAAGAAGGAAGAAAGTGTATAATGATATGGCAAGCTTGTCAAAACTTCTTGCAGATACTGGTTTAAATGATGCTTTTGGGCCAACCTCTAATGGGTTTGGAAATACTTATTTTTGCGGAACCAGAGCTTCCAGAATTGACTATTTTTTTCTTTCACCAGGGGTTGTAGTGCAATCACAGTCCTTGCAGGAGGTGGCCACATCAGATCATAAAATGCTTAGATTAGTGTTATGTGATGTGCCTGAAGTTCGGAGGGGGCCAGGTTTTGGAAATTAAATGTTATCTTATTAGATATTCCTGGTGTGGCTGATGGTCTACATTCCCTTTTTTTAGCACGTCAGTCTGTTTTCTTTCTATACGAAGATTTAAATACTTGGTGGGAGGACACGAAATGTGAAGTCAGACTCTATTTTAAAACCATAGGTCGTTTAAATGGGAGATTCCGGCATGATGGACTTCAATATCTTAAGAGAACGACTTCATTTTTTGTCTACCTTCTACCAGTCTTTGGGATCTGCAGGTCTGGATCAAATTAAAAAAGTAAAGGAAGAGTTGGCTAATTTACAGTCTCAGGTTTTACAGGATGTGGAGAGAAAGCATAAATATGGGATTAGTGGTACAAAGAAGGATACTTTACCTTTTGAAAATCTGAAACTTCTTAAACACTCCCGAGCTATGATGTATTTAAACACCTCAACTGGGAGGCGTGTTACAACAAATATTGGTATTTTAGATACGATACATGATTATGTTACTGCATCCTTTAAGAGTAGATTGCTCCCCGAGACTCCCATTAATGATTGGTTTCTTAGAAGACCAGTCCCTGTTTTGTCTATAGATGAGCAGTCTACTTTGGTCTAACCCATTACGGTAGATGAATTAAAGACTGCAATTTGGTCTCTGAAGTCGGGAATTACTCCAAGTGCTGATGGATTGTCCCATGAAATCTATAAAAGTTTGTGGGAAGTTTCGGGTACTGACCTATGTCGGGTATTGAATGCTGGGTTACAGGCAGGGTCTCTACCTAAAAGCATGTTACAGGGTGTGTTGCTTTTACTGTATAAAAATAAAGGGGAACATGGGGATTTAGATTATTGGAGGCCTTTGTCTCTTTTGAACAATGACTATAAGATCTTGATGAAAATCTTTTGTATTAGATTACGGGGTGTATTGGGTTCCTTATTATATCTGTCACAATTCAGTGGGGTGCCACATCGAAGGGTTCAGGATGCACTGATCCTACTCAGAGAGCTTATAGCTAAAGGAGCATCTGGAGACATGTTCGGGCATCTGGTTTGTCTTGACCAGGCTAAAGCTTTTGATCAAGCAGAACATAGTTATCTGTGGGAGAGTTTGAGATGGTATGGGTTTCCCTCACAATTTATAAACTGGCTACGTACCTGCTATACAGACATCACTCCAGGGTTTTATTTAACTCTAAAAATTGATTAGCGTTTTGCTCATAAAAGTGCTAAATCTTTGTGAAAATACATAGCTCTTGCTTCACTCTGTTTAACAAACATAGCACTTCTAAAAAATCTATATAAATACTTTCTGTACAGTTAGTATCATCCCAAGAAAAAAACTGCTAATCAATTATATAAAACCCTGCACTCTGATACCTAGCATAAATGGATGGTTGGGAAGAGATATTGAGGTACATAGGGGAGTACGGCAGAGGTGTCCACTAAGCCCCTACTCTATGTCTTATCCTTGGACCCCCTTTTGCATGCTTTAAATAATACAGATGATATTGTTGGATTATAAGTTGGTTATATGGACCCACAGATAGTGACAATAGCATATGCAGATGATTTGGTTTTAGTTCTGTCAAATAAAAATTCTGCTGTTGCTGCACGGACATTATTGTACACCTTTTCAGCTATGTCTGGTTTCTCTATTAATAGGTTTAAAAGTGGGATATTGCCTTTCGGGTATGGGGCCACCGATGTGGGACTGATTTGGGACATGCATATTAAAACTGGCTACTTTGGAGGTGTGGACGATCATCGGTACAATTGGGAGAGCCAATTACTGGAGGCATGTAATAGGGTGTTACTCTGGAATAAGGGCCGAATGTCTAAAGCGAAGCGTATTTATTTGATTAAAACTTTTTTGTTGCCATATTTTTTGTTTATAGCTGCAGTTTTTCCCTCTCCCCCTTCTTTAGAAACCTCTCTTTATGATGTATTTTTTCTTTGTTTATGGGGTAATAGATTAAATCCGGTGAAAAGGGGTATCACTTATTTACCTATCAGCGAAGGAGGTTTGGGTATGGTGAATCCGGTTGTATTCTTGCATAGTATATTTATCTTTTATAATTTAGTTCCTTTGCTCAAGGGGGTTGTTAAGATCTGGTCCCCATGGGTGGCTGATAGTATAGATCCCCTTCTTAGGCATTGGGTTCAGGATTCCTTTTTGGCCCGGCAGGTACGGTTATGTGCATTGTCTAGTCACTTTCATACGATGTTTCAAAAGTTGAAATCCTGGCCTATTGTCAGAAAATCCTTTCTTCTTCAAACACGTCAGCAATTCTATAGTACTATATGAAAAAATTACTCACCTTAGTAATGTTGTTTCTTCTAATGGAGTCTTGCTATATTATGACATATGCAGTGAGTCCCAACCTTCAAACTGCTCCGGAGGTGAAAGAGTTAACTTTCCATGCCAGGCATGCAACGCTGAGCTCGAGCTCGGTTGAAAACTCTGTCTGTTGTTCTTCAAACTCAAACTGTCAGATCTTTACGAGCTAAACTCACTGAGGTCCTGTGTGGAAGCTGTAAACCTACACTAGCCAACTGGCTACTAAACATAAGAACACATTTTTTGGTCCCAAAACAAAGACTCAAGTCAGGAGACCCAAAAAATGAAAAACACAACACCAAGTCACCCCAAAAAAGGAGGGGTGAAAATAACAAGGTGGGCATCTACTAAGTGCCAACACTGCACTGCCCACCCACATACAAAAACAGAGGTTCTGAAAGGGGCAGGCGGGGAGGTCATAATATAGCAAGACTCCATTAGAAGAAACAACATTACTAAGGTGAGTAATTTTTTCTTCAAACAACATGAAGTCTTGCTACATTATGACATATGCAGACTACACAGCAGTACCTCCATGGAGGAGGGACAGAACCTATTTAGGAAATAGGCTCTGAAGCACAGCTGTGCCAAACCGAGCATCACTCCTAGCCTGGATGTCCAGGGAGTAATGCTTGGTAAAAGTGTGAACTGTTTTCCAGGTAGCTACTTGACTACCTCTAGAATAGGGATGTCCTGGCAGCAACCAGGAAGCAGCTGTACCTCTGGTAGAGTGAGCCCTCAGGCCTGAGGGAGGAACCTTACCCAGCTTTTCATAACAGAATTGGACACAAGAGACAATCCGCCTAGCAATGGATCTTTTAGTGGCAGGTTTCCCTTTACCAACCTCGCCATAAGTGAGGAACAGTTGGAGGGAGTCAAACCTGTGACCCTTGGTACGCTCTATGTAGTAACTAAGGGCTCTCTTCACATCTAAACTGTGCAGCCTCCTCTCACCAGAGGAGGAATGGTCAGTGAAGTACACTGGAAGAGATATAGATTGATTAAGGTGGAAATCTGAAACCACATTAGGCAAGAACTTCCTGTTAGTCCTGATGACCACCTTATCTCTATGAAAGGAGATAAAATCAGGCTCCACTGACAAAGCTTGTAATTCACTTATGTGTCTGGCAGAAGTGATGGCTACCAGAAACACAGTCTTCCAAGTCAAGTACTTAAGCTCTGCTGAAGACAAGGGCTCAAAGGGAGGTTGCATAAGCTGAGCAATGCAAACATTAAGATCCCAGGCAGGGCAGGGTCCCTGAATGGAGGGTTGAGTAAGAATCAAAAAACTTAGAGAATACACGATGAGCTGAAAGAGAAGAGGGTTTAACTGCTGAAATAAAAGCAGACACAGCTGCCAAATGTACCTTTAGGGTAGCTGGTCTCAGCCCCAAAGTATTTAAATGGACCATATAATCCAGGACTGTGGGTAAATCAGCAGATTCTGGGGAAATATGCTTCCCAGAGCACCATATGGAAAACCTCTTCCATTTGGAATTGTAAGTAGCCCTGGGGGAAGGTTTCCTAGAAGCCTTCAGTATATCCATTACACTTTGGGAGAGGTGTAGATCAGCAAACTCTAACTCTTCAAGAGCCAGGCCTTGAGATTGAGAGATTTGAGGTTCCGGTACCAAACCCTTCCCTGAGCACAGGTTAACAGTTGTGATTCCTGGGAAGACACAGGGGAAGATGGACTGCTAAGGACAGTAGGAGTGGATACCAGGGTTGTCTGGCCCAATCTGGAGCAATCAGAATCATCTTGCAGGATTGAGATCTGATTTTGACTAACACTTTGAACAGGAGAGGGAATGGGGGAAAAGCAAAGAGAAACTTCCCTTCCCTTCCCAATTGAGAACAAAGGCATCCAGAGGGACTGAGCCCAACACTGGGGGCCTGCAGCAAAAAAGGGGAAGCTGGTGATTGTCTGGGGCTGCAAAAAGATCTATCTGCCGGGTGCCCCATCTGGCAAATATTACCTCCAGGACCAGGGGATCCAGTGACCATTCGTGATGGCCCTGGGAAATCCTGCTGAGAGCATCTGCCAGGACATTGTCCTTGCCTGGGAGGTGAACTGCCGTAAGGGAGGTGCTCAGGGAGTAAGCCAGAGACCACAACTTCATTGCTTCCGTGCACAAGGCCGTAGACCGAGTGCCTCCTTGCTTGTTGATGTACCACATTGTGGTGGTGCTGTCTGTTCTGACCTGTACAACTTTGTTCTGAACAGATTTGGAAAAAACTTGAAGTGCTAGAAAAACTGCTCTGAGCTCCAACAGATTGATGTGGAGCAGAGATTCCTGAGGGGACCACAATCCCTGGGTAGTGAGGTCGCCCATGTGAGCTCCCCACCCCAAGAGGGATGCATCTGTAGTAAGGATTAAGGAGTGAGACTGAGTGACAAGGGAACCCCTTGTCTCAGATTGCTCTGATCCTGCCACCACTGTAGGGCTTGGATCAGGTTCGAGTTACTGGGATCAATTTGGTTAGAGGGTCTTTCCTTTGAGACCAAAAGGCTCTCAAATGGAACTGGATGTCCCTCATCTGAAACCTTGCTCCTGCACTACTGCTGTAGAAGCAGCCATGTGCCCCAGGAGCTGTAGAAAATGCCTTGCTGGTCGAGACCTGCAGGGTGAATGAGGAGGCCAGAGAGACCAGGGTCCTTGCCCTGTCCAAAGGAAGGAAGGCTCTGGCTTTCTCTGTGTTCAGCTCTGCGCCTATGAAGGTGAGGAGCTGGACAGGCTCTAGAACTGACTTTGAAAGATTCAGAAGGAAACCTAGAGAGGTAAGCAGTTACTGAATTATCTGTAGATGTAACTTGACTTGGTCTGGAGACTGGCCTACTATGAGCCAGTGGTCCAGGTAAGGGAAAATGGCAATTTTTTTGCCTTCTTAGGGAGGCAACTGATACTGCCAGGCATTTTGTGAATACCCTTGGAGCAGAGGTGAGGCCAAAGGGCATTGCTCTGAACTGGTAATGGCCTGAGGGCAGCTCGAACCTGAGGTACTTTCGATGGGAGCTTCTGATGAGAATATGGAAGTAGGCATCCTTTTTTTTTTTTTTTTATACTTTATATTTATTTGATTTTACTGCATAGTCAGAATACAGTACATTATCATATAGGCAGGCATACAGACAAATTATAAGCACTTCTTAAGAATGCCTTACAACAGTTTTACAGTACTAATTTTATATATGCCCCTATTTCTGGTTACAATACGAGGGGTTAACTGTTATATATCTATATTTAATATTTTCCAACACTGGCTGATCGCTGCCAAGAGCAGGGAGTATCCAAGATCGTTTACAAATATTAAATAAAAGTCCCTATCATCAGGATAGGTATCACTCCCTATCTATATCTGTAATCCCAACACTGGAATTATAGCTTCATTATTTAGCACGTTTACTATTATTTTAACTTTCAACTCAGCATTATATCAAAGTTTTAAACTATATGTCTACAACAATCTAAGGCTAATTAGAGCTACAGCACTTTAATTTTACTGCCTCTGTTTTAACAAACGATAAGACTTGGCTTTTTTCCCCCCTTTAAAAGGACAACACTCAAATAGTGAAAGAGATATTTCTCAAGCCATAAGACAAAGCTGTCTAATGAAAGTTTTTGCCAAGGTATAGCGTGATTCTTTTCTTGAAAAAAGGCAGTCTTTACCATACCTAGGTATGGTTTAATTTTGGGGAGAAGAAAATAGAAAAAAAAACGAGTCAGTACTTAACACTTAGTAACTGTCCCCATTCTCACTGCCCAATTCTAGTCCCTTAGATTGAAATTCCTTCTCGATCCGATCAATGTATGTTCCAGCTTCTCCAGGGTCCGCGAATTGGTAGCTCTTCCCTCCATAAAACAGTCGAAGACTTGCTGGCATAATCAGGACATGCTGAACCCCTAGCTGTCTCAGGCGGGAACGGGCCCCATCAAAGGCCTTCCTTCTCTGCCGTGTTGCATAGCTCAAGTCCGGAAAAATGTGCACTGTGTTCTCCTTCCACTCCATTGTGCCCGATTTCTTAGCTTGGGTAATAAAAAAATTCCTTTCCACCACCGATCTTACCGTCACTAGTAGCGTCCGAGGAGGTAATAGTCCTGTAGCCATCCTTTGCCTTGCACCACGGAGTAATCCTGTAAGGCTCGCAGCACCTGAGATACCATCAGAGCTCGGCAACAATCCCGGAGAAGGATCTAGCAAATTCAAGTATGTCTCTCCTTCTGCTTGTTCTGGAATACCTAAAATTCGAATATTTGCTGCCCGGGACAAGTTTTCAAGATTTTCTAAGCGCCTACGTAGTGCTCCATTCTCTTTTACGAGGTCCGAGGATGTCGTCATTGCTACTGAAGCGGTTTTTACTGCTGCCTGGGTATCCCCTTCAAGTTTTTGAATCTTAGTGTCTAATATTTTAAATTGGCTCACAAAGTCCTCCATTTTGCCATCTAATTTCTGGATGGCTTTCAGTAACGCAGCGTTAGTCGGCTGAGCTGGCTCTTCATCAGGCCCCACGCCACCATCTTTGCTGGTCCCAGGTCTAGTGTCTCTCAGACGGATTGCTTCTCCTCCAGCTGCTGCCTTATTATTTTGTCCCATAGCTCCAGAACTATTCGTAGTAGGTCCAATTGAAAGCAGTCGGGATGATCAGAATCAAAATCCCTATCGATCTGTGACGTTAGTTTTTTACTTTAGAGAAGTTTTTAGCATAAAATGCTTGTTGTAAGTTCAAAAGTTGCAGAGCTAGTACTAGAAGCTGTTGCTTGCTCGGCTGCTAGCCACGCACCGAAGTAGGCATCCTTGAGGTCCAGGGACGCTAGCCAGTCCCCTGGCCTTAGAGAGGGTAGAATAATTCCCAGAGTCACCATTTTGAATTTTGGTTTTAAAAGGTGCTTGTTTAAGTATCTGAGATCCAGGATGGGCCGCCATTCTCCTGTCTTTTTTGGGGTAAGAAAGTACCTGGAGTACAATCCTTTGCCTTGGTGTAGGGGTGGAACCCTTTCCACAGCTCTGAGAGCCAGGAGGGAAGAGACTTCTGCCTCTAGGGCAAGTGCCTCTGGTGGATCTGCAGGTGGAAAGGATCTGGTTCTCATCTTTGGAAATTTTTTGAAGCTGAGAACCAGTCCCTCGCTTACTACTTCCAGGACCCACTTGTCTGATGTCAGAGACTTCCAGTCCTGGACAAAGTAAGCCAGCCTGCCCCCTACAGGTAGCTGAGAATCGGCCCTGGCAACCCCATCAGGGTGCCTGCTTGGCAGGGGCTTTAGGCTGAGGGGTGGAAGCAGGCCTGCTTGTGCCCCGTCTGCCTCTCCCTCTAAAGAACCCCCTCTGGGCGTAAGCAGAAGAGGAGGCCTAGACTTGGTAAAAAGGCCTATGAAAAGGCCTGCCCCTGCCCCTGGAAGGCTGCCTTTGAGGAGTGGCCTGCCTTTCCTTGGCCTGTGCACTCCTATAGGTGGTCCTGTACTCATCCATTTTCTTTATGTAATTCTCTGTCTGCTCCCCAAACAGAGAATTACCCACAACAGGAAAAGCCATGGCCTTAGTCTGGGTATCCTCAGACAGGCTAGTACATCTGAGCCAAGCCATTCTGGAAGTGCCACAGATGTAGCCATGACTCTTGATGACACATCATTAGAGTCCACTGCAGCATGGAATTGCACCTGATGCCTCAATACCATCAGCAGCCACCTGCTCCAGCTCCTTGGCAAGCTGGCTAGGGACCTGTTTTGCTAGAGCCATAACAGTATCCCATCTGGATTTCTGGTATCTAGCAACATAAGCCATATAATTTGCCTGTCTGAGTCCCAAGGATGCTGCCATGTACTGTTTCTTTGCCATGGCATCAATCCTCCTGGAGTCCTTGTCAGGGGGGTGTGAAGCCAAGGGGATATTTGCCTTGTCACACGCTGCAGCCTGCACTACCCCAACATGCTGCATTGTTGAGTAAGGAACTCCGTATCAGAGCCTGACAATGTGTACCCCTTGTCCATTCTCTTATCCACAGGAGGTATAGTGTGAGGAGTTTTTAGAATTTTTACTGTTTCCCAAGAGATTTATGCAAAGGAATAGACAGTCTCCTAGACTCTGGGATATCCATCATTTCCACATAGTCAGGCTCCTCTTGATCATCCACAGCTTCCTCCATAGGGAGCTGGAGGGTTTCAGCCACTTTTTTATAAAACATAAAATGAGAAGGGGACTCAGAAAGTCTAGGAGGAGACACTCCTGAAGGTCTGTCTGGGGAGATGTCCGACTCAATGGGCACATCCAGACTTTCAAATCCACACTCACTCTCCTCATACTCCTCTCCCCCCTCCTCCGGTTCATAAAATTCCTCTAAATCGTACTCTTGAACTGGTGGAACCGGCCGAACTGTGACGCTTACCTGATGGTGCCAATTCGGTCGAACCGGGAAAGCGACTGGACAATTTAATCGCTGGCTATTTCTTCAGCGGATGAGAGGAAAGTTTTGGCTCCACACCAGCTGATTTCCTAGTCCTTTTGCTGGAACCGACCTCAGAGTCGGCCTCCTTGCCCGAGGAAGTCTCGCCCTGGTCAGAGGGCACTCCCTCTGGTTCGGTTGGAACCAAACCGGGCTGGCCATCCGGTTCAGCGGACTTTTTGGCCTCCCTTTCCCTGAGCCTACCAACTCTCTTTTCCAGGATAGCTGCAGGAAAATTTTTGCAAATCTGGCAGTCTGCATTGAGGTGGTCAAACCCCAGACAATAAACACAGGTGGTGTGGGGTCAGCCTTAGCAAAGACTTCCCCACAGACACTGCAGTGTTGAAACCCAGTGGGCCCGGTTTTTCTTTTGGGCTTCTCAGACATAATGCCAGCCTAACCAAACTTACCCATTTATGGCAATCCGCCAGTTAAGACCCTCTTATCGGTTCCCAACCGTGTCACGGGTCGTGGAAAAAACCATAATAAAATCCGTGGTTTTTTTTAGAACCGATAAGAACCGGTAACCACACTCTAAATGACAGATTAATATATTTTAAACAACCTGATCGGTTCAAACCGAACCGATAAACCGTTTACAAGTTCCACACAGAATAGAAATTAATGTAAAACCTATCTAGTACTCATAATACCACAGACAGAGTCTGAACCGACCGGTTGCAGTTTAAATTCGGTCGAAAACCGAGAAAAACAATACTTTAACCGACAAAATGAACCGAGCAGAAAGAGAAATCTCCGGAGCGACTGTTCAGTGAGGCGGAGTAAAGAATCTGACAGTTTGAGTTTGAAGAACAACAGAAAGAGTTTTCAACCGAGCTCGAGCTCAGCGTTCCATGCCTGGCATGGAAAGTTAACTCTTTCACCTCCGGAGCAGTTCGAAGGTTGGGACTCACTGAATATGTCATAATATAGCAAGACTTCATGTTGTTGGAATGCAGGATTACTTTTTTGTGGATCCTTGGTTTCATGATTTACCAGTTTCTGAGCAACATTCCAAATTACATTTATTAGTAAGCAAGAGGGTACCCCGCTAAAAGTGAGATTTTTTATGGCTATGTCTCCACAACAGATTAGGGGTAAAAGGCAATATGAGGCATAAATAACTTTTGGAGAGGTTTTATCCCAGGGAGGAAACCTGCTTAGGGGTGGTTGAAACCATGGAACATTTTTTTGTGGATTGTCCCTTTGTAGTTTCCTTTTGGTCCCAATTTCAGGATGTGTGGCCTTTAACTCCTTTTTAGGATCCTACATCACAGATCTGGGTGGAAGGGGTTCTGCCGGGCTCCTGGGTGACTTATGATGTAATCACTATACACCTGTTAATGGGTCATATAGGCTTTCAGCTGTGGCAAGCACAGTGTAATTTGACACTTCGGCAGAAATTACTCTCTGCATCCCAGATTATTTATAACATTAAGAATGTAATACTTAGCTGGAGACTTCAGGAAAAAGAAAAAGTGCATCCTGAACTGTTTCGATTGTGGTGGAGGAAAATGAACTGGCTTGACACAGGGTAAAGGTTATGGTGCTATGTCCAGGCTTTCTTAAAAAGTGCTGGGTATTCCTGCTTGCAAGGCTAGAACCTCCTTTTGGGGTAATTTTGGTGGGGACTGCTATTTTTTGCATACGTGCAAGTTTCGTTTTAGACCCACTTCCTCCCTCTAAGGGGGGGCATTTGTATCTTCTGGTACTATTTGTTTTTTTAATTTTTCAATCATTTTCTGATGCCGTTTTGTTGTGCATACTTGGTTTCTATGCTTTCTGTACATCCCATTTGTATGCTAGTATACTTGTTTTGTTTCCATTTGTTGTGCGTTATGATTTCTACTGTATATATTATTGTTTGATTGTTGCTTTTTAGTTGCAATACTCCCCTAATCCTTTTTAGTGGGGGATGTTTTCATATTATTTCTTTTACATTGTTCTGACATGGTATGTTGACAATACTCATTTGTTTTGTTTTCTATATGATTTGTTTATTATTTTACGTGACATACCACAGTTTATATTTCACTTTTGGTCTACTGTTATGATAATAAACAATTCCTTACTATTTTAGTGGGGGAGTTGGCACTGGTTAGTTTTTTGGGTCGCTAAACTGCTGCTGATTTTTGAATGTATGGTGTAATACTTATTTCTGTTAATTCTTGTTTTATATTATGATTTTGTGTGCTGTAAACACTATTTTGTACATATTTTGCTTTCAGGTTGTAATAAAAAATTCCCCTATTCTTTTTCGATAAGTGCCATGGGATCTTTAACATCCTCTTGAACTACCACCAATCCAGGCAGATGGGACCTCAGTTTAACGTCTCATCCGAAAGACGGCACCTCAGAAGTGCAGCACCCCTCTCATGCTGCACTACAGCATCAGTACTGGGATATCAACCCAAATTCCAGATGTGGGAACTGAACCCACAGCCCTCTGATCTCCCGGCCTCAGAGGCGAGTGTGCTACCTACTGTGCCACTGACACTGCCAATTATAATGATGGAGCCAACCCAGAAAAAGTAAAGTAAATAAAAAAACAAGAAAAAATAGCCTCCAACAGAGAATCCCTGGACAGAGCCAAAATCAACCAATCGTCCAGGTAAGGGAAAACCGCAATACTCCTGCGGCGTAAGAACACCGCGACCACCATCAGGCACTTGGTAAAAACCCATGGTGCCAAGGACAGACCAAAAGGGAGTGCTCAGAACTGGAAGTGTTCCCCCTTGGAAGCGAAAATGCAGGAACCGGCAGTGGCTGGGGAAGATGGGGATGTGCAGGAAGGCATCCTGCATATCCAGGGCACAAAGCCAATGGTTCTCCATGAGGAGAGGAAGGAGGCTCTGGAGTGTCAGCATCCAGAATTTTTTGTACTCTACAAACTGGTTTAGTTGATTTAGGTCGAGTATGGGTCTGAAGTCCCCAGCCTTTTATGGAACCAGGAAAAACTGGGAGTAAAATCCCTTTCCCCTAAGGGGACCCACTCGATTGCCTCCTTGAGCAAGGGCAAGTTTACCTCCTCACGAACTAGGAGAGCTCGGTCCCGAGAATAAGGGGATTTCCAGAAATTCCATGGTGTGTCCTATGGACACTAGTTGCAGGACCCATTCGTCGGAGGTGATCACTCTCCACTCCTGCATGTGGTGGGGGAACCTCCCCCCCCCACCTGCTCCCCGTGGCGAGACTGAGGAGGCAGTGGGTCTGGGAAGTCAAGAAGTGGTGAGACGTTCAGGGGGAAGGCCTCCTTAACGTCTCTGATTTTTGGAAGCAGGAGGGGTGGCTGGGCCTCCTGAACGTCTCTGGCTTTTGGAGGCAGGAGGGGTGGCTGTACCCGTGGGCCTTATGCGTCTCTTGGCGGCGTGCCTGAGCATTCTTCCTCTGCTTCCAGGTCCTTTTCCGGAAGGGCTGCTACCGCTGTTGTTTAGAGCCCGATCAGTACATTGACCTCACGGACCTAAGGGCCAGTCCTTTGTCCTGTCTGTGATGATATCTTTCGTGTCCTCACCAAAAAGTACCGAGCCCCTAAAAGGGGCATCCTGAATTGCCAACTGGACTTCATTGGTGAGTCCAGAAAGATGAAGCCAGGAATGCCGTCTAAGGGCGAAGGCCGTTGCCGAAGTGCGAGCCACCCCAAGTCGACGGAGTCATAGGTGGCGCGCAAGACATGCCTACAAGAAACTTTGGAGAGGTGGAGGTCCTTGGCAAGTTCCTCCTACAAAGGCGAGGGGTCTATAGACTGGACTTGTGCCACTAGCCTGGCCAAGGTAGCCTTCTGGTAGGACACCATGATGGCCACGTAACTGAGGGACCGAAGGGCGCACATGGCCAACCAGTAAATCTTTCCGAACTGGTCCATCTGCCTCGACTCTGTCAGGAGGAGAGGTGCTCATGTGCTTTGGTGTAGAGGAGCGATCATGAGCCGCAGAGATGACCACAGAGTCAGCCTTGGGATGAACCTTCAGAAACCGGGCATCCTTCGGCACCCGGTAAAGCCTGTCCACCTGTTTGGGGGCAGCCAGGAGGGTGTGAGGCATCTGCCAGATTTAGAGACCGGAGACACAGATTCTAGGTCAAGATGCTCTGCCAGTCTCTGTCTCATGGGGTCCTGTTCCTCAGACTCCCAGTTGAAATACTCCTTCATGGACCTCAACAGATCTGAAAAGGCAGGGTCGGGGTGCTGTGGAGCACATCTACCGACCAGACGTGCCTTAGATCTGCTCTCCATACCTACAGAGTAGTCAACTTAAAATAATAAGTAATTCCGGGAAATCTTTCTGAATAATGACTGTACTTGAATTTACAAAAGGTACTGAATCTTCCGATCTAATTTTTATTAAGATGGGACGTACTAACAAGGGTCCTGCTGGTGCTGCAAAGTTGAGGCCTGTTGAGCCGTAACAGCACGAGGTAACTTCTCAACCTGGGATTGAAACAGCTCCTCCATGGACGGCGCTTCAATGCTCGATGCAAGCAACTGATAAGATCGAGTCCATTCTAACTCGATTTACAGAGCAAGAGAATAAAATTGTGGAAGCTAACAAAATGGCCTCCTCTGCACAATCGACGGCAAACCAGGAGCTGAATGTAACAAACAAGCTGGTCCAGGAAAACACACAGTTGAGGTATCAGCTAGAAGCACTTGAGAATACGCAGAGGGCTTCTAACGTTACGATTGTACCTACGTACCTGAGAACTGTGAAGGAGATAGCCTTCTGTTCTTCCTCCAAGAATGGCTCCCGAAGGCGTTGAAACTTGGATCGGAGATTGGGGCAGAACATTTACTACGAGCTTATCGGATCTCTCCTAGATCAGCTGTGGATTGAGACAAGGTGCCCAGAACGGTACTAAAGATCACTGCCAGCTCGGGGATCCTGGATCTGATCTTAACAGCAGCCAGAGAATCAGGGAAGCTTAATTTTCAAGGAGCTACCATACACGTTTCCCGATCTTTCGTTTGCCACAAGGATGTGGCGTAAGAAATTTGATGGTGTCTGGGCTAGACTCTGAAGTCTAGGGGTGGCCCACTCCTTACTCATGCCTGCTTGCCTCAGAGTGTTCTATGAGGGAAAGACATTTCAGTATACTGACCCGATTGAACTAGGGAAAAAGATGGAGGCCATAGCGATAGAATTCGGCCATGCTGCAGCTCCAGAACTACCCAAATCTGAAGAAGAGGAGGAAGAGACCTGAAGTGCCATGTTAATGGACCTTTCTCTCTGTGTATCAGAGTGTTAATCTCAGGTTTAACATGCTTGTTTAAAAATTTAAATAATCGCTGTGCTAGTGAATGCTGTATAACTCTAAACAGTCTTGTGATGCAGTTTCTATTAGAAAGGAAACTAAGTTGGAGCATGTTGAACTGTTAGACCTCTTGCCACGTGTTGCACTGGGGTTATTTTTTGTTAAATGATGCAGTTAATATACCAGTTTACATCTATATCAGCTTAATGTAAAAAGTTTAGCAAAGTTGGATCTCTGGGTCTGGAGGGTATTTCTATTATGCACAATAAATATATATTGATTGAGTCATATGTTTGGAAAGGGGACCACATCAGCACTAGTGGTGGAGTCTTTAATTTGCTCGGATTTTCATTTTTAATGTGAGGTCACCCAAAGTCTTGTGGGATGCAGCATATCTTGGACTTTCTCCTTGGACATTTAATTTTATAAGACATACCCTCACATCCGTAAATCAGAATGTATAGACCAACTCTCCTATGTAAACTGGATGCATTATTGTGCAAATCTGTGATCTCTTACATGAGATACTTGTATGCTATTGTTTTTCTATGTAAAACAATAAAATATCTGGCCCGGTGGCGCTGAGGGTTGAGGTGCTGGACGCCACACCTCACACTACGCCGGCGACCCGGGTTCGGGAACGGACTTGGATGGCCAGGGGTCGGCGGGGAGAGGGAGGATCGAGCGTCCCAACGGATGCTCTCCTAACTCAGGGGTGGGAACCAAGAATGCACTTGCGTTCTGCATCCCCTTCACAGCCGGTGGGAGCACCGACAATTGAAGGGGATGGAGGCGGCTCCGTTCGCCGGAGCCGGGGACGTCGGCGGTGCATGAGAGGTCTGGCATGCGTCAGCACGCCACCACTCGGGACATACGTCCTAGTGCTCGACGTCCCAGAGGGCAGGGGAAACCAGGGAGAAAAATGGAAAAACACCTCTCGGCAGCCCTAGATGATAGCCTCTCGGGTACCATCCGGACCACCAAAGAGGGACAGACCCCAATGTGCAGGAGGAGGGAAAAAGGAGGCACTCTAGGGGCAGATCCCACCGAAGGTGGAATGGGGGGGATGAGAGGAAGGAAGGAGAGGGCTCCGAGAGTAGGCAAGGAGAGATAAAGAATAAAGTTAAAAAAAAACCAAAACAATAAAATATAAATTACGAAAAAAAAAAAAAAAGAAAAAAAAGCAGGGTCCTCTGGTAGGGACTTTGGAGACTCCTTGCCCTTCGTATCCTCGGTGTCCTCTGGAACCTTCTCAGAAGAATCATCCACCCCCTCTGAACTATTGTCGTCCGCCTCCTCGAAAGGGTGAAGTCTGGTATCCAGGAGGGAAGCGTCCTGGCAAGTCTTCCTCAAGATGTGTACGGTAGTAATGGAAGAGCTGCTCGGGGAAGGAGACCTGGGAGACCGAGGTTGTGGGAGCCTAGTCTCCAGGTCCCAGACCAACTCAGACCGTGCCCCCCTGCCACTAAGACTTGATTAAAGCCTCGAAATCCAGGGTGACCGGAGGAGGAGGGGGTGGAGGAGAGGCTGAGGCTGAGGAGGAGGAGCAGGAACGTGGGGATAACAACCCTGGAATCCTGAAAATTTAAATGAGGATTGGATCCAGGTAGAACTGCCAAAATTGCTCCATTCAGGCCCCAGTAGTAGCCCCAGGATACCCTTGCAGGTAATGCGGGACAGTTTGGGGTCTGGTATAAATCCCTGTCGTCAGATCTGGTGTTGGGGGTACCCACATCAAACCCACCGTTGTGTAAATGGGCAAAGGGTCCGGCATCAGGATAGCCCACGTCAGGGGAGCCAACGTCGGAACCGGCACCACCGGATCCAGCGCCGGAAGGGGGGCTGGCATTGGAACCGGACGAAGAAGCCCTGGCGGCGGAACCTGATCTGGCATCGGGGCCAGTGACAGAGGCCGGACAACCAGTCCTGGCTGTGGAACTGTTGTCGGGACAACCGGCGTCGGAGGCGCCGGGAGCCCGTCCGAAGGTGGAGGAGGGGCCTCTATAGTAAGGCCAGATGGCCGAAGAGGAGCCTCCTTCTCCTTGACCTTGAGAGGAGAGGAGAGGAGAGAGCGGAGCAGACCCCAAGGCGTTGACAGAGTAGAGAGGTTCTCCGTTGTCATCACCGGAGGTACCCGCCAGTGAATTGGAGGGTACAGGTGAGGAAAGAGGAGGGAGAGGGACTTTCTCCCTTTGGTTCTGCTGAACGTCGGGTGAAGCGCCGTCAGGCCCCGACCGGGGAACCGTACCCATGCGGTCTTCAGGGACGGCTGACTTACCGGATGGAGTCCGGCGGGAGAAGCACCCGAATGGCTTATCGACCGGAGCCGAGTGAGTATCCACAGCCTGGGTAGCCATCTTACCGACCGCTGCACAGTCCCTGGAGTAGCTGGGGGCCGACTTATCGGCCGAAGCGGTGGGGTCACCAGGGGAGCCGACGGCCAACTGACCTGCGGTAGATTTACCAGACTTACCGTCCTTGCTGGGTGGCGGCTGGGCCTTGCTCGTCGAGGGCCTGCCGTCGTCCGCAGAGCGCTCCCGCTCCCTAGATTTCTCCTTATGTTTTTTGGAAGGAGAGGCCTTTTCGGACAAAGAATGTCTAAGCCTATCCATTTTCTTCTCAACGGAAGCCAAGCAGGCTTTTAGCAGATGGGCCTCCAAAGTCTGCTGTCTCCTCTTTTTTGTGACCTGATTGAAGGTCTGGAACTCAGGGCAGGAAGAAACTGGATGGTCCTAGACAGAGGACGCACTTCAGGTGACCGTCTTTGTGCGGGATCTGCATGCCATAGGACGAGCACTTCTTTGGAGAAGACATCAATAAGAAATGAAAAATTAGTAGGGAAATTAGCAAGGGAAAATCCGACGCAAGACACTTTCTCGACGATCACTATATGGAAGTCTGCTATGCGACTGACATGAGGCGACGGCAGGAAAGAACTGGAGGCCAGGCGTTGGGACCGCTCACTATATACAGTCACGCTGACGTCGGCCACGTGATGTCGGTGGGCGGTTCCCCGTCAGGTATTGCTAGAAAAGTCTACCGTGCGGTCCGACGCCAGTCCTATATGTGATGACCTACTGAAGGAACCCTCTCAAAGTAAAATCTACTGTTACAGTAAGTTCTTACATAACTGTTCTATCTTCTTCAAGGATATCTCTTACATCAGGCCACACCTTTGGAACAAGTCCCAAGCAGTACCAAAAGCTAACAGTCTGGGTGGCTGGAGCCTACAGGCTTATGATAACAGGCCTTGCAGCACAGCTAAGCCAAACTCAACTCATCCACAAGAGCCAATATCCGGACTGTAGTGTTCAGTGAAGGTGTGGACAGTATTCCATATGGCAGCTCCACAGATTTCTGCGGCAGAAACATTCTGGCCACCCCTCTGGTGCAATGACCACAAACTACACCAGGATGTTCCTTCCCACACTTCCTGTAACAGAACGTAATACAATATGCTAGCCATTAGGACAAGCACTGTTTAAAAACTGGAGCACCCTCTTTACCAGGAGCGAATAAGGAAAGTAATACAAGCTTTCCCTGCAAAAGGCTGCTGCCACCACTGACAAGCAGAAAATAAGTAAAAGGGCAACACTGTGAACTGATAATCCTCCCTCTGAAACAGGGACCTCAGATATTTCCTGTGAGGTTTCCAGATTTTGATATGGAGGTACACATCCTTCATATCCAGGGAGCAAATGCAGTCCCTTGTTTGCAACAGGGGAAGGACACCCTGCAAAGAGACCATCCCAAACCCCTTGTATTCTATGAAGAAGTTTAGATCCCTTAGATCCAGAATAGGTATCGGATCGCTTGTCCACTCTGGGACAAGGAAGTATGTGGAGTAAAAACATCTGTGCCTCTGTACTGGAGGTACTGGGAGGCAGTATAGCACAGTGGTTTAAGACTCTGAGCTACAAACCTGGAGACCTGGGTTTTAATCCCACAGCCCCCCCACTTGCATACTGTGTGACCCTGAGCAAGTAACTTCCTTGTGCTCACAGGTCGCACCTGGAAACAAGCTTCGACTTGGTGTGCTTCTCCTGGTTAAACAATTTCCCCTTCCCTTCCCCATAGATTTTATGGCCAGTTTTTGAAGTAGGGTCTGCAATTTCACTAGCCTCATGTGCATGATCTGGAGTGTTGTCCAGAGGCTCCAGAGCCTGACCCTTCTCTATAACCTCCAGAACTCAATCATCTCTAGTTATTGCCCTCCACTGATTCAAGTGAAAGGATAGGCGACCCCCTAAAACCACCCCTGGAAGTAAAGTGTGTGAGGAGTGTATAAGGAGTCATGCTGAGCTGGGGGGCAGGGGGGCAAACCACCGGCTCCACTACATTCAGGTGCTTTTGTATGCACACCTGGGATTGTGATTGGGACTAACAAGACCCCTGCACCTCCGCCTCTTCCCTGCTGTCTGTAGGCCTGACGTCCTCCCCTGACAGCAGACCGGTGAAAACTACCCCCGTTCTTATACCCGTTTGGGGTATGGTACCGGGATTTCACAGACTTTAGAGTTTTGCCAGATAACTGAAGGTTTCTCAAAGCTTCTTCTACATCATGGCCAAACAGTTTCTGACCTCTGAATGGGGCACTGAACAGTCTGAGGCACATCAGTAGCAAAACCTGCTACTCTGAGCCAAGAGTGGCACCTGAGACAAATGCCAGAGGCCGCAGCCCTGGCAGAGGAATCAGAAATATCATATGCTGTGCAGCTCAAATGTTTTCCCACATGAGCAGCAGTATGAAGAGTTTTGATTAACTCCTGTTAGGAAGAATGCTAAGTCAAGGCCTGTGCAGCAACCTTAGCCTTCCTCCATGGGCAGTTCTGATATTTTATCATATGGGCCTGGTAATTATCAATATGCAGGCACAGCAAGGCAGAGGCTTATGCACATTTGACTAGAACATCCAGCCTCCTGGATTCTCTATCAGGAAGAAGAGAGCTCAGGTGTCTAAGTGCCTTGGACCCATCATAGGCAGCTGTGATCACCACGAAGTCAGTCTCAGGCTGGTTAACATAACTGGGTTTTCCAGAAGGGGCAGAATGCATTTTGCCTACCTTTCTGGGCACAGGTGGTATATTGTTTGGCCTATACCAGACTGCATAAGTAGCATCCTCCAAGGCTGGACACAGGGGAGGAACCACTGTAGAGGAAGATTCTGGCATCTCCAGAAACTCCAACAGGTTCTTTTTGGTAGAATCCTGCTTCTCCAAGGTGAAGCCCATGGCAGCTTGCATTTGCTGCATCATGGCTAAAAATGAGGGACCCTCTAGAGATGATCTTCGTGTATTTACAACAGTCCTCACTCACTACAGGAGGAGACTGTGGAGCTAGTGCCATGTCCATACTGGTTCTCCTCAGCACAGTCTTCCTCCTCCTCCTCCTCCATTATAAGTTCAGGATTATATTCATATTCGTTGTTCAGTCTGTCTTTGATGGGAATGAATAACCACACCGGGCAAAGTTGGCAGAGAAGGGCTATTCTGCAAGGTATTAACTTGTTGCATTGATGGGGTAGGTGGAATCCCCATCGATGTGCCCCTAGAGCAGGTAGGCCTGGCAGTATTCACCATATCATGTCTGAAAAGAATAGCAGTACTGCCTGTGCATCGGTGCCACTTTGGGTAGTAGGCACGACTGCAAGAGTCGACGTCGTAGATTGGTTCTCGGTCACCAAAGTTACCAGCCGTAATAGGCCTAACAGTGCCTACACCAAGCCCCAACCTTGGTGTTTGGTTGACAGTCGGGGGGGGGGGTGGCGCCGCCAAAGCAGATTACACTGCAGTAGAAGTCGTACCTGTAGTCCGTAGAGGTGACCTGGATCTCGCTGGGGTGACCTTGTCCTAGTCTCAGCGCTTGTGTGTGGCTCCTCGTTGAGGATTAGTCCTGGGATTTCGATGATCACAATCTGGTAGATGGGGCGGAGCTCCCCCTGAAGCTGATTCTCCACCGCTTCAATGGTCTTCTGGAGGATGAACTTCTCCAAAGCTCCCTTCCTGTGCCACATGGTAGCAGACTTGAACCGCTGGCAAATCTCAAGGCTTCCACGTTGTGAGAGAGGTCCAGACAGCAGACACACACACCGTGTGTGTCGTCCTTGTAGATCTTCTCTACACACTCACAGTACAGTTTAGATGGGTCCTTTGGTGGCATACAGGTAGCTGAAAAATCACTATAAAAGTGATTAGTTAGCATAAAGAAAAAAATAAAACTGCAGCTTTGAGCAGTGACGTTTCCAATGGTGGATCCAACAAGTCTGATCGATGGAGGGAAAAGAACTACAGAGAGGAGGGGCCGCACATGTTTATGTAGACACTGATGCCTGACGTTACTGTGGGCAGCCCCTTGCTGACTGCTTGCAAAAGTTTCCTGGGGTCCTAGCGCCGACACTGGTATAATTCCAATGGTGTGGCCTGATGAAAGATATATCCTTAAATAAGATATAAATGCTCTTCCTAAACTCTTTTTTCCTGTATACCTGTGTAGTTGTAGACATGGACAATGACTCCCTCTCCTACATAACCTAATTCCATCCTAATTTAAATTTAAATGAAGCTGCTTCACTCTGTTCTGTCCTGGTGTGAAAACCTGTTAGACTCCATTGCAAAGGTCATGACCTCACTCTGCAAGGCATCATAGTAGTTCTTGATGTGTAAACGTACAAGCCAGTTTAAGTGCTACTCTCTCTGTTCTGCTGTATGTCTCCTGAGCTGTGTACTTATCTTGTGCTGGCCATCAAACTTTACAAGGTAAGTTCCGTGATTTCTGTTGTTGAAAGCGTGTCCAAGTTGGAAAAAAAGTGCAGCTGAAGGATGCTGGTGCTTGTAACATTTTGTTATTCGACTGAAACGCTGGATTATGTGCTAGAAGCTTCGCTTGCTGGCTTACTGAGCTTGCAGTCCCTGTGATGTCATTATGCTAGTCTTTGCTAGCAAACTTTGTTCAAGAAATGGCCTGGTTTTTTTTTTTTTTGTTGGTTAATTTCTGAATGGAAACAGAATGTTTTAGTGGGTGCTTGTGACATCTAATTTTTGCTTTTATGATTACTAGCTGGTGCTACACATTCTTTCTTTGCTTACTAAGTTTACAATCCCTTTGTTCTTTTTGCCAGCTGTCAAACAAACCTCAGTAAATTAACTGCTTTGTTTAAAAGTGTGTCCCAATTGGAAAAAAATGCTTTGCATGATATTTGTTTTATTTTTGCTTTGTCTGACAAGTTTTAAGTTGCAAGTTCTTATTCTGCAGACAGACCAATCAACCAGGATCCCGCTCAATAATCTCACTTAACACATGCAGTCTTCTTCACAAAACTGACACCCTTCAGACTTTTGCCTGCCAACATAACCCAGACATACTAGCAGTCGTGGAAACCTGGCTCTCAACTTTGGTTCCCGACCTTGCTATCACCCTCTCTGGGTATAATGTCCATCAGCTTGACTGAACATCAGAAAGAGGTGGTGGCTGCCCCCCTGTACCTTAAGGACACGATCCAGGAGCACTTCATCAACCTAACCCCCCAAACCACCACTGCACAGATTCTTCCTGTCAAGATCCTCCATGGTGCACACAATAAAGCCATCACAGTTGTCACAGTCTACATTCCACTGAGAGAGCAAGGTAATGGGCTTAATGCAGTCCTGGAGTTTACCAAATTTCTCTCATCTGACTCAGAAACCATCCTCCTCAGTGACTTTAATATTAACTGGCCTGCTGTTGAGGCAGGGGCATACAGGGACTTGATAGCAGCAGCAACCTTTCTCAGATGGTTAGCTCCACAACCAGGACAAACTATAAAACAGGTACCAGCACCCTTCTGGATTGGATCCTAACAAGCCATCCTGCCAGAATCACAAACACCACTGTCCTCCCTGACTCACTCAGTGACCACTCCCCCGTCACCAGCTCCTGGTCCAATAAATTCATCAAGCCCCCTCCCAAAACCATTACTAACCAAGTTCTACCTAGAGGCAAGCTACCTCATCTCAAAACCTTCCTTCGTCAACAGGATTGGCCCCCACTCCTCGCAGCAACCAATGTGAACACTGCACTGGAACACTTCATCAGGATCTTCAACCAAGCATGCAGCAAATTTGCACCCCTCAAGAAGCGCCAGGCCAAGGCCCTATGTAACCCCTGACTCACCGGAGACCTACTTAGACGACTTAAAGCTCAGGACCACCTCTGGGAGGTTCCCAGAAACACCGGGAGACAAATTGATATTGTTAACTATAAATGTGCACGAAATGACTGCACCAAATATATTTGTGATACAAAGACCATCTATTTCCATAATGCTCTCACTAACTCATGGGGCAACGACAGGGACTTCTGAAATAACATTAAAGAAGCCACCAGGAAGCAATCTAAATTAACCCCGTCAGTACTCGGCATAAATGGTGAAACTACACTTGACCAGAAACTCATTGCTAATTCTTTCAATAACACCTTCACGGACCTCAGTGCTGTTCTCCCACAGGGTTTTTTCGATGAAGTGGTTCCCCTTGCCTCCCCAGCCATCCTCCTTTCTACTTTAAAGCAGTAAAAATGCATCAAGTCCACAGCTATGTTACCAAAGCCATTTGCAACTCCAGAGCCAGCAGTGACTCCCTTGACCTCAAACTATCACTCAGGCCGGCCCGGTGACGCTGAGGGTTGAGGCGCTGGACGCCACACCTTGCTCCACGCCGGCGACCCGGGTTCGGGAGCGGACTCGGGTGCTGGTGGGCGGCGGAGAGTTAGGCTTGAGCGTCCCACGACAGCTTGCCTACTCCGGGGAGGGTTAAGGCTACAGCCTGAACACTTGTCTGACTCCGGGCGGAGGATCGGAGTACTGCAAGCCCCCAATGTTAAGGGGAAGGGCTGCCGACATACAGCGTGATGTCAGCGCTGCGCCTTGACATCAGGGGTCCGGCGCAAGGGGTGGGAGAAAGCGGAAAAACGCCTGCCATCGCCGGGAAGATGGACCTCCGGAGACGTGCCCTCGACGTGCCTTCACCCGCCCGATGGCCCCTGGACCGACGAAAGTTGACTGTTGGGGTAAGGGGCTCTGCCCCATCCCCGCTCAGGGGGTAAACCGAAGCTCCATGGGGTTCCAGGGGGGTCATACGGGCAGGGTGGAAGGCAGAGGGATGTCTACCTTGAGGCTCCTGAAGGGTCAGGGATGGCAGGCAGGAGGGCGAATAAATACAGGTTACTCACCTGTAACAGGAGTTCTAGGAATGGTATATGTTGTTCATCCACACTCATTGGCAGTATCCTTGCCGCTTTAAATCTTGCCGGAAGGTCTTCAAGCTTGCTCCTCCCACCCACCCGGGTGGTATAACTCTCGGCTCCGCCCCATGACGCCAGATCTGGCCCGCTGGAAGCTCAGGTTGTGCGTCGAAGCCGGGGAGGTCGGGTGGTCGTGTGGATGAACAACATATACCATTCCTAGAACTCCTGTTACAGGTGAGTAACTGTATTTCTAGGACATGGATATGTTGTTCATCCACACTCATTGGCAGACTCCTAGCAGTTCTCCGGGAGGAGGGAGGCAAGACGCACACCCCATATACTTACTTGGGAAAGAGAGACTGGAGAACCGAGGCCCCAAAACCAGCATCCCGGCGTGACTCAAGGTCGATGTGGTAGTGGGTAATGAAGGTGTTTGCTGACTTCCAGGTAGCAGCCCTGCAGATTTCCTGGATAGGGACGTCCCTGGAAGCAGCAACCGTTGCAGCAGTATGGCGGGGAGAATGAGCTCTTATCCTCTGGGAGGCTCCATGCCCGCCCAACTAGCAGAGATCTATGCAGGAGGTTCCCACCTGCTTATCATCCCTTGGCTGCAGGTCTGCCAGATGCGGCTTCAGCGTAGGTGACAAACAGCTGGCGAACCTCTCCCGAATTTCAGCCGTGGCTCCTTATAATAAGCAAGCGCCTTCTAGGGTCCAGAGTATGGAGCCTATTCGCCTCCGAGGTGTGATTGGGGTAGAACACCGGCAGAGTCAACACTGGTTAAGGTGAAACTCCGACACCACCTTCGGAAGGAATTTCGGTGGGCGCAGGACAACCTTGTCCCTGTGGAAGACCAGGTAAGGAGACTCGATGGAAAGCGCCTGGAGCTCTCCCATCCTTCTGGCTGACGTGATAGCCACCAAGAAGGCGGTCTTCCACGACAGGTGAGAGAGAACACCTGTGCATAGGTTCGAATGGCTTGCCCATGAGCTTTGCCAGTACCAGCAGTAGATCCCACGGAGGTGGGGGTTCCCGCACTGGAGGGGAAATGTGATCAAGGCCTTTGAAAAAGCGCCAGACCACCTTCTCCTGCGCCACCGACTGCTTCCCGGCCCGCGCCCGGTAAGCAGAGATGGCTGCCAGGTGCACCCTTAGGGTCGTCGACCTAAGCCCTTGACTAGAAAGGGACCATAAATAGTCCAAGATGCTTGCCAAGGAACAGGAGGAAGGGTCCAAGCCCTTGCCCTGACACCAAATGGAAAACCTTTTCCATTTGAAGGCATAGCATTTTCTGGTCGACTCCTTTCAGGACGCCTCAACTACATTGAGGACCTCGTCGGAAAGACCCAAGGCCTGGAACTCTGCAGCTCCAGGAACCAGGCCGTCAGGTGCAGGGATTGAAGGTCCGGATGGAACACCTTCCCTGATTGACTGAGAGCAGGTCCGGGCGAGCTGGAAGCTGCCGCGAGTCCTGGAGCTGAGACTGAGGAGATCTGGGTACCAGAACTGGCGAGGCCAGTCTGGGGCTATCAGAATCACCTGCTTGTCCCTCCTCGCCTTGAGAAGCACCTTGTGGATCAAGGGAAATGGGGAAAGGCGTAAAAGAGGCCCGGGGTCCATTGCCTCGAGAAGGCATCCCCCTGCAGCGAGCCCTGCTGAGGGGGGCGGGCATGGAACAGACTCAGCTTCGCGTTCTCCATGGAGGCAAACAGGTCCACCTGAGGTGTGCCCCAAAGGAAGAACAGATGCTGTACTACCTCCGGCAGGAGAGACCACTCGTGGGATGCAGCCCCTATCCGGCTCAGGGCATTGGCCAGGGTGTTGGAGGCTCCTGCCACGTGAATGGCTAGGAGATCCGCCTCCAGGCTGCGCACGAGTGACCAAATGCGGAGAGCTTCCTTGCATAGAAGCATGGAGCGCGTCCCGCCCTGGCGGTTCAGATAGTACATGGTCGTGGTATTGTCCGTCTGGACTCGGACCACTTGACCCCGGAGGAACGGAGCAAAGGCGGTGAGAGCTAGGCGGACCGCTCGGAGCTCCAGCAGGTTGATGTGGCATCGGGACTCCCGAGGGGACCAGAGGCCATGAGCCCGGTGTTCCCCCAGATGGGCACCCCAACCCATCAGAGAGGCATCGGTCGATAGAGAGACCGTCGGCTCGGGGCGGACGAACGGGATGCCCTCCTGCAAATGATCTGGAACGGTCCACCACTGGAGAGCGTTCCACATCCCCTGTGTCACCGACACAAGCTGGTCCAAGGGATCGCAGCGTTGTGACCACTGGCTGGCCAGTCCCCACTGAAGGGGACGCATGTTCCAGCGGCCCAACGGACCACGCTGGTGCAGGCTGCCATGAGACCAGGAGGCGCAGGAAGTCCCGGCAGGCGCAATTGCCCAACCAGAAATGATCGGGAAAAGGAGGAAAGAACCTCGCCCTGTCCCGGGAGCCGCTCTGGCTCAAGAGAGTCGAGCTGCGCCCGATGAATAGAATCACCTGCTTGCCTCGAGTTCCGACTTGGCCCTTGTTGATAAGGAGGCCCAGTTGAGAGCAGACCTGGAGGCCAGATCTCTGGACCACTCCGCCTCCTCCCTGGAGGGAGCTGCTATCAGCCAGTCGTCCAGGTAAGGGTACACCCGGACCCCTCGGTGCCGCAGGAATGCTGTCACCACTGCCATGCATTTGGTGAAGACCCTGGGAGCTGGAGACAAGCCGAAGGGCATGGCTTGGAACTCGAAGAGGGATCCTTCCGCTCGGAAGCGAAGGAATCTCTGGTGAGACGGACGGATAGGGACGTGAAAAAACGCGTCCTGCAAGTCCAGAGAGCAGAACCACACGCCGCGTTCCAAGGATGGTATTATCTGAGCCAGAGTGACCATCCTGAAGGTTCGAGACCTTAGGAACTTGTTTAGGTCGTGTAGGTCGAGAATGGGGCGCCAGCCCCCCGTCCGCTTCGGAACCAGGAAGTACCTGGACACAAACCCTGGGTCTGAAGGAGGGTCCACCACCTCTCTTACCACCTCCTTCTGGAGGAGGAGAGTGATGTCGGCTCGACGAGCCGCCAGTGAGGCTGGGATCCAGGCCCCGAGGCGACGGCTCTGAAGGGTGGTGCCTGCTCGAATTCCAGAGGCAGGCCTCTTCCCACCACTCTCAAGACCCACCTGTCCGTGGTAACAGCGGACCAGGCGGAACGAAGTGCTGAGCCGCCTCTCAATGGGGACCTAGGGGTAAGGTGACGGGATGGGGCGACACCCCTCAGCCTGCCACTGGGCAGGCTTGGAGAGGGACCGCCGAGGACCTCCTGGGCCCTTCCTCCCTGCCTCCTGTTAGAGGAAGCCGGTGGCTTGGGTTTGGGATGCCAAGGCCGAGCCTGCTGGCCCTGACGTTGCTGGGCGGCTGCGGGGGCACAGAAGGACGAAAGGGCTTAGGCTGTGGTTTGCGGCCTTTGTCCTTCTGAGCGGAAGAGACCGAGTCCAAGGTGGCATTGGACTTCTCGATCCTCTGCAGGTGACCTTCCACCCCAGGGCCGAAGAGGTCAGTCCCCAAAAAGGGAACATCCGCCAACTTGTGCTGGGTATCCGAAGTAAAGGTGGATATCCTCAGCCAAGCCCGCCGACGATAGCCACTGGCAGCCGCCACCGATCTGGCACATGAGTCCCTATATCCAAAGCAGTCTGGAGCTGCTGTTTGGCCACTGCCCTGCCCTGGTCCCACACCTGCTTAACCGTAGTCTGCAGATCGGCGGAAGATGAGGGATGACCTCATCCAGGAGCCCAACAGGGCATGAGAAAATAATGCCATGAGGACGGCCAACTGGCCTGGCGGAGCCGAGAGAGGAAGCGTAGACTTTTCGCCCGACATAGTCCAATTTCTTGGACTCCTTGTCAGGAGGTTTGTCCACATCCCTGGCGCTGCCGGCGCGCCGGAAAACGCTGTCGGTAACCAACCCCTCAGCAGAGGGGTGTTCCGAAAAACCGGACAAGGAACCGGTAGGGACCGCATACTTCCTGGCCATCCTGGCCGGAGGCGCAGGGCAGGAAGCAGGGCGCTGCCAAAGCTCCAGTGCCGGACCCACTATGGCCTCGGCCACGGAAAGCCTCCGTCGGAGAATCCTCGGTCCAGAATCTCCCAGGGGATACCTGGTCTGCTTGAAACGGGTTCGGCCCATCCCGTAGACTCCGAGATGAGCCAAGCAGTCCTAGGAAGGACGACGGGCTATCGCCCATTGACTGACCTCCTGAAGACCTAAGTCCAGTCGCTTGGAGAAGAAGGAGAATCATCTTCGACTCGGAAGAGTCCTCAAGAGCTGCCTCTGGCCTGAGCCACCCTTCACCTGCCGAGGTCGGTCGGGAGTGAGGGTAACTGACAGCCGATGGGGTAAACCCTTAGCCGATCGAGAATCTCTTGGTCGGAGCCCCACTGGTGGCTGTGGAGGCGGAGGTTCCACCGAATCGGTGGAGCAGTTGGTTTTGGCCAACAACCGCCTGGGTATAGCGCCTCGGACAAGTCGAGGGTTGTGTCGACCGTTCCGGTGTTACTTAATGGCGAGGGAAGGCGGAGTCGGCTTATTCCGGCCAGGAGGAGCTGTTGCAACATAAGGTCCTCGTACCGCCGACGTAATTCGCCGAAGCCTCCTCATCCGAGGAGGAGGACGAGGACAGCGGCGACGCCGCCATCACAAAAGCCGAGACCGGACCGCCTATGACGGGGATCAGCTGGACCGAAGAGGTCGAGACCGAGAGTCCTGAATTTCCGAGGTCGGTGCGGGAGGTGTCGGCCGGAACCGGCACTCCCTTCGGCTCGGATGGTCCATCCGAGGGCTCCGGAACCGGAGGCACAGGCGAGCCCACGGGATCCTCAACTCCTCCCGGGGGAACCGGGGAGAGGGGAATCTCGGCTGCTAAAGGCGACAGCCCGTCCAATGGGTCGAGAAAAATCTCGACTTCATCGGTGGGAGTCTCGGTCAACTGACCTGACGGGGACACCGTGAGGCCAGTGGCCGAGGCCGAGCGGTCGACCGAAGCCGACGGTCGACGGCCCGGGGAGAGGGACCTTTCCCGCTCCCAAGAGCGTCGACGGAGGGACTTACCCCTGTCCCTCTTTTTGGACCGAGAATAAGGTCCAGCAGGCAGGCCCTTCTCCTTTAGTGGAGAGGACAGACAAAGCTCCTTAAAAGAAGCCGTGTAGGAAGAACCC
This sequence comes from Neoceratodus forsteri, assembly GCA_016271365.2. NCBI lineage: Eukaryota > Metazoa > Chordata > Ceratodontiformes > Ceratodontidae > Neoceratodus > Neoceratodus forsteri. Next base: position 383,213,435 of record CM028131.1, read on the forward strand.
AGAGAGGCGGGATAAATGCCGCGGCGAGGAAGAATACGGCCGCGCCTGCCTTCCTTCTTGAGGGCTTACCATCCGCCGAGCCGATCTGGCTGAAATACCGCCGACACCGCCAACCGGGCCTCCTTGGACTTCACCGGAGGGAAACGCTTCTCGGGACGGCCCAGTTGCAATCGGGCAGCACGGTCTTCGAGGACGTAGGCCGAGAAAGATGAGCACAGGTCGCAAGCCTGCGGGTCGTGCTCAAGGCCTAAGCAGTATACACACGTGGAGTGAGGATCCGTCCGAGACATCTTCTGCCCGCATGGGCATCTCCGAAATCCGGGAGTCGATTTGTCCATCGCAGCCGCGAGGGATAGAAGACTGAAGTCTTTTTGCAAAATTTTATTTTTAAATCCGCAAACGGAGAAATAGGAACCAGTCGCAAACGCAGAGCGTTAAGGAGGGAACCTGAGCTTCCAAGCGGTAAGGAAGATCTGACGTCATGGGGCGGAGCCGAGAGTTATACCACCCGGGTGGGTGGGAGGAGCAAGCTTGAAGACCTTCCGGCAAGATTTAAAGCGGCAAGGATACTGCCAATGAGTGTGGATGAACAACATATCCATGTCCCTAGAAATAGTAATTTCAAAAAAAAAAAAAAAACTGCTATCACTCACCCTTGAAGAAGTACTCAGACCACTGACCAGGATTTTCAACCTCTCTCTCAGCCTGTTCCCTGACTTATGGAAATCCACCATAGTAACCCCAATTCATAAAAGTGGTGACAAAACAGCTACTGAGAATTACCGTCCAATTTCCATCCTTCCTTCACTCTCCAAGGCTCTAGAGCGGACTGAGCCAGACCAGCTCACCGACTTCCTAGACAATCACAACATCCCGTGCAAGGAGCAACATGGCTTTAGAAAAGGCCATAGTACCTCCATGGTGCTACTTGAATTCAATGGTGCAATCCATCACTCACTCGATAACAGTCATCTTACTGGGCCCACCTTCATCAACTTAACTAAAGCCTTTGATACAGTCAACCACAATCTCTTACTTGGCCAGCTTTGACTAGCAGGGCTCTCACCTAACTCTGTGAACTGTTTCAAAAGCTACTTAGACAACCGCTCCCAAAGAGTGAGAATTGCTGGCACACTCTCAGACCAAAGACTAGTCTGGTCCCGTGTTCCACAAGGCTCAATCTTGGGCCCTCTCCTTTTCAGCCTTTTTCTGAACTCACTGCCAGAATCCTGCCCGGAACAGATCCTACTCTACGCGGATGATGCTGTCATCCTGGCATCCCATCAGGGTGCGAAATTCCTATACCTTAGGTGCCCCAGGGCAGGCACTTTTGATTCAGGACACCTACTGCTGTGCAGTGCCTGCCCGTTTGGGCACCTAAGGTATTCTTGCACAGTCTGTAATTTTTTTTTTTTGCCAGAGTTCTTCTTACTTTCAGTTGCCGTTTTTTTTTTTTCTTCACTTTTTCTAGGGGCGGGGGAAAAGTCAGAGGAGCGCAGACGCGGTGCTGACACTGAAGAGCCGATCCCGCGTGTGCTCGTCTTGATGTCAGCTGACCGCAGCAGGAGACTTGGAGCATAGAGCTCTTCAAGTTCTGGGGAGAAGAAAAGGAGTAGGCTGATGCGTTCCTGACATTTCTGTGGCACAGACATCAGCCAAAGGGGTCCCTGTGTCGCTGTTGGAGGCGGGCTTTAGGCAGCGTGCACCAAATGGTGCTACCTATTGTATATATTTGCCCGCCCCCTCCAGACAGCGTGACGTGATGACCCTGCTGCACAGAGCGCCATTCTGCGCTTGCATTCGTGGAGACAGAACGTCTTATGTTGTTGGGCTGTTTGTGGGATCGATCAAACATTAAAAAAAAAAAAAGACCCAAAAGCTCTTTTAAGAGCTAGCCTGACTGCGAGTACTAAAAAAAATACAAAGTGCTAAAAGGAGTGAGTTGATTTTAGGGCAGAGGAATAATTTGGGGGGAGGACAGGAGTGTGATACCGTGAAGGCCTCTCTTGGGACGGAAGGAAACTGGACAGCAAGAAAATAATCGGAATATGTGGAGTCAGTCGGACCGTTCCTAAAAAGTAAAAAAACAAGCAGCTTCTGAATTAGAGATTACTTCTTAATCTCACAGGCTGCTTTGCTGTTGCTCTTCTTTTTAGCTCTTACAATACCAACCACCAGACCTGTAATAGGAGGGTGAGGGGAGACAAACACACAGTGATTTTCGGGACCGCAGACAGTTCCCGTCAGAAACCTACTATAAATGTACCTGCTGCACTTACTTTATAATTACTGTCTGTGAATGATAATGACAAGTAAATAACTGAAGCCTGAAAAAATTAACAATTAGACTGCAGCAGAAATGGGACTCGGTCTCTTTAGGGTCAATTCTATGAATTTACCAGCTGCTTGCAGAAAATTCCAGCAAGAAATTTATTTTTTCTATTTTATGCAGCTAGTGGCAACACAGTGAATTTCAAAACCATAAAAAGCTGCCTGTGTGCTAATTTTTTTTACCTTCCTAACCTCAGCTAATTAAGCAAATAAAAAAAAGGTCTATTTGAATTGTAAGTGAAGTGAGTGATTTCACTTATACATTGTAAATAGTCCTCCTGTAAAGGGTATCTAGTACGGTGTACACACATCAATTGTGGTTGTGGTCATAAAAGCTTTTATTTTTTTATTTTTATAAGTACTTCTAGATAATGGTTGAAGCCAGGGCAGACTGTTGTATTGAAATGTTAAGGGAGCTCAGTCAGTCCTCATTGCTCACCCAGTTCCTAACAGTAACTAACACTACACCTATTGTTGTCTTTCTTGTTAAATAACTACTTGTTTTCTACTACCACCATTACCTAAAAACAAGCATTTGTCAATGCCGAATGTTGCTTGCTTCTATGTGCTGTTTAGGTATTTGGAAGTCATTGGAATGCAAATATTGAAAATTTGCGAACTTAAGAGCATGCGTAGGAACTGCGCAACGCACACTCGTAAAACAGTCATTTTTAGGATTTTTTTCACCAAATTTTCAACATAGCCATTTAAACACCTCTGCTCATGAACAGTGTCACTGTGATTTTGTTAATGTGTCCCATACATTGAGTTTGCACACCGACTGCGCCATTGTGCGCTACATGGGCGGAACCGCTTTGGGCAGGATGTGAAAAATGACAGCTGTACTGCTCATAAGGAGGTGTGGTAAAATGGCAATGTTGAAAATCTGGAGTGGAAATTTTGAAAATTCAGAAAACCTCTGGCGTAGTGGAACTGTGCAACGCATACAGTAAAACAGTCATTTTTAGGAATTCTTTTCACCAAATTTTCAACATAGCCATTTTAAGACCTCTGCTCATGAACAGTGTCACTGTGATTTTTCTTAATTTGTCCCGTACATTGATTTCGCACACCGACTCGTCATTCTACGCTACGTAGAGAGCGGAAACACATTTTAGGTGAGATGTGAAAATGACAGCTGTACTGCTCATAAGAAGGTGTGGTAAAATGGCAATGTTGAAAATCTGGAGTGAAAATATTGAAATTCGCGAACTTACGAGCCTCGTAGGAACTGGCATAGCATACGCTCGTAAAACAGTCATTTCTTGGAATTTTGGCACAAATTTTGAACATGGGGTTTTGGGACCCCTTCTCATGAATGATGTCACTGTCATGGCGGTATTCAGGCCGAAGGTGATTTAGCGAGTCACTGCGCGAAATCACCCTTCGAGCCGAATAACGCCATGACAGTGACATCACTGCGAGAAGGGGTCCCAAACCCCATGTTGAAATTTGGTGCAAAATTCCCAAAATGCCTGAGATATGCACAAAGTTGAAACCCCTATCTAGGCCATTATACAGCTTACGCGCAATTCCTCAGTTCGCGGTCGGCTTTGAAGAGTGCAGACGTGTTCCCGGTCCACCGAAGATCGTTGCGCCGGAGTCTGGAGGTAAGTATGGGGTGAGGGGTGGGGAAGGCTGAGTGCGCAGTGGGTGGGTGCGGGTTGTGGGAGGGGGTCGGGAGGCACGCATGGGACCGTTTTTGTCTTACAGGTACAAAACAAAAAAAGACTTAGTGGGACTGTTTGCCACGCTGGGTGAGCTCCAGTGTGGCACAAGAGGCGTTGGGGGCGTTCAGCCGGCGGGGGATTGGGCACCCCACGTCGGCAAAGGGAACAATTGCAACGCTGGGTGGGCTCCCAAGCGTGCGCAACTACTGGGGGGGGAGATGATGCAGCTCAGCCGGCGGGGACTGGGCACCCGTCGGCTACACAATCGATGCGGGGGCACGCATGCCTGCGGGTGGGGGAGCTGCTGGCGTGAGCAGCCTCTGTCGCTGCTCACTCAAGCGTAGCTCCCCCTTTCAACTGTACGCCATGGCATTTTGGAGCGTGTCATAGACAGCTCCAAAATGCATTGGCTTACAGGGGCCGTGCCTGCCAGATCACTGACTGAATTGGAGGAGGAGGTGACACACCTCCGAAATCTCCGATGATGGCACTATGTTTCTTGCACATGCGTGCAAGCAACATAATAATAAAAAATTGAGATTGGAAGACCAAGAGTAGAGTGGGTACTGCTGCTTGGGAGCGAATTTAAAAGGCAAAAATCTGTCTAAAAAAGGTTTTTTCCTCAGGCTGCAGTCTAAATTCAGGGATCCATCTGTTAAATAATGCTGCTTAAGTGAAAAAAGCTTTTCTGGTCTTTTACAAGCTACTGTAGTAGCTGCTATGTTGTCTACCTACCTACCATACAGGATCCATAATCTGTTTATTAAACAGAGCCTAGTGTCACTCTCTATTATGTGGTGGATTTATCTATCCAACTACTTTAAATCTGAATAAATACTATAACTAGTTCTCTTTACAAGCTTCTCCGAGTGTGGACTATCTAAAATATGAATAGTGTTATAAAAAATAATCAGGCAACACACAATCAGTTTTTCTTAAGTTTACTTATTGAAAAAAAAAAAACAAAAAAAAAAAACATTTTTCCTTTTTGCATTTATTAACACTTGAGTACAAATCAAAATTCTCAAAACAAGCCAAATCAATAGTCACGAGCAGTCAGGCAGACACCATGAGTATGTTTAAGAGGCGGCATGTAAATAGTTCCTTGGGCATGTACATTTTCTTCTTACATGCCCAAGTGGGCATGTACTTTTTTTCACGCATTTCATACCCTGCATCCCACCATGATCCAGTACATCTACAAGGTAACCTCCAACAGGCCTTCTTCTGCAGTCGAAACTGGTTCACAAAACACACTTATCCTCAACCAGAAAAAAACAAAGACCATGATCTTCTGCAGCCTCCCAAACGAATACAAACAATATCAGCTCTCCATTAAAATCAAGCAATGATTCACCCTCGAACACGTTCATACCTTCATATACCTTGGCCTCACCCTCGACTGTAATCTCTCCTATGTCCCACACATCAATAACGTGGCAAAAGTAGTCAACACCAGGATGGGTCCTCTATTTTGACATAGGAAACATCTAACCCCAGAAGCTCTGTCCATCGCTGTCCAGAGCTCCATCAACAACATCACTGACTATGGTCTCATTATCTATGGATCTGCCACAACTTCCCCTCTCAGGCGTGTTTCGACTTCCCTCAATCAAGCCTGCTGACTTGTAACTGGTTCCCACCATTTCACCCACACCTGCAACCTCTATTCCAAAACAGGCTGGCTGCAACTGAACAACCGAATCAAATACCAAATCTGTATCACTGCTAAGAAAATCATGATGGGAAAGGCACCTCCAGGAGTCAGCACCCTCCTTAAACCTAAAATCATCAACCGCAACACCAGGAACTCTAAGCCCCAAATCCTTCAAATTCCCCGCTGCCGCACGTTCTAAGGCCAAAGGTTGTTTGCATACAAGGTTCCGAGTTGGCTGAACGAACTCTAGTGACACCTCATCCACAGCAATGCTTGGAGCAATCAAAAAAAAAAAGCTCCACCACTCCATAACTGGCACCACTACCTGTGCTTGCACCCCATAACATCGTTATCCCCTATGCTGCTTCCAACCCTACAGGTGTCAGTTTCTTCTTGCACTTACCTGTCCAATGCAACTTCTAATGCACTTGCCCTGTGTCTGTCCTGACAAGGCCCATTGGCTGCCTCACTGTGCCACTCTACACCTATGCCTTCCCCTACCCTAAGCCCTCTCCCCTTCTTGCCCTCTTCTTCCTATTTGTTTCTTGTATTACACATCGCTCAGTCTAATTATGTCAAGCAAAGTTACTGTCTGAAACCTAGCACCTGTAACTGTTTTATGTTTGAGTGTCTGTTACCCTGTAACCAGCCTGTCATGGTAACCTTTGTAAAAGAGCCTTGGTTCAAAGGTACTTTAGTAATCCTAGACATAAATAAATAAAACTAAATAAAAAAGATCACACAGCCCCATTCTTTTCCTGTGCTAGCTAACAGACAGGGCATGGCAGAGTCCAAGGAAATATTTTGAAGGTGTTTTTGGTTTCAGGTTTTACTTCAGAATAGTTGAAGCCCCAAAGATGAGCATCCCTCTGATCACAGTGTATAAAAGGGAAGGTGTCATACCTGTGTGCCCCTGCCCCTGCTTTATGCCCCGCCCCCCAGATATCCTGTAGCACTGCAGAATATCTGAAAACCTGGTCTGAAATGGGGATGGGCAAAAAAACACACGTCTTTGTAAGTACCAGTGGAGATGAATATCTAAGCTGAAAGCTTGGATGGAAACCTTTGGGGAGACTGCAAGTTTGTTTGTTTCTGCAGGCCTTTGGAAGTGCCAAGGGAGGAAGATATCTGAGCTGAAAGTGCCAGGGTAGGAGAATATCTGTGCTGAAAGCCTGGCCTGCAATATTGGGAGGGGGGGGGTCACCAAGTCTGTGTGTTTCTCTATGCCTTTGTAAGTGCTAGGGTAGGTGGATTTTTGTGTTGAGAGTCTTGCCTGAAACCTTGGTGTGTGGTGGGGGGACGGGTGTGCAAGTCTGTCTGTATGTACGTATTTATTTATAAGCAGCAGGGGAAGGGGATTTGTGTGCTGAAAACCTGTCCTGAAACCTTGAGGTGTACGGGATCAAAAAAAATAGCAAGTCTGTAAAGTGCCAAATTGGGGGGGGGGTAATCTGAGCTGAAAGCCTGAACTATTACCTGGTTTGGTAGTTAGGTTGTTGTGTGCTCAAAATCCTATTTATTTGTGTTTACAGAAGTGCTAGCCCCAAAACTTAATACCCGGACACATTATGTAAAGTGCCACAAACCACCTTGCAGTTCTATATATTATATGCACTGCTTTCGGAGTCTCATATTCCCCATCTGTGTGGTCAAACCCTATATACTGTATCTAATTTAACAACAAATGGGTCATGGTCCCTCCACCCAAACAGAAGGGGAATGACAGTTCTGAGTGGAAGATTTAAATACTACTTTGATAAGCATTTGAACTAGCCAAGGCTGGAGGCAGAAGGCAGGAAGACTGAGGGAGGAAGAGAATGCCCCCCCCACGCAACCACAAGACTAGAGCAACAAGGAAAGTTAACCCAGGGAAAAGAAATTCCCTGGAGGCTGATGTATACAAAGAGAAGGGCTGGGAAGGCAAGTCTGGAGAAGGAACTTTAGCTGGAAGAGAGAGGGTAGGAGGGAAAACAGAAGGATAGCATAAGAGGGGAGGGCAGGACCAGAGTAATAGAGGGGACAAAGGGTGTGTGACAGGGTTGAATAGGGCCCTGTCCCAGTTATTCTGGAGAACGAGTTTAAATGCAAGGATCTGTTCTGTCCTCTTCTTTTCCATCTCTTCTCTGTCTGGCTGTGCAACTAAGTTTTCTCGTGAGGCCTAGGACTGGACCACCCTGACGGTCTTGCAATTCTCTATGTCTCACTATCTCTCTACCTCCTCTTGCTATTCTGTCTTTTCTCCCCCCCTTGCATAACTGCTAGTATAAAACTATATATGAATCGTTATGTGGAAATATAAATGATACTGGGATCCCTTTGTTCAGAAATGTAATAGTTTTACTGTTGAAATATATATAGTTATACTGCTGAAATGACTGCAAAAAGATGTTTGGAACTCAAGGGGTTAACCTGTTTGCAAACTCTCAGAAGTTGTAAGCAAGAGGTCAGTTATGGCGGGTCACAATGTTCTTTTTGCTGCATGTGTTGAAACTTACAAGAACACTGTGTGAGAAGCATGCTGTTTTCTTAACGAGAGGGGGTTGCAAAGACTTATGAAAACAGAGCTACAATTTTTTGCAAGAGAAGCACAGACACCGAGAGGGACAGAGGCTGGAAACTGAGAAGAAACCCAGATGAACTTTCTCTGTTTATACTGCCTTTGTAAATAGTTATACTGAACAATTTTATTTTTTTATTTTACATTATTAAAAATAAATCACTTGTTGCAAATGTTATAACTGCTACTGGTTTTCCTATGCTTCCCAACCTGTGCGTCGATGACAGGGGGAAAGCACGTTAGAGGGACAAAGAGAACGGAGAGCCATGTGTGTCAATGCAAGGAGTCTGGGAAACAAAATGCTCTAACTTGAGGCAATCGAGGAGGCAGACCTAGATCTCGTGGCCATAACAGAATCATGGTGCATGGACAACCATAGCTGGGAAGTGGCCAACTCAGGCTGCACCATGTTTCGGAAGGCCATGTCAGGGAAGAAAAGCGGGGGTAGGGGTTGTTTTATAAGAGGGTATAAGGGCCACTAAGATACAGGGTCATTAGGGGGACAGTAAAGGGCTAGAGACACTATGAGTCGGCCTACAGATGGGGTGGAGGCCATTATCCTTCCGGGGCGGTGTACAGGCCTCCGTCACAGGGGGAGGATTCAGACAGAGCTGGGGGAAGCCATCAGCAAAACAGCCAGCAAGGGGGACATTTTGATAATGGGGGACTTTAATATGTCGGATGTAGACTGGAGCATTCTCACCCCAGCTACGACAACAGGAAGGGCCAACCTTTTTGGGGGCTGAATATATTTTTTTTTAAAGTGTATGATCAGCCTGATGGTGCAGTGGTTGGATTTCCGCTTGCGATGCCAGCGATCCGGGTCCGGGAACGAGCACAGGTCGCTGGAGGGCCAGCCGGGGGGAGAAGGATTGAGCGTCCCATGGACAACTCTCCTTTTCCAGGGGGAGGGTAGGGGACTGATCCGGCGCCTGCTGGCTCCTAACGGAGGCTGGGAGTATCACAGGACGCATGGCCCAAATGCCAACCGGGGGAGGAGCGGACGTCAGCGTATGCCATGACGTCACTATGATGCCCCAACAGAAAAAGGGAAAAGTTGCTCGCTGGCAGCTGGATGACGGCTCTCTGTTCCCCGAGTGCCTCCAGTGCCTTCCCAGGGCCTCCTGCTCCTCAGCAGCATCCCCGGGCCCTAGTAGTGTGTGTGCTGGGGTCATCCCCTCGGAGGAGGGGGATACGCCGGGATATCTGGGGATCGGCTGCCATACAGGGACCAGAGGAGGGCTGGGTAAGGACAGTAGGGCTGGAGGGAGCCTGTGGAGCCCAAAGGAGTGGGGGACCAGCGAGCACAGAGGGTGGGGGGGGGAGAAAGTGTATGATGCAGGCATACAGTATACATTCCATTTCCATTACTTAAGTTATTGCAGTTCAGGGACTACATTTCGATTCTCAAAAATAGGATACAGTTTGTTTCTGCTTCTTAATCATTATTACTTTCATACCGATAGGAGTAGAGTTTGTGGGGGTCTCCAGCCTCGAGCCCCCTCCCGGGAAAGCCGAGCCCCCCTCCCCAACAAGGCAGTCTAAAAACAGACTGTTTAGGCCAATAGTTTTCAGCCTGAGAGCCCCCCCACCCTGAAAACCTCAACTCGATGTCCATGTACACACTTCTATCTCGTTCAGAGCTCCCCACCCTTAAATACAGTTCGGGGGGGGGGGGGCACAGCTGCCATCATCTTCCTGGAGCTTGATAGATAAAGTACAGTTATGTAAGAACTTACCGTAACAGTAGATCTTGAGACAGGCTCTTGCAGTAGGTAATTACATATAGAACTGGCGACAGGCAGCAGGACTCCACGGAAAAATTTCCACAGCTAGCAGTCCTGGCGAGTAGCCCCGTCAGGTGACTGGCGTCAGGAGACGGCGGTATAAAGGGGTGGTCCCGGACGCCCGCTTTCCAGTTCTTTCCCGCCACAGGCCGAAAGAGGCCGGACGAGAGAGAAGCGGATATTTCTATATATGGAAAAGGAGCTGAAAAAGCCTATGGGGATGGAGGGCCGGAAGGCATTACCTACTGCAAGAGCCTCTCTCGAAGATCTACTGTTACGGTAAGTTCTTACGTAACTGTACTATCTTCCTTCGAGAGTGCTCTTGCAGTAGGTAATTACATATAGGACTGAATCCCAAGCAGTCTGGAATAAAGAAAAGGCACCGGGAGGAGGAAACTACTCCAAGTAGTAGCTCTAGCCGTGCAAGCCTCAAGACAGGAGGCCTTGCAAAACAGCTAGCCAGAAGCCTGCTCTACAGCAAGAGGCAATATCCAAATTGTAATGTTTCGTAAAGGTATGGACGGAAGTCCAGGTGGCAGCAGCGCATATGTCTGCTGCAGACACATTCTTGAAACAAGCTGCAGAGGCAGCTACTCCTCTTGTGGAGTGGCCTCTGACTTGACCTGGGAGGATCTTGTGGTATTTGTCATAACAGAAAGTGATGCAATGAGCCAACCACTTAGACAGGCATTGCTTGGAAACTGCACTACCTTCCCGTTTGTGAGCAAAAGAGACAAATAACTGATCAGTCTTTCTGAGATCCTTCGTCCTGTTGGTATAGTATCTCAGAATCCGGTGAACATCCATAGTATGGAGTAAATATTTCCCTTGATCAGAGTACTGTGTAAAAAAGGCAGGTAACCCTATGGACTGATTTAAGGTAGACTCTGCTACTACTTTAGGTAGAAACTTAGGATTCGTGTGAAGAGCAACTCGTTCCTTGTGAAAAATCAGGTAGGGGATTTTACACATCAGGGCCTGAAGCTCGGAGATTCTTCGAGCCGAAGTAATGGCCACCAAGAAGAGTGTCTTCCATGAAAGAAACTTCAAATCTGCAGAGGCTGCAGGTTCGAAGGGGGGAAGTTTCTCGAGAACAAAATTCAAGTCCCAAGGGGGGGCCCGAGTATGGATGGGGGGACTCAGATGGAGGACCCCTCTGAGAAAGGTCTTAGAGACCTCCAGTTGAGCGAAAGCTTTGTCTGTGAAGGGAACATGATAGGCTGAGATAGCCGCCATGTGTACCTTCAAGAAGGAACGGCTGAGACGCAAGTCGAACAGATGACATAAATATTCCAGCAAAAACCCCGCTGAACAGGAGAAAGGATACATGTTCTTGAAGGCTTCCCAAATAGAGAATCTCTTCCACTTCATGGCATAGGTGGACCCAGTGGAGGGTTTTCTGGCCTCCACTAAAATCTCCGCCACTTTTGGAGACACACTAAAATGGGATTGGGCTAGGTCTGCAGGAGCCAAGCATGCAGCTGAAGGGATTTGAGGCCTGGATGGACCAGGGTCCCCTGATCCTGGGTCAACAAACCTCGAGATAGAGGAAGAGGAGGATTCTCTGAATATCGTTGTAGAAGAGAGAACTAGATTTGCCTGAGCCAGAAAGGAGCGATTAGAATCATTCTCGCACCTTCTGCAAGACAAATCTGTCCTTGCAGTCTAGAGAGAGAGCGTTGTTCCAAAAAGCGCCTCGCTCTGGAACGAGCGAGCAAAAGGTGGGAAGTTTTGTGTTTTGGGGGGAAGCGAACAGGTCGACCTGCTGAGTCCCCCAAAGCTGAAAGATATTGTCTAGTACCCCTTGGTCCAGTTCCCACTAGTGAGCCAGAACAGAAGAGCGGCTTAGCTTGACTGCCAGGGGGTTGTCGACTCCTGGAACATGAATCGCCATTAGGTGAAGGTCGTGTTGTGTTGCCCAATCCCAAACCCTCTTTGCACCCTGCATAAGGGGTAGGACCGAGTTCCTCCCTGCTTGTTGATGTACCACACTACGCACATGTTGTCCGTCTGGACGGCTAGGTGGCCGGGAAGAATGTATTGGTGAAGGGCTTGAAGAGCATACAACACTGCCAGCTCGAGCACACATTGATGTGAAAGAGTTTGTTCTAGCCTGGACCAAAGAGCCCTGGGTCGATGAGGCCTAGATGGGCTCCCCAACCTTCGCCTGAGGCGTCTGTGGTTAGAGTCTGGGAGGGGGGAAGATAAAAGAAAGGGACCCCCCCGAAACAGGTTCTCTCGAACCATCCACCATTGCAAGTCTCGCATCATCGGCGATGAGATCAGAACTAATTGATCTAGGTCGTCCACTAGCTGATCCCACTGAGAACGAAGAGTCCACTGAGAGATCCTCATGTAGAGTCGAGCTCGGGGGACCGTCGGAATAGCGGCCGCCATTATCCTGAGAAGGCGGAGGACCGACCTCGCCGAGACCCTCCTACGTTCGGATAGCAGACAAATCTGGGCCTGAAGAGAGGCCGCTCTGTCCGGAGGCAGGAAGGCCTTGCTCATGGTCGTATCGAGGATCGCGCCGATGAACTGTAGCCTCTGGGAAGGGTACAGATGAGACTTGGAATGGTTGATGGTAATACCCAGGCAAGCGAAAACCTGCTGGGTGAGGGAGAGGAAACACAGGAGTTCCTCCCTGGACGAGGCCGCCAGGAGCCAGTCGTCCAGGTAAGGGAACACCTGTACTCCCATGGTATGCAGGTGGGCCACCACCTCCGCCAGGCATTTGGTAAATACTCGGGGGTCCGAGGATAGACCAAAAGGGAGCGCCTGAATTGGTAGTGGTCCTCGAAACGCAAAAACAAAGGTATTTGCGATGTGAGGGTGAATGGAATGCAGATAGGCATCCTGCATATCCAGGGCACAAAGCCATTGACCCGGCCGAAGCAGGGGCAGAAGGCTCTGCAGAGAGAGCATCCTGAACCTTTTGTACTCTACATAAAGATTCAGGGAACTGAGATCTAAAATCGGTCTGAGATCTCCCGTCTTCTTTGGGACCAGGAAGAAATGGGAATAGTAACCCGTCCCTTGAAGATGAAGGGGGATGGGCTCTATCGCTTGCTTCATGAGAAGAGCCGAGATTTCTTCCTGGACCAAAGGAAGGTGTTACCTTGAATACGACTATTTCAGGGGGGGTTGGGTGGCAGGGTGGTTTCTAAAGAAACTCTATGGAGTGTCCTTCCGCTATAAGCTGGAGCACCCAAGAATCCGTTGCTATCCTCTCCCATCCCGGAAGGTGGAGGGAAAACCTCCCTCTTACCGGTTCCTCCGGGAAGTCCGGAGGTGGTGAGAGAGGAAAGGAGTCAGGTGGTGTGGGGCAGCACCGCAACTGAAGCACCCGCTACTTTTTGGGCGGAGGGGGCTTAGCAGCCATGGGGGCCCAGCGTTTGGTGGCCCGCCTTCCCGTGGTTTGCCTTTGGCTGGATTCCATCTCACCGAAAGACGGCGCTGCTGATGGGAGACGGTACACGAGATCCACTGATTTCAGAGCCGTCCCTTTTTCTGAAATTGCGACGATGTCCTTGACATCACCCCAAGACCGACCTCGGAAAGGTGCCTCCTGAATAGTGGATTGCACCTCCGGGACCAAACCTGACACGCTGGAGCCAGGCATGATGCCATAGCCCATGGCGCAGCAGAGCTCCGCCCGGCAGTGTCCACTGCGTCGTATTTCACACGCAGTATGTGGTGACTGGCCGAACAAGCAGAGCGGACGAGATCAGCCAACTCCTGTTTGACTTGGGAGTCAGGCAAGGAGTCCAGCTTGGCTTCCACCTGAGTAAGGACAGCCTTCTGGAAGTCCCCCATGTGCCCGACGTAGGTCAGGGCCCGAATCCCCAGTGTGGAGGAAGCATAAATCTTTCTTCCATACTGGTCCAGAAGGCGAGATTTCTTATCAGGAGGGGACAAGCTAAGATGCTTTGGGTTCGCTGACCGGCCATGAGCGGCACTAATCACGACCGAGTCGGCACGAGGGTGAGAATCTAGGAAGTCAACACCCTCTGGAGCCTGATATAGCCTGTTTGGCTTCCTTGGAAGCGGAGCTAAGGCTGACGGTTCTTTCCATATCATGGTGACAAGGTCAGCGTGAGGCTCTATCAAGGATGGCACTAGTGTAGGAGCTGTCACGGGCAGTTCCAGATGTTCAGCGAGTTTCAGTCGCTGAGGATCTGGTTCCAAAGAGTGCCACTGGTGAACCTCCTGGATTTTTCTAAGCAACTCCGTAAAAGAAGGATCCTCCGGAAGAGACTTCGGAGGAGTCCTCGGCTGGGGCTTCGACGGAGAGCGGGGCTCGTGGTCTCTCTCGAAGCATCAGTCGGAAGAGTCCGAGGAATCCGAGAGTGAAGAGGAAGAAGAAGAAGAAGAAGAAGAATAAGACTCGCTTACCCGATCCTGGGGAAGAATGGGTCCTTAGGTAGCACTCGAGGACGTGATGTCTTGCCCTCCTGGATCCAGACTAAGAACCCTGGAACTGGAGGTGGGGAGGAGTCCCGCCTGGGGCATAGGGAGCCTGAGACGGCACTGTCGCCAGAAGGCTGCCTCACCTCCTTGGTGAGCTGAGCCTTGGCCTCAGCCCACCAGGAGGCCAGAGTCTCCTGCAGGTCCACCGGCAGCCACGAGGGCAGTGGAGGAGGAGGTGGTGGGGATAAGAATGAGGATACCCATATGAAGCGTATCAAAACCCGGCTGCGGGTAACCCGAGCGTTGGGTATTGGGGCGTCGATGGCTACTTGACGTGCTGGACTAACATGTCTGCATTCCTGGGTACACGGTGTCGATAAGACGGCGGGTACCCAGGAGCCGGGGCTCACTGCGAGACGCCCAGCCAGAAACCTGCAGGCGGGTCCCAAACGGAGAGCCCGGAAGGGGGGCCCGACGGGAGGAAAAACTCTCCTGCGTCGGTAAGACCGCGACACCGGAGGGACCGGACACCGGGGGGCGGTGTCTGAGGCACGGCGTCAGGTCTGTCGCACCAGGCGGAGGAGGGACTGATGGAGCAAAGATCCCCAACGCTCCAGGGGACAGAGGAAAAGTCCCAGGATCAGGATGGGGAGACTCTAGTTCCCCAGACTGCAGCAGCTACGGTGAACCAGGAGCAGCCGGACATTGAGGTCTGTCGTCGGTTCCCTACCGGCTGGACATCGGACGAGCTGACGTGAGAGCATAAGCGTCGCTCGCGGACGCCCGGAGAAGCCGACGTCCGACCACGAGGACCTTCACCGGAGGCAGGTCGAGAGGAAAGGTCGGCCTGGTCCGGTGGGGAAGGGGCCGTGCGTCACCCCGAAGGGTCGGACGTCTTACCGGCCCTCTCCAGGCAGACGTCAGAGGAGCAGACGCCCGGCTTACCGGAGTCGCCCGCTAAGGTAGGCCGTAAGCCTGCAGCTGAACCAGGGGCGGAGGCCTCCAACAGCCCGGAGGCGACAGCAAGGCCTGAGCGCGAGCCAGATGGGCGGGCCAACGCCGCCTCAGAAACCTCCGAGGCAGCCATTGAGGAGCGGTCCCCTGGAGGGAATGTTACCTGAATGCCCGCGACTCCCGAGGGAGACGCGGTGGAGGAGCCTTTGTCCCGGTGCCTGTCCTTGTCCTTTTTCTTTCGATGGCCTTCGGGGGAAGTGGACACCTGCCTTAGCTTTTTAAGCTCCTTCTCCATCGAGCTCATTTTCTTTTTGAGGATATGGGTCTCCAGGGATTGCTGCCGTCTTTTCCGGGTGGCCGCGTTAAAGTTAAGGCAATGCTGGCACTTCTCAACTGGATGATCCAGGCCTAGCCAGAACAGGCACAGGGAGTGGCTGTCCTTGTGCAGTAGTTGGGAGCCGCACGAGTTGCACTTGTTCTTGTGCTTGGAAGGTGTGGGACGACATACACAGGCGTTTGTCGGGAAAAAAAAATTTTCAGTTAAAAAAACGAAAAAAAAACAACGAAGGTAGGGCTGTGACGGCACGAACTTTTCAGGAGAAGCTGACGAGCTAACGGGCGGAGAAGAACTGGAAGGCAGGCATCCGGGACCGCCCCTTTATACCGATATCTCCTGACGCCAGTCACCTGACATGGGGGCGGTCCCTTGTCAGGGACGGCAAGCTAGAAATATTTCCGCGGGGTCCTGCCGCCTGCCGGTGTCAGTCCTATATGTAATTACCTACTGCAAGAGCCCTCTTGAAGTAAGATCTTAAGATACAAAGGCAGAAACCATTAATAGTTTCATTTTCAAAGAACCAATATAGCTAAAATTAAGCGATGGTAGCCAGAGCAGTGGGAGGCCTACAAGAAGCCTGGAGAGCCAGGCAACCCAGGGATCAAGAACATTTTTGTCAGTGAGGTACAACAATCAAAATAAAGAGTCCGAGGGTAGATTTTGCTTTCTTCTCTGGGGTTTCCCTTTAAGTTACAAAGTTTGAGTCTTTAGATGTAATATAAAGTATCAATCCCGCCCATCTTGAATTAAACACTTCAAAAAGTAATTTAGGGAATAAGTAACTACATAGATACATAGACAGTGTTGGCAGATAAGGGCCAGCGCCCCACCCAGTCTGCCCATTTGAGCTTGTAAATTTACTTTACGTTTCCCTAGAAGTCTGTTGCCCCTTATTCTTGACCTCCAGAATTCCTTTATGTCTATCCCATGCATTCTTAAATCCTGTGATTGTTTTTCAGCCCCCACCACTTCCTCTGGCAGGGTGTTCCACTTGTCCACGACCCTTTCTGTGAAGAAATTCTTCCTCACGTTTCCTCTGAATCATCCTCCCTCCAACTTCATCCCATGCCCTCTAGTCCTGAAACATCTTTTTCGCTTAAAAATAGTGTATTCCTGCACCCTATTCCTCCCTGTAAGATACTTGTATGTATCTATCATATCTCCTCTCCTCCAGGGAGTACATATTCAAGTCCTTCAACATGTCCTCATAGGACTTGTGATGCAATCCATGTACCATCTTTGTTGCCCTCCTATGAACCTTCTCTATCCTGTCTATGTCCTTACGTAGGTAAGGTCTCCAGAAATGTACACTACTCCAGGAGGGGCCTAACTAGTGTCTTGTATAGTGGAATTATGACCTCCCTTTTCCTGCTGGTGATGTCCCTGCCTATGCATCCCAAAATGTAGGAGAAATCAATGCTATCTCTTTCCTCTAGATTTAAACCCAGCAATCTTGCTTTCACAGGCAAACACACATCCTCTACACCACCAGACCATTTTTAAACTTGTTCTGTCCTATTTATTGTGTGGTTGCTCTCCAAGTGACAACTGTGGCTAATGATAGTCAGCCATAACCTTGTTAATGTTTTCCTACTAGCAAGTATTAATATTCTCAATAAATATCGGGCATGGGGGACTTCTTTTAACATCATGAGCTGTCAGCAACCTGAGGAAAGAGCACCTGTCTCCCCAACTGATAAACTGCTCTCAAACAGGGTAAAAAAATCAAACATTTCTGAAACTACATGATTGGGAAAGGTATGGGAGACTGTCAGCAAACTAGATTCAGAACCAAAGAATTGAAACTGCCACTGCAAACTCTTAAATTAATGTCAGAAGATCTGGACTGCAGCCCCATCGCGTCTCCTGCCAGTTCTAAAGACCAAGCAGAGAATACAGATTTCAAGACTGAAAAACTCACAAGAAACAGATTCGAAATGACACTGCATGAGATTAAAGCCTCCCGAAAAGAAAACCGACTGGAATTTAAAAAAACTGAATGATCGGATGTCTGGAGTTGAAGCGCAGCTGGAAGAAGTGGAGCAAAGGGTTGGTGTCACGGAGGACAATGTGGTGAGGACTGGAACAGCAATGGAGGCCCTGATTCACCATGTGGACAACCTTTAAGCAAAATGTACTGTCTTGGAAACCCGATCTCAGAGAGATAATCAGCGTATTTCTGGGCCGTTGGATAGAACTGAGGAGGGTCAATTGTGCGATTTTATGACAGAATTGTTGAAGAATGTATTGGATTTGCCCTTCACCATGTATGTTAAGCTCCAAAAGGCTCACCGAGCATTATTTCAAAAGCCAACAGACCCGACGGCAAGACCATGGCAGATCATCGTGAAATTTGCAAGTTACAGGATACAAGAGGAGGTCTTGCAACAGACATGGCCAAAGAAGGAAGTGCTGCACCAGGGTAAAAGACTGACCACAGTTACCCATCCGAAATCCCAAAAAGTACAGTTACGCAAGAACTTACCATAACAGTAGATCTTCGAGAAGAGCTCTTGTAGCAGGCAATAACCTTAAGGACTAAGCCACATGGTACCAGGACCTCAAAGAAACCGTCTAGCTAGCAGTCTTCAGTGGGGGACTGCCCCTGACGTCGATCCACCCCATCAGTCAATGGTATAAAGGGGACGGTCCCCAGCCCCACCTCAGTTCTCCTGCCGGAGACCCGGAGCCTAGTATGGAAGGAGAACCCAGCAGGTTCTTCCCTAAAGGAAAGGCAGAAATAAAACCCAGGGGGAAGGAGGGAGAGAAAGCAGTGCCTGCTGCAAGAGCTCTTCTCGAAGATCTACTGTTACGGTAAGTTCTTACGTAACTGTACTATCTTACTTCGAATAAGAGCTCTTGCAGCAAGTACCGAGTTTGAAGCAATCAAGAGAGAAGGAATAGACTAGCATGGGTGGAGGCAGAAAAACAGCCAGCAAAGGTTTAGGGAAGCAGGTTCTGAAGAACTGCAAGGACAAACCCAGTCCTACGTCTGGAAGCCACATCCAAGTTGTAATGCTTGATGAATGTGTGAACACAGCTCCAGGTGGCAGCTGCGCAAATGTCTGCAGCGGAAACGTTCCTCAACGAGGCAAGAGGTGGCAATTCCCCTGGTGGAATGGACTTTTACAGAGCCTGGTAAAGGCTTTTTGTATTTTTGGTAACAGAAAACTATGTAGTTAACTAACCACTTAGGGTCTGTTTAGTAACTGGTACTCCCTGAGTTTTGGGAGCGAACAATACAAACAACTGATTAAGTCTTCCTCAATTGACCGGTACGGTTCAAATAAAAACAAAGCATCCATGGACATCCAGAGTAGGCTGTAACATTTCTCTCTCTTGTTAGAATACTCTGGGTAGTAGACAGGCAGGTGAATGTCCTGGTTCAAAGTAAATTCAGACAACACCTTGGGCAAAAACTTAGGATTGGTCCTTAAGGACACCCTGTCCCTGTGGAAAGCCAAATATGGTTCGTTACACATCACAGTGTGAAGCTCGGAAATCTGCCGAACGGAAGTAACTGCAAGTAAAAATAACACTTTCAAGAGAGAAAGCGCATAAGCTACATAAGCGGCTATTTCAAAGCGGGGGCGCAAGTTGCTCAACATAAGGAACTAGGCCATGGAGGAACAGGGCTCCTGATTGGGGAGAGGGGCCCAAATGCAAAATGCCCCGTAGGACGGTACGGGACAAATCCAGTTGAGCAAGGGTTTTACCCTCCATCAGAACATGGTACGCAGAGATGGCAGAGACATGCACCTTGACAGAGAAGCAGCTCAGGCCTCTGTCAAACAGAGAGAGGAGATATTCAAGAATGGCGTTTAATGCACAGGAAAAGGGGTCAAGGTGACAGGCGACAGCCCACAAACAGAACTTCTTCCACTTCACGGCATAGGTGGCCCTAGTGGAGGGCTTTCTTGTTGCTACTAGGACGTCCGCCACTCTGGAAGACACCTAGTACCTGGTGACTTCTAGTTCTGCAGAAGTCAAGCATGCAGATGCAGGGACTTGAGATCCAGATGGACTAAAGTGCCTTGGTACTGGGAGAGTGAGTGCGAGCTCAGGGGTAGAGGAAATGGGGGGTTCCGAGGCTAGCTATTGGAGCAGAGGGAACCAAATCTGGCGAGGCCAGAAGGGAGCAATGAGAATCATCTCTGCTCCTTCAGTCTGTAGTTTGAGAAGTACATTCCGAAGAATGATGAAGGGAAGGCATAAAGAAACCTCTCTGTAGAGCAGAGGGTCAATGCGTCTCGCCAGAAAACTCCAGGCCCTGGATCTAGCGAGAATAAATTGCGCAGTTTGGCACTGAGTGGGGACACGAAGAGGTCCAACTCTGGCCATCCCCAACTGTCAAACAACTGCTCTGCCACTGACTGAAGGAGCTCCCACTCATGGGTCTTGGATGCCTGGAACATGAATGGCATTGAGTTCTAGGCAGTGTTCCAGAGTCCAATTCCAGACTCTCATTGCCTCCCTGCAGAGGGGTTAAGAATGAGTTATAGAATTTGACGGCAGATAAGGACCGCTTGGTCAACCTAGTCTGCCCATTTCCCTACCTGATGGACAAGCTGCAGATTCTAGTTAATCAACAGCTTACTTCCTCCTACCCATCCCCCCCACTGGAATTGCCTTATGTCTGTCCCATGCATTCTTGAATTCTACCTCCGTTCCTGACTCCACAACCTCCTCAGGAAGGCTGTTCCATGCATCCACAACCCTCTCTGTGAAAAAATACTTTCTAACATTACCTCTGAGCCGTCCCCCCTCTATCTTCAAATTGTGCCCCCTTGTTCTTGCACATCTCTTCTTCTGAAAGATGTTACCCTCTTGTACTTTGTTAATTCCCTTCAGATACTTGAAAGTTTCTATCATGTCCTCCCTCTCCCTTCCCTCCTCAAGAGTATATACTGTATATTAAGCTGCTTTAGTCTCTCCTTGTATGTCTTCTGGTGCAGACCCTGCACCCTTTTGGTTGCCCTCCTCTGAACACCCTTCAGTCTGTCTATGTCTTTGTGGAGATGCGGTCTCCAGAATCGTACGCAATACTCTAGATGGGGTCTTACCAACTGTCTGTACAGAGCGATAACAACTTCCTGTTTTCTGCTGTTGATGCCTCTCCCTATGCATCCCAGTATCCCACCAGCCTTCCTTACTGCCTTCTCACATTGCTTGCTTACCTTTAGGTCATTTGATATAATTACTCCTAGGTCTCTTTCGATTTTTGTTGTTTTTATTAACTCAGCCCCCCATTCTGTACTCTTCCCCTGGGTTCTGTTTGCCAGATGCATTACCTTGCACTTCTTTGCACTTAATCTAAGCTGCCATATATCTGACCATTCTTCCAACCTTGCCAAGTCCCTTTTCATCCTTTCCACCCAACCTTGTGTATCAACCCTGTTGCAGATCTTTGTATAATTTGCAAAGAGACATACTTTTCCTTCCAGGTGCTCTCCAATGTCACTTATAAAGACATTAAAGAGGATTGGTCCCAGTACCGACCCCGGTGGTACCCTGCTAGTTACCCTCCTTTCTTCACTGTGGACTCAGTTTACTATTACCCTTTGTGTCCTGTTGTCCAGACAGTTTTTTTTTTATCCAGGCTACCACCTTGGAACCCACTCCCAGGCTGGCTAACTTGTTTATTAATCTTTCGTGTGAGACTGTGTCAAATGCCTTGCTAAAATCTAGGTAGGCCATATCCACAGCCCCTCTCTGGTCTACTACTTTGGTCACCCAGTCAAAAAATATCTATCAGGTTTGTCTGACATGACCTTCCTGCTGTGAAACCATGCTGCCTTGGGTCCTGTACCCCACTGGCCTCTAGGTACTCAACAATTATTTCCTTCAGAAGTGATTTCATCATTTTCCCTACCACTGAAGTCAAACTAACTGGTCTGTAGTTTCCTGCCTCTGCCCTGCTCCCACTTTTGTGAAGTGGACTCAGATTTGCTCTCCTCCAGTCCTCAGGTACCACCCCATCCTCCCATGATTTGTTAAAGAGAGTAGTCAGTGGAGTTACTAATTCTACCCTTAGTTCTTTTAGAATTCTTGGGTGAATCCCATCAAGCCCCATTGTTCTGTCCATCCTCAGTTTCAAGAGTTCTTCCAAAACCCTTTCTTCTGTGAATGGACTGGTATCAACCCCCCTATTCAGTGTTTCTCTTGTTTGGTTTAGGTACCTTCCCCTCCTCTTCCACTGTGAATACTGAACAGAAATATTTGTTCAGCATTCCTACTTTTTCACTGTCATCCTCTGCCCACATTCCCTCCCCTTTATTAAGTCTCTGTATCCCTCCCTTGGTCTTTCTTCGCTCCCTAATGTACCTGTAAAAGGTTTTATCCCCCCTTCTTAACAGAGTTGGCTATCTTTTCCTCAGTTTGTGCCTTTGCTATTCTGACTGCCTTCCCTGCCTCCATCTGCTTTAACTGATATAGTTCTCTGTCCTGCTCCTTCTGTGTTCCTTTGTATTTCATGAATGCTAACCTTTTCTCCTTAACCTTCCCTTCCACCTCTTTTGAGATCCACAGTGTTTTTTTCCTTTTTTTTTAAATTTCTTTTTATTTCAATTTTTCTCCACACAGGTAGAGAGGAAATAATATACATTCGTTCAAAGTATTGCAATTAGTAATCATTACTGGCTAGTCGATATAGGCAGTTAATCATTGAGGAAATACAAAATCACACATGCCTACACAATGCAAAGCATCATGGGCTGCATATGCAAATCACCACAGAATGTTATGCTGGTTCAACTTTAAGCAGAATTACATGGTAATCATTGAAAGCTGAGTTATACAAGTGCCAGTTTGATAACTTCATAGTTAGAACATCAGGGAGGTTCCATCTCCATGTAACCCAGTCCCAATGATAGAGATCCCAACTGAAGTACAGAGTATCTTCCCAAGCCCACCTCCCCCGTGTGAACCTTTAATGTTCTTTCCGGTAGTTAAGAGCCACCAGCATTCCCTCTCTTGATTGTATTCAAGGGCAGAAAGTGGGATCAGCAATGGAACAGTAGTGAATCCAACCCTGCCACTTAAGCATGTGAGATGCACCTCTACACGATATCTCTGCATTGAAACTCTCCGCTTGATATATCTCAAACATAATCTTTCTCCATTCCTGTACTGTTGGAATCTGAGGGGACATCTAACGCCAAGTGACTGCCTTTTTGGATGCTAAAAAACAAACTGGTAGCAAAGTATCATCCCACAGGGGAGCATGACCCGGGAAGATCCCCAACAAGAACTGTTCTACAGTGAGTTCTATAGGTTCCTTAAACAAGGCTGAGATTTCAGTTTGGAGGGAGAGCCAATAGGGCATAAGGTAGGGGCACAGCCAAAAAACATGACCCAAGGTGGCCATAACACATCCACAAAGCCTCCCATACCTCTCTGGGAGGAACCTGAGAAGAACTGCAGGGGCCCGGAAAAAATCGGGAACGACATCTCCACGCAAATTAACTCCAATGAGGGGACATTATCGACCTCACCTCGATCAATGCAGATCCCGACCACTCTTCCATGGAGATGCCGAGGCTGATGTCTTTGTTCCACTCACGGAGGGTAGATGCAGTGGACTCCGGCAGCCCATTTCTCAGCCCTCTATAGATTATCCCAGTAGTGTGTGGCCCCAAGTTACCCCTTGTTGCCTCAATAAATAACTTTAGTAGATCAGGGAAAGGAGACGGTATGCTAGGCTGAATTATTCTGCTTCGGAAGATATGATTCCGAATTTGGAAATAGCGGAATAGCTCCAAATTACTAAGGGGGTACTGGGATTGTAGTTTGTCAAAGGGAATAATGCCCTGCAGGGAGAGAAACTGGTAAACATGAGAAAGGTCAATCCCCCTCCAAGAGGAAAAAGCATGGTCCATGTGGATTGGGGCAAATGTTTCATCTCGAGATATAAGTTTGCAATATTCAAAAACTTTGAGAATTGGGCCCAATCTTCTCAACCGTTGCCAAATCATATAGGTTTGAGATGTAATAGCTGTCAGGTCTGAAGCCCAGACAGATCTCTCCTCAGATGAAAACAAGATTCTCTTGATGTCAAAGAGATCATTTAGATTAAATTCTATAGTTTTCCATGGAGAGGTACAAGACTCTACCAACCACAGTACCAGTATTCTTAAGAAAGCAGCTTGCACATATAGGCCGAACTCAGGGAGATTAAGGCCACCCTGAGACATTGATAACTTTAAAAAAGAAAGCCTAATTCTTGGGCGATTTTTACTTCTCAGGAAGCTAGAAATCAATTTATTCCTAGATTTAAAATAATATTTTGAGGGTAAAAAGGAATAGTCTGAAGTAGATACAATATTCTAGGGAGAATATCTGTGCGAACGATCACTATTCTTTGGTGGAATGAAAAAAACCCTGTTGACCATATATGCATATCAGATTGAATATGCAAAGTGAGGGGTTCATAATTAATAGTCTCCACAACCCCTAAGTCTAATGGTACTTGAAGTCCTAAATATTTTATTTTAGTGTAACGCCACCTAAATGGGAATGCCTTCTTCAGTTGCTGGGAATGTACAAAATTAAATGTAAGGATTTCAGTTTTAGCTACATTTAATTTAAAACCAGATACACTTTTAAAAAGGGACAAAATTCTCCATGTGGCTGTAATAGACACCGAAGGAGTCAACAAGGTCAACACCACATCACTGGCAAACATACTTATTTTATATTCTTGTTGGCCAATCGGTATCCCCTCAACCTGGGGAGTGTTGCGTAGAAGGGACGCCAAGGGTTCAAGGAATAAATCGAAAAGTTAGGGGGACAAGGGACATCCCTGTCGAGTTCCCCTACCAAGAGGAAGTGGAGGAGACAATGAGCCATTAGTGTGGACATAAGTTCATGGGGAGTTATACAAATTAACTAAACATGCTACAAAGGGGGGGACTGGAAGGCTCTCAGTGTGTCCCAAAGAAAAGGCCATGAAACATGATTGAAGGCCTTTTCAGCATCAAGACCAATAAAAGCAGATGGAATTTGTCTGGTGCAAACATATTCCTGTAGGACCAGTGCTCGGTGAATGTTATCAGAGGTGTTTCTATTTTTGATTAAGCCTGATTAATCTGAATGTATAATTTGGAGGATGATGAGTTCTAATTGAGAGGCCAATATGGCCATATAGATCTTATAGTCAAACATTAAGAACTGAGATAGGGCGATAGGATCCCGTACCTGAGGGATCCTTATTTGGTTTGGGAAAGGGGGCGACTGTAGCAAAATCCCAGGATGGGGGAGGCAGAGCACCCCAGGAAAAATTTTTAAATAAAGAATACATACAGTTTTGGGGTTAGCTCCTTGAGAAATTTCTTGTACCACTCTGAGGTATAGCCATCTTGCCCTGGGCAATACCCTGGATTGAGATTTTTGATGGTCTCTTCTATCTCTAAAGTCGATACAGGAGATTTCAATGTTTTAATTTGAAGGGGAGACAAGGTTGGGAGGTTCGCTTGTTTAAGAAATTTAGATTTATTTTGGCAGTAGGACGGACCTGGGGAGTAGTTTTACATAGAAGTCAGAAAAGGCCTGCTGGATATGACTATCCGAATGGTGTACTGTCCCTGTAGATAGATTCCTAAGTTTTAAAATAGTGGCTGAACTTCTACAGGTTCTTGGTTCTCGTGCCAATTTCTTAACACTCCATGGACCACCTTCATGCCCTGATTGGCAAAGATAATATAAGGATTGCTGGACCTTATCTATAATCCGTTGTAAGGCAGCCTTTGTATCCCTAATTTGTTTCTGGAGATCAGTGTCTCCCTCACGATATAACATCTGGAGGTCCAGAAGTTGACTAGATAACCTTTGTTATTCAGTTTCTCTTCTTCTATATTTTTTTTTTGTCGAGTATGCTATGATTTCCCCACGGATAGCGGCCTTCTTCACATCACCTCTGGGACATCTGGGTCTGCATTCTCAAGGAAAAAAAAGGGGAAGTCTGGATGAAATATTCTCATGGAATTCCTTGTCTGCTAATATGGATGGGTTCAGTCTCCAGAGTGATTTCCTCTTCTCTCTTCCCCATATCTAGCTTTAATACCAGAGGATGGTGATCAGATAACAGCTTTGGACCAATACTGATATCCTGAACCAAGGATAAATGTTCACAAGTGGTCATAAAATAGTCTAATCTGGAGTAAGATTTAAATCTTGGGGAACAGTAAGTAAAGCCAGGGATAGAGGGAAAAATCTGTCTCCAAATGCTCAATGGCATTTTTGAATTGTTTTGTAGTAGTAGAATTCCTGTGTTTTTTTTTGGATTAGAACAGTCCACGTGGGGAGACAGGGTTAGATTCAAATCTCCCCCCATGATCAACTGACCCTGGAGGAGATTAAGTAGAGTAGATATAAAACCTCAAAATATAGGGAATTTTGTTTGTGGAGGAAAATAAATGCTGACCAGTGTAACCTGTTTACCATATAGTAGTCCTCTGATAATCTCAAAACGACCTTGGGCATTAATATGTATTTGTTGCATCTCAAAGGACGTGTTCTAGGGAAATAAAATTGCCACCCCTCTCTTTTTTCCTGCCAGGACTTACTCGAGATCTCCAATGCAACTTTGCATCCCTCGAGAATTGGTTCCAGCATAACAAAGTTTGTGCTCAACCACAAGAAGACCAAAACAATGATCTTCTCAAGTGCACAGAAGAGAACTAAAGTACAAGCACTTAACAACCTCAACAGTAAGGGCAACCCGCTAGAAACTTTCAAATACC
The DNA here is from genome assembly GCA_016271365.2 of Neoceratodus forsteri. Classification (NCBI taxonomy): domain Eukaryota; kingdom Metazoa; phylum Chordata; order Ceratodontiformes; family Ceratodontidae; genus Neoceratodus; species Neoceratodus forsteri. The sequence continues at coordinate 383,239,877 of CM028131.1, forward strand.
ATGGGGTCACCATCGACCAGACTCTAACATCTGCACCACATGTCAACCAAACCATCTGCAACATTAACAGGAGACTAGGAGCACTATATAGACATAGGCACAACCTTACCCCGGTAGCCCAAAAAGTGGGAGTTACAAGTTCCATCCTCCCTACAGTGGACTATGACCTAACAGTCAATGGGAGTGCCACAGACACTGTGTTAAACAAGGTCCAGTTAGGCCTGAACAAAGCTTGCCGCTTTCTAACTGGGGCTGACAAAGTCACACACACCTGCACTCTTTACTCTCTCACAAACTGGCTTCCCCTGCCGCACAGAATAAAATATCAAACCTGCCTACTAGGCATGAAAAGCCTCATGGTCCTGCCACCCCCCACCCCACCCCAGGCTGCAAGATCTCCTACAACCGGTCTCAAATCTTTACCCAACCAGAGGCATGACTATTGGTACACTGACTGTTCCATTCAACTGAACAGCACTAACCAAATACTCCTCTGCAACCAGGGCACCAAGCTGGCTTAATGAACTTCAGGTAATACAAAAAACAACTAAGCTGGGTCCTTTCAAATGGGAACTTCTAAATTTACTCCTACCTGGATCCAAATGTAGCTGCTTCTCCTAATGAAACTCCATCCCATGGCACTGTCACTTGCCAGCTGCACCCCTAGCCAACCTAACCCCAATCCTTGCACCATCTGATAAAAGGCTTCTGCCCCGTAAGGTCCCCTCTTACACATGCACATTATGCCAGCACCTTACCCACCACATGGTATCCTCACCCATATGCCTCTCCTCCGTTCCAATGTGCTATAAATGCGCAGACAATTAACCTCTGACAATGCCCAGATGGTCTGCTACCTTTGTATAGCTCCTAGTGCCTATGATATGCTTTGTATTATATGACCTGCTGAATGTTAACTTTTGTTCACTCTGTACTGCCGAAACAGTACTTATGTTACTCATTCTGGTTTGTCATGTCACTGAATCAATATTGTCCAGCCTTTGTTAATCAGGTTAATACAGGCAGTATAGTGCAGTGGTTTAACGCTCTGAGCTGCAAATCTGGTGACATCCAGCAGACCAGACCTGTGTTTGAATCCCACAGCTTCCACTTACACACTGTGTGACCCTGAGCAAGCCACTTAACTTCCCTGTGCTCCCAGGATGCACCCGTAAAAAAAAAGCTTTCAGCTCAGTGTGCTACTCCTGGAAAAACTTAAAAAAAAAAAAAAAAAGCTTTTAATACTGTTTTTGACATGGTGTAAAGAAATTGTTATTCTGACGAAGAACCTTTCTAAACGAGTATTGCTGCTCAAAGGTGTATTTCCGAACTCTGAAATATATAAATAAAAAGTTTAGGGAGAAGCTGAAGAAGCTTATGGGAGAGGCCCAAAGCAACCTGTCAGCTGCCCAACAGAAACAAAAAGTCTGGTATGATACAGAGCGCAGGCTCGCTCATACAGTGTAGATCAGAAGTCATGATCCTAATTCCAGTCCAGAAGGACAAGCTGCAGGCTGAGTGGGCGGGACCATATAAGGTAGTCCGACAAGTCATTGAAATAAATTATATTGTGGAAATGCCTGACAGAAGACATACCCATAGGATGCACCATGTCAACATGCAGAAGCCATATACAAGTAGGGCTGAGACGGTATTTGCAGTGTGTAGTCCTGAGGAGGGGACGGATAAAGAAGACCCTCTCCTGGACTTGCTAGAGGAAAGCAAGCGGAAGTCATCTGTGGAGGCAGTCAAACTGTCACCCCAGTTGACCCCAGAACAGTCCCAGGAAGTGAGGGAGGTTTTAGAGGACTTTGCCCATTTGTTTAAGGCCAAGCCTGGACGAACCCCCATAGTGACACACAATGTAGACACCGAGACACAAGCGCCCATACGGTGGACAACCTACTGGGTGCCTGAGGCATTCCTAAAGGACATTAGGAGGCAGGTGGAGGAAATGCTGGATTTAGGGGAATCCAGAAATCTCCAGTCCCTAGGCCTCACCCGTAGTCCTCGTTCCCAAGCCAGATGGCTCTACTCACTTTTGTGTGGACAACTGTGGACTCAGCGCAGTCACAAAGTCTGACGCCCACCCAATGCCATAGATGGACTAATTATTGGACAAGTAGGGAGGGGTGACATACCTTTCCACAACTGACTCGACGAAAGGGTACTGGCAGGTGGAGTTAACTGCCAGAGCTAGAGAATGATCGGCCTTCATCACTCCAATAGGGTTATTCGAGTTCCAGGTAATGACTTCTGGAATGAAGAACGCACCTGCCACCCTCCAAAGGTTAGTCACTCAGGTGTTACATGGTACTGCAGAGTACGCGGTGGCTTATCTGGTTGATACTGCCATCTTCAGTACCAGCTGGAAGAAACACCTGTCCCACCTGAAGGAAGTGCTGGGCAGGATACAGAGGGCAGGGCTTACTGTCAAGGCTGAAAAGTGCAAGGTGGCTATGGCTGAGGTGGCATACATAGGCCATGTAGTGGGGTGAGTACAGCTTTGTCCCAATCAAACAAAGACTGAGGCAATAGAGCGTGGCCCAAGCCTGAAACCCAGAAGCAGGTTAGGAGGGTACTATCGGAAGTTTGTACCAAACTGCAGTACCCTGACAGCTCCCCTATTTGGTCTGCTAAAGAAAAGAAAGACCAAAAAGGTAAACTGGGAGCCAGCCTGTGAATGAGCCTTTACACAGCTAAAAGAGGCACTGTGCAGTGCTGCCGTGTTGGTCAGTCCAGATTACACTAAGCAATTTGTAGTCTAAACAGATGCCTCAGATGTGAGGACTGCAGCAGTCTTCAATCAGACATCTATTCAGGGAAAAGACCACCCAATCATACACCTGAGCAAAATGTTACTTCTCCGGGAGCAGGCATACTCCATGGTAGAAAGGGAATGCCTTGAGCTGGTATGGCTCCTGAAGAAATTACAGCCATATCTATATTGGGGGTGCTTCGAGGTACAGAACGATCATAACCCCCTTGTGTGGCTAAATCAGATGGGTAAAACAAATGGTCGTCTCCTAAGGTGACGTACTGCCCTATAGGCTTATGACAGGGCCGGATTGGCTAACGCAAACACATATGGCCTATCTCACCAATTAGAACAGTAACAAACTTTGTGCAAACCTTATCATGCAGTAGGGGGCATGTTCCCACAAATTCAGTATAGGACGGAGGGATGTGGTGACCTAGCCACTGCCAATCATTATTTGCAGATTTCTTTTCATGTGACTTTGTGTGTGTTAAATGCCAGTATTAAGAAAAGGGGTCATACAGAAATAGAGAATGGATTTTTCAAATGTCTGATATTCATCTGTGACATAGGAACCAGCTGCTTGACAGGAAGCTAAAGTACTCTCCAAAGGGAGTGGAATTGCCTTGTAAATTTAATTGAGGGAAGCAGAAGTAATAAAAACGTTTCAGGAGATAAACCTTTGCACTTCAAAGGCAGGATGCTTGGGAACCAGGATCTGAGAAATACAGGTTACTCACCTGTAACAGGAGTTCTAGGAAAGGTATATGTTGTTCATCCACACTTCATGGCAGGTTCTTTGTAGCTTTAAATATTGTCGGAAGGTCTTCAAGCTGGCTCCTCCCACCCACCTGGGTGGTAAAACTCTCGGCTCCGCCCCATGACACCAGATCTAGACCGCTGGAAGCCAGGTTGTGCGTCGAAGCTGGGGAGGCCGGGTGGGCTTTGTGGATGAACAACATATACCATTCCTATAGCTCCTGTTACAGGTGAGTAACCTGTATTTCTAGGGACATGGATATGTTGTTCAATCCACACTTCATGGCAGACTCCTAGCAGTTCTCCAGGAGGAGGGAGGCAAGGCGCACACACCCTGCTTAGGAAACAAAGACTGGAGAACCAAGGTCCCAAAACCAGCATCCCAGCGTGACTCAAGGTCGATGTGGTAATGGGTGATGAAGGTGTGTGCTGACTTCCAGATAGCAGCCCTGCAGATTTCCTGGATAGGGACGTCCCTGAAGGAGAGCCACCGAAGCAGCGATATGGCAGGTAGAATGAGCTCTTATCCCTTTGGGAGGCTCCATGCCCGCCAACCTATAGCAGAGATCTATGCAGGAGGTGACCCACCTGCCTATCGTCTGCTTGGCTGCAGGTCTGCCAGATGCGGCTTCAGCATAGGTGACAAACAGCTGGCGAACCTCTCCCCAAACTTCAGCAGTCCGCTCCTTATAATAAGACAGCGCTCTTCTAGGGTCCAAAGTATGGAGCCTATATTCGGCCTCCGAGGTGTGAGTGGAGTAGAACACCAGCAGAGTCATCACCTGGTTAAGGAGAAACTCCGACACCTCTTTTGGAAGGAATTTCAGGTGGGGGCACAGGACAACCTTGTCCCTGTGGAAGACCAGATAAGGAGACTCGATGGAAAGCGCCTGGAGCTTTCTCATCCTTCTGGCTGACGTGATAGCCACCAAGAAGGCGGTCTTCCACGACAGGTGAGAGATGTCACACCTGTGCATCGGTTTGAATGGCTTGCCCATGAGCTTAGCCAGTACCAGCAGTAGATCCTACCGAAGTGGAGGTTCTCGCACCGGAGGGGATATGTGATCAACGCCTTTGAAAAAGCGCCCAACCACCTACTCCTGCGCCACTGACTGCTTCCCAGCCTGTGCCCAGTAAGCAGAGATGACAGCAAGGTGCACCTTAAGGGTCATCGACTGAAGCCCTACTTGAAAAAAGGACCACAGGTAGTCCAAAATGCTTGCCAAGGAACAGGAGGAAGGGTCCAACCCCTTGTCCTGACACCAAATGGAGAATCTCGTCCATTTGAAGGCATAGCATTTCCTGGTCGACTCCTTAAGGGATGCCTCAACAACATTGAGAACCTCATCGGAAAGACCCAAGGCCCGGAACTCTAGCTGCTCAGGAACCAGGCCGTCAGGTGCAGGGTTTGACGGTCCGGGTGGAGAACCTTCCCCTGGTTGACTGAGATCAGGCCCAGGTGGGCTGGGAGCCGCCTTGGGAGCCTGTAGCTGAGGCTGAGGAGCTCTGGAAACCAGAACTGGCAGGGCCAGTCTGGGGCTACCAGAATCACCTACGCTGTGTCCCTCCTCACTTTGAGAAGCACCTTATGGATCAAGGGAAATGGGAAAGCATAGAAGATGCCCGGGGTCCACGACTGCGAGAGGCATCCCCTGCAGCGAGCCCTGCTGGGGGCATGAAACAGTCTCAGCTTCGCATTCTCCCTGGAGGCAAACAGGTCCACCTGAGGCATGCCCCAGTGGGAGAACAGATATTGTACTACCTCCAGCAGGAGAGACCACTCGTGACATGCAGCCCCTATCCAGCTTAAGGCATCGGCCAGAGTGTTGGAGGCTCCTGCCACATGGATGGCTAGGAGATCCGCCTCCAGGCTGCGCACGAGGGACCAAGTGCGGAGAGCTTCCTTGCACAGGGGCATGGAGCGCGTCCTACCCGTGTGGTTTAGGTAGTACATGGTCGTGGTATTGTCCATCTGGACCTGGACCACTTGACCCCGTACAAACTGAGCGAAGGCGGTGAGGGCTAGATGGACCACTCTAAGCTCCAGCAGGTTGATATGGCATCAGGACTCCCGAGGGGACCAGAGGCCATGCGCTCTGTGCTCCACCAGATGTGCACCCCAACCCATCAGAGAGGTGTCGGTCGATAGAGAGACCGTCGGATTGGGGCGGACAAACAGGATGCCCTCCTGCAGATGAGCTGGAACGATCCACCACTGGAGAGCGTTCCACATCTCCTGGGTCACAGCCACTGGCAAGTCAAACGGACCGGAGCGCTGTGACCATTAGTTGGCCAGTCCCCATTGTAGGGGACGCATGTGCCAGCAGGCCCAATGGACCACACTGGTGTAGGCTGCCATGAGGCCCAGGAGGCGCAGGAAGTCCCAGGCTGGGTGCAAATGCCCAACCTGAAATGACTGGGCAAAAGAGGAAAGAACCTCGGCCCTGTCCGCCGGGAGCCGTGCTCTGGCTAGAAGAGAGTCGAGCTCTGCCCCGATGAACTGGATCACCTGCTTTGACACGAGTTCCAACTTAGCCTCGTTGATGAGGAGGTCAACCTGACAGCAAACTTGGAGGGACAGATCCCTGGACTGCTCCACCTCTGGTCTGGAGGAGGTTGCAATCAGCCAGTTGTCCAGGTAGGGGTACACCCAGACCCTTCAGCGCCGCAGGAATGCTGTCACCACTGCCATGCATTTGGTGAAGACCCTGGGAGCTGGAGAGAGGCCGAAGGGCATGGCCTGGAACTTGTAAAGGGATCCCTCTGCTCTGAAGAGGAGGAATCGCTGGTGGGACGGACAGACTAGGGTGTGAAAGAACGCGTCCTGGAGGTCCAGAGAACAGAACCACATGCCTCGTTCCAAGGATGAAATGAGCTGAGCCAGAGTGACCATCCTCAAGGTTCGAGACCTTAGGAACCTGTTCAAGTCGTGCAGGTCTAGAATGGGGCGCCAGCCCCCCATCCGTTTCGGGGCCAGGAAATACCTGGACACAAACCCTGGGTCTGGTGGAGGATCCGGCACCTCCCTGATCACCTCCTTCTGGAAGAGCAGGGCAATGTCGGCTCGACGGGCCGACAGAGAGGCTGCGGACCCCGAAGCCCCACGTTGGGCGACGGCTCGGAAGGGTGGGGCCTGCTCGAACTCCAGAGGCAGACCCTTATTTACCACTTCCAACAACCAGCGGTCCGTGGTGATAGCGGACCAGGCAGAAAGAAAGTGGTGGAACCGTCCCCCAAGGGGGGTACCCAGGGGGGAGCGATGAGGTTGGGGGAGCCACCCCTCAACTCGTCACTGGGCAGGCTTGGAGGACGGACTGGCCGAGAGACCTCCCAGGCCTTTTCCACCCGGCTTTCTGCTGGAGGAAGCTGCAGGCTTTGGGTTGCCAAGTACGAGCCTGCTAGTCCCGATGCTGGTGTTGCTGGGCCAGACATGCCGCAGGGGCAGAAGGGCGAAAGGGCTTACGCTGCTGTTGGCGGCCTTTGTCCTTCTGGGCAGACGTGACCGAGTCCAAGGTGGCATTGGACTTCTCGATCCTCTGGAGATGGCATTCCACCCTGGGCCCGAACAAGTCAGTACCCAGGAAAGGGACGTCTGCCAGCTTGTGCTGGGTATCCGCCGTGAAGGTGGAGAATTGCAGCCAAGCTCTGCGGTGCATGGCCACTGTGGCCGCTACTGACCGGGCACAAGAGTCTCCAATATGCAGAGCAGTTTGGAGCTGCTGCTTCGCTACCGCCCTTCCCTGATCCCGCACCTGCTTGACCATAGTCTGGGGGTCAGTCGGGAGATGAGGGATCACCTCATCCAGAGGGAGCCCATTAGGGCGTGGGACAAGTGCGCCATTGGCACGGCCTAACTGGCCTGATGGATTCCTAGGGAGGACGCAGCATACAACTTACGCCCGGCATAGTCCAGCTTTTTGGACTCTTTGTCAGGAGGCTTGTCCATGTCCCTAGTGTTCCCAGAATGCCAGAAAACACTATTGGTAACAAGCCCCTCCGCAGAGAGGTGCTCCAAAAAAACGGACAGTGAACCAGCGGGGACCGCATACTTCCTGGCTGAAGGAGCAGGACGAGAAGCCGGCCACTGCCATAACGCCAAGGCTGGGCCAACAAGGGCTTCAGCCACTGGAAAGGCCTCCGTGGGAGAATCCCCTCGGTCCAGTATCTCCATGAGGGGATACTTGGCCCACTTGGATACGGGTTCGTGCTGCATCTCAGTAGATTCTGAGATGAGCCGAAGCAGACCCATGAACGAGGATGGGCTCTCGTCCACCGACTGTCCCCCAGTAGACTCCAGGTCAAGGGGCCTGGAGAACACGGAAGTCTCGTCATCAGACTCAGAAGAGTCTGTGAATAGCTGCCTAGGGCCTAAGCCACCATCCACCTGCCGAGGACGGTCGGGAGTGAGGGTGACCGACAACCGATGGGGCAACCCCTGACTCAACCGAGAATCCTTGGTCGGAGCCCCAGATTTAGGTTATGGAGGCGGGGGTTCCACCACAATAGGTGGGGCAGCTGGTTTCGACCGAACAACAGGCACCAGTTTAGGCTCCTCGACAACCACAAGGGGTTGTTTCGGCCGTTCAGGTGACAGCCACTTAATGACCGGGGAAGGCAACAGGGTCGGTTTGTTCCCGGTCAGAAGGAGCTGCTGCCACATTAAGTCCTCGTAGCGTCGACGCAACTTGCACCGAAGCCTTTCTTCCGAGGAGGAAGAAGACTAGGACGACCGGCGCCGCCGCTTTCCTCGGTGCCAAGACCAAGACTGCCGGTGCCGGCGGGATCGGCTGGACCGAGAAGAAGTCCGAGACCAAGACCGTCGGTGTTTCCGAGGGTGGATCTGGGAGGGAGCGGGGGAAACCCATTCCTCCATCGGCTCGGGAGCCTTAACCGGGGACTCTGGCACAGGCAAGGCCTCGGTTTCCACCGGGGCAACCAGTGAAGAAGGGCTGTCGGCTTCTCCAGTCGACAGCCCATCCAACGGGTCGAGAAAAATCTTGACCGCATCAACGGGTGTCTCGGCCGGCTGACCTGATGTGGACACCGTGAAGCCAGCGGCCTTAGTAGAGTGTTGACTGCCCGGGGAAGGAGACCTCTTCCGCTCCCACGAACGCCGACGGTGGGACTTACCCTTTAAATCCTTCTTCTTGGACCGAGAGGAGTGTCCCAATGGACCCTCACCTTTCGTGGAGAGGGATTGACAAAGCTCCTTAAAAGAAGCCGTGTAGGAGGACCCCAAGGAGACCAAGATAAATGCCGCAACCGAGGAGGACGAAGATGAGGCCTGAGCCACCTCCTCCTCGAGAGCAATAATCTGCTCAAGTTACTCAGCCGAGCCTACTGCCGGACACTGCCCAACGGGCCTCCTTTGACTTCACCGGTGGAATACGTCTCTCGGGGTACCCTAATTGGAGTCTGGCAGCACGGTCTCCAAGGACATTGGTCGAGAAGAAAAAATTACTCACCTTAGTAATGTTGTTTCTTCTAATGGAGTCTTGCTATATTTTGACATATGCAGTGAGTCCCAACCTTCGAACTGCCCCGGAGATGAAAGAGTTAAACGTTCCATGCTGAGCTCGAGCTCGGTTGAGACTCTGTCTGTTGTTCTTCAAACTCAAACCGTCAGATCTTTACGAGCTTAACTCACTAAAGTCCTGTGTGGAAGCTGTAAACCTACACTAGCCAACTGGCTATCAAACATAAAACACATTTTTTGGTCCCGAAACAAAGACTCAAGTCAGGAGACCCAAAAATGAAAAACATAACACCAACTCACCCCAAGAAGAGAAGGTGAAACAACAAGGTGGGCATCTACTAGTGCCAACACTGCACTGCCCACCCACATCCCAAAAACAGGTTCTGAGAGGGGCAGGCGGGGAGGTCAGAATATAGCAAGACTCCATTAGAAGAAACAACATTACTAAGGTGAGTAATTTTTTCTTCAAACAACATGAAGTCTTGCTATATTCTGACATATGCAGACTACAAAGCAGTACCTCCATGGAGGAGGGACAGAACCTACTTAGGAAATAGGCTCTGAAGCACAGCTGTGCCAAACTGAGCATCACTCCTAGCCTGGATGTCCAGGGAGTAATGCTTGGTAAAAGTGTGAACTGTTTTCCAGGTAGCTGCTTGACATATCTCTAGAATAGGGATGTCCCTGGCAGCAGCCAGGAAGCAGCTGTACCTCTGGTAGAGTGAGCCCTCAGGCCTGAAGGAGGAACCTTACCCAGTTTTTCATAGCAAATTGGATACAAGAGACAATCCACCTGGCAATGGATCTTTTAGTGGCAGGTTTCCTTTACCAACCTCACCATAAGTGAGGAACAGTTGGAGGAGTCAAACCTGTGACCCTTAGTGCGCTCTATGTAGTAACTAAGGGCTCTTTTCACATCTAAACTGTGCAGTCTCCTCTAGCCAGAGGAGGAGTGGTCAGTGAAGTACACTGGAAGAGACATAGATTGATTAAGGTGGAAATCTGAAACCACCTTAGGCAAGAACTTCCTGTTAGTCCTGAGGACCACCTTATCTCTATGAAAGGAGATAAAATCAGGCTCCACTGACAAAGCTTGTAACTCACTTATGCGTCTGGCAGAGGTGATGGCTACCAGAAACACAGTCTTCCAAGTCAAGTACTTAAGCTCTGCTGAAGATAAAGGCTCAAAAGGGGGTTGCATAAGCTGAGCAATGCAAACATTGAGGTCCCAGGCAGGGGCAGGGTCCCTGAATGGAGAGTTGGTGTGAAGCAGTCCTTGAAAACTTGGAGAAACAAGGTGAGCTGAGAGAGAAGAGGGCTTACCTGCTGAAATAAAAGCAGACACAGCTGCCAGATGCACTTTCAGTGTAGCTGGTCTCAGACCCAAGCTATTCAAGTGAACCATATAATCAAGGACTGTGGGCAGATCAGCAGATTCTGGAGAAATATGCTTCCCAGAGCACCATATGGAAAATCTTTTCCATTTAGAATTATAAGTAGCCCTGGTGGAAGGTTTTCTAGAAGCCTTCAGGATATCCAATACACCTTGGGAGAGGTGTAAATCAGCAAACTAACTCTTCAAGAGCCAGGCCTTGAGATTGAGAGATTTGAGGTTCAGGTACCAAACCCTCCCCTGAGCACAGGTTAACAGGTTGTAATTCCTGGGAAGACACAGGGGAAGATGGACTGCTAAGGACAGTAGGAGTGGGTACCAGGGCTCTCTGGCCCAGTCTGGAGCAATCAGGATCATCTTGCAGGGTTGAGATCTGATTTTGACTAGCACTTTGAACAGGAGAGGGAAGGGAGGAAAGCATAGAAAACTTCCCTTCCCAATTGAGAACTAAGCGTCCAGGGGACTGGGCCCAACACTGGGGCCTGCAGCGAAAAGGGGAAGTTGGTGATTGTCTGGAGCTGCAAAAGATCTATCTAGGGTGTCCCCATCTGGAAAATATCACCTCCAAGACCAGGGATCCAGTGACCATTCGTGATGGCCCTGGAAATCCTGCTGAGAGCATCTGCCAGGACATTGTCCTTTCCTGGGAGGTGAACTGCCATGAGGGAGGTGTTCAGGGAGTAAGCCAGAGACCACAACTTCATTGCTTCGGTGCAGAAGGCCGTAGACCAAGTGCCTCCTTGCTTGTTGATGTACCACATTGTGGTGGTGTTGTCTGTTCTGACCTGTACAGCTTTGTTCTGAACGGATTTGGAAAAAGCTTGAAGTGCTAGAATGCTGCTCTGAGTTCCAACAGATTGATATGGAGCAGAGATTCCTGAGGGGACCACAACCCCTGGGTGGTGAGGTCGCCCATGTGAGCCCCCCACCCAAAAAGGGAGGCATCTGTAGTAAGGATTAAAGAGTGAGACTGAGTGACAAAGGGAACCCATTGTCTCAGATTGTTCTGATCCTGCCACCACTGTAGGGCCTGGATCAGGGTTCGAGTTACTGGGATCAGTTTGGTTAGAGGGTCCTTCCTTTGAGACCAAAAGGCTCTCAAATGGAACTGAATGTCCCTCATCTGAAATCTTGCTCCCTGCACTACTGCTGTAGAAGCAGCCATGTGCCCCAGGAGCTGAAGAAAATGCCTTGCTGGTCGAGACACCTGCAGGGTGAATGAGGAGACCAGAGAGACCAGGGTCCTTGCCCTGTCCAGGGGAAGGAAGGCTCTAGCCTTCTCTGTGTCTAGCTCTGCGCCTATGAAGGTGAGGAGCTGGACAGGCTCTAGAACTGACTTTGGAAAATTTAGAAGGAAACCCAAAGAAGTGAGCAGTTGCTGAGTTATCTGTAAGTGTAACTTGACTTGGTCTGGGGACTGGCCTATTATGAGCCAGTCGTCCAGGTAAGGGAAGATGGCAATTTTCTGCCTTCTTACAGAAGCAACTACTACTGCCAAGCATTTTGTGAATACCCTTGGAGCAGAGGTGAGGCCAAAGGGCATTGCTCTGAACTGGTAATGGCCTGAGGGCAGCTCGAACCTGAGGTACTTTCGATGGGAGCGTCTGATGAGAATATGGAAGTAGGCATCCTTGAGGTCCAGGGACCCTAGCCAGTCCCCTGGCCTTAGAGAGGGTAGAATAATTCCCAGAGTCACCATTTTGAATTTTGGTTTAAAAGGTGCTTGTTTAGTATCTGAGATCCAGGATGAGCCGCCATTCTCCTGTCTTTTGGGGTATTGAAGTATCTGGAATACAATCCTTTGCCCTGGTGTAGGGGTGGAACCCTTTCCACAGCTCTGAGAGCTAGGAGGGAAGAGACCTCTGCCTCTAAGGCAAGTGCCTCTGATGGATTTGCAGGTGGAAAGGATCTGGTTCTCATCTTTGGAAAGTTTTTGAAGCTGAGAACCAGTCCCTGGCTTACTACTTCCAGGACCCATCTGTCTGATGTCAGAGACTCCCAGTCCTGGACAAAGTAAGCCAGCCTTCCCCTTACAGGTAGCAGAGAATCGGCCCTGGCAACCCCATCAGGGTGCCTGCTCGGCAGGGGTCTTGGGCTGAGGGGTGGAAGCAGGCCTGCTTGTACCCCGTCTGCTTCTCCCTCTAAAGAATCCCCTCTGGGCATAAGCAGAAGAGGAGGCCTGGGCTTGGTAAAAAGGCCTATAAAAAGGCCTGCCCCTGCCCCTGGGAAGCTGCCTTTGAGGAGTAGCCTGCCTTTCCTTGGCCTGTGCACTCCTATAGGTGGTCCGATACTCATCCATTTTCTTCATGTAATTCTCTGTCTGCTCCCCAAGCAGAGAATTACCCACAACAGGAAAATCCATGGCCTTAGTCTGGGTATCTTATGACAGGCTAGTACATCTGAGCCAAGCCATTCTTCGAAGTGCCACAGATGTAGCCATGACTCTTGATGACACATCATTTGAGTCCACTGCAGCATGGAATTGCACCTTGAATGCCTCGAAACCATCAGCAGCTACCTGCTCCAGCTCCTTGGCAAGCTGGCCAGGGACCTGTTTTGCTAAAGGCATGACAGTGTCCCATCTGGATTTCTGATATCTAGCAACATAAGCCATATAATTCGCCTGTCTGAGTCCCAAGGATGCTGCCATGTACTGTTCCTTTGCCATGGCATCAATCCTCCTGGAGTCCTTGTCTGGGGGGTGTGAAGCCAAGGGAATATTTGCCTTGTCAAAGGCTGCAGCCTGCACTACCCCAACATGGCTGCATTGTTGTGTAAGGAACTCCATATCAGAGCCTGACAATGTGCACCTCTTGTCCATTCTCTTATCCACAGGAGGTATAGTGCTAGGAGATTTTAGAATTTTAAATGTCTGTTTCCCAAAAGATTTATGCAAGGGAATAGACAGCCTCCTAGACTCTGGGATATCCATCATTTCTACAAAGTCAGGCTCCTCTTGATCATCCACAGCTTCCTCCATAGGGAGCTGGAGGGTTTCAGCCACTTTTTTATAAAACATAAAATGAGAAGGGGACTCAGAAAGTCTAGGAGGAGACACTCCTGAAGGTCTGTCTGGGGAGATGTCCGGGTCAACGGGCACATCCAGACTTTCAAATCAAATTCACTCTCCTCATACTCCTCTTCCCTCCTCCGGTTCATAATATTCCAGCAAATCATACTTTGAACCGGTGGAACCGCCATCCAGCGCCTCATTTGACGGTGCCGGGTTCGGTTTGGAACCGGGAAAGCGGACAATTTTGATCGCTTTGGCTATTTCTTCAGTGGTTGGAGAGGAAAGTTTTGGCTCCACACCAGCTGATTTTCTAGTCCTTTTTGCTAGAACCGACTCCTCAGAGTCGGATCTCCTTTTGCCCGAAGAAGTCTCGCCCTGGTCAGAGGGCACTCCTTCTGGTTCGGTTTGAACCGAACCGGGCTGGCCATCCGGTTCAGCGGACTTTTTGGCCTCCCTTTCCCTGAGCCTACCAACTCTCTTTTCCAGGGTAGCTGCAGGAAAATATTTACAAATCTGGCAGTCTGCATTGAGGTGGTCAAACCCCAGACAATAAACACAGGTGGTGTGGGGATCAGCCTTGGCAAAGACCTCCCCACACACACTACAGTGTTGAAACCCAGTGGGCCTGGTTTTTCTTTTGGGTTTCTCAGACATAGTGCCAGTACTATCCAAACTTACCCTTTTATGGCAATCCACCAGGCAAGACCCTCTTATCGGTTCCCAACCGTGTCACGGGTCGTGGAAAAAACTGTAATAAAATCCGTTTTTTTTAGAACCGATAAGAACCGGTAACCACACTCTAAAAGTACAATTTAAGATTTTTTAAACAACTTGATCGGTTCAAACCGAACCGATGAACCATTTACAAGTTCCACACAGAATAGAGTAAAATATAACCTATCTAGTACTCACAAACACCACAGACAGAGACTGAACCAACAGGTTACAGTTTAATTTCAGTCGAAAACCGAGAAAACGGCACTTTAACCGACAAAATGAACCGAGCAGAAGGAGAAATCTCCGGAGCGACTGTTCAGTGAGGCGGAGTAAAGAATCTGACGGTTTGAGTTTGAAGAACAACAGACAGAGTCTCAACCGAGCTCGAGCTCAGCGTTCCATGCCTGGCATGGAAAGTTTAATTCTTTCATCTCCGGGGCAGTTTGAAGGTTGGGACTCACTGCATATGTCAGAATATAGCAAGACTTCATCATGGTGTTTGAAACCAGATATTTGGGCTATGTGTTGATAAATGGAGAAGTCAAACCAGAGGTTTCTAAAATAGAAACTGTAGCTAACAGCCCTGTACCTAAAACAAAGAAACATGTCAGGTCATTTTTAGGGCTGACTGATTATTATCGGAGGTTTGTTCCCAATTTTGCAGAGTTAGCTACTCCCCCTCACTGAACTCACGAAAAAAAACAGTACCCAAATAATGTGAACTGGACCTCACAGTGTGATGAAGCTTTTCATGCCATAAAGGCTGCATTATGTTCAGCGCCTGTTTTAAGAAGCCTAGATTCTGAGAAACCATTTTTGCTACAAGCAGATGCATCCGAGGTAGGCCTAGGTGCTGTCCCTAAGTGAAAATATAGATGGGACAGAACATCCTATTCCGTACATAAGTAGGAAATTGCATGACAGACAGAAAAGGTACTCCACTATCGAAAAGGAGTGTTTAGCAGCAAATAGGTCTATGGAGTCACAGATTTTATTTACTAGGAACTGACTGTTCTTGTAACAGATCACAATCCTCTCTGTTGGCTTAACCAGATGAAAGATAAAAATTCCAGAATCACAAGGCGGTACCTGGCACTAAAGGCACTTAAATTCTCTGATATACAAATCTGGTAAACAGAATAGCAATGCTGATTTTCTGCCAAGATATGGGTCAGGAATTGAGGGTTCTGAAGGTTTAAAAAAAAAATATATGGGTTAAACTCTACTGTTTCCTGTAGTGTTATAAAAAAAGCAAAAAAAAAAAAAAACCAAGGAGAGATGATGTACATGTGCTTAATGTCCGAAAGCAGCAAATGTTATTCAAGAATAAAAGGCTTTGGAAACCTGTTTAATAGAACAGGTTCTCTCTTAAGGAGGGTGTGTATGTGACAGGGTAGAATAGGACCCTGCCCCATTTGTTATGGAGAAAGGGTTTAAATGCAGGTGTAACCCCCCTGCAAATGGGGGTTCCCAAAAGACTTCCAGGAGCTTGCTTGAGTGCTCCAAGCCTGAATGGTGTTTGGCGTTTAAGCCATTTATCAGTGAGTGTTTTTAGAACCTCTGGTACTGTCTCTTTAAGAGCTGTCTGCTTGCAGACATAATTAGTTTGTATGGGGGACTGTGTGTTTTTTTTGATTGAGTACCACTCAAGCTGCTGCCAATTCACTCCATTTTTGCAGTCACTAGGAGTGCAAAGGGAATCTATCTGAAAGATGTAACTGTTTGCCAGAAATCATTTACAGTAATAATGAAATTACAGTTTGTCTAACCTACTTTCTTTTGCAGTCAGAACTGTGTCTGCTAGTTCCCCATTCTAGTTTTGAACTGCTGAACTGGACCAATCAGTGTGGGGTAAGCTAGCTCTAAAATGGTGCCTTGGACGAATCAGAACTTGGACTCATAATCTGAGCCAGCCACAAGAGGATTGTATGGGCAGTGACTCTGGGAGATGTAGTTTAGACTTCAGTGCCTTTTTGGACCAACAGCAGCAGTCTATTGTGAGTGACAGCCAATCCAGTCAAGAACTGGGAGGAACTCAAAGGAAGTGCCGGTTTTGTCGGTTGGAGGTTCAGTTGAGCTTTGGCAGTGAAGAAGGAAGGGCCCTGTGCTTTTTCAGTGTGCAGTTTTAGTCAAAAACGGGTGTAAGGCCCAGAGTTCCGTCTGCAGCTTGTGTAACAGCTTGTTAGGACTGAATCCGTCCTGTGAAAAGAATCAAAGGATCTCTGAAGAGTAGAAACCAGGCTCACCCTGTAGAAGACTGGAAGAATTACTGAAAATTGCACTCGGTCTGTCAGGAACTGAATCTGCTGTGTGTTCTCCCGGTATTGTGCAGTAATTGCGATCGGGATACAGATGCAGCCTGCCTGGTATAGTGCTTTTTTATATGGATGTGTGAAGAGGTTTGTGTACCTCAAGTGAGCCCTGCTGACATTGAAGGACCCTATCTTATTTGGAGGTCGTAGTACTAATTCAGGGTTGCTCCTGTTGAATTGCCACATTAAATCCAAATGGAATTACTGTACTGCTGACTGTTTAATTCTCCTTTTCTCTGTGTGAAAGGGCCCCTACCAGCTGCCACGGTTTGGACTAGCCACTAGGGCTTGGGTACTCAGGGACAGTAACTGATAGAGGATAGGCCTGTGCACAGAGCCATAAGTAGATTATTAGAGTGATAAGCTGATTAACCTGATTTCCCCTGTCCTTGTTATATCCCCTAAATAAATCAGAGCTGCTTGTTTCAGCAAAGTTATACTGCCTGAGTATTTGTCTATGTTAAAGTACTGTACTGTGATTGTTGCACTGTATCTCATTTCACAGGAGGTCCCAGTGCGGAACCAGACCTGGGGGTAAGTGTATACTGTGAAGGTAATTCTGATATATTGTGTGGGCCACTAGTGGGAAGAAAGGGGGGTTGCAGTGTCCCAGAGGGCTGTGACCAAGTTAGTTTAACTATTGCAAACCCTGACCTCTGGGTGGAGGCACCCGCCATTGGATCCAGGCCCCTCAACCTGTTAGTGGCAAATCAGGCAGGGGTAGTAGCCCCTGGGATAGCGCCATCTAGGGGTTACACAAGGATCTACTCTTTCCTTTTCTGTCTTCTGTCTGGTTGTGCACCAAATTTTCCTGTGAGACCTCGGACTTCATCACCCCGAACAGTCTCGTAGTTCTTTGCCTCTCACTGTCTCTCAGTCCTCTCTTGCTGTCTGTTTTTCCTCCCTTGCATATCTAGATCTACTGATATAAAAATGTGTGAAAATGTAACCAATATTGGGATCCCTTTTGTTTAGAAAATGTATAGTGTTAATGTTGAAATGTATATAATTGTATTTTGACATGACTGAAAAAAGGTATTAGGGAACTTCAGAGGTTACCAGAGTTCACACTTGAGGCCTTTTTGCAAAAGCTCTGCAGAAGGGGGCCTCAGCAAAAGCACACTGTGTTCATCCTGCCTGATACTTACGAGAACAGAATACTTTGCGAGAAACAGGATGCTTGAATTAAGAGTGGAGGTTCAAAAGATAAGAGCTAAGCTGCAACTGCAGAAAGATTAGAAGAACAAGGGACACAGAGACTGAAGGAAGATTTCATTGTATTTCTCCTCTGTACATAGTTATATTGAACAAGTTTGTTTTTTTCTGTGTTACTGCTACTGTAAATAAATAGTTTTGGTGAATTCTACAACTGCTCCTGGTTTTCTCTATGCTTCCTGACCTGTGCCTTGACGACATACTAATAAAAACTATTAGATTTTAAAAGCAGCCAACCATTACAGTAGTAGCCACAGACATTGCCAGCTATTTCCAGATATTTTGCAAAATTTCTGAAGAATTTCTCTCTGCTGCCCCTACTGTTTAAATGCAGAAAGTAAGAGATTTAGTAGGATATGTGTGTATGGAAATATCACAAAAATTTCAGGAAATAGCTGGCAGTGTCTGTGGCTTCTACTGTACCTTTTATTTCTGAGGTACTTTTTCTTTTCCATTTAATTGTAAGATTGTTTACCTTATGATATTAGGTGTGATGTGTGGAACAACCTCTTAGCCTGGGAGCTAACATATCTTGCTCTACTGCCCCACACTACATCAGCAGCACTGTGACCTCACTGACTGTGACATCACTGCTACTCAGCAACAGCAAGTGAGTGACTGCCAGGTCATTCACCTGTGATGTCACTATCAGAGAAATCATAATGCTGATGATGTAGTGTGGTGTAGTAAAGTTCAATACGTCAGCTGCCAGGCTAAGAGCTATTCCACACATCCAGAACAATATTATCACGTAGAATACTTTCTGACGAGCAAAAGGAAAAAGAAAAAATACTTCAGAAACAGAAAGCTATAACTGACTACTACTTAAAATTTGTATTATTTTCTTGTCTGCCTGTTTTAGCTCCACCAGCTCTTTAATGTACTCCCCACTACCCTCTCCCTGCCATTCCACTCTATTGTCTCCATTGACTATGGTTGCAACCCTGTCCTCTCCTCCCAACTACTGCAAGACCACTACCTTTTCCTCCAGGTGACATAACTGAAACCCTTGATTAAGCAGTTCTATGTGATGACCCAAAACACTGTGCTCGATATTGTATATGAAATGCTATGTATAGCTGGTAATCAAGTGCAAAAACTGTGTTGTTTCTCCTACTCCCTTATTCCCTAAAGCTGTTTGGTAATCTCTTGCGTATATTAACTAATTATTATGCACTTCATATGTATGTCTCCATTTTTATGTTTGCTTGCATGCATGTGCAAGAAACATAGTGCCATGATCCAAAATGCAGTGCCGTGCACTTGAAAGAGAGAGCACCGCTTGACTGAGCAGATGCGCACACAGATGCGCACAAATTGCGTGCTCATGCGCTCCACCCCCACGCACACACAGTTTAGCTAGCAGGGTGCCCAATCCCTCACAGGCTTCCGCCACCCAAGCGTGCGAAAACTGATATAATGACAGGGTGCCCAATCCCCATCGGCTCCGCCCCACAACAGCTTTCAAGGTGCCATGCTGAGAGCCCACCCAGCGTGCTTCAAAGCTTCATTGGCCAACGGGGTACCCAATTCCGCTGGCCTCCAGCCTCCCCAAACAGCCTCTCAGCTGCCACGCTGGGAGCCCACCCCAGCGTGGCAAACGCCCAGCGTCGTCTTAATAATAATAATAATAAAAACTGTAAACAAAAAACAGTCCCTTGAAATCTCCCTGCTCCACCTGCACCGCCCACTGTGCACCCTGCCTCCCCACAACCCCCTCACCCCATACTTACCTGTGGAGTCCAGCACGACGATCTTCAGTGGACCGTGAACACCTCTGCAGTCTTCAAAGCCGACCGTGAACTGAGGAAATGCCAATAAGCTGTATAATGTAATAAACAGTTTTTTTTGTTTTGTTTTTAAACTTTGCTGCATATCTCAGGCATTTTTTGAAATTTTGGCACCAAATTTATAACATGGGTTTTTTGGCACCCCTCCTCGTGAATTCTGTCACTGTCATGGCGTTAAGTGGGCCAGAAGGGTAATTTCACGGTCCCTGCGCAAAATCAACTTTTGGGACCAATTAACAAAACAACAGTGCCAGTGTTCATAAGGTGGGCTCTCAAAAAGCCTATGTTGCAAATTTGGTGAAAGAATTCCTAAAAATGACTGTTTTACGAGCGTGCGTTGCGCAGTTCCAACGCACGCTCGTAAGTTCACAAATTTTTAATATTTGCACTCCAGATTTTCAACACTGCCATTTTACCACACCTCCTTATGAGCAGTACAGCTATCATTTTCACAACTCGACGAAAATGTGTTTCCGCGCATGTAGCGCACAATTTTTTTTTTTAATTTTATTTTAGTCTTCGGTAACCGGGTAAGGCCCACTAGGCACAAGTGCCTGTTTTCAGCGGCGACCTGGGAGCACTGGGCGGTTAAGTGACTTGCTCAGAGTCGCACAGCATGCAAGCGGAGGTTGTGAGAATCAAACTCAGGTCTGGGCTGCTGGATGTACCAAGATCGTTCACACCTCGTTCCTCTAACCTCAAGGCTATACTGCCAGCCCATCGGTGCGCGAAATCAACGTACGGGACACATTAAGATAATCACAGTGACACTGTTCATGAGCAGAGGTCTTAAAATGGCTATGTTGAAAATTTGGTGAAAAAATTCCCCAAATGACTGTTTTAAGAGCACCGTTGCCTTCTATGCAAGCTCACAAGTTTGCAATTTTAAATATTTGCGCCAGGTTTTCAACACTGCCATTTTACCACACTTCATATGAGCAGTACAGCTGCCATTTTTCACATCTCACCCAAAATGTGTTTCCGCATATATAGCGCACAATGGTGCGGTCGGTGTACCAAAGCAATGTTTGGGACAGATTAAGAAAATCACAGTGACACTGGTCATGAGCAGAAGTCTTAAAATGGCTATGTTGAAAATTTGGTGACAAAAGTCCATAAAATGACTGTTACGAGCGAGCATTGTGCAGTTTCCATGCACCCTCGTAAGTTCATGAATTTGTAATATTTTCAGTCCAGATTTTCACCAGTGTCATTTTTCCGCACTTCCTTATGAACAGTACAGCTGTCATTTTTCACAACATGGCCGAAATGTGTTTTCACACTTTCAGCACAGAAATGCATGGTCGCTGTGGGAAATCATTGTTCAGGACAGATAAAGAAAATCACAGTGACACTGTTCATGATCGGAGGTTCCAAAATGCCTGTGTTGACAATCTGCTGTAAAAAAATCCCCAACTAATTACATTACGGGTGTGCGTTGCACAGTTTCTACGCATGCTCGTGACTTCACCAGTTTTTTGTAATATATTCACTGCAGATTTTCAACATTGCCATTTTTTACACCTCCCCATGAACAGTACAGCTGTCATTTTTTACATCCTGTTCAGAATGTGTTTTCGCACCTGTGGTGACAAATGCCGTAGTCGCTGTGCAAAAGCAGCTTTCAGCTAACAAACTGATATTGCCACTGTTCATGAGGTGGGGGTTCACAAAAAACCCATGTTGAAAATTTTGAGTGAAAATACCAAAGAATGCCTGAGGTGTTAGGGTTTCTGACCATAACATCCCACCCTAGAGAGAATGACAGGCATCAGGGCTGTGACTTGGGACTGTCACCTGCAATGCTCATACCATTCCACTCCCACCCACACCCTGCAGCTGAGAGGCATCGAGGTGTGCCTTGGCCTCTTCAGCCCCAAAGTTCACCCCATTCTCCTATACTGCACCCATCTCACCATATTTCCTGATGGAATGGGGTGCGCATAAGGGCCAAAGACCCCAAGGCACTTCGTGACACTTGTCGGTGTCTGTAGGGTAGGGTGTGGTGAAATGGTGTGAAAGAACTGGAAGGGGACAGGATCAGTTGTGTTCCAGGACAGTAGCTGCTGCTGTTGTTTTCACAGGGTTCTTGTGGATTTTACTTGGTAGGTTAGTTCTTTTCTTTCTTACTTCTAAGGGGCTAGCAGGGTATTGTTGTGGGGGATGCTGGATGTTTGTAAACTGATTTGGTGGCTGTAAGTGGGGCTCTTTTTGTGGATGTTTCACTGTGTAACAGGCTGCGCTGGTAGAGGCCTATTTCTTCTGATTTAAAACCTATTTGGTGGGATTTGCTTGGGCCTGGTTCTTTAGCTGCAGGGCTTGGAGGGGAGACACAGGACTGATACACTCTCTCTTGTCAGGTGTCTCCCCCAACCCTCCCCAGAAGTCTGCAAATTTATAGGGGAACACCTGCCCTGCAATTGGAGGAAAAGGCTGCTGGTGCAGCTCATGTAGTTCTAGCCACTGGGGGTTGGATTTAAAGGCTGGGAGAGAAGATTGAGAGTTGTTCATTTCCTTATAAGTTTAATGTGTTGTACTGCACCTAGTAACAGAGTTACTGGTGTACAGTGGACTGTCTCTAAGATTAGTGGGTGACCTGATTGGGCAGTAGGGTATCTTGGACTGGGGGAACCTGGTGGCTCACCCAAGGAAACCTATTTGGAAGGGATGGAACCACACATCATTAGGGGCGGCATCTTTGGGAGGGTGGTGGGGTGCACAGGGTGTGGGCAGCCATGATACTGGACTGGGCTTGGAAGTTTGGTGGTTGCTAGTGTGCTGCCAATAGCACAAGCTTAGGGAGGAGGTTGCGGGGATGAGGAGAAAGCTGGGGAAGGGGGTGGTATGGTTGGGAAGGGCTGGAAATCTCCACAGGGTTGTACCAAGCACTGGGGTGGGGGTATAGGGAAAGGGTGCAGGAGAATACCAGGGGTCACATAGGGACCCTGGCAGAGGGGGTCCAAAAGGACACTACCAAGGAAGCAGGCAGGTAACTGGGGACCCTCACAAGGGGGGCGGAGGGACAACATTCTCAGGGAAGTAGGCAGATGGCCAGTGCTGGACAGAAGGAAGCAAGGCGGGAGTGAATCAGACCTTACACTCAGTAACCGCTTCAATCTCTCTTCTTCTGCTCAAGGATGAGGGGGTGTGTAGCCACGACAGAGGTGGTTAGAGACGGAAAGGAGTGGGAGTGGGAGGCAGGAGGCAGGGGCCAGATAGCAGGAAGAACAGGGGGGACGGGAATGCAGGAGAATGGGGAGCAGTGAATCAGAGCAGGATGGGCAGGGGAAGAGGAGGAAAGCGTAAGGAGAAGGACCAGTTGGGAGGAAAGGAGAAGGACCAGAAGTACAAGGAGGATTCAGTAAAGGGAGCTGAGGGTTTAGGCCAGGGGAGCACAGCAGAGCAAGGAGGAACTAAATGGAGACAGGAAGGAAGGGAGGATGAGCCAGGCTAGTTTAGCAGATGGGGGAAGGACCATGTAGCAGCAGTGAGGGGAATTAGCAAGGTACAGAAGGATACTCAGGAGGAGGAGAGGCATAGGATTGGAGGGAGGGGTGGCCATGGTAAATAAGGAGGGGTGGCATGTGGCACCCAGATAGGGGGGAACAAGGAGCCAGCTGGGTGGAGGGCGGTAGAAAGGATGAGGGACATGGAAGGGGGAATGGAGGAAAGGAGTGGTCAGAGTGCTCCTGCTGGGGGATTCTATGATCAGGGTAGCAAATGGGATAGGGAGGGAGAAGCCTGGCCAGTTAGAACAAGATGCTTCCCTGGACTAATGGTGCACAGGGCTAAGCACGAGGTATATCAGCTGGCAAAGGACTGTGGGGGTTCCCCAGACATACTGGTCCACCTGGGTACAAATGACATTGAGGGAAATAGCGAGCTAGAGATACAGGCAAGATTCAGGGAGCTCGCCAGGGTCTGTCATGACATAGGATGCACCGTTTCCTTCTCAGAAATCCTGCCAGTGCCAAGGGCTAGTGGGGAACACAAAAGGAAAATTAGGGAGATAAACCAGTGGCTCAGGGAGTGGTGTGAGGCCAGAGGGTATGGGTTGATGGGGGATTGGGAGGAGACCTGGGAGGATAAGAGCTGTATGCTAGAGATAGACTACATCTCAATTTGGAGGAGGAATCCTTAAGTTGAAAATAGAGGAGTTCATTGGTGAAAGTGGGGTTTAAACTTGTGAAAGGGGTGGGATGGGAGAAAAGGCTGTCAAGGGGTGCCAATAAGGAGGACTCTGTCTCCACCCCCCTGGGGACCAGGAGGATTGCAGGAAAAGGCCAACTGGCAAAGTGCAGACCAGGAGAAAACAGAATCCCCATGGGAACACGAGCAGGGGAAATGGAACTATAGGGAAAGGGTGGAAGGTAGTCCTGCTAAATGCCAGGAGCTTGGGCAATAAAATGCCTGAGCTCCAGGCGATGTTAACTGAGGGAGCAGTGGATGTGGCAGCGGTCACTGAGACTTGGGCCACTGCAAGACATGACTGGGACCTGAACCTGGAGGGTTACACTATGTTCAGGAAGGACAGGGGGGAGGGAAGGGGAGGAGGGGTAGCAATGATAGTCAAAAACTGCATTGGCATAGGGGGAGTAGAGGAGGCGGAGGGAACCGTGGAGGCGATTTGGGTCACCTTGATAACAAGGGGGCAAGAGGTAAAAAGTAGGAGTGGTGTATAGACCCCTGCCCTGGTGGAGGAGCTGGAGGACAGTCTGGTGGCAGATGTTAGGAGACACTGCAAACTGGGCAGAGGAGCAGGTGGTGGTGTTGGGGACTTAAACATGCCAGGAACAGACTGGGAGACTATGACATCCTCTGTGACCAGGGAACAGAGGTTGTTGGATGTCTTTCAGGCATGTCCTAACTCAGCAGGTGAGGGAAACGACCAAGGAGGCACGGGTACTGGATGTGGTCCTGGCAGACAGTGACAGATTGAGAGCCTGGAGGTAAGGGACCATTGGTGGGGAGTGACCATGCCACGGTCTGGTTCTGCCTGGACCTAGGAGGGTGAAGGCTGCACAAAGACAGAAGTAACCGACTTCAGGGGATTTTAAGGAAATGGGAAGGATCCTTAGGAGCATTTGGATGGGATTGGGTCAGACATGGAGCTGATAGTAGGTGGAAATCATCAGGAGAGGGGTGCGGATGCTACCGGCACCTGTGCAAGAGTAAGACGAAAATGCGGTAGGGCCTAAAACCCTGTTGGTGGACCAGGGAGGTCCAGGAGGTGGTGCGGGAAGAAAGCAGCCTATAAGAAATTAAAGTGCTCAAGGAGTGAAAGGGATCGAGGGGAGTACAGGCTGATGGCTAGAAGGGCCACTAGAGTGGTGAGGGTGGCTAAGGCAAGGAAGGAGCAGAGCCTGGCCAGGGAAATTAGGAGAGGAAAAGGGGTTCTTTAGATACATTGGGGAAAGACAGGGTGAAGGGGCAGATTAGCAGGATTAAATCAGGAGAGATGGGCACAAGACCGGGAGCAGGTTGAGGTACTAAATGAGTACTTCACCTCAGTTTTCACCAGGAAAATGGGATGCTGCATCATACATGGGAGGAGACAGAGATAATGAGGAGGGGACCCTTACCGATCGGCAGGTCTGGGGAGGGAGGCATCACTGGCAGGTGGGGGAGGGCTAAGCAGGAGAAGAGGTACCAGAAGTGGAAATCACAGCAGAG
Source organism: Neoceratodus forsteri (assembly GCA_016271365.2). Classification (NCBI taxonomy): domain Eukaryota; kingdom Metazoa; phylum Chordata; order Ceratodontiformes; family Ceratodontidae; genus Neoceratodus; species Neoceratodus forsteri. The sequence goes on from CM028131.1 coordinate 383,264,983, forward strand.
AGTGAGGGAAGCCCTCAGCTCCCTTAAGACGGAGAAAGCACTGGGGCCAGATAAATTACATCCTAGAGTGCTGAAGGAACTTGCAGATGTCTGGCGGAAACCCCTGGCAGAGCTTTCACCATCTCTCTGAGGACAGGGTGGGTACCCCAAGACTGGAAGGTGGCGCATGTGGTGCCCATCCACAGGGGATCAAGGGAGGTGGAGGAACTACAGGCCTGTCAGCCTGACATGCAAAGGTGGCATGGAGGGTATTGTCAAGGAGAGGCTAGGGGGACCTGAATAAGTCCGGGTGCCTGGGCGATAGGCAGCATGGATTCATCCCGGGAAATCGTGTCAGACAAACCTGGTGGAGTTCTATGACTGGGTGACAAGTGCCTTGGACCTGGGTAGACCAGTGGATGTCCTCTTTCTAGACTTCAGCAAGGCATTTGACTCTGTTCCTCACGTGGGCCTGTTGGATAAGCTAGGAGAAATGGGGTGGGAAACCAGATGATCAGATGGATAGGCAATTGGCTCCAGGACCCGGACCCAGAGGTTCGTTAGTTGGTGGGATAGTCTCATCCCCAAGTAGGGTCATTAGTGGGGTCCCACAGAGGATCAGTCCTTGGGCGGCTTCTGTTCAACGCCTCACTGATCTGACATAAGGACAGGAATCAGAGTGAGATGAGTCTCTTTGCAGATGACTCGAAACTGGAGGCGGTGGTGGATGGGGAGGAGGGAGGGTGGCCCTGCAGAGGACCTGGAGGCTCTGGAAAGATGGGTCTAGAGAGTGGAAGCTGAGGTTCAATGCAGGGAAGTGCAAGGTACTCCACCTGGGGGCTGAACCCAGGCCAAGTGTACACACCCTGGGGAATACTACAAGTCTCAATGGCTGAGAGGGACCTGGGGTGGTGGTGGATGTCAAGATGAACAACTCTGAGACTTGTGGGAGGGCAGCAGCCAAGGCCAACAGGATGCTGGGATGCATCGCTAGAGGTCACCTCCAGAAGAAGGAAGTGATACTCCCTCTGTATAACTGCTTGGTGAGGCCGCACCTGGAGTACTGCGTGCAGTTTGGAGGCCACACTTAAGAGGGACATTAACCTCCTGGAGGGGTCCAGAGGAGGGCAACCAAAATGATTTGGGGCTTGGGGATAGGACCTATGAGGAGGCTCGAAAGAGCTAAATATGTACACATTGGAAGAGAGAGGGACCGGGGGACATGATAGAGGTCTTCAGGTACATGAAGAGGGTAAATAGGGAGGAACAGTCAGGGTGCTTGAAGGAAGGAGGAAGGGGCCACTAGGGGCATGGGTGGAAGCTGGAGGGGAAGATTCAGGGAGAAAGTAGGAGGTGCAACTTCACTGAGAGGGTCGTGGAGCCATGGAATGCACTACCTAGGGGGCTGGTGGAGGCAGAGACAGTGGAGGGTTCAAGAGGGGGTGGGACAGGTACAGGGCAAGGGTTCTGGAAGCAAAATCCAATGCAGCACGAATATCCGGAACTGGGAAGGGAGAAGCCAGAGAAGGCGAGGGGGACAGCAAGGTCAGCACCCAGGGTGGGGGCTGACCAAACGAGCAGACACGAAAGACTGTTAGGCCTATTCTGCTGGCATTTTAGTGTGTGTGTGTGTGTTATGCCTGATGACCCAAAGGCACACCCCAGTACCTGTCAGTCTCTGCAGGGTGCTGGAGGGGCTGGCTTCAGTTCAATACTTCACTGCCCATCCTATTATGCACCTCTGTAACTCCTACACTACCAATGCCAATGCCAGCAAGCAAACAAACATTCGGCATTGACAAATGCTTGTCTATGTATGTAACAATACTTATTGATGCATGTTTTTGTCCTTGGCGAATGTTATACATGTCTTGACAATTAATTATGGCATTATCAGGGTTTGTTACAGTTCAGAGTAGCATTTGTGCTAGTATATCTGGACTCCTGCAGGCTAGTGAACTGTTCTTTTAAACCTGTATTTTTTTCCCAAACTGCTCTATTTTCTCTTTTTAAGCACCTCTTTCATTTTCACTCTCTCGCCGTTTCTTTTCCTCTCTCCCTCTGCAGCCTGTAATCTGAACCCAACCCCCCTCTTCTTTGTTAGCCCTCCCCCCCTTTAATTACTTAAACGGTCTCCCCTTTCTCATCCACAGTCCTCCTCTTCAACCCCCCACCCTGCAGGCATCCTGTGTGAGGCCGTTGCCACTGGAGCTGCTCTTTGCCCGCCCACAGCTAAAATCAACTACGAGCTGGAGCCCGATCGGACACTGTGCCCTGCAAAATCTTATTGTTTGAACTTGCTGCCTTTTTGCTGTCGCTCAGATAGCTCTCGAGCTCCTTCTGGACATTAGTGATCTTGCTTCTTTTGTTAAACATATTTAACAGAGTTGCAGTTTTCTAAGTGCTCCTCCAGTTCTATTTATTTTAATAGAGTTGTCATCTCTCATAGCGCTGCTGTTTCTCTGCTCCTTGTAATGATTCTAATGATTTACTGAATTTATGGAATTAAGTCCTACAGTCCAGCACTTCCCGCAGCCGCTGCATGGCTGCTCCCCTCCTGCCCACCACCACACCCACCCTTTGCTGCTTGTTCTGTATAGTGGGTTTGTGCACATGTGACTAACTCCCCACTTCCCCATTTGCAACACATACAACTGCCCCAACAGAGGGCATCTGTATCCTTCTTCAAGGTTACAGACACTACAATTCTTTCTGGAAAAGAGACAATTAAATACAGTAGCTACCTTCATTGAGTTTTCACTATTATCCCTGTTGGCCTGAGAATTCTTAACCTCTGATGACTCCACATAGGGAATTGCTCTCCCTCTGACGCCTCTCAACTCACACTTTCCTGTACGCAATCCCGATTAAGCATAGCCTTGCTCCTTATTATCCAGGAACCCTAATCTTTCTCCTTGAGTCTCACTCTTCTTCTACCCTAATCTTTGAATCTAGTCTTCCCACACCATGAAGCTAGCCAGGCTTATTCACTGTGATGCTACAATTCTGCCGATTCTTTCCCTCCCCTTTGGTTGCAACTGGCAACAATCCCCCCCCCCCAAACAGGCCCCTCTCCCACTTTCCCTTAAAACCCCTATGCCCTCTCTACACAAATCAAGCCGAATTTCCCCCATGTTCTCCCACCTTCCTCATGCACCTCCCCCGGCATCCTGTCATACCCCTCTCATCCTTGGCCCCTTTTCAGGCACCTTCACTGGACAGGACCGCTATCTGCTTTACCTCTGCCTACTCCAAGAATGCACCCCATGCTGCCATCCCTCTCTTGTTTTGCTGCACCCCATCCCCAAGTTCAGATCCCTTTATCTCCTTCAGTATACCAACAATAGGCACAGGAGGCTGGTCCTACTCCCCGGGTTGATTCAGCTTAGCCCAGGACCTCAACAGACTGCCTCTAATCCTGGACCACAGCATGCTGCCCCTGGTACCCCCTCCCAAACACACTGAGCAGCTCAAAATTGCCCACCTAAACATCCAGAACCTCCTAGCTAAGAAGTCCCTGCTTGAAGCCTGGCTCTCCACCAACTGCTTTGATATAGTTACCCTAACAGAGACCTGGCTAACCCCCAAGATCCTGCACACTGAAACCAGCCTCAAAGGTTACACCCTCTTCAGAAAGGTAGGGAAAGGTAACAGAGGTGGAGGATCCCTTCTCAGGATTGGAAATCATCTTTCAGCCTCTGATTTTGAACCAAAGGTAATAACACCCAACCTCAAATCCCTCTCTGTAACTCTCCTCCTAGGCAAAAACAAAACAATCACTATTAGTGTCGCCTGTCTCCCTCCCGACACCCCTCCCACAAAGCTCAACGATTTTCTCAACATTAAAAACGCACTCCCAGTCAGAAGGGAGTGGATCATCCTGGGGAATTTCAACCTCAACTGGAAGTCCCTTAGGCCCACACTGCCAAAGAAACCATTGTCAACCTTGGCCTCCATCAATTAATTACTACCCCAGCCCCCACTAACTATAGGACAGGATATGAATCAGTCCTAGACTGGATACTTGTCACAAACCTCTCCCATGTTACTGACTCGGGGGTTATCCCGGATTCCATTAGTGACCACCGTGCTGTTTTTTGCTGTTGGTCTACAAACCCCCCCCCCCCAAAACTGAACACAAATATATCTACTCTTGCCAATTAAAAAAGTCAACGTCAATGAATTTACTAAATCCCTACAATCCACTGACTAGACCTTTACAGACTCCATCAGCGACATCAACGTCGCCCTGAATACTTTCAGCAGGACTTTCCTTGCCATCTGAGACAACCTTATTCCTCTAAAAAAAAAAAAAAATCAGGGTTTACGGGCATAGAAACAAATGGCTCTCCTCTAACCTCCTCAACCTTTTGAGGAAGAGAGATAAGGCCTGGAAAACATATAAGAAACCCAAACTCCCCGACCTTCTACAATATAAAACTCTGCAATAAATGCAAATCAGCAGTCTGCAGCACCAAAATAAACTTCCTCAGGGCAAAATAGGAAAGCTCCAGGGGCAACCCTAAACACACCTGAAAATTTCTTATTGACCTCACTGGGAGAGGGTGCAACAGTGAACCAAACACCCTCGAAATTCATGGACAATCCGTGACCAACCGACAGTTGCCACCCATTTCAACTCCTACTTCGGTGACCTCGACAAGTACAAGTCCAACCCCCACAAGTGCACGGTCCCCACCCCGCCCCTCCTCCTCCGGCCAGCACCCGTTTCCACTTCCGATACCTCACACCCCAGGAGGTCGTCAGATTAATCAAATCTAATGACCCCAGACCCAGTCTAGGTCCAGATAACATCAACTACTGTATCCTTAAGCTGGTCTCTGAGTCTGTTGCTCTCCTTCTAACCAACATTTTTAACTAATCCCTCTGTTCTGGGACTTTCCCACTTAACTGGAAATGCACCACCAAACCCCTCCACCAATCAGGCCCCAAAAACGATATCACACACTACAGGCCCATTTCCCTCCATGCACCACTCTCTAAAATTATGGAAAAAATCATCCTCCGCCAAACCACAGAATACCTGGAGAAGTACGACCTACAAGCAGATACCCAGAACGAGTTCAGAGCTGGCCAAAACACTGAGACAGCAATAATTAAATTTACTCACTTTATTAACAAGGCCAGTGATGAAGGCCTTTACACTGGCTCAGTGTTTGCAGACTTCATGAATACTTTGGACCACAAGGTTCTTCTTTGCACTCTCTCCAGTCTCAACTTCTCTGCAGAGGTTATAAACTGGTTTACAGATTACGTCAGTCAAAAGATCACACAGAGCTCTGATAGAAGGTACTCTTTCCGACTCCACCCATATCAAATATGGAGTTCCCTAGGGCTCCATTGTGGGACCCCTCCTTTTCTCCCGTATAGTCAACTCCCTCCCGGAGACCTGCCAGCACTCAGACACAGTTGTGTACGCCAATAATCAAATCAGTTTTATCTGTAAAATAAAAGCGCATTTCCAAGCTTGTTCAATGCGCTTGTACAATGATTATAAAACAAAACAAATATTACATTATTTAAATATACATTTAAATATCAAAACATAAATACTTAGAATCCTTATCATATCCCAATAATTTAAACCAACAATTTTCAGTATCCTATGAGCAATCAAGAAAGGCCAGGGTGAATAAATATGCGTTCAACGCAATCTTAAAACTCTTAACGGTCAAAGCACTCCCTCACCTGATGAGGTACAGAGTTCTACAGGGTAGGGGCCACAAAAGCAAAAGAGCGGGCCCCCGATGATTTAAGTCGAACCCAAGAACATCTAGCAATCCTTCACTGGAGGAGCGGAGTGAGCGGCTGGGGCAGTAGGGGAAAAGGAGATCTTGCAAGTAATGAGGACCCTGCCCATGTAGGGCTTTACAGATCAGTAAACCGACCTTGAAGGTAATCCACCACCGTACTGGCAGCCAGTGCAGCTCGCAGAGCACAGGTGTGATGCCCCAAAACCATCCAGCAAATGAAGTCCGCCTACTATAAGCATGCCCTCACAAACTCCTGGGGCAATGGTCAGGAATTCTGGAAGAACATAAAGGAACTCACCAGGGAATCTGCCCAAACCCCCAATCATCGCAACATCATCGGAACCACAACCCTCAACCCAAAAACCACTGTGGATACCTTTAACAAAACCTTCACCGACCTCAGCGCTGTCCTACCCCAGGACCACTTCAAAGATGGTGAAGCCCCTCTGTCCGCAATGAACACTACTCCCACCAGCACCCACCGCTTCTACTTCAAAGCAGTCAAGGCTCACCAAGTACACAAATATGCTACCAAAGCCCTTGGTAAATCAAGATTCAATAATGACTCCCTCGATCTCAAAATCCTGTCTCTCACACTTGATGAAGTGCTTAGTCTTCTGACCAGAATTTTCAACCTCTCCCTCAGCCTTGGCCAGTTCCCGGACAGATGGAAATCTGCCACTGTCACCCCAATCCATAAAAGTGGTGACAAAACTGCCCATGATAACTACAGACCTATCTCCCTACTACCCTCACTCTCCAAGGCACTAGAACGCATCGGCTCGGACCAGCTCACAGAATACCTGGATACGTACAACATCCTGTGCAAGCAACAACAACACGGGTTCCGAAAAAGTCACAGCACCTCCACAGCCCTACTTGAATTCACTGACGCAATCCACAACACACTTGACTCCGGTGAACTACTAGGCTCAATCTACATTGACTTAACTAAAGCCTTCGACACCGTCAATCACTGCCTCCTGCTTCTCCTTCTTCAGAACTCTGGGCTGTCAACCGACTCCATTGGCTGGTTTAAGAGCTACCTTGAAGAACGGTCCCAAACAGTAAGAATCGCTGATACACTCTCGGACCCTACACCAGTCCACTCGGGAGTCCCCCAGGGCTCCATTCTGGGACCCCTCCTCTTTAGCCTATTCTTAAACTCACTACCGGACAGCTGCCCAGAACAAATAATTCTCTACGCTGACGATGCTTTGATCCTCACCTCGGACCCTGATCCAATCCAATTACAACATAAACTTCAGCGGGCCTTCTCCTCCATCGAATCCTGGTTCCTAAATCATAAACTGCTTCTCAATCAGAAAAAAAAAAGTCTATGGTCTTCTGCAGCCCCCACAACAAAAACAAACAACTCCACCTCTCCGTTGCAACCGAACAAAGAGCCATCCTAGAGCAAACACAATCCTTCAAGTACCTCGGCATCACCCTTGATCCCTACCTCTCATACACTGTCCATATCAGCAATGTTGCAAAGTCTGCCAATGTGAGGTTAGGCATATTATTCTGGCACAGGAAACACCTAACCCCAGAAGCACTGTCAGTGGCCGTCCAAATCTCCATCGTCAGCATCACAGACTATAGTCTTATCATATATAGGTCTGCAACTACCACTGCTCTCAAACGTATCGCAACCTCCCTGAATAAGGCCTGTCGTCTCACCACTGGCTCACATCGCCGTACCCACATGTGGCCTTTATTCCCAATCTGGATGGCTTCAACTGGACAAACACATAAAATACCAAACCTGCATCACGGCCAAGAAAATTATAATGAGGCTTGCCCCACCTGGTGTGTATGCATTCCCTTAAAGCCTAGACATAGGAACATCACTACAAGGAGATCCAATTCCCATCTACTACATATCCCACAATTTCGCACGACCCAAGGACAAAGATTATTCGCCTATCGGGCATCCAACTGGCTCAACTCTCTTGGCTGTGACATAGCAACTGCTCCAACACTTGGCCTCTTCAAGTCCAAGCTGCGCCTCTCACTGCTTGTATCCTGCGACTGCCCATCTTAACATTTCCACCGTTCCAGCTGCACATGCCCCAGCACTTACAATCAGTCTTTGCATCCCTAGCACCTTACCTGTCACATTCCCTCGACAAGGCCCCATGGCTGCACTGTCCCCCGCCCTCGCCCACCTCCCCATCTCTCCACTCCTGCCCCAACCACCTCCGTGCTCCCCTTACCCCTGCACCTCCTTCCCCCTCAATCTCCTACCTCACCCCCACCCATCCCCCTTGCCTTGTCTTGCTCACAGCTCAAGTCTTTGTACTGGTTATTACATGTCTGTAAGTCAATGACTATATGTTTGAAATGATGACTGCTGCACATGCTGACGTGGAACCTTTGTAAAAGAGCCTCGGCTCAAAGGTATTGTAATCCTAGATTTAAATAAACAAATAAATATGGCTAGATCTTGAACAGCCAGCCACAAGTCTGGACACCACATTCTGCACAGCTGCAAGTGGCGGATATCAACTGCCAGCAGCCCTAGGTAAAGGAATTACAGTAGTCAGGGCAGGAGGTTATGAAGGCATGGACCAAAGTTGGAAGATTGTCAGGTAGAACCAGATGCTTTATTCAGGCGATATTCCTCAGGTGGTAAAAAGAGGTCTTGACAACAGCCAACACCTGAGATTTAAGTGTCAGGCTGTCATCAAGAATAATGTCCAGATTTCACACCTGGTCAGAGGTTGTCAGCTGAACGGCCCCAAGCAAGAGCCCAGAGGGCAGTCCAGCCAGCGAACCTGCACTCTGATGACCTGGGTCTACCACCAACTCCTCAGTTTTAACCGGCTTCAACCGCAGCCAGCTGGCACTCATCCAATCCTGGATCTCAGAGAGGCAGTTGTTAAAGACCGAGAGAACTCCATGCGGCTCGGGCACAAAGGACATGTATTGCTGAGTATCATCTGCATAGCAGTGGAAACTTAGACCATACCACCTAACAATGTCTCCCAAAGGCAGCATATACACTGCGAACAACATGGGTGACAGAATGCAGCCCTGTGGTACCAAGGAAAATAGAGGGAGAGGGGCTGAGGAACCAATCCCTACCACCACTCTCTGAGTCCTACCCTCGAGGAACGATTGAAACCAACTGAGGACTGCACCAGGCAGTCCACAGATGAACCGCAGATGCTCAAACAACACACAATGGTCCACAGCGTTGAACACTGCAGAGAGATCAAGGAGGACCAAGACTGAATGAGTCCTCCGATCTCCTGCAATTAAGAGATCATTAAGTACCTGAACAAGTGCCGTTTCAGGACTATGCCTCTTGCTATAATTCGGACTGGAGAGGATCATAGACATCGTGGATGGACAAATGATAATCCAACTGCACCGCAACCACCTTCTCAATAACCATACCCTCAAAGGGTAGGTTAGAGACCAGCCTGTAGTTAGCCAGACAGTCCGGGTCAAGGGAGGGCTTATTAAGAAGCAGTCATACAACAACATCGTTTAGGGGGTCAGGGAAAAAAACTCTCCAATAACCTCCAGACTATCTCAGCCAGGATAGGACCGATTTCCTCAACGCACCCCACAAGGAGGCGCATGGGCCCAGGTCCAGACTATAACAAATTGGTCATAAAGTCTGGATGATCCTCACGATGTCAGTGACAACTGGCCAGCTGAAGTCAGACAAGGCAAACTGGGTGTTCACAGCCTCCCACCGACCTCCGCAACACCCAACAGAGGGGGCTAAACAGATCCCAGATCTGACTGTGGCAAACTTATCTTTGAAAGACTGAGCAAACCCATCACATTTCTAATGTGAAAAAGCTCCTCCAGACTGAAGACATATTGGATTGCACAATCTGTCCACAGTCCAGAAGAGCTGAGCTGGTCGATTCTGCACAATGGCAATCTCCCTGAACAGGAACTCTGCTTCTTACCGGTGATTGCCAATTGATAAGACAGTATAGTGACCTATCAATCTAAGTTTGTTGGCAGACAGACCCGTTTTCCGCCAGCGCCTCTCCAACCTTTGCCCCACACTCCTCAACTCCTTTAAAGTCCCGTCAAACCATGGGGATCATGGGTGAAGAGTGAGGGGACGAACACGGACAGGAGCTATGGAGACCAGGGCTTCCGTCAATGCCTTATTATAGGCCCGTAACAGATCCTCTGGATCCAAGCATTTCCTCGGTGTAGATGATAGGTCAAGTACCGCCATTAGGCTGTCTGGCACGCTATTGCATAAATACTGACCCTTCCTCCCTCCATGTCAAACTCCACCACGTTTTCACAGGCATCACTCCTAGTTCTCATCTAGAGGACTCGTCCTCAACTTGAAAAAAACTAAATGCATGGTCTTCTCCGGTTCCAGAAAACCTACTGCCTTTGATTTCCCACTCGACATTGATGGCAACCACATACAGTGCGTTACCGAGTTTAAATATCTTGGCCTGCTCGACTGCCACCTGACCTACGATCTTCATATCACTCAGCTTGTTAAGAAAACCCACCAAGGACTCTGTATGATGTACCAAGTCCGTCCTTTCCTTATTCCAGAATCCAGGACTCTGCTTGCCACCAGTTGGGGCTCTGATTTACTACTCTCCACTTCTCCAAAAAAAAAAAAAACTTAGTAAACTTTGCAGCTACCACAATGTGACATAGTTTTCCTCAGGCCTTCCCAGAATTATCCACCATTCTGACCTCTACAAGTATGCCCACAACATCCCCCACCCCGGGACAGACTTGACAGCAAAATCCTTACTTTTTTCCACAAAAATCACACTGGGACTCCTACCAACCAGCATCATCTCCCTCTTCCACAAGGCTACCCTCACTTAGTCTACCAGACGTTCCTCCTCCCTCACCTTTTCTGCCCCTTTTCTCTGACCACCCAAGGCCAAAACACCCTCTCCTACAAAAGGGTGCAACTCTCCAACAATCTATCCGCTTCGCTCATCCTATGTCCCTCAACTGTGTCTTGCAGATACAGTATATAATCTAACTGGTCACCTTTCCTGCTCCTTGGAATGTAAATGCTTCAGGCTTTCATCTGGCCCTACTATGTTCTGTCAACCCCAACTGTTCCCCCTTTATGGAGGCTATGTGTACCCGACTCACTTTTCCCTTTTCTATCTTTTGGTATAATTTGCACCCATTGAAAGCACTCAGATCCTTGCCATTATCCATGTTTACTACTGTATTATTACACACGTTGTTTGCACTTTGTTATCCTGTTTGCTGCTTCATAGGTAATGCACCATTCTGTTGTCATTTTCTGTATTTGTTGTTTGTCCAACTGGACGCTTGTGGAAATGGGCAAATTCTGCTCACATGCCTTTCCAGTATAAAAAACTAAACTGAAACTATGCAATGTATGTATTTACTCCTGTTCCCTTTTCCATCAGGATGCACTGGGACACGAGCAACTTCATTGTTTAGTGTGCCATTCCGGGTGAAACTTTTCAATAAATAAATAAATAATAAATCTCTCTCATCAGGTCACACCCATGGAATGAGTCCCAAGCAGTGCTAAGTGCAAGACACTCTGGTTAGCAGGAGGCCAGAAGCCTAAGAAAGAAGGCCCTGAACCACAACTACGCAAAAGCTTGCCCTTCTGGAGGCAATGTCCACACTCTAGTGCTTGGTGAACGTGTGGACTGTACTCCAAGTGGCAGCACCACAAATTTCCACAGCTAACATGTTCCTGAAACAGGCAACAGAAGTGGCCCTGCCTCTGGTTGAATGGCCATGAACCATACCATGAAGTTCCTTACTGTACTTCCTAAAACAAAAAGTAATACAGTTGCCTAGCCATTTGCACAAGCACCATTTAGATAACAGAACTCCCTTTTTGCCAGGGGTGAAAGAAACAAACAGAGGAGTTTCAGCAGTCTTTAGTATGGTGTGGATAGTACTTCAGAATCCTATGCACATCCAAAGAATGATGCAATGCTTCCCCTACATTAGAATACTTTGGAAAATAAACAGGAAGAAGACAGATTGATTTAGAGTAAACTCGGACACCACCTTAGTGTGACAGGGTAGAACAGGACCCTGTCCAAGTTGTTATGGAGAGTTTGAATACAGGGATCTGTTCTGTTCTTTCCTTTCCTGTCTCGTCTGTCTGGTTTCAGAACCAAACTTTCCTGTGAGACCTAGGACTTGATCACCCCGACAGTCTCGCAATTATTTGCCTCTCACTGTCTCCCCTTGCTGTTTCTTTTTCCTCCCTTGCATATCTGCTGGTACAAAAATATATTCAAATTGTTAGCTGAAATGTAACTGATATTGTGATCCATTTGTTTAGAAATTATATAGTGTTATTGCTGAAATATATATAAAGTACAGTTACGTAAGAACTTACCGTAACAGTAGATCTTCAAGAGAGGCTCTTGCAGTAGATAATTACATATAGGACTGATGCCGGCTGGCGGCAGGACCCCACGGAAAAATTTCTAGCTAGCAGTCCCTGGCGGGGACCACCCCACATCAGGTGACCGGCTCATACGACGCCGGGTATAAAGGGGCGGTCCCGACACCCGCCTTTCCAGTTCTTTCCCCGCCACAGGCCCGGAAGGCCCAGACGAGAGAAGCAGATATTTCCCAATGGAAAAGGAGCTGAAAAAGCCTAGGGGATGGAGAGCTGGAGATATTTACTGTAAGAGCCCCTCTCAAGATCTACTGTTACGTAAGTTCTTACGAATGTACTATCTTACTTCTCGAGAGAGCTCTTGCAGTAGGTAATTTATAGGACAGAATCCCAAGCAGTCTGGAACAAAATGAAAAGGCACCGGAGGAGGAACTACTCCAATAAGTAATGAAAGTTTGCAAAGCTCAAGAAAGGAGGCCCTGCAAGACCGCTAACCCGAAGCCTACTCTGACGAGGCAATGTCAAACTATAATGTTTAGTAAATGTATGGACAGAAGTTCAAGTGGCGGCAGCACAGACGCCTGCCACAGACACGTCTTAAACAAGTCAAGAGAGGCGGCAACCCACCTAGTGAGTGATCTCTGACTTGACCCGGAGGGTCTTGTTGTTCTTGTCATAACAGAAGGTGATGCAATGGGCCAACCATTTTGATAGGCATTGCTTAGAGACAGCATTGCCTTCTCTTTTGTGAGCGAAAGAGACGAACAACTGATCAGTCTTTCTGAGATCCTTCGTCCTATCAGTGCAGTATCTCAGAATCCTGTGAACATCCATGGTATGGAGCAGGTATTCTCCTTTGATTGGAGTACTGCGTGAAGAAAGCAGGTAATTCAATAGACTGATTTAAGGTAGATTCCGCTACCACATTCGGAAGAAACTTAGGATTCGTGCGAAGAGCTACTCGTTCTTTGTGAAAAATCAAATAAGGGATTTTGCACATCAGGGCCTGGAGCTCGGAAATTCTGCGAGCAGAAGTAATGGCCACCAAGAAGAGCGTCTTCCACGATAAAAACTTCAAGTCTGCGGAAGCCGCAGGCTCAAAGGGGGAAGGGTAAGTTTCTCGAGGACAAAGTTTAAGTCCCAAGGCGGAGCTGGAGTCCGGACAGGGGGCCTGAGATGAAGGACCCCTCTGAGGAAAGTTTTGGATACCTCCAGCTGGGCAAATGCCTTATCAGTGAAAGGGACATGGAAGGCTGAAATAGCCGCCATATGGACTTTCAAAGAGGAGTGACTGAGACCCAGGTCGAAAAGATGACGCCATGTACTCAAGCAGAATGGTCACAGGGCAGGAAAAGGGCTCCATGTTCCTGGACGCAGCCCAGATAGAAAATCTTTTCCATTTCATGGCATAGGTGGACCTAGTGGAGGGCTTTCTAGCCTCCACCAGAATCTCGGCCACCTTAGGAGAAACGCCAAAACGAGCTTGAGCTAGGTCTGCAGGAGGCATGCGTGAAGTTGAAGGGACTTGAGTCCCGGATGGACCAGGGTCCCCTGATCCTGGGTCAGCAATCCTCGAGATAAAGGAAGAGAAAGAGGAGGAACCTCTGAGTATTGTTGTAGAAGAGAGAACCAGATTTGCCTGGGCCAGAAAGGAGCAATCAGAATCATTCTCGCTCCTTCTAAAGCAAGCTTCTGTAGCACACGAGGGACCAGAGGAATTGGGGGAAAAGCATAAACGAATCTGTCCTTCCAGCTTAGAGATAGAGCGTTGCTCCAGAAAGCGCCTTGCTCCGGAGCGAGAGAGCAAAAGATTGGAAGCTTTGCGTTTTGGGAGGAAGCGAACAGGTCTATCTGAGGAGTCCCCCAAATCTGGAAGATGCTTTTTAGAACTTTTTCGTCCAATTCCCACTCATGTGGAAGAGCCGACGAGAGACTTAGTCTGTCTGCCAGGACACTGTCGACTCCCGGAACATGGATCGCCGTGAGGTGAAGGTTGTGAAGCGTTGCCCAATCCCAAACCCTCATCGCTTCCCTGCACAGCGGGTAGGACAGAGTCCCTCCCTGCTTGTTGATGTACCACACCACGCACATGTCCGTTTGGACAGCTAGGTGACCGGGAAGGATGTATTGGATTAAGGGCCTGAAGTGCATACAGCACTGCTCGGAGCTCGAGCACGTTGATGTGGAGAACTATCTCCAACTTTGACCAAAGGCCCTGGGTTCGGTGAGGACCCAGATGGGCTCCTCAACCTTCGCCTGAAGCATCCGTGGTCAGAGTCTGATCGGGGGGAGGATGAAAAAAGGGGACCCCCCGGAAAAGGTTCTCTCGAACCATCCACCATTGCAAGTCTCTTACCATCGGCGAGAAGATCAGAACCAGATGATCTAGGTCGTCGACTCGTTGATCCCACTGAGATCGAAGAGTCCACTGAGAGATTCTCATGTGGAGGCGTCCACGCGGAACCGTCGGGATGGCCGCCGCCATAAGCCCCAGTAGACGGAGCATCGACTGCGAACCCTCCTGTGTTCCGACAGGAGGGAAATCTGTGACTGGAGGGAGGCCCCTCTGTCTGGAGGCAAAAGGCCTTGCACAAAGTTGTGTCGAGAATTGCCCCAATGAACTGGAGCCTCTGTGAAGGATCCAGGTGAGACCTGGAATGGTTGATGGTAATACCCAGGCCAGTGAAAACCTGCTGGGTGAGGGAGAGAAAATGCAGGAGTTCCTCCCTGGATGGGGCCGCCAGGAGCCAGTCGTCCAGGTAGGGAAAAAACTGAGCTCCCAAAGAATGCAGGTGGGCCACTACCACCGCCAGGCATTTGGTAAAGACTTGGGGGGCCGAGGAAAGACCAAATGGGAGCGCCCTGAATTGGTAGTGGACCCCCTGGAACGCAAACCTGAGGTACTTTCGGTGCGAAGGGTGAATGGGGATGTGCAGGTACGCATCCTGCATATCTAGTGCACAAAGCCATTGGCCCGGCCGAAGGAGGGGCAAAAGGGATTGAAGGGAGAGCATCCTGAACCTCTTGTATTCCACATACAGGTTCAGGGAGCTGAGATCGAGAATAGGTCTGAGATCTCCCGTCTTCTTTGGTACAAGGAAGAAGTGGGAATAGTACTCCGACCCATAGAGGTGAGGGGGGACGGGCTCTATAGCCTGTTTCATAAGGAGTGCCGAGATTTCTTCCCTGACCAAAGGAAGATGGTCCCTTGAGTAAGCGGAGTTCAGAGGGGGGGAACGTGGAGGTTTCTGTAGAAACTCTATGGAGCGCCCCTCTGCTATGATCTGAAGCACCCATGAATCCGAAGTTATCCTCTCCCAGCCCGGAAGGTGGAGGGAGAACCTCCCGCCTACCGGTTCCTCCAGGGCGTCCGGAGGCAGGGAGAGGAAAGGAGTCAGGTGGTGTGAGGCAGCGCCGCAGCTGGGGCACCCGCTGCTTTTCTGGGCGCGGGGGCCTGGCAGCTGTGGGGGCCGGCGACATTTAGTGGCCCACCTTCCTGAGGTTTCGCTTGAGGCCGCTGCGTCTGCGAAAGGGGGAGCGCTGTGGGGGATGGGGCGGTACATTGAATCAACTGATTTAAGGGCTGTCCCTCTTCCTGTAAATCAGTGATGATGTCTTGACATCACCACCGAAAAGCACAGAACCCCTGAAAGGTGCTTCTTGGATGGCTGACTGCACCTCTGGGACCAGACCTGACACACGGAGCCATGCATGACGCCGAAGATTTACGGCGAACGCAGAGCTCCGTCCTGCGGTGTCCACTGCATCATAGGTAGTCCTCAGAATGTGACGACTGGCCGAACGAGCAGAACGGACCAGGTCGGCCAACTCCTGCTTGACTTGAGAGTCAGGCAAAGAGTCAATCTTGGATTCCGCTGAGTAAGGACGGCCTTCTGGTAATCCCCCATATGTGCTACATAGTTCAGGGCCCTAATCCCCAGTGTGGAAGAAGCGTAGATCTTCCTTCCATACTGATCCAGAAGGCGAGATTCCTTATCCGGGGGAGACGAGCTCAAGTGTTTTGGTGTGCTGACCGGCCGTGAGCGGCGCTAATCACAACCGAGTCTGCACGGGGGTGAGAGTCTAAAAAGTCTACACCCTCTGGAGCCTGGTATAGCCTGTTCGACTTCCTGGGAAGTGGGGCTAAAGCCGATGGTTGCTTCCAAATAGTGGAAACAAGGTGGGCGTGAGGCTCGATCCAGGGTGGCACTAAGGTAGGAGCCGTAAGGGGCAAGTCCAGATGTTTGGCGAGTTTTACCCATTGAGGATCTGGTTCTAAGGAATGCCACTGATGGACTTCCTGGATCTTCCTGAGCAACCTGCTGAGAAGGATCCTCCAGGAGACTTGGAGGAGTCTCGGCGGGGCTTGGACGGAGAGCTGTCAGCCATCTTTCTCGGAACATCCATCGGAAGCCTCCGAGGAGTCCGAGAGAGAAGGAGGAAGAATCTGAAGCAGAGTAAGACTCCCTAACTCGTCTAGGGGGAGGAACGGGTTCCTTGGGAGGGATCCCAGAACGCGTGTCCTGCCCCTCTTCTGGATCCCGATGGTGAAGCCCGGGAATCCGGAGGAGGAGAGGGAGAGTGCCGTCTGGGGCGTACGGGAGCCGAGGGTGGCACCGTCGCCGTAAGATGGCTCTCGACTTCCTTGGTGAGCTGAGCCTTTGGCTCAGCCCACCAGGAGGCAAGTCTCCTGAAGATCCACCGGCGGCCTGGGGCGGTGGAGGAGGAGGAGGAGGGGGATAGTTGTACGGAGGAAATCCGTAGGGGGAGTATCCGTAACCCGGCTGTGGGTATACCGGAGTCTGGTACTGTGGCATCGGGTACTGCGGCGTCGAAGGAGTCGGCACCGGGTACGGCGACGCAGGATACTGCGGACATGGGAGGACCGGCATCGGATATGAATGCGGATACCCAGGCACCGGAGGAGCTGCCGGAGCAGATGGCGTAGCTGGGTACTCCGCGGGCGGATCAGCCGGGATAGGCCCGTGGGGTGCAGGGCCCGAAGGAAGAGGAAAATCCCCAGCCAGCGTCGGAGGGGTCGGTGTCGGAACCGGCGTCGGCGGGGCCGGCGTCAGATCCGGTTCTTCAGGAAGAGGATCGGACGGTAGCCCAGGGTCCCATGCCTCGTCCGGGGACGGAGGGGAAAAATCCCCGGGGTCAGGCAGGGAGACTGGGGCTCCCTGGACGGCAGAGAAGACTGCGGGAGCCTGGTACGACAGGTACAGCAGGGTCCGCCAGAGGCTCCGAGGCTCGGGCGACGCCGGATGAGCCGACGGGTGCTTGTCGGGCCGATCTCGGGCGGACGCCAGAGGGAGCCGGGCGCCTGGCTTTGGGGGTCCCTCATCGGACGGGTGAGGATGAGAGGAGGCCCGGCCAGAGGGAGACACTGCCGCGGCGCCGCCCGGGCGGGTCGAGCGCCTTAGCGGCCTCTCTCCGCGACGCCGGAGGAGCTGACGTCTGCTTAGGAGGTGCT
This sequence comes from Neoceratodus forsteri, assembly GCA_016271365.2. Lineage (NCBI taxonomy): Eukaryota > Metazoa > Chordata > Ceratodontiformes > Ceratodontidae > Neoceratodus > Neoceratodus forsteri. The sequence continues at coordinate 383,282,576 of CM028131.1, forward strand.
CGCGACCAGTAGGCCGCAGGCTTGCGGCGGTACTGGGGCTGAGTCTCCTTTAGCCTGGAGACGCTTGGCGGCTTGAATGCAAACCCGCCGGGCGGGTTGACGCCTCCAAAGCCTTGAGGCTGCCGTGGAGCCGATCCCGGAGGGATGGTAGCTTGCTCATGACCGCTGGAGTCGCAGAGGAGGAGGCTTCTCCCGATGCCTTCCTTGTCCCACTTTTATGCCCTTCGGGGAGGTCGACACACTGTCAAGTTTTCTCAACTCCTTCCATCGAGACATCTTTTTTTGAGGAGATGGGCTTGGGACTGCTGGCGCGCCTGCGGGTGGCCGCACTTGAATCAAGGCAGTGCGGATAATTGTCGAACCGCGTGGTCGGGGCCTGCAGAGAAAGGCAGAGGGAGTGACCGCCTTTGTGAGGCAGTTGGGCGCGACGAGTCGCACTTATTCTTTTGAAGGACGATATACTGACGCTCACCTGATGAAAGAAGAATAAAATTTATACTGAAAACTATTCGGAAGAAACCGATCAAGTAACAGGACTGGAGTGATATGAACTTAATCGCTGGATGCTGCACGAGGACGGGCGGCGTCCGGACTGCCCTTTATATCGAACATCGTATGACGCTGGTCACCTGACGTAAGGCCCTCGCCAGGGACCGCTAGCTAGAAATTTTTCCTGGGGTCCTGCTGCCGGCCGGCGTCAGTCCTATATGTAATTACCTACTGCAAGAGCCCTCTCTAAGTAAGATCAATAGTTTGAGATGACTGCAAAAAGCTATTTGGAACTCAACGGGAAGAGGCTGAGGGAGGAGGTTGTTCATCTCCAGGTGGAGTTGGCGGACCTCCTCTCCCACCCAGGGATCACCAGATCCACTACCATTGCCTCAGAGGTTGCCAAGAAACAAGAGCAGTTGGACCACAGCGGGCTCAGGGAGGGTGAAGGTGGTGGAACAGAGACGCATCCTTCCAAATGTACCTCTCCAGAATTTATATGCCATTCTGGCAAAGTGTGGTTCCTCTATGGAGGCACCCGCAGTGGACACCAAAGAGGATGCTGGGAACTTCCACAAAGGAGACCCACAGGAGGGTGGAATGGGACTGCACAGGGGAAGAAAACAACCCTGGTGGGGACCCATTGTTAGGGGGTAGAAACTGGGGAGGAAGGGGAGAGGGAGGTAGGGTGCCTGCCTGGCACCATGGCTTGGAGGCACAGGTAAAGAATTCTCAGGATTGCTGGAGCAGCTGCACGGGGGAGGGAGCTGAATGTCACTGTCCACCTAGGGACAAATGACCTGGCTGAGAAACGGATCAGACCAGTGCAGGAAGAGTTTTTGGAGTTGGGGAGGGGCCTTACACAAGTAGCAGATACTGTAACCTTCTAAGAGGTGCTCTCTATCTATGGCATGGGTGAGGCTAGGGTGCTCTACACCACGGGATTCAATCAGTGGTTGAAAAACTGGTGCATAGCTCAGGGATTTGGCTTCACTGGGGACTGGGGGTCTCCCTGGAGTGATGCAGGCCTATACTGGCGTGATGGTCTGCATCTGTCCAGAAGAGGAACCAGGATCCTAGGTGATAGGTTTAAATGCTTCATTGGCAAGCATTTAAACTAGCCTAGGGGGGAGGCACTGGAAAGGAGTAGGGAAAATCCTAGCCCCCCCAACAAAATCGGGGTAGTAAGTGAGGTAAACACTAAAACAGAGATGTCGATAGGCAGAAGGGCAGGAGTAAATGGAGAAAATGACAAAGGCAATAAGGACAAGGACGGGGCAAAAATGGGTAAGGCCATCAAGAAATGAAGGGTAATGGTACCAATGCCAGTAGTCTGGGCAACAAGCTCCCTGAACTGGAGGCCTTGATGGAAGAGGGATGCCTGCATATCATAGCCATCATAGAAACACGGTACACAGAGAACCATGACTGGGATGTTAACATACCAGGGTACACAACCTACAGGAGAGACAGAGAAGGGAGAAGAGGGGGAGGAGTAGCTCTCTATGTAAGGAAAGGGATAAAAGCAACAGAACAAAAGAGTAAACAGGGAGGAAAGGAGGCACTGTGGGTCACCTTAGAGACTGGAAATGGCACCACAATCTGCACAGGGGTTGTATACAGACCCCATGTCAGGGAGAGGGAATGGACAAGGATATGATAGAAGGCATCCTTAGAATGGCAAAGAAAGGGGAGATACTGCTGATTGGGGATCTGAATATGCCAGATGTTAACTGGAGCACCTTTGCTGCAGCCAAATCCAAGAGCAGGGCCATTCTCAATGCCCTACAGGGGGCATGCCTCAGACAGCTACTTTTGGAACCCACTTGTGAGGGAGCAATCTTAGACCACGTACTCTCAAATGGGGACAGTGAGAGGATCTCATATCTAGAAGTGGGCAGCCATCTGGGAACAAGTGACCACCAAACATTGTAGTTCACAATAAACACAGCTACAGAGTCAAGCCATACAAAAGTGAGGGCACTGGACTTCAGGAGGGTTGACTTTGGCTAGATGGGAGAGTGCGTTAGAAAAGCACTAGCAAACAGGCAAGGAGGAGGGGGTGGAGCAACAATGGGGAATCATCAAAACTGCCATCACAGAGGCAACAAGCCTTTGTGTGAAGCAAATAAACAAATCAAAACGAAAGAAAAAGCCACTATGGTTCTCAAAAGAAGTGGCAGGGAAAGTTAGGGAGAAAAAGATAGCATTTAGGAAGTATCAGAAAACACTGAAGGAGCAGGACAGAGAACTGTACCGGTTAAGGCAGAACAAAGCAGAGAGGGAAGTCAGACTAGCAAAGGCCCAAACTGAGGAAAAGATAGCAGACTACGTTAAGAAGGGGGATAAAATATTTTATAGGTACATCAGGGAGTGTAGAAAAAAAAAAAGGAAGGAATAGTGAGGCTGAATAGAATGGACAGTAGGTGGGCAGAGAGGGACAGTGAAAAAGCAGGAACACTGAACAAATACTTCTGCTCAGTATTCACAAAAGAGGAGGAGGGGGAGGTGCCAAATCCAATTAACAGAAGCACTCTGGATAGGGGAGTCGATCCCAGACCTTTCACAGATGAAAGGGTTCTGAAAGAACTAAAACTGAAGGTGCACAAAGCAATGGGGCCTGAGGAATTCACCTCAGAATTCTAAAAGAATTAAGCGGAGAACTAGTGACACCACTGACTACCCTTTTTAACAAATAATGGGAAGATGGTATGGTACCTGAGGATTGGTGGAAGGGGGATGTGATTCCTCCTCACAAAAGTGGGAGCAAGACAGAAGCAGGAAAGTATAGACCTCTCAGTTTGACCTCTCTGGTAGGGAAAATGATGGAATCACTTATGAAGGAAAGAACTGTTGAGTACCTAGAGGCCAGTGGGGCACAGGACCCAAGGCAGCATGTGTTCTCAGTAGGAAGGTCATGCCAGACGAATCTAATTGATTTCTTTGACTGCGTGACCAAAGCAGTAGACCAGGGAGGGGCTATGGACATGGCCTACCTAGACTTTAGCAAGGCATTTGACACAGTCCCACACAAAAGATTAATAGTCAAATTAACCAACCTGGGAGGGGGTCCCAGGGTGGTAGCCTGGGTAAAACATTGGCTGGACAACAGGACACAGAAGGCAATTGTGAATGGAGTCCACTCTGAAGAAAGAGGGGTTACTAGTGGGGTACCGCAGGGTTCAGTACTGAGTACAGTCCTTTTTAATGTCTTTATAAGGGACACTGCAGAGGGACTGGAAGGAAAAGTATGCCTCTTTGCAGTTGACACAAAGATGTGCAACAGGGTTGACACACAAGGAGGCGTGGAAAGGATGAGAAGGGACTTGGCAAGGTTGGAGGAATGGTCAGAAGTATAGCAGCTTGGATTCAATGCAACGAAGTACAAAATAATGCACCTGGGAAACAAAAACCCAGGAGAAAATTACACAATGGGTGGGTAGTAACAACAAAAAAAAAATGGAAAGGGGCCTGGGGGTAATCATATGAGATGACCTTAAGGTTAGCAAACAATGTGAGAGGGCAGTAGGGAGGGCTGGGGGGATACTGGGGTGTATAGGGAGAGGTATTACTAGCAGAAAACAGGAAGTTGTTATCCCTCTGTACAGACACCTGGAGAGACCCCATCTGGAGTACTGCGTCCAGTTCTAGAGACCCAATATCCACAATGACATAGACAGGATGGAGGCAGTTCAGAGGAGGGCAACTAAAATGATGCAGGGTCTGCAACAGAAGCCATACGAGGAGAGACTAAAGGAGCTTAATATGTATACTCTTGAGGAAAGGAGGGAGAGGGGGGACATGATAGAAACTTTTACGTACCTCAGTGGAATCAAAAAAGTAAAAGAGGTAGCATCCTTCAGAAAAAAAAGATGTGCAAGAAGAAAAAATTATTCACCTTAGTAATTATGTTTCTTCTAGTGTAGAATAGAATAGAATAGAATGTTCATCTCGAGCTCAGTTGAAGCCTCTGCCTGTTGTTATTCGAACTGCAGCCATCAGATTCTTTACTCTGCCTCACTGAACAGTCACTCCGGAGATTTCTCCTGCTGCTTGGTTCAAAGTCGGTTGAAGTGTCAGTTTTCTTCTGAACTGTTGTTTCCACATAGTCGGTTCAAGTCTCTGTCTGTGGTACCGTGAGTACAAGATAGGTTTTTGTTCCGTTTTCTGTGTGGAACTTGAAAACTGTTGATCGGTTCGGCTGAACCGATCATTTTGAGGTAAAATTTGTACTTTAGTGAGTGGTTACTGGTCTGTATCGGTTCTAAAAAAAAAAAAACGGGTTTTAGTATGTTTTTTTCTAAGACCCGTTACACGGTCAGGAACCGATAGGGGAGTCTAGCCTGGTGGATTGCCGAAAACAGGGTAAGTTTGTTTAGGTTGGCCATGTCTGAGAAACCAAAGAAAAAAAACGGGCACACTGGGTTTCAACACTGCAGTGTGTGTGTGGGGGGGTCTTTGCTAAGGCTGATCCCCTCACCATCTGAGTTTATTGTCTGGGGTTTGACCACTTCGATTCAGACTGCCAAATTTGCAAAAATTTTCCCAAATCTACCCTGGAGAAGAGATTAGGTAGACTGAGGAAAAGGGAGGCCAAGAAGTCCGCTGACCCGCATGGCCAGCCCGGTTCGGTTCCGACCGAGCCAGAAGGAGGCGACCGGTTCGGATCCAGAATCTCATACTCTGACCGCCGATGAAATGGCCAAAGCGATTAGGATTATGGAATCGCTTTGACCGGTTCCGACTGAACTGGCACCATCTGGCAGGGCTCGGTTCGGTCGGTTCCCCCGGTTCCGGATTACACCTTGGAAGAATATTATGAACTGGAGTTTGAGAAGTAGGGAGAGTATGAGGATGATTATGGTGATGGTGAAAGTCTGGATGTGCATATTGACCTGGACATCTCCCCAGACAGACCTTCAGGTGTTTCTCCTCCTAGGCTTTGAGTCCCCTTCACACTACATGTTCTACAGAAAGGTGGCTGATGCCCTTCAGCTTCCTGTGGAAGAGGCAGTAGAGGATCAGGAAGAGCCCGATTATGTTGAGATGATGGACATCCCAGAGTCCAGGAGACTGTCTATTCCCCTCCACAAATCTTTTGGGAAACAGACACAAAAAATTCTCAAGTCTCCCAATTCTATACCTCCTGTGGACAGAAGAATGGACAAGAGGTATACTCTTTCAGGCTCAGATACGGAGTTCCTTTTTCAGCAATGCAGCAATGTTGGGGTTGTACAGGCTGCTGCCTGTGATAAGGCAAACATTCCCTTGGCATCACACCCCTCCGAGACAAGGACTCCAGGAAGATTGATGCCATGGCAAAGAAGCAGTACATGGCAGCATCTTTGGGACTCAGGCAGGCTAATTATATGGTCTATGCAGCAAGGTACCAGAAGTCAGAGGTGGGACACTATACTGGCACTGGCTAAACAGGCTCCTACCCAGCTTGCCAAGGAGCTGGAGCAGGTGGCTGCTGATGGGATTGAGGCATCGAAAGTTCAGTTTTATACTGCTGTAGACTCCAATGATGTATCATCAAGAGTCATGGCTACATCTGTGGCTCTTCGGAGAATGGCTTGGCTCAGATGTACTAGCCTCTCACAAGATACCCAGGCTAAGGCCATGGATTTTCCTGTAGTGGGTAATTCTCTGTTTGGGGAGCAGACAGATAATTACATGAAGAAAATGGACGAATACAGGACCACTTACAGGAGTGCTCAGGCCAAAGAAAGGCAAGCAACTCCTCAAAGGCAGCAGTCCAGGGGCAGGGGCAGACCTTTCCAACGGCTCTTTTACCAAGCACAGGCCTCTTCTTCTTTTTCGCAGAGGGGGTTCTTTAGAGGGAGAGGCAGAAGGGGGGATGAGCAGACCTGCAGCCATCACTCAGCCTAAAGCCCCTACCAAGCAGACACCCTGATGGGTCTGCCTGGGTCGATTCTCGTATACCAGTAGGGGGCAAGCTGGCTTACTTTGTCCAGGACTGGATGTCTCTTACATCTGACAAGTGGGTCCTGGAAGTAGCAAGCCAGTGACTGGTACTCAGCATCAAAAAATTTCCCAAGATGAGAGCCACATCTTTTCCAGCTGCAAATCTCTGAGACCCTTGCCCTAGAGGCAGAGGTTTCTTCTCTCCTAGCTCTCAGAGCTATAGAGAGAGTTCCTACCCTACACTGGGGCAAGGGATTGTACTCCAGGTACTTCCTAACCCCCAAAAAGACAGGATAGTAGCGACCCATCCTGGACCCAAGATATCTGAACAAACATCGTTTAAAGCCAAAGTTCAAAATGGTAACTCTGGGAATTATCCTTCCCTCTCTAAGGCCAAGGGCCTGGCTAGGCTCCCTGGACCTCAAAGATGCCTACTTTCACATTTCCATCAGGTGCTCCCACAGAAAGTACCTCAGGTTCAAGTTGCCCTCAGGCCATTATCAGTTCAGAGCAATGCACTTTGGCCTAACATCAGCCCCAAGGGTCTTCACAAAGTGCCTGGCAGTAGTTGTTACCTTCCTAAGAAGACAAAAGATTTCCATCTTCCCATACTTGGACGACTGGCTCATAGTAGGTCAGTCTCCAAACCAAGTCAAGTCACACCTGCAAGTGCTCACTTCTTTATCATTCCTTCTCAACCTGCCAAGGTCGGTTCTCGAACCAGTGCAGCTCCTCACCTCCACAGGTGCAGAACTGGATACGATAAAAGCAAGAGCCTTCCTTCCCCTGGAAAGGGCAAGGACTCTCATGGAACTGGTCTCTTCATTCAGCATTCAGGTGTCTCGACCAGCAAGGCATTTCCTGCAGCTCCTGGGCCACATGGAAGCTTCCACAGTAGTGGTCCAGGGGGCAAGATTCCAAATGATGGACATTCAGTTCCACTTAAGAGCTTTTTGGTCCCAAAGAAAGGATTCCCTTACCAAACTAATTCCAGTGACTCGAACCCTGATCCAAGCCTTGCAATGGTGGCAGGATCAGGACAATTTGAGACAAGGGGTTCCCCATTTGTCACTCAGTCTCATTCAGTGGTCCTCACCACAGATGCTTCCCTGCTGGGCTGGGGAGCCCATTTGGGGGAACTTACCACCCAGGGACTGTGGTCGCTCCAGGCATATCTGCTTCACATCAATCTCTTGGAACTCAGAGCAGTGTTTCTGGCACTGCAAGCTTTTTCCAAATCTGTACAGAACAAGGTGGTTCAGGTCAGAATAGACAAAATGAAATCCTCCTCTGCTTGCCCCTGTACCTCATAGATCACCCTACCTACACATGTACTATGAGCTTTCAGGGCCCACTGCACTTTACCCCTCTGAACTAGTAACACAATCCAGACTGTACATCCTTCACCATCCTCCCCCCTCACTCCTCCCTCCCAATATGGCCTCACCCGTTCTATCCAGTCCCTCCCCACCCCACCTGCTTTCCCCCCAGCACTTACTTCTGATAGCACTAATTTAGCTCATATATGTACCTAAATCCTAACTTCAATTCTAACGATACCTTGCTTCCTCCTTCATTCCAGGTAATGTCTATTGTTTTCTTGTTTGCTAAATTTGTACTATACTGTCAGCTGCCTATCCATTTCCTGTTAATCCTGTTTTTTGCTCAACTGTATGTAACTTACTCCTGTATGCTACTACCTATGTAACCCTCCCAGGTCGCACCTGAAAATAGGCACTTGGCTGTCTAGTGTGTCCTACCCGGTTACCAAAAACAAATAAATAAATAAACATCACCACCATGTGGTACATCAACAAGCAAGAAGGCAGTCTGTCTACGGCCTTGTGCACAGAAGCAGTGAAGTTGTGTTCCCTGGCCTATTCCCTGCAAACTTCTCTGATAGCAGTTCTCCTCCCAGGGAAGGACAATGTCCTAGCAGATGCACTGAGCAGAATATCCCAGGGCCATCACAAATGGGCCCTAGATCATCTGGTGTTGGAAGTGATTTTCTCAAGATGGGGCACTCCAGAGATAGATCTTTTTGCAGCCCCAGACAATCACCAACTTCTTCTCTTTTGTTGCAGACCTCCAGTCTTGGGCTCAGTCCCCCTGGATGCTCTGACTCTGAACTGGGAAGGGAAATTTCTGTATGCTTCCCTCTTCTGTTCAGAGTGTTAGTCAAGATAAGGTTACAACCATGCAAAGTGATTCTGATTGTTCCAGACTGGGCCAGGCAGCCATGGTATCCCTTGTTGCTGTCCCTAGCAGTCCATCTTCCCCTGTCTCTTCCCAGGAATTACAACCTGTTAACATTCTCTCAGGGGAGGATTTGGTACCCAAATCTTCAGTCTCTCAATCTCAAGGCTTGGCTCTTGAAGAGGGGGAGTTTGCTGATCTGCATCTTTCCCAAGGGGTTCTGGATATCCTTAAGGCTTCTTGAAAGCCTTCCACCAGAAAAACTTACAACTCCAAATGGAAAAGATTCAGCATTTGGTGTTCTAAGAAGAATATTTCTCCAGACTCTGCTGAATTGCCTGGGGTTCTGTATTATATGGTCCATCTTAATGACCTAGGTCTCAGACAAACTACCCTTAAGGTACACTTGGCAGCTGTTTCTGCTTTCCTGTCTGTAGGCAAGTCTTCCTTTCTGTCATCCCATCCTGTATTCTGTAAGTTTTTCATGGGATTGCTTCACACCAATCCCCCCGTTTAGGGATCCTGCTCCTGCTTGGGATCTTAATGTTTGCATTGCTCAGCTTATGCAACCCCCTTTTGAGCCTTTGTCCTCAGCAGAGCTAAAGTACTTGACTTGGAAAACTGTGTTTTTGGTAGCCATTACTTCTGCCAGACGTATCAGTGAACTGCAAGCTCTGTCAGTGGAATCTGATTTTGTCTCTTTTCACAGAGATAAAGAGTCCTTAGAACTAACAGAAAGTTCTTGCCTAAAGTGGTTTCAGATTTCCACCTCAACCAGTCTGCATCTCTCCCTGTTTTCTTCACTGATCATTCTTCCTCTGGAGAGAGGAGGTTACACAGTTTGGATGTTAAAAGAGCCCTTAGCTACTACATAGAGCGTACCAAGGGTCACAAGTTTGAATCCCTCCAATTGTTCATCACTTACGGAGAAGCTGGTATGGGCAAACCTGCCACTAAGAGATCTACTGCCAGGTGGATTGTTTCTTGTATACAATTATGCTATGAAAAACTGGGTAGAACTCCACCCTCAGGCTTGAGGGCTCATTCTACAAGAGGTGCTGCTCTCAGAATACAGGAAGACTTCATGTTGTTTGACGAAAAAATTACTCACCTTACTAATTATGTTTCTTCTAGTGGAGTCTTGCTGTATTCTGACCCCCCCCCCCTCTCAAAACCTAGTTTTTGGGATGTGGGTGGGCAGGAGCAGTGTTTGCACCCTAGGGGTGTCCTTTTTACACCCTCTTTTCTCTTTGGGTGGAATGTTGTGTTATTGATTTTTTTTATTTTTGGGTTTCCTGACTTGAGTCTTCCTTTGAGAACCAAAAACATTATATATTTGCCAGTTGGCTAGTAAAAATTTGACAGTTTCCACACAGAACACCTAGTGAGTTTTGCTCGTAAAGATCTGACGGTTGCAGTTCGAATAGCAACAGGCAGAGGCTTCAAATGAGCTCGAGATGAACATTCGATGCCAGGCATAGAAAAGTTAACCCTATGTTCTCCGGGGCAGTTGAAAGGCAGGACCTAACTGCAATTGTCAGAATACAGCAAGACTTCATGTTGTTTGAACAAGGGGACACAATTTGAAGACAGAGGGGGGAACTGCTCAGGGGCAATGTGAGGAACTATTTTTTCACAGAGAGGGTGGTGGACGCATGGAATAGCCTTCCTGAGGAGGCTGTGGGGTCTAAAACTGTGGGAGAATTCCAGAATGCACGGGACAGACATAAGGCAATTCTTGTGGGGGAGTAGGAAGAAATAGGCTGTTGGTTAACTAGGATCTGCAGCTTATCCTGTAGGTAAGGGAAATGGGCAGATTAGGTGGGCCAAGTGGTTCTTAACTGCCGTCAAAGTCTATGTTTTTATGTTAACCTGAAATGCAATGTTTAAGCCTTTTTGTAAAAGCTTATGGAGAAGGGGACTCAGTTCTGGGACACTGTGTTCTAGCTCCACCTGCCTGACACTTACAAGAACTTGATAGAAAAAAAACAGGAGACTTATAAGACAGAGCTGCAATTGCTTGCACGAGCCACAGAGACTGAAGGAAAACTCTGATGATCTTTTATGTTTACTCTGCCTTTGTAAATAGTTATTCTGAACAATTTTTATTGTTATTCATAATAAAACTTTTGTTGCAAATTTTAGAACTGCTCCTTGTTTTCCTATCCTTCCTCATCCGTGCCTCGATGACGCTTAGGAACAAACTTAAGATCAGTACGTAAAGAGACCCTGTCTTTCTGGAAAATCAAATAATGCTGCTCACATGAGAGCTTGTAACTCTGAAATTCTTTAAGCAGAAGTAATACCGAAGTACAGTTACATAAGAACATACCATAATAGTAGATCATCAAGAGGAACTCTTGCAGTAGGCAACATCATTAGGACCAAGCTGCCAGGTGCTAGGACCACACAGAAAACTTCTTGATAGCAGTTTACAGCAGGGGACTGCCCCCGACATCAGCATGCTGTGACAGGGTGGAATAGGATGCTGTCCCATTTGTTATAGAGCAAGTGTTTAAAATGCAAGGATCTATTCCTTTTCTGTCTCTTCTCTGTCTGGTTCCACAACCAAATTTTCCTGTGAGACTTCGGATTTGATCACCCCGACAATCTCGCAATTCTTCGGCTCTTACTGTCTCAGCCCTCCCTGCTGTCTTTTTTCCTCCCTTGCATGTATGCTAATGTAAAAGAGTGTGCAAATCATTGTATGAAAATGTAACTGATAATGGGATCACTTTTGTTTCAAACATATATAGTGTTACTGTTGAAATATATATAATTATATTTTGAGATGAATGCAGAAAGCTACTTTAAACTCTAGAGGTTACTTGAGTGAAAATTTCCCAGCCTTTTGCAAAAGCTGCAAATGGGAGCCTCTCTGATCAAACCACACTGTATTCTAGCATCTTCTGAAGCTTACGAGGACAGGATATTTGCTAAGGATAGGGGTTGAAAAGACTTATAAAAAAGCTAAGCTGCAACTGCAAGAGATGAGGAGAAAAAGGGAAACAGACAAAAAAAAACTATTCCATTACTCCTCTGTGCATAGTTATTATGAACACGTTTATTTATTTTATGATACTTCTAGTATAAATAAAAAATTATTTTGTTGAATTCTACAACTGGTTCCTGGTTTTCCTATGCTTCCTGACCTATGCCTCAAAGACAGATGGTGTTAGAAGTGGGATTTACGCCATGCATAGCATAAGACAGGAGTTTTGTGCATAGGTACTGGGCCTAGTACCATGGAAACACAGAAGAAGGTGTGGATTCTGCAGCAGCAAGTCCAGGAGTGGTTACCAGAAGAATGACAGCCAAACTAGCAGAGGAAGAAGTCCAGTCTGTGACTGTACAGCCAGCACAAGTTATGGAAAAAGAACAGGCAGTGACAGAACCTAAAAGCCTGAAGGATTTTTTCAAATGGTGGGCCATTCAACAAAAAGAGAGAGAGAAAAAGAGATGCAGTGACAGGAGCAGCACATGAGAGAAGAGGTGCAGCGACGGGAGCAGCAATGGCTGGATGCCTTGCAAGCTATCAAAGGCAGAGGATCTGGCAGCGACCCAGATGAGCAACAAAATGCAAGCAATTTAAAAGGCATTAAACTTACAAAGCTGTGCCCCTTGGATGATATTGAGCCATACCTGACAACTTTTGAAAGAGCTGCAACAGCGTGTCAATGGACAATCAGACTGGTATCCTCTACCTGACAGGGAAAGCCTAACTTGCCTACAGCAGTATGGACACTGCACAGTCAGAAAACTATGACCTGGTGAAAAGCAAAATCCTGAAAAGGTATGACATCTCCAGAGAGACATACAGGTAGAGATTTCGATCTCTGAGGTACAACTCAGTCGACAATCCTCGAGAAGCCTTTTACCCGACTCAGAGAACTCCTGATAAAATGGATCCAATCAGACAGCAAAACAGTCCCACAGATAGACACATTTGCCTTGGAGCAATTCATCAACATCTTGCCTACAGATGTGAAGCTGTAGGTAAAGGAACACCGACCAGAGAGTGGAGGAAAAGGCTGTTTCTTTGGCTGAGGACTACCAAATGGCCAGACAGACGCCACAGCAGCGAGGTAACAGCCAAGCACCGGTAAGATGCTCTTTCTCATTTAAACTCTAAGCCTGATAAGAACTCTGGTGGGAGTAACGAATCTGGGCCCAGAGACGTTATCTAATATAACTGTAATAAGCCAGGCCATTTTGCAAGAAACTGCCACAATAAGGAGAGTGGCACTTGAGCAGATTTGTCCTTGGCAAATTGGGGCAAGTACTTAACAGATGTGAAGGTGGGGAATAAGACTGTGAAGGGACTCATTGATTCGGGAAGCAGACAGATCCTACTGCATGTTAAAGTGCTGGGAAAACACTGTGCAAAGGAACCAGGTACTGGTGTCATCTGCATCCACGGGGACACTCAATACTATCCCACCACTCAAGTGACTCTGACCATTAAGGATGTGACGCACCAAATGAAAGTGGGGGTAGTACCCAAGTTACTTGTACCTGTGATTATTGGAAATGACTTTCCAGAATTTACTGAATTGATCAAAGAAGACAAAATTACTTACCATAGTAATGTTGTTTCTTCTAATGGAGTCTTGCTATATTCTGACAGTATGCAGTTAGACCGACCGGTTCAACTGCCCTGGAGAACAAAGAGTTAAACTCTATGCAAATGCACAGAACGTTGAGCTCGGTTTTCAAACCACTGTCCTCGGTATGCTCTAATAACTATTCAGATTCTATGAAATGAACTAGATTATAGATATATATATTTATGTATGTAATGGCCATAACTAAGCCTAAAGAGATCCCCTACAGGGGCAAGATAAGCAAAACATAAAAAGGCATGTATAAGACTCAGGTCACAGATGCCCAAAGAAAACCAACACGTACTAATGGTTTAAATCATTAAGTTGCTGCAGAAGAGCCACCCTTCCGCAGGTTCTGAAGGGGAGGTAGGGTGGGAGGTCAGAAGAAAAAATTACTCACCTTAGTAATGTTGTTTCTTCTAATGGAGTCTTATTGTATTCTGACTATTGCAGTGAGGTCCTGCCTTTCAACTGCCCTGGAGGACAAAGAGTTAACTTTCCATGGCCAGCCAGCATGGAACGTTCAGCGCAAGCTCGGTTGAAGCCCCTGTCTGCTGCTGATTAAACTCCAACCGTCAGATCTTTACGAGCAACACTCACTAGAAGTTCTGTGTGGAAACTGTAAAATTCACACTAGCCAACTGGTAACTAAATTTATTAAAAAAGGGTTTTTTGTTTTCAAAGCAAAGACTCAAGTCAGGAAACCCAAAAAACAAAACAACACACACCCAAAGTAAAGGAGAGTGAAAAAGGGGCACCTCTAGGGTGCCAACAATGCTCCGGCCCACCCACATCCCAAAAACCAGGTTCTGAGAGGGGAGGCAGGGGGGAGATCAGAATACAGCAAGACTCCATTAGAAGAAACAACATTACTAGGGTGAGTAATTTTTTCTTCAAACAACATGACGTCTTGCTGCATTCTGACTATTGCACACTACCAAGCAGTACCTCCATGGAAGAGGGACAGAACCTACTTTAGGAATAGGCTCTGAAGTACTGCTGTGCCAAACCGAGCAACACTCCTAGCCTGGATATCCAGAGGGAACTGCTTGGTGAATGTATGGACTGTTTTCCAGGTGGCTGCTTGAAAAATTTGTAAGACAGGAATATCCCTGGCAGCAGCCAGGGAAGCAGCTGTACCTCTAGTAGAGTGAGCCCTTAGGTCTGAGGGTGGGGTTCTACCCAGCTTTTCATAGCAAAATTGTACACAAGAGACAATCCACCTGGCAACAGATCTCTTAGTAGCAGGTTTGCCCTTACCGACCTCTTCATACGTGAGGAACAACTGGAGGGACTCAAACCTCTGACCCTTGGTGCGCTCTATGTAGTAGCTGAGGGCCCTCAACATCCAGCTGTGCAACCTCCTCTCTAGAGGAGGAATGGTCAGTGAAGAAAACAGGGAGAGACACAGACTGATTAAAGTGGAAATCTGAAACCACCTTATGCAAAAACTTCCTGTTAGTTCTTAGGACCACTTTATCTCTATGGAAAGAGATGAAATCAGGCTCCACTGACGGGGCTTGCAATTCACTGATACGGCTGGCAGAGGTAATGGCTACCAAAAACACAGTTTTCCAAGTCAAGTACTAAAGCTCTGCAGAGGACAAAGGCTCAAAGGGTGGTTGCATAAGCTGAGCAATGCAAACATTAAGGTCCCAAGCAGGAGCAGGGTCCCTAAAGGGGGGATTGGTGTGCAGCAATCCCTTGAAGAACTTACAAAACACAGGATGGGCTGACAGAGGAGAGGGCTTGCCTACTGACAAGAAGGCAGAAACAGCTGCCAGATGCACTTTAAGAGTAGCCGGCCTAAGTCCTGAGCCATTAGGATGAACCATATAGTCCAGGACTGTAGGAAACCCAGCAGATTCTGGAGAAATATGTTTATTAGAGCACCAAATAGTGAACCTTTTCCATTTGGAGTTGTCTTTCTGGTGGAAGGCTTTCGAGAAGCCTTCAGAATATCCATAACACCGTGAGAGAGGTGCAGATCAGCAAACACTAACTCTTCAAGAGCCAGGCCTTGAGATTGAGAGATTTGAGGTTTGAATACCAAATCCTTCCCTGAGAGGTTGTCAACAGGCTGTAATTCTTGGGAAGAGACAGGGGAAGGTGGACTGCTAAGGACAGCAACAGTGGGTACCAGGGCTGTCTGGCCCAGTCTGGAGCGATCAAAATCACTTTGCATGGTTGAGACCTGATCTTGACTAGCACTTTGAACAGGAGAGGGAAGGGGGGAAAAGCATACAGGAACCTCCCTTCCCAATTCAGAATCAGAGCATCCAGGGAGACTGAGCCCAAGACTGGGGGGCTGCAACAAAAGAGAGGAAGTTGGTGATTGTCTGGGGCTGCAAAAAGATCCATCTGTGGAGTGCCCCATCTGGAGAAAATCACTTGCAAAATTAGGGGATCTAGGGTCCATTCGTGATGGCCCTGAGATATCCTGCTGAGAGCATCCGCTAGGACACTGTCCTTCCCTGGGAGGTGAACTGCTATCAGAGAGGTCTGCAGGGAATAGGCCAGAGACCACAACTTCATTGCTTCTGTGCACAAGGCCGTAGACTGAGTGCCTCCTTGCTTGTTGATGTACCACATTGTGGTGGTACTGTCTGTTCTGACCTGGACCATCTTGTTCTGTACAGATTTGGAAAAAGCTTGCAGTGCCAGAAACACTGCTCTGAGTTCCAAGAGATTGATGTGAAGCAGAAATTCTTGAGGTGACTACAGCCCTTGGGTGGTAGATCCCCCAAGTGGGCTCCCCAGCCCAGCAGGGAGGCGTCTGTGATGAGGATTACTTAATGAGACTGAGTGACAAAAGAAACTCCCTGTCTTAAATTGTCCTGATCCTGCCACCAGTGCAAAGCCTGGATCAGGGTTTGAGTCACCGGGACTAGTGTGGTAAGGGAATCCTTTCTGTGGGACCAGAAGGCTCTTAAGTGGAACTGAATGTCCCTCATCAGGAATCTTGCCCCCTGGACCACTGCTGTAGAGGCTGCCATGTGGCCCAGGAGCTGCAAGAAGTGCCTTGCTGGTTGAGACACCTGAAGGGTGAAAGAAGAGGCCAGTTCTATAAGGGTCCTTGCCCTGTCCACGGGAAGGAAGGCTTTTGCTCTTATTGTATCCAGCTCTGCCCCTATAAAGGTGAGGAGCTGTACTGGCTCGAGAACTGACTTTGGAAGGTTGAGGAGGAATCCTAAGGAAGTGAGCACTTGCTGAGTTATCTGAAGATGTGACTCAACTTGGTCTGCAGACTGACCCACTATGAGCCAGTCGTCCAAGTATGGAAAGATGGAGATCTTCTTTCTCCTTAGGAGAGCAACCACTACTGCCAGGCACTTTGTGAACACCCTTGGGGCTGATGTTAGGCCAAAGGGCATTGCTCTGAATTGATAGTGGTCTGAGGGCAACTCGAACCTGAGGTACCTTCTGTGGGAGCACCTGATGGGAATGTGAAAATAAGCATCTTTGAGGTCCAGGGAGGCTAGCCAGTCCCCTGGCCTTAGAGAGGGCAGAATTATTCCCAGAGTCACCATTTTGAATTTTGGTTTTAAAAGGTGCTTGTTTAGATATCTTAGATCCAGGATGGGCCGCCATTCTCCTGTCTTTTTGGGGGTTAGGAAGTACCTGGAGTACAATCCTTTGCCCCTGTGTAGGGTAGGAACCCTTTCTATGGATCTGATAGCCAAGAGGGAAGAAACCTCTCTAGGGCAAGGGTCTCTGATGGATTTGCAGGTGGAAAGGATCTGGTTCTCATCTTGGGAAATTTTTTGAAGCTGAAAACCTGTCCCTGGCTTACTAATTCTAGGACCCATTTGTCTGATGTTAAAGACTTCCAGTCCTGGACAAAGTAAGCCAGCCTGCCCTGCCCCCTAAAGGTACTGGAGAATCGGCCTGGGCAGACCCATCAGGGTGTCTGCTTGGCAGGGGCTTTAGGCTGAGGGGTGGAAGCAGGCCTGCTCATACCCCGTCTGCCTCTCCCTCTAAAGAACCCCCTCTGAGCATAAGTAGAAGAGGAGGCCTGGATTTGGTAAGAGGGCCTTTGAAAGGGCCTGCCCCTGGAATGCTGCCTCTGAGGAGTGGCTTGAGCACTCCTGTAGGTGGTCCTGTACTCGTCCATCTTCTACATATAGTTCTCTGTCTGCTCCCCAAACAGAGAATTACCAATGACAGGGAAATCCATGGCCTTAGCCTGGGTATCCTGTGATAGGCTAGTACATCTGAGCCAAGCCATCCTCCGAAGGGCCACAGATGTAGCCATGACTCTAGATGAAACATCACTGGAGTCCACAGCAGCATGAAATTGCACCTTGGATGCCTCAATCCCATCTGCAGCTCCTTGGCAAGCTGGTCAGGGGCCTGTTTAGCCAGAGCCAGCACAGTGTCCCACCTGGACTTCTGGTATCTAGCTGTGCAGGCCATATAGTTAGCCTGCCCGAGTCCCAAAGATGCTGCCATGTACTGTTTTTTTGCCATGGCATCAATCCTTTTGGAGTCCTTGTCTGGGGGGTGTGAAGCCAAGGGAATATTTGCCTTCGTCACAGGCAGCAGCCTGCACTACCCCAACATGGCTGCATTGCTGGGAAAGGAACTGGGTGTCCGAGCCTGAGAGGATATACCTCTTGTCCATTCTTCTGTCCACAGGAGGTATGGAATTAGGAGTTTTTAGAATTTTAAATGTCTGTTTCCCAAAAGATTTATGGAGGGGAATAGACAATCTCCTGGACTCTGGGATGTCCATCATCTCTACAAAATCAGGCTCCTCCTGGTCCTCCACTGCTTCTTCCATTGGAAGCTGGAGGGTTTCAGCCACTTTCTTGTAAAACATAAAGTGGGTGGGGGACTCAGAAAGCCTAGGAGGAGAAACACCTGAAGGTCTGTCTGGGGAGATGTCCGGGTCAATAGGCACATCCAGACTTTCATAATCACCATCATCATCATTATCCTCATACTCTCCTCCTCCTCCGGTTCATAAAATTCTTCTAAAGTATATTCGAACCGACCTAACCGAGCCCCTGACAGATGGTGCTGGTTCGCCGAACTGAAGTTAGCTATTGAACTATCTTATCGCTTGTTATTTCATCATGGTCGGAGAAAGAACTTGTGGATCCGAACCGGATGATTTTTCCTTTTCTTTCTTTTAACCGGAACTGACTCCTCAGAATCAGTTCTCCTTTTGCCCAAAGAAGTTTCACCCTGGTCAGAGGGCACTCCTTCTGGTTTGGTCAGAACCGAACCGGGCTGGCCATCCGGGTCAGCGGACTTCTCGGTCTCCCTTTCCCTCAGTCTACCTACTCTCTTATCCAGGGTAGCTTTGGGAAAACTTTTACAAATTTGGCAGGCTGAATTGAGGTGGTCAAACCCCAGACAATAAACACAGGTGGTGTGGGGATCAGCCTTAGCAAAGGCTTCCCCACAAACACTACAGTGTTGAAACCCAGTGGGCCTGGTTTTTTTCTTGGGTTTCTCAGACATGGCCAATCCTAACCACAACTTACCCTTTTTTCGGCAATCCGCCAGGCAAGACACCCCTATCGGTTCCTGACCGTGTTACGGGTCTTGGAAAAAACGTAATTAAATCCATTTTTTCTTTAGAACCAATACGGACCGGTTACCACACAAAGACAGAAGTTTTTTTAACACCAACCTGATCGGTTCAAACCGAACCGATCCAACGATTCCACACAGAAACTAATACAAAACCTATCTAGTACTCATAGTACCACAGACAGAGACTTAAACCGACAGGTTCAGTAGCAGAAATTCGGTAGAAACCGAGCAAAAAAATGACACTTTAACTGACTTTTTTGAACCGAGTGAAGGAGAAATCTCCGGAGCGACTGTTCAGCGAGGCGGAGTAAAGAATCTGACAGAGTTTAAACAGCAGCAGACAGAGGCTTCAACTGAGCTCAAGCTCAGCATTCCATGCCCTGAAAGTTAACTCTTTGTTCTCGGGGCAGTTCAAAGGTTGGTGATCACTGCAATAGTCAGAATACTGCAAGACTTCATGTTGTTTGAACTAGAGGTTTGGAGGATCTTTAAAGTCTGCTTCTTAAGGGACCTATGAATAGAAATTAAAAGTCCCTGGGATACAGGAAGATCCATCATCTCCCTGTAGTCCTCTTCCTCATCATCCTCCTGCCTGGCCTCTTGTATAGAGAGCTGCAGGGTATCAGCCGCCTGCCTCATAAAAGCAAAATGGGAGGCAGCCTCAGAGAGAGGCCTGGGAGGGTATTCATACTGGGGATGGTAAGGGTAGACCTGAGGGTCAATGAGTTCCCCTTCATCCTGTTCCTCCTCATGATCATAATCAGAAAAATAATACTCCTTAGGGTCAATGTGTCCTGAAGGAGTTGAACTGGTATCCGGAACCACTGGCTGCCCAGACGGTACCTGCGACGGTTCATCAAACCCAGATTGCAAGGACTGCACTATTCGGATGGCCTTTGCAATTTCGTCCGTGGTTGGAACCGAGACCTACTGATTGCACGATTCCAAACCGGAGCGTTCGGCTTTCTTTGACGGTGCGTAGTTCAGAAGCCGACCAACGCCGCTTACCCTCGCATGGTTCACCCTGGCTTGAAAGGTCGGTTGTTTGATCCGATGGTTCGGTTAAACTGGAACTGCCCTCAGCAGTCTTATCCATTTTTCCCCTCAGTTTACTGAGGTGCCTGTCTAAAGAAGACTGAGGGAAATTTTTTACAAATATCACAGTCCGTTTGTAAGTGGTTAAAACCCAAACAGTACAAACTACCCAAATGTGAATCAGCTTTTGCAAAGTGCTCCCCACACTCAGTACGATGCTGAAACCCATTGGGACCAGTTTTTCTCTTGGGTTTCTGTGACATAACCCTAAAATCTGAGCTTAACCCAGTGGCTTAGTTAGGCTGGTTAAGCAGGAATCAAATATCTACTTTATCTGAAGTGGCTTAGTTAGGCCAGGATAAAGAAATAAAGAAAATTATCCCTGAAGGCTTAGTTAGGCTGGGTAATAGACACAACCAAGTCCAAACCAGCCAACGGTTTAGCGCCAGCCAAAAAGAAACTGACAGCCCCCGGTTCTGATCAGGACTTTGCACCGGATCCCAATACACGTGCAAGTTTAACAGAAAAAGGGGAAATTAGAAGTTCAGTCCCCTCATGGTCAAGGAACCAATCGGAAACCGAACACTTACCCAACCTAGGAACGTACACTATACCGAATCCAGTGGTTTGAGAACGTCTTTTAAATAAAATAAAGCGGTTGAAATTGAACAGACGAAACTCAGCTAGACCGAAGGCAGTGAGGAGAAATCTCCGAGGAGTCTCCACTGGTGAGTGAAGTAAAGAATCAGATCAGTTACTAGAACGTACTGAGGACAATGGTTGAAAAACCGAGCTCAAACTCAACGCTCTATGTATTTGCATAGAGATTAACTCTGTTCTCCGGGGCAGCTGAACCAGTCGGTTTAACTGCATACTGTCAGAATACAGCAAGACTTCATGTTGTTTGAAAGAGTAAATCTTGATGTTTCAGCAGCTCTGGTGAGAAGAGCTCAGGCAAAGAAAATTTCAGATGGTGGGGACACTTTCTTTCAGTGATTTTGATTCGGACTTGTTTGAGCACAGCTCCACGATCCGAAAAGCCAAGAAAGAAAGACGATGCCTGAAGAAACTGTGGCAGCAAATGACTGATGGACAAGAAGAGTTAAAATATGAAAATGCTAAATAACTAAATTGATAACTGATTGTGATTTTCATTTAGAACAAGCTGATGATGTTTCTCTCAAGGGTTATTTTAAGCAGCTGGGAGTAAAACTAATATAGGGTGGACCAGTGTTTAAAAAAGGTAATGGGTTACTGTACAGAGTTTGGGTTAAACCTCAGACACAGGAACAGCAGAACAATTGGTTATATCACAGAAGTATAGAACAGAATTGTTACAGATTCAGCAGCAGCCACAGACACTGCCAGCTATTTCCCGAAATTTCTGTGATATTTCCCAAAATATCTCCTGCTTTCTGCATTTCCACAGTAGGGGCAGCAGAGAGAAACTCTTCAGAAATGTCATGAAATATCTGGAAATAGCTGGCAATGTCTGTGGCTACTACCGTACATGATAGTCCTATGGCTGGTCACTCAGGAAGGGATTACACCCTTGCCAGATTGCTGTGTACATTTTACTAGCCTGGAGTTTATGAAGATGTTGCTACCTGTTGTAATTCCTGTGCTGAGTGTCAGAAAGTAGCCCCAGTAACTGGAAAAGAGACAGTGCCCCTACCATTGATAGATGTACCTTTTGAGAGAATTGCAATGGATGTGGTTGGTCCTTTAGGCAAAAGTAAAAATGGTAATAGACTTATCCTGGTAGTATGCAACTACGCTATTCGATATCTAGAAATAGTTCCAATGCGTACTGTTCCAGCCCCAAAAGTTGCAGCAGAGCCTGCCAAAATTTTCAGCAGAGTGGGCATACCCAAAGAAATTATTACTGATCAGGGTAGTTATTTTGGTGCTGCGTTACTTAAGGAGCTATACAAACTACTAGGTATCACTGCCATAAGAACCTCCCCCTATCACCCTCAAACGGATAGTCTTGTTGAGCGTTTTAACCAAACCTTAAAACACATGTTAAAAAGGTTTGTAAAAGGCAAAAGGAAAGATTGGGATCAATACTTGCCTTGCCTACTTTTTGCTTACAGAGACGTGCCACAGGCATTAATAGGGTTTTCACCATTTGAAATGTTGTATGGTAGGCAGCCAAGAGGGCCACTGGATGTGATAAAAGAAACATGGGAAGATAACCCCAGTCAAAGACAATATATAACTTCTTATATGTGTGCCCTAAGAAAGAAGAAAAAATTACTCACCATAGTAATGTTGTTTCTTCTAATGGAGTCTTGCTGTATTCAGACATAATGCAGTTAGCCCCAGCACTTGAACTGCCCGAGAGAGGAAAGAGTTAACTCTATGCAGAAGCATAGAACGTTGAGCTCAAGCTCGGTTTTCAAACCTCTGTCTGTGGTACTTCCCAGTGTAACGGTCAGATTCTTATGAGCTAACCAACTAGTAACTAAAGTATGGAAATTGTTCAAATATAGCCAAAGGGCAAATATATATCTTCTTGGGCCCCAAAAGACTCAGGTCGAGAACCCAAGAAGGAAGGGTAGTGACAATATTTAGTAAAACACCAGAAAAAAATATTAACAACAACATCTACCCCACCCAAGAGGGAGGGTACAAGTTACACCCCTGAGGTGCAATATAGTACCTGCCAGCCCACTTCCCAAAACCAGGTTCTGAGAGGGGAGGCGGGGGGAGTTCTGAATACAGCAAGACTCCATTAGAAGAAACAACATTATTATGGTGAGTAATATTTTTCTTCAAACAACATGAAGTCTTGATGTATTCAGACGTAATGCAGACTACCAAGCAGTTCCCTATGGAGGAGGGAATGCAGAACCTACTTTGGGAAGAGCCGCTGCAGTACTGTTATACCAAACCTAGCATCACTCCTAGCCTGGATGTCCAGGGAGCAATGCTTGGTGAAGTATGTACTGTTTTCCAGGTGGCTGCTTTACAGATCTCTAACAAAGGTATATCTCTGGCTGCAGCTAGAGAAGCAGCTGTACCGCTGGTCAAGTGAGCCCTCAGGCCTGAAGGGGGCATCCTACCCAACTTGTCATAACAAAACTGTATACAAGAAACAATCCACCTGGCAACAGTTCTCTTAGTGGCAGGTTTACCCTTTCCCACTTCACCATAAGCGAGCAACAATTGAAGACAGTAATTTCTATGTGCCTTAGTATGCTCAACATAGTAGCTAAGGGCCCTCTTAACGTCCAGACTGTGTAACCTTCTTTCACCTGAAGAAGAAAGGTCAGCGAAAAACACAGGAAGAGATATAGACTGGTTCTGATCTGAAACCACTTTGGGCAGAAACCTCCTACTGGTTCTGAGGAGTACTTTGTCCCCATGGAAGGAGATGAAGTCAGGTTCCACTGACAGAGCCTGTAACTCACTAATCTGCCTGGCAGAAGTAATAGCTACCAGGAACACAGTTTTCCAGATCAAATACTTCAATTCGGCCGAAGCCAGAGGTTCAAAGGGTGGCTGCATTAGCTGAGCTATGTAGACATTAAGATCCCAAGGCAGAGTGGGGGCTCCCTAAAGGGAGGATTAATGTGAACCAGACCTTTGAAAAACTTTCTGAAAAAAGAATGAGATGCCAGGGAAGAGCCCTTCCCTGCTGAAAGGAATGCAGAGACCGCTGCTAGATAAACCTTCAGAGTGGCAGGCCTAAGGCCTAAACCATTGCGATAAACTAGACAGTCTAAGATTGTGGAAATTGTGGATTGTGGAAATGTCTGCAGAATCAGGCAGGATTCCTTTCTGAGAGCACCAAATACTGAACCTTTTCCATTTGGAGTTGTAAGTTTTTCTAGTGGAAGGTTTCCTAGAGACCTTCAGAATATCCAGAACTCCCTAAGAAAGATGCAGAGCTGCACAGTCTAACTCTTCAAGAGCCAGGTCTTGAGATGGAGAGACTGGAGATTGGGGTACCAGATCCGCCCCTGGGAGGACGACAGGAGATTGTATGTCCTGGGCAGAGACAGGGGACGTGACACTGACAAGGACAGCAGTAGAGGATACCAAGGCTGTCTGGCCCAATCTGGAGCCACCAGTATCACTGTGCAGGGTTGAGTCCTAATCTTGATTAGAACTCTGAACAGCAGAGGGAAGGGAGGCATAGAGAAACCTGCCCTTCCAGTCCAAAAAAAAGAGAGCATCCTGGGGAACCGTCCCCAGGACTGGAGGTCTGCAACAAAACCGAGGAAGCTGATGATTGTCCGGTGCTGCAAAGAGATCCATCTCTGGAGTGCCCCACCTGGAAAAGATAACCTTCAGTATGTGAGGATCGAGGGACCATTTGTGGTGTCCCTGTGAAATTCTGTTTAGAGCATCTGCTAGTATGTTGTCCTTCCCTGGAAGGTGAACTGCTACCAGCGAAGTCTGAAAAGAACAGGACAGAGACCACAGCTTCATGGCTTCTGTGCACAAGGCCAAAGACCGAGTGCCTCCCTGCTTGCTGATGTAACACATTGTGGTGGTGGTGTCCGTTCAGACTTGGACCACCTTGCCCTTGACTGAATCCGAGAAGCTCTGCAGGGCTAAGAAAACTACCCTGAGTTCCAGGAGATTGATATGAAGGAGAGACTCCGGTGGAGACCAGAGCCTTTGAGCTGTCAGGGCTCCCAGGTGGGCTCCCCACCCTAGGAGAGAAGCATCCGTAGTTAAAACTACTGATGGGACTTGAGAGAGAAATGGAACCCCTTGTCTGAGGTTGTCCTGGTCCAGCCACCACTGGAGAGCTTGGACCAGAGTCTGAGTCACTGGGATCAGTTTGGTAAGTGGATCCTTCTTTTGAGACCAAAAAGACCTTAGATGAAACTGAATGTCCCTCATCTGGAACCTTGCTCCCCACACCACTGCCGTGGAAGCTGCCATGTGGCCCAGGAGCGGATGGAACTTTCTTGCTGGACAGGAGACCTGAGGTCGTAAGGAGGAAGTGAGATCCACTAGGGCCTTCACACTTGCCAGAGGAAGGAAGGAAGGTTTTTGCTTGCACAGTGTCCAACTCTATGCCTATAAAGGTGAGAAGTTGAACTGGTTTGAGGACAGACTTTGGAAGCTTAAGAAGAAACCCCAAGGAGCCGAGTAGGTCCCGGGTAGTTTGAAGAGCTGACGTGACCTGTAAAGGTGACTGACTCACTTAGAGCCAGTCATCCAGATATGGGAAGATGGTGATACCCTGTCTTCTGAGGTAAGCCACCACTACTGCAAGGCACTTTGTGAACACCCTTGGAGCTGATGTTAGGCCGAATGGGATAGCTCCGAATTGGTAATGGCATGAAGGAAACTCGAACCCAAGGTATTTTTTGTGGGAGCACCTGATAGGAATATGGAAATAGGCATCCTTAAGGTCCAGAGATGCTAGCCAATCCCCTGGCCTTAGAGAGGGAAGGATTATTCCCAGAGTTACCATTTTGAATTTGCGCTTTGAAATGTTTGTTCAAATACCTTAGGTCTAGGATGGGTTGCCACGCCCCTGTTTTCTTTGGGGTATGGAAGTACCTGGAGTACAGTCCTTTTCCCCTGTGTTGAGTAGGAACCTTCTCTATAGCTCTGAGAGCTAGAAAAGAGAAAACCTCTGCCTCTAGGGCAATAGTTTCTTAGAGTGATGCAAGTGGAAAAGACTTGGCCCTTCTTCATGGAGATTTTTTGAAGTTGATGGCCAGTCCCTGGCTTACTACTTCCAGGACCCACTTGTCTGAGTTCACAGACTTCCAGGCCTGGAAGTAATAAGCCAGCCTGCCTCCTACTGGAAATGGGGAGTCAACCCGGGCTGACACATCAGGGTGTCTGCTTGGCAGAAGCCTTAGACTGAAAGGAGGGAGCAGCCCTACTCATCCCCCTCCTACCACTTCCTCTAAAGAACCCCCTCTACGGGAAGAGAGAGGAGGCCTGGGCTTGGTAAAAAGGCCTTTGAAATGGCCTGCCCCTGCCCCTAGACTGCCGCTTGTGCGGAGTGGCCTGCCTTTCCTTGACCTGTGCACTCCTGCACATGGTCCTATATTCATCCATTTTCTTCATGTAAGCCTCTGTCTGCTCCCCAAACAGGGAGTTACCTACTACAGGAAAATCCATGGCCTTAGTCTGGGTATCCTGTGAAAGGCTAGTACATCTGAGCCAAGCAGGTCTTCTGAGAGACACAGATGTAGCCATGACTCTAGATGACACATCATTGGAGTCCACAGCAGCATGAAATTGCATTTTGGATGCCTCAATTCCATCAGCAGCCACCACCTCCAGCTCCTTGGCTAGCTGGGGAGAGGCCTGTTTAGCCAGTTCCAGAACCGTGTCACATCTGGATTTCTGGTACCTGGCTGTGTAGGCCATATAAAGTAGCATGCCTGAGTCCCAAAGAGGATGCCAAATACTGTTTTTTGGCCATGGCATCCACTTTCCTGGAGTCCTTATCCGGGTGTGTGTGTGTGTGTGTGTGAAGCCAAAGGAATGTTAGCCCTGTCACAGGCTGCAGCCTGCACTACCCCAACATGGCTGAAATGACTATAAAGGAACTCCGCAGCTGAGCCCGATAACGAATACCTCCTGTCCATTCTCTTATCCACAGGAGGTACTGAATTAGGGATTTATAAAATTTTGTGTGTCTGTTTCCCCAAAGATTTATGAAGAAGGATAGACAGCTTTTTGGACTCTGGGATGTCCATCATTTCCACAAAATCAGGCTCTTCATCCGCCTCTGCTGCTTCAACCCAGGGAAGATGCAGGGTTTGTGCCACCTTTTTGTAGAACAAAAAGGTGTGAAGGGGACTTGGAGAGCCTGGGAGGAGAGACACCTGAGGGCCTGTCTAGGGAGAAGTCCGGTTCAATGGGCACATCCAGACCCCCTTCATCGTCATCACCGGGATAATCCTCGTCTCCCTCCCACTCCTCATAATAAGCATCTGGGTCATAATCCAGAGGAGCCGGATCCGACGGAACCGTGACATTGGTTCAAACGGAACCGGGTCTAGCGATTGGACAATACTAATCGCTTTGGCTATTTCATCAGCGGTTGGAGAGTGGGATACAGGATCCGAACAGCAGACTTCGCTTTTTCTTTGACGGAACCGCCCTCGGGATTGGCTCTCCTTTGCCTGAGGAGGTACGATAGGTCAGTAGGCACTTCCTCAGGTTCGCCAGAACCGAAACGTGGGTTGGCCATCCGGATCCATGGACTTCTCTGCCTCCCTTTCCTTCAGCCTACTCAGTCTTTTATCTAGAGTGGTTTTAGGAAAGTTCTTACAAATTTGGCAGTCTGACCTGAGGTGGTCAAATACAGATGAGTTGGGGGTCGGCCTTAGCAAAGGCCTCCCCACACTCAGTACAGTGCTGAAACCCAGTGGGACCGGTTTTCTTCTTGGGTTTCTCAGGCATGGCCAACCTAACAAATTACCCTATAGAAGCTTTCAAGCCAGGTAATAAAGCAACCGATCAGTTACAAACCGTGTCACAGCCTTTTTAAAAGAACCAGCAAAAGTCCGGTTCTTTTGAAACCGATCGGTACCGGAACACCACACTAATCCCAGAAATAGAGAAAAATTTTATAAAGTCTGTTCCAAACCGGACCGACCGGAAAGAAACCGAAGAAAGACAATTTCTGCTGTTTTTAGCAAAATAAAACACAGTCATTATCTATCTACATACTACCTGTACCGTAGACATAGGCTGGAAATCTGAAAATAACTAAAATATGCATTTTAAACCAAATGCTTTATTGTTCTTTTACCGAACCGAGCAGAGGAAATCTCCAGAGCAACTTCACTGTTAGGCGGAGTAAATAATCTGACAGTTACACTGGGAAGTACCACAGACAGAGGTTTGAAAACCGAGCTCAAGCTCAACGTTCTATGCTTCTGCATAGAGTTAACTCTTTCCTCCCCGGGGCAGTTCAAGGCCCAAAACCAGCAGAAGGTATATTATGACCATGGGGTAAAAGAAAAAAGTTTTCCAGCCAGGTGAAAAAGTTTTGCTACTGTTTCCCACAACAGAAAATAAACTGTTAATTAAGTGGCAAGGGCCATATAATGTTCTTAAGATGTACTGGCACTGTTAACTACAAGACAGAGACGCCTGACAGGAAAAATCCTTCAAAGATATACTATGCTAACCTCCTCAAGAAACGGGTTGAAAAAAATGCCAAAAACTGCACTGCTAGTTTTACCAGAAACTGATAAGGAAGATACTGATGTAGTCAAAGATAGACTGGAACAAAACTGTAAATGCTGATGCTGCAAAGGTGAATGTTTCCTTAACATCAGAACAAACTGCAGACATTCGTAATGTGCTAAAGACATTTAACAGTACTTTTACCACAGTACCAGGCTGAGCAAAAAGGGGTTGAGCACGTAATAGTGATAAGGAATGCTTGTTCTATTAGGCAAATGACATACAGGTTGCCAGAGTGATTAAGAGCTGACGTGGTTAAGGAAATACAAAAAATGAAAGAACTGGGTATCATAGAGGAGTCAAGGCATGCTTGGTCATCTCCCATGTTAATTATAAACAAAAAAGAAGGGAGTGTTAGAATCTGCCTTGATTTTAGGAAACTTAATCAAGTGTCAAATTAATCTCACCAAGGGTTACTGGCAAATACCTTTAGCTAAAGAATCCAGAGATCAAACTGCATTTGCCACCCCTATAGGATTCTATCTGTTCACTACCATGCCCTTTGGTTTACATGGTACACCAGCTACATTCCACCGGTACATGGATGTCATTTTATGTCCTCACATTGACAATTGTGCTGCGTACCTGGATGATGTCGTGGTGTACAGTCCAGACTGCAAAAGCCACCTGGAACACCTATGAGCAGTTATCCAAGCTATCAAAAATGCAGGTCTGATTATTAATCCTACAAATGTGCACTGGGCAAACAGGAAACCAGATATTTGGGCTATGTGTTGGGAAATGGAGAGGTTAAGCCAGAGGTTTCTAAAATAGAAGCTGTAGCTAACAGCCCTGTCCCTAAAACAAAGAAACATGTCAGGTCATTTTTCGGGCTGCCTGGTTATTATCGCAGATTTGTTCCCAACTTTTCAGAGTCAGCTACTCCCCTCACTGAACTCACGAAAAAAATGATACCCGAATAATGTGAATTGGACCGCAGAGTGTGACGAAGCTTTTCAAGCCATTAAGGCTGTATTATGTTCAGCCCGTTTTAAGAAGTCCTGACTTCGAGAAATGATTTTTGCTTCAAACAGATGCATCCGAGGTAGGCCTAGGTGCAGTCCCAAGTCAAAATGTAGATGGGACAGAACATCCTATTCTGTACATACGTAGGAAACTGCATGACAGAGGGAAAAGGTACTCCACCATTGAGAAGGAATGTTTAGCAGCAAAGTGGGCCATGGAGTCCCTTAAGTTTTATTTGCTAGGAACTGATTTTGTTCTTGTAACTGATCACAATCCTCTCTGTTGGCTTAACCAGATGAAAGATAAAAATTCCAGAATCACAAGGTGGTACCTGGTTTCACAAACCCACTCAGCAGGTCAGGCCCTCTACTCCCAAAGTGCCACCCTCTGAGTGCAGTCTTGTGAACAGTGTAACAGACAAGGTAACCCTCTTGTCTGTTTTTGTGAGCTCGGATCAACCTTTGGTCTCAAGCTCTGGAGGGATTCAAACTGTTAACCTCTTGTTAGCATGCCCAATGCACAGGTTCAGATATATCTGTCTTTGGGGGGGCCAGATACAGGTATCTTTGCCTACGGGCACCCAACCAGGTATAAAGAGATGAACCCTTAAAAACTTTTATAAAGACCCAGTGTTCCCCATTCATTACTTTAGCGTGGAGGGCCACCACCATATAGTTTTATCCATTACTGATCTTTTTTTATAAAATCCTCCAAAATTGTCTTTTATTCTCATCCTTTATTGCACTACTACCCCTATTTTGATACCAGTCCACTATAGTTTACTTAAAATCCACTTATGCACATGTACAGTGCATGTAGGAAGTCCAGAAAAATAATGCACCTTTGGACTATCATCACTGCCACCACCCTATTTTTTCAGACAGTGGGGAACCCTGAAGACCTCAGATTTAAAATGCTTCTCTTTCCAGTCTGGTATCACCTTTCAAGCTTATGTCCACTGCCTGCTATAACCATGTACTTTTCTTACAAATAAAAAGAAGTCAAAGACAGACCAAGTAAGTTCTAAAAAGAATTTTACTAAAATAATTAAAAATATGTAAAGCACAAAATACAGAACTCGTATATCACAAGACATACATATCTATTAAAAGAACAAGATTTTAAACAGTGCAATTTCTAATACAGTACTTAGTCTCTAAATACTTGCTTAAAGTGCTCCAAAGATGTGTCCTTGTCAGAGTCTAGGTAAAAATGTGTCTCTGTTAAGTAAAATAGACTAAATTAAATGCTGGCTTTTACCCCACCTCTTTTCAGGAGGTCACTTAGCTCTTCCCTGTCAGGACAGACATATATAAAATATATATCTTATACAAAAGTATTACATTCTGCAACTTCAACATAATTCATGTCCTTCAAATTACACTTTGTTTGATCCCATGCTGTATCCCCCCGACACACGCTTCACAGGGACATTTACAACCTTGCACCTCTGTGTAACAACCTAGATTCCTCTCCAACGTCATAAACCTTCTTTATGACTTCTCTCTT
Organism: Neoceratodus forsteri; assembly: GCA_016271365.2. Lineage (NCBI taxonomy): Eukaryota > Metazoa > Chordata > Ceratodontiformes > Ceratodontidae > Neoceratodus > Neoceratodus forsteri. The sequence goes on from CM028131.1 coordinate 383,313,034, forward strand.
AACAAAATTAACTTAAACAAGTCTGTAATTAACTCAGAGAAACAGGATCCTTGATTAAAGTCTTCCATGTAACACACTGTCTCTAAAAACAGTGTGTGTGAACTCACATGATGGTAGTATTTTTCTTATGGCTTGCATCTTTCAGCTAAAATCTGGGAGGTGGGTTGGATCAGTGAGGTCACTCCTACAGCATTTGATTTTCAGCAGGAGACATTCAGTATTACATTTTATATTATAAAGAAATGATACAGCACTCATCTGAGCTGGCTGTCTATGTCACACCCGGCACTGCAGCCATTTAAATTCGCTGTGATACAGAAATCTGGTAAAGAGAATAGCAATGGTGATTTTCTGTCAAGATATGGATCAGGACTTAAGGATTCTGAAGGTTGAAAAACCAATATACGAGTTTAAACTGTACGGCTTCCTGTACTGTTAGAAAAAAACCCATCATGCATATATGCTTAATTGCTGAAAGCAGCAAATATTATTAGAGAATAAAAAGTTCTGGAAACCTGTTTAATAAAACAAGTTCCCTCTTATGAGGGTGTGTGTGTGTGACAGGGTGGAATTGGACCCTGTCCAATTTGTTATAGAGGAAGTGTTTAAAATGCAAGGATCTATTCCTTTTCTGTCTCTTCTGTCTGGTTGCGCAACCAAATTTTCCTGTGAGACTTCAGATTTGATCACCCCGACAATCTCACAATTCTTTGGCACTTACTGTCTCAGCCCTCCCCTGTTGTATTTTTTCCTCCCTTGCATATATGCTCATATAAAAGTATGTGCAAATCATTGTATGAAAATGTAACCAATAATGGGATCACTTTTGTTTCGTAAATATATAGTGTTACTGTTGAAATATATATAATTATATTTTGATATGACTGCAGAAAGCTATTATAAACTCTAGAGGTTACTTGTGTACAAATCTTCCAGCCTTTTGCAGAAGATGCAAACGGGGGCCTCTCAGCTCAAAGCACACCGTGTTCTAGCAGCTCCTGAAACTTACAAGGACAGGATGTTTCGTAAGGATGGGGATTGAAGACTTAATTTATTTTAGTCTTTGGTAACTGGATAAGGCCCACATGCCTGTTTTCAGGGGTGACCTGGGAGCACTGGGCAGTTCAGTGACTTGCTCAGAGTCGCACAGTATGCAAGTGGAGGTTGAGAGACTCAAACCCAGGTCTGCTTTTCTGGATGTACCAAGCTCGTTCACAGCTCATTACTCTAATCTCTAGGCTATACTGCCAGCCCAAAAGCCCTTATAAAAGAGCTAAGCTGCAACTGCGAGAGAGATGAGGAGAAAAAGGGACACAGAGACAAAGAAAAAACTATTCCATTTTTCCTCTGTACATAGTTATTATGAACAAGTTTATTTTATGATACTGCTAGTGTAAATAAATAATTTTGGTGAATTCTACAACTGCTCCTGGTTTTCCTATGCTTCCTGACCTGTGCCTCGACGACAGATGCCAACGTCCCCCTATGGTATAAAGGGGGCGGTCCCCCAGCATCACCTTAGTTCTCTTGCCGGAGACCTGTGAAAAGGAGAAGGAGGGGGCTCCTGGACCAAGACAATGCCAATATAAGAGAAAAAGAGAGCAGGGGGATGGAGGAAGAGAAAAACATGTCTCTTGCAAGAGCACCTCTTGAACATCTAGTAAGTTCAGTAAGTTCTTACATAACTGTACTATCTTACTTCGAGGAGGATCTTGCAGTAGGCAACACCATTAGGACAGAGTCCCAGGCAGCGCCAACAAGCCGCAACGTCACTCGAAAGGAGGAGAGAGGTCTGCCGTAAGCAAAGTAGTGCAGGAGGCCCAGGAGGACTGCGAGTCCAGGGCTGGCACAGTGCCAAAAATAAATGCCCCACCGGCACCACACGATTAAGAGCTGAGAGAGCCGGCAGTGGAGACGTGCAGCCACTTATAGCACTCGTGACCCGAAGACTGGCTGCAGACGGGGCCATCTACCCAGTGAAGTGGCCTTGAACAACCCCAAGAAGGGGCTATGGTGGTGCCGATAGTCAGATGAAATGCAGTATGCAGACCCCTGTGACTATAGTCAGAAAGGCACTGAAGCACCTGCAATCCAGGAATCAAGGCAAATGAGTAAAAGACAGGAAGGCCGAGAGAGCCTAGGTCTCAAGGAATAGGCTCCTCTGGAAACAGCAGAGAAGCCAGAAGCAGAGAGGAAGGTTTCCCCACCACCCCACCTGAGAAAAGTATGGATAACACACCTGACAATGTGTAATCTGGTACAAAAAAACCCAGAAACTACTGACGGTAGGAACTAGGCAGAGGCTTGGAAAGTCCCTCTCCAAGCGAAAGGGTGCATAAAGCCCCATAGCCCAAGAGGGTTTGGGAATACTTCGGGATGAAGTATCTGTAATTCCAGGTAAGAAGGAAGACGTGGAGAATGCCCCCCCCCCCAGAAAGGGGTGGGAGATTCCCCAAGGAGCAGAGGCTCCTTTTCCCACCGGGAACTGACAGGCAGAGACACAACAGGGATGGACAGGTAACTGGACAGAACCAATGTGCAAGCCCAACAGGGCTAGGGAATCATTCCATAGTTGGTGGACATAAGAAGGGTTAGAAACCGGATAGAGCAACTAAGACTTCCACCTCAAAGTGTATATGGGTCTGGGGGACAGCATGCTGACCACTGTGAGGACCCAAGAGATCCTGAGAGAGGTCTCTAAGCAGGAGATGGCTGTGTCACAAGGAGCCATTCAAGAAGGGGAGGGACTTGAGAACTCTATGGAGCAAGTAGCCCCAGACCAGGAAGAATGAGATGAAACAGAGGGAAAGAGGAATGGGAGAGTCCCCCGTCCAATAGAGTAGCTAAAGGATCATGCCTGGTGCCAACATGGCACCACAGTGGACATTCCTATCCCCTAACTGCAGTTGGGGACCTTCTGAGAAGCCCCCTTCCAAGGAAAGGGGAACTAACGCATCCTGCTATAAACATCAAGTCCGGGGATGAGCGAGCCGGAACTAGACGGGTTGGCGCTGGATGGGGACTAAACAGAGGACATGTTGGTTGCCCCTGCCCATCGAAGCACGAGCATGCACAGATGCCACCTGAGAGACTAAGCCCACATACTGCTGAGGACGGACTCCAGGAAGAACTGAACACCTCACACCTGCTGTGCCGAGAATCGAGTGACGGGCTGCATGGTATACTCTTGCGCCTGCCTGACCTCCCGGTAATGGTGAAGGGTGAGCAACACTGCCCTCATTCTATGCACCGAGATGTGCAGGAAGAATCCCATTCAGGTTCAGATACCTCCGACGTGGCAGTATTAGAATCGAATACTTAAGGAATGGAATGTTTCACCCTCCAGCACCCTTCGGACCCACAGGGAGCACCACGGAAACTCCTAGGTGGCATGGCCAGGAGAGTCTTAGGGGCTGCCGCCGCCAAGAGGTTCGGCAGCCATGGGGAGCAGCCAGCTGGGAGCCAGAAACAGGAGATAACTCTTCAAGTTTGTCCCTCGGGGGGTCTCTGTCCTACCAGGGAAGTGAAGAGCTGGTCCCTGCTGAGACCCCGCAATGCCATAATATGGCAGAGCTGGTGGCATGAGGGGCACAGGGCTCTGTGGTACTTAGTCCAGGGGAATAAAATTGGGTTCCTGCCAAAGAAAAAGGGGCCCCCCCCAGGGTGAGAAGGTATCCACCCAAAACAAAAGGCTAGAGTGGCCCTAGAGAACAGCAGGAGAGTCCACAAGAGAAACAAAATTATTGTCCAACCATCTGGGTGAAGGGCAAGGGCACCCCCTAACAACTCCGGTAACCTCCTGGACTGACAGAGGGGGGTCATGCTGTGAGTATGGGATGTGCGGCCGTCTTAACTCTCTGAGCCTTAGAGGTAGAGGTGTCAAGGGCTGAGGAGGCCCAACGCTTGCTCCAGATATCGGCGCAGACGGCCCCTACTAGACTGCTGCAGAAAGAAAAAGTTTCCATGTGATCCTAGTGCCTGACAGCCAAGTTCCATAGGTGTGACATGATGACAGAGAGATTCCTGAAGATCAGGCCTACTCAAGTCATTTTCCCCAACTTCAGGATGAGCACTGACGTGCCAAAGTGGGACCACTGGAAATACCTAAAACTGCAGCATGTCCTACAGAATGGCTCACCCCATGTAAAACCCTACAACAGAATTTTATGATGGAAGAGGTGAATGACTGACTCATTAAACGAAGAGGTACAGCATCTGTGGTTTACAAAACATGCAATCCTGTCACCTCCCCTTTTGGATAATCATAGGGAGAAATGATTGACCAAGCTGAGCCTTCAGATAAAAACCAACTGCTGAGACAGGTGCTGGATAGAGGCCCATGCTGCAACCCATGATCCCAACTACCAGCTAGTACAAAAAAATATATATACAGTATATATATATATATATATATATATTATCGGAAGATGGCACCAGACTCCTGATAAGCTGGTATATTTAGGACCATCTATCCTGAATGCATGCTGGCACTGTAACCAGTCACCGGGCGCCATTTCTCATTACATTGGTTCTACCCAGCCATCCAGAGTTGGTGGCATGACACCATTAACAAAACTGCATAGGTCACAGCAGTAGCCTTACCCAGTGTCCCACTTTTCTGGATTTTGGGGGTTCCAGAACAATTCCAAGGGACTGGGAGGCATTACAAACCCTTTATCTATTTAACAGCTTATGGAGGTTAAATGCCAACTCATGATATGCAGAATGGCTCAGGGTCCCACACTAGCTCAGAGAGAACTGGGAGTAGCTAGAAAAATAGTTACCTACCATAACAGTAGATCTTCAAGAGAATTTCCTCCATTGAGCCACATCATGGAACTGCAAGTCAGCTATGTCAGGACCACCTGGAAATTTCTGCAGGTTGGGGCCACCCATGTCAAAATGCCTCATCGGCACTTATATAACATGGGATTCTCCAACATGCCTCAGTTCCCCACCAGAGACAAGCCTGGTGGATCACTAGACCAGCAGAGACAGAAGTGCTCAGTACCACTCCAGGCACACAGGAGAGGATACTGAAACCTAAGTATGGATGCCATAGGGGGCATCAGCGGAGAAACAGCTTGAGAGAGTGGTCTGTACAGTCAACCCATTACACAATAAGTGTGTGGGAGTGCAGGAAGGAGAGCTGTGGCTCAATGGAGGAGATTCTTTCAAAGATATACTGTTATGGTAGGTATCCATCATCTACAAGGATATCTCTCTCCATTGAGTCACATCATGGAATGATTCCTACGCAGCAAGGGAGGATGGCAGGACTGACTGAGGCCCCCCTTCCCCCAAGAGTTTAGCAGTTTCTGCATAACAATTTAGTTTTGCTTTGCAACTTTAGGGGGTATGTATATATATATTACATAATTCACTAACAATTTTATTTTACCTTTTTTCAGATCCAGACTAAGACCTCATTTTCTATCTTTGGATTCTTTTCAGTTTTTTTTTTTTTCATATTCTATTTTTCCACCATGGCCAGGGCAGGCTGGGCTCCCAGTCAGCTCTGTCTGCCAATCCCCGACCATCCAGCATCTCATCAGGACTTATGTGCCACAGTACCCCCATGGATCTCCCCCAAAAACAACAAAAAAAACAGAAACACAACCCAGTTCCGCACCAGGGTCCTGGTGATGCATCAGGCAAGCTTCATGAATGTTTGTTCTGCTATTTTTTTACACAAACTTTGTTTCCCCCCATTCCCCATGCTGGGACGCACACATTAGTGCACGAGTGTGGAGGCACGCGCATGCTGCGGAGTCCCACAGCACCTCCCTACAACTGCCCTCCTAGACCTGCGCTGCCACTAGGCCTCTACCTGGTGGCAGTCATTCGACGGAGCATTGTGACACCTTATGAACTTCAAAAGGAAGCCATTTTGGGGACATTGCATGTGCTGAGAAGAGCGCTCTCAGCAAACATCAAAGATTAATACAGTACTAATTTCTTGAGTTTTGAATATGCCCTGGCTAAAGAATGGGGTCCATTCTTGCCACGGTATTAGAAATCCCAACATCTGGAGACACTAACCCCGGGAGAGGAGGGCAGCCCTGCGGGTGGCTCAATCCTCTCCCTCCCCACCCCAGACAAACCCATGCTCATTCCCAAACACTGGTGAAGTGAGGTAAGGTGTTTAAGTGCCTAAGCCCTCTGCATCACCGGGCCAGCTTATCTTTGAAATCTGAACTCAGCCTGAGTCAGCAGTGGTGGTGGATGGCCACAGCAAATTTTTCTGCCTTTTCTTTTTTTGTAATTTTTTTTTAGTGATTATTCTAAAGACATTACAATGAATATTCCTCGTAAAAAGATATACACAGTAAGTAGTATACTGACAGGGTAGCCGCAATGCTCTTAACATTTGTTACATGAGTAGGGGAAAAACAGTTACATTAAACACTACTGTTTGTAACACAATGCTATAATGTCATCAAGGCACGGGTTCCTGGACTACATATATTGCACCAACATGTTGAAGACTGAATTTTGTTAAAATCTTAATACGTAACCCACTGTCAGGCTCCGCTCCATCACTTTGTACATTTTTGATGGTGTCATACAGACAGAAAGCTATAACAATACGTCACTCAGTCTCTCACATTAAGCTAAGGGGAATCTGCGTCAGATTTTCTTCGAAATGCACAGCTGATGGACCGTGTGGCTCCCCCCCATCCTATCATTTAAAGCTAAAATACTGCACTCACCACCTCCAGAACTTCTTATTTTAAATTCTCAAGTGCCTTGCCTCAACCATACCCTCCCAATGTCCAAAGTAGTGCTGGAAGAACTCAGTGAAATTCTGACCCTTATTAAATAAGAACTGGAACATGGTGAAGTTCTGATTTATTCGGATTAGTTCTGATTTATTGATCAATATTTTGAAAAAATTGTGAAAAACTGCATAACAGTGGCCAAAGTTGCTCACATTTGACAGAGGCCCAAAGGAAATAATTTAATGGATCATTTGTATAAAAAAATTAAAGTAAAACTGCTAAATAAACAAGCATTTGTCAATGCCGAATGTTGCTTGCTTCTATGTGCTGTTTAGGTATTTGGAAGTCATTGGAGTGCAAATATTGAAAATTTGTGAACTTCTGGCGTGCGCAGGAACTCGCATAACGCTTCATCAAAACACAGTCATTGTTAGGAAATTTTTCACAAAATTTTCAACATAGCCATTTTAAGACCTCTGCTCATCGAACAGTGTCACTGTGATTTTGTTAATGTGTCCCATACATTGAGTTTGCACACCGACATGCGCCATTGTATGCGCTACATGGGCGTGAAACACGTTTTGGGCAGGATGTGAAAGACAGCTGTACTGCTCATAAGGAGGTGTGTGGTAAAATGGCAATGTTGAAAATCTGGAGTGGAAATATTGAAAATTCGCAAATCTCATGACGGCATGGGAACTGTGCAACGACACTGTAAAACAGTCATTTTTAGGAATCTTTCACCAAATTTTCAACATTGCCATTTTAAGATCTCTGCTCATGAACAGTGACACTGTGATTTTCTTAATGTGTCCCATACACTGAGTTCAAGACACCGACGCGCCATTAAAGCTACATGGGCAGAAACATGTTTTGGGCAGGATGTGAAAATGACAGCTGTACTGCTCATGAGGAGGTGTGGTAAAATGGCAATGTTGAAAATCTGGAGTGAAAATATTGAAAATTTGTGAACTTACGAGCCTGCGTAGGAACTGCACAACGCACGCTCGTAAAACAGTCATTTTTAGGAATTTTTTCACCAAATTTTCAACATAGCCATTTTAAGACCTCTGCTCATGAACAGTGTCACTGTGATTTTCTTAATTTGTCCCGTGACATTGATTTCGCGACAACGACCGCCTTATTCTGGCCAAGGCAGAAACACATTTTGGGTGAGATGAAAATGACAGCTGTACTACCTCATAAGAAGGTGTGGTAAAATGGCAATGTTGAAAATCTGGAGTAGAAAATATTGAAATTTCAAGACTTCACAGGCCCTCACAGTAAAGCGTTCATAGCCGCTACGTAAAACAGTCATTTTCGAATTTTTGACTGTACTAACATGAAACGCAGATCATCGATGTCGTTGTCATGGCGGGATTTGCGTCCGGCGGCGATTTCCAGTCACCGCGCAGAATCACCCTTCGCGGAATAACGCCATGACAGTGACATCATTCATGAGAAGGTCTCAAAACCGGCATGTTGAAAATTTGGTGCAAAATTCCCAAAAATGCCTGAGATATGCAATAAAGTTGAACCCCCATCTAGCCCATTATACAGCTTACGGCATTTCCTCAGTTGAATTCGGCTTTGAAGGTGCAGACGTGTTCCCAGTCCACCAAGATCGCCGCGCCGGAGTCCGGAGGTAAGTATGGGGTGGGGTGTGGGAGGCTGCGCGCAGGGTGGGTGCGGAGTTGTGGGAGGGGTCGGGAGGCGCGCGCAGGACCGTTTTTGTTTTATAGGTTTAAAAAAAAAAGGCGTCGTGGGGCGTTTGCCATGCTGGGTGGTCTCCCAGGCGGGCACAAGGGCGGTGGGCATCCGCTCAGCGGAGGGATTGGGCACCCCGTCGGCCAAGGACTGATTGCCACGCTGGGGTGGGCTCCCAGCGTGGCACCAACTACTGGGGATGACGCAGCTCAGCCGACAGGGATTGGGCACCCCCTCGGCTACACAGTATGTGCGGGGGCGCGCACGCCTGCGTGTGGGGGCTACGCTTCTTATCGCTGCTCACTGAAGCGTAGCTCCCCCTTTCAACTGTATGCCATTGCATTTTGGAGCGTGTCATAGACAGCTCCAAAATGCATTGGCTTACAGGGGCCACGCCTGCCAGCTCACTGACTGAATTGGAGGAGGAGGTGACACACCTCCGAAATCTCCGACGGTGGCACTATGTTTCTTGCACATGCGTGCAAGCAACATAAAAAGCAGTCTGTCACTACTAGCCCCTTCGTGGCTGGCCTATAATGGTGGCATACCATGCTCGGGTCCGTGACATGAGTGTGCTGGGAGAGACAGACAGATAAAAACAGATGGCACAAGTGATCAATCACACTGAAGTCAGGAAAATGCATTTTATTTGGGATTTCTGGGACTATTACCTTTATCATCGGCCCCCCTGCAGTCTCCCTCTCTCATCTGAACGCCACAACAAGTCAAAGATTTCTTTTGCCACCCTCTTGCCCTTGCCCTCTATACACAACCACCCTGAAGCCAGGAAAAAAATTTTTATTTGGGATTTCTGGGACTGTTACATTTATCGTAGGCCACCCTGCAGTCTCTTTCCGTCTCTCTCTCTCCCCTCTTGATGTCACCGACAAATATTTATTTTACCACTGCCCTTGTCCTGTACACACAGCTGCACTGAAGACAGTAAAAAAACATATTTGGGATTTCTGGTACGGTTACATTTGTGGGTTGCCCTGCAACTCGGGATGCCACCATCAAAATTAATTTTGCTGCCCTTGCCCTGTACATACAGCCACACTGAAACCAGGAAAAAATGTTATTTCAGATTTCAGGAACTGTTACATTTATTGTCAGCCCCTGCAGTCCTCCCGACGAGATCGTGAATAAGTGTTAACAAGTGATTGTGACTGGATGGCACAAGTCAAAGATTTATTTTGCCACCCTGCTGCCCTTGCCCCGTACAAACAGCCACACTGAAGCCAGGAAAAACATTTTTGGATTTTATGTTAACTGTAAAATTTCTCTGGGACCCCCAGTAGAGGAATACCAGATTTTGGAATGCCAAATAGAGGACATTTAGTCCCTCGCCTGATGAGCCCTTGTGCCAGACCCCGAGTAAATAGGTTTAAAGTCTCCACAGCTCATTTACAAGGAGGTCCTGGGTAGGAGAGAGTAAACAAATTATAAAAATAATAATACAACAGGCTAGAGAAGGTACATGAAGAATATTTAGCAGCTGGAAAAGAGGACATGTCCTCGTAAAAGAGGACATCTGGTAATCCTACCCCAGTAGTCTCTCCCTCTCTCTCCTCTGCATCAAGCAAGGTCAAAGATTTTGCCAGCCTGGCCTTTCTCATATACACAGTCAGCTACAAGTACACTGTTTGAGGACTAGAAAAGAAAAAAAAAAACGTTTGTTTGGGATTTTCTATAACTGTTAGCTCTCTTGGGCCCCCAGTAGTCGCTCTCTCCTCCTCTTTCCTCTGGATCTGGAATAGCACAAGTCAAAGATTTTGCCAGCCTGCCCTTTCTCGTGTACATACAGCTACACTGTCTGAGGCAAAAAAAAGAAAATAAAAACAAAAAAACAACTTTCATTTGGGATTTTCTGTAACTGTAATCTCTCTTGGGTCCCAAGTAGTCTAGTCTCTCCTCAGTCTGGATCTGGCTGAAATGGCACAAGTGAAAGATTCTGCCAACCTACCCTTGCTCAATATATAGTCACACAGTACAGTACTGCCTTAGTTTGCAAGTTAATTTTGCATCTCCCCTGGCAGCCACCACTATCTCCCCAATCCACCTTCACCCACCCCCAACGATAGGTTTTGCTCCCCCTCCTTTGTGTCACTCTCCCTTATATTTTCTGTTGTTATTGCTCCCTCCCCTCTGATATTCTGCCTTTCTGATGTTTTTTTTTTTTTGGGGGGGGGGTTGGTGGCTTTGGCATGGTCTCTGATGCTCAGCACAGCTCCCGCTCCTCCCCTCGTCTTGGGCCACGTGACGCACTCAGCACAGTTATATACTCTGAGTGCATTATGTGACCTTCTGTTGCCTGACTGGATGCCACCGTCCGCCTGTATGTGCAGACAGCATCCTCATGGCAACAAAACTAATCACTACGGACCCAGAACTGGACTTCTTCAGTGAAGTCCTTATTTATCCGGGTCTGTGGATTGTGGGTTCAATCTGTGGGTCCAGATCTCCTGCGGAACAGTCCGCCCAGCCCTAGTCCAAAGCTTAGTCCACACTAAATATAAGTGGAAAGAACACAATCTTTTAACTGCATCTTGAGTTGTCAGCTGTGGAGTCATCTGGTCCGGACTCTGCATCTTGTGCTTCAGCCTCTTTGGAGGCCCACTTGTTCTGCTTGAGTTTATCCCAAAGGCAGACTACATTCTTTTGGGTCAGAGAAGGAGAATTGTTTATTGTTAACAGTGGGATGCAGTCGGGCTGGCGGCAACAGAGCAAAAGATTATTTGTGCCATTTTTAGTTCCTTCTTTACAGTCAAAAGCTTTGTGCCATTGTCTGGTCCCAAAATCTGCTGGTCCCCCACCATCACAGATTGTCTTCTGGCTACGTTAAGCACTTTATTTTAGTCACTAACTGATAAGAAGGAAATGAGCATGGCCTGAGGGTATTCTGAGTGGGTTACTGCCTGCTGAAGGATGATACAGTATGCCTGTTCCAAAGCAACAGGCTCACACAGTTTCAGTTCTGTCGGAGGCCAAGACTCCATGAAGCCCAGGACATCCTGCCCTTTTGTTCTCTTTGGGATGCCCAGCAGCCAGAAATTTTGGGCCCTAAGTTCTCTGATGTTTCAAGTCAGAGGCACAATAAGTTGTTTTCTTGTACTAGTGACATTGTGGCGGCCAGGGCTCTGTCTGCAGTTTTGTTCATTTCAGCAGTATTAGTTTTTATTCCATTAAGAAGCTGTTCAATGGTAGTAAGTTGTGTGGTGATAGCATACAGTTTTTTGTCCACAGTGCTAATTGAAATACACAGTTGTGCTGGCTCTGTGGCACTGAGCGATGGGGCATCATTCTGGCATGCTAGTAACCCAGGATCATGCCCCAATCCTGGACATCAGGAGCGGAGGCCATCAGGGAGTCAGCTATGAGCGTCCTTTAGACGCTTCCCTTATGGGGGGGGGGTGGGTGGCTGTGTGCCACTTCAGTAGTAGCTCCTCGTGGCAGCTTGGCGGACCACACGCTGCCAAACACCCCCGCATCCAGGACGCTGTGGCGGCCACACAGAAGAGGCAGGTGAGTGGAGCCCCTGAAAACAGGGAAAACGGCTGCCTCAGAGCACTGGATGATGGCTTCAGGTAGGCTTCCCTATGCCACCTAGTTGCACAGCACACCGTTTCTGCCCCTCCCCACCACACAACTTACTACCATTGAACAGCTTCTTGATGGAACCCTTGATGGGTTAGGGGTGTGCTTGATGTATCAGTAAGCTTGGTGAGCCCTTGGGGGGTGGGGCAATAAGCAGCAACAGGGGTTGCCCAGTGTTTGGAGGAAGACCAGCATGAGAGCCCAAAGAAGTGGAGCTGTGGACAACTGGGTAAGAGCAAGCAAATAAATAAATAAAAATAGTTTAGTCACTGCTCTTTATAGTGCTTCCAGTGCTGCACCCTTTCAGTCCTCTGCTGAATGGATCCAAAAACCTTAGCCCCATCATTTGCAACCCCACAGAGTTGAACAGAGTTCTGTGAATCCTGCTAATGGACTGCTCCTTTATGACGGTTCCCCATTCCAAAACTAGTACCCGTCGACTTCTTGGAATATACACTCCTTACATATGTTAATTATTTTCAATTAGCTGCAATTATAAGGCTTTAGAAATCTTATAAGTGTCTCTCTGGCAGGAACTTCCCTTGCTGTGCTCTGCTGGATGGCTAGCTACAGTGCACCTCCCTTTCCTCTTTCTAAACAGGTTTGAAATTACAATTTCCTCCAATTCAGCACAGGACCACCTTGAAGTAATGAGTATATATAATTGTGAACTGATATAGTAAATTCACTATGTTTAGATATGGTAACTAATATTCCCCTGAAATTGGGATTTTTGGTGGGTCCACTGGCATTAAACTTAAATACTGTGCTTACAGAAAGACGAAATCAGCTGTGACTATTTCCTTGTTGTATACTTTGCAATCCTGTTTTGTTTTATTGTTGGGTTTCATATTTTAATAAGTATGTGGATGCACCTAAAGTATGTACTTCTTGATGACATCACATAGTGGGACATTTAAGAAGGGAATGTGTCCACCCTAACCACCCCCGAGAAGGGCAGGTGACCAAAGCGCTGGGGTAGTGGGTGGACAGAGGGAGTTCCTATGAATGTGAACTTTTCCGTTCTGATTTTGCACCTGCTGATGCCAAGCTTTGTATTTGCATCAATAAAATTTCTGGTGGTTACTCCCTATCTGGATTTCCATGTGCTCTTTGTTTAACTCCCCCTTGGACAAAGAGTGTAGCCCGTCTTGATTTTTGTTTGTGTGCGTTGGCTGGCTACTAAGGCTGCATCATGGCCATTGCCTGAGCACGAGCAGTTTCTGTCTGGTTAAAGCCCTGGTAAATGAAGCAGGCTTTAATGTAGTACTTTGTACTGAGGCAACGTATACAGAGTGGTTGTCGTCATAAATTTTTAATCTCACCGCAACAGCAAGAACAGAACAATGGTTCCCAGGTTGTACATGAAAATAAGCATGTATTTGTCTGGTGTGCTTACCTGGTCAATAGAAGCTAAATAAAATAAAGTTCAAAATAACAAGCTTAAAGAAGCAGTAGTGATAGCGAATACTTGCTAAAGTCTGTGTTCTTCAGCACCAGTGGGCCAAAGGAGACTGACGGCGGGAGCATGAACTGAAGCATGCTGGGGACACCCATGTTATGTAGGTCCTGATGAGGCACGATAGCGTGGGCAGCTCCAACCTGCAAAAAAATTCTTGGTGGTCCTGATGCTGACAGCTTACAGTTCCCATGATGGGGCTCAATGAAGGGAGAAATCCTCAAAAAAGATCAGCATCTTATCTACAACTTTTACACAGACAGAGAAACAATAGCAACATTCACAAATGCCTAGACCTCTTGGCTTAAACAGCTGGAATTAGAGCAGATCCAGGAAGAGTGGGGGTTATCGCACTTAATCTCTACTTCACTGCACTACAGGAAGGTTCATGGCACACCCGAAATTTTAACCATCTACTCCCCCCCCCCCCCCACAGAGACCGGGGGAAGCTAACTGCACACAGCACATATATAACACAATCTAACTGGCATTTGGTACATGACGATGCTAGTATCTGATAAGGAATGCTTTATAATACAGTAGTATGACGCAATAAAGAATGACTGTAATTAAAATGTCAAATTACTTCCCACTGACGAGGGATCTAGATGAACAAGGCAACCTGACAACAATCAGCAAATATATTAGTTGTGTTTTCAGACTATGAACAATACAGTGGAACTAGAATACAAAATGTAGTGTATCTGAATATCTATATTTAAACTATTACAGCTGTTTTAATTGTTAGTATGAATATTTCATCCCTAAGTTGTATCTGTAAAGGGACTGCCTCAGCTAGGTTTTTAGTGGAACAAAGCATTTCTGTAAAGCCCTGATGTTTTATGTTTTGAAATTTTAATAAAACTTCTGCATTCATACAAACAAACAAAAAAAAAAGGATCACTAGAAGTTTTCAAAGATTCCTCATGCCTTACCTGGAGGTAAGCCTATGTACTCTACACTGGTCTGCTATGGTTGACATTTTTTCATGAAGGTTTTAGCTTATACTAACAATAACTTCATATAAATGGTTGACAAGAACTTCTACAGTCAAAATATGCATAAAAGAAAATGAATTTGGAAAAAAAATTTGATGAATTACTTACAGCACTAATGTGCTCTTTCCTGTATCTCTGTCTGGCCTTTTTTCTGGAGGAAACAATTAATCAATTTCCTACTAAACTTACAAAAAAAAACATTGAAACAATCTGCGTCACAGCTTTGGGCAATATGCATCATAAGCCACATTATGATCAACAAACGTCAGCAAAGAGGAACTGCACCCATAACTAAGCATGAGAAATTTCCACAGACCATGTAAGTCTAAATCATTCCAGACACCCTGATTTTTACAACTAATTTCTGCTGTAACTTACCACTGCCCATCCATATGGTTTGCATTACTGCACAGGAGTAGCATACTTTTGTTTGTTTTTTCCTGAACTTTGAAAAAATATTTACTACTAGACTTTCTACACTGAAAGCATTCAGAAAATGCCAGGACTGCATGTGTACTCCAAAAAAAAAAATGAAATGAAGCATCAGTAAAACTTGATTAGCCACAGACTTCAGATGTATTGCATTCACTCCCATCCATTTCATCAGGTGCAGTTATTTCATGGTTATTTTTACCTGTACTACAATGGTAAGACACGGGAATATAAAAAACAATACTGCTTTTTTTGGGAGTACTGCTCTGGTGGTTGTGTAGACCTGCAGAAGCATTATGGGTTTTTCAAACACACATTTTAGGGGATATCTGGTACATTTTAGAGTACAGCTCTCTGACTGTTATTTTGCTCCTTGGTTAACAAACAGATTCGAAAATCTGGTTAGCCAGCCAGTGGCCAGCATTTTAACTGACTAGCAGCTACAAATATCAAGACAGGCAGAAAGCAATATGAAATAAACAAATACCAAAAATAAACAGGAAAGAAAGAAAGTTACGCAAGACCTTACCATAACAGCAGATCTTTGATATGCTCTCAGTCATCAGGTCATACCACAGGAACTTCACCGCTGTGAAGCAGGATCCGCACAGAAGATTTTCCAGCAGTACCACTGGGGCCATCCATGCCAATGTCACCTACCGACATCACCAACCCCATAAAGGCGTGAGCGTCCTGCTCCCTCCTCATTTCTTTTCCCCAAAGACTAATGGAGCAAACCCATGCCATAGAAGAACGAGGAGAGAGAAGAGTGACCAAGCAGAAATAAAAGGCTGGATACACCATGTAGCCGGTCTGAGCACAGGACCCCAAGAAGAGGGATGGAGGGAGGAAAGGCAGACCTGATGAATGAGATCCTCGCGAAGATCTACTAATACGGTAAGTTCTTATGTAACTGTTATATCTTCTTCAGGGGTAACTCAGTCATCAAGTCACACCATAGGAACGAGTCCCAAGCAGTAACAGGTGCAGCAGAACAGTCTGGGAGGAAGGCCAACCAAAGCCTGAGACAGGAGACCCCGCAGAACAGCTGTCCAAAGCCTGCTCTGGCTCTAGAAGCAACGTCCAGACTGTAATGCTTGGAGACTGTCACCAGCTGCTCCAATTCATCTGTGTGTTTGTCCCACTGGACGTGAAGGGTCCACTGGGGAACCTTCATGTGCAGGCACGCAAGAGGGACAGTTGCAATGGCCGCTGCCATGTGCCCCAGCAGCCTCAGGAATACTCTGGCTGATATTTGGCACGATGAGGAAACCAGACAAGCTTGTTCCTGAAGTCGTTCCGTCCTGTCTGGAGGCAGGAAGGCTTTGCCTTCGGAGGTGTCCAGAATTGCCTTGATGTATTGCAGCCTTTGGCTGGGCCACGGGAAGGAATTCGGGAGGTTGAGTGTAAGCCCTAGGTCTCAAAACAAAGTAAAGATGTCCGCCATGGTGCTGATCAGCTGATCCTGACATAGAGCTTCCAGGAGTCAATCATCTAGATAAGGAAAGACACAGTAGCCTTGCCTCCTGAGGACTGCAGCCACTACTGTAAGGTACTTTGTAAAGACCCGCGGAGCTGAGGACAGGCCAAAAGGTAGGGTGCGGAGTTGGTAATGGTTGCCTCGGAAGTGAAGGAATCTCCTGTGGGTCTGAAACACCAAAATGTGGAGGCACACGTCCTGTGTGTCCAGAGTGCACAGCCAGTCCTCCTGATGAAGGAGGGGGAGCAGGCCTGGATGTGTGATATCCTGAAATGTTTGTATTCTATATACTTGTTCAGGTGGCTAAGATCCAGGATGTGCCGTAGGTCCCATTTTGTTTGGGACAAGAAAAAAGTGGGAATAAAATTTCTTCCCTCTCTGATCTGGCAGAACTGGTTCTATGGCCTGCTTCAGCAAGAGCGTTTGGATCTCCTCCCAAATAAGGGAGAGGTGAGACGGAGGGTAATGGGAGTTTATGGGAGGGTTGTCTGGGGGCATCTCCATGAACTCCAGGGTATGCCCTTTCTGTATTAGATGGAAGAACCCACTGATCCGTCGTTTTGTGTTACCCCTCTAGAGAGAAAATCAACCCACCACCGCCTCTCCCAGGGATTCTGCCAGAGGAGGAGGGTCAGGAAGGGAGTCACGCGGAGCAACCGGGGACAGGCAAAGGGGGCCTGGGAGGTTTTGTGAGCTCTGGGACCCGAACCTCCTGAGGACTGAGAAGGGGCCTTACGCTTACAGGCACCTCCGGTTTGTTGACCTCAGGGCTGCTCCCCCAAGGAGCGACGAAATGGCTGGATATGGTTCTGTTTCTGATTGGATCTGTACATGGTATGTACAGATCTGACAGCTTTTCCAGAATCCTGGAGGCGAGTGATGACTTTTTCAGAGTTCCTGACAAAAAGGACTGAGCCCTTCAAATGGGTGTCCATAAAGCTCGCTTGGACGTCCAAGTAAATCTGGAGATGCGGAGCCAAGAGTAACAGTGAAGGCAGATGCCGCTGCCCTGGTTGCTGATTTGTCTAGTGCACTTACCCGGCCAACATAAACTAAATAAAAATAAATAAATCTGCTGTATCATAGGAAGAAGGTAAGACGAGGGTGCCTACATCCAATCCTTTTAAAATACATAGCAGCTCAGCTTTTTGAGGGCTATCCTGCTTAGTCTGGACTAGTTCCATGGCCTTCTCCCACAGGGCATTCTGATACTGGATCATGCTAGCTAAAAAATTTAAAGAGCGGATGGCATAGGTGGCCGAGGCATAGACCTTACTGCTGAGCTGGTCCACCTGCTTGAAGTCTTTGTCCAGAGGCTGAGAACTAAGATGCTGGCGCCTCCTGGACTGATCGGGAGCCAATGTAATAACCATGGAGTCCGCAATGGGCTGCGCTCCAAAGAAAGGCTCGTCTCGAGGAGCGTTATACAGGCAATCCACCTTCTTGGAAACAGCAGGGGTGGAAGACAGGCATTTCCAAGCAGATTCGGTGGCATCCTTGAAAGGGTCCACCAGAGGAGGAACGATCATAGGCTTGGGGTCCCTTTGATGGAGGAAAATAGCGAGACAGTGTCTCTCCATGTCCAAATTTTCAGTGTCCTGGCCCATATTGGACTGGATGTACCGCATGACCTCCATGAATGCTGGGTCATCGAAAGCCGACCTAGGGGTGTCTATGGGGTACACCGGAAGGGGAGACGATCCCATTTCGGACAACAGCGAGGAAGAAGAGGAGGAGCTCTGGTCCACCTCCCCTGAGGAGGAAGATCTAGAGGTCGAACACCGGTGCCTATGGCCAAGCAACCTACGTCGGTACCTGTCCAAGGATCTGGAGGACGAACCACAGTGTTTTCACCCATGGTGCTTATAACGACCCCTGCCAGTGTCATCTGGTTGTGGGGTGGGTTCTTTTGGTGTTGGAGTAGGCTGCCAAGGAGGAGGAGCCCAAGGCTGAGCCCCCAAGGGAAGAGGCTCCTTGGGAGGGGGTGCAGGATGTCCTTTCGGTAACAGGTTGCCCTTGACCACGGTTTCACCAGGACAAGAAAAGAGCTGAAAGGTCTGGCAGAGGATTCTGTGGTGAAGTGGGATTAGCCGGCGTCGGAGGAGGGACGTCAAACGGCCCTGGCACTGGTCCCTTAGGAGGCAGCAACTCATGTGTCTGGTCCTGAGGGTTTGGGTTGACTGGCAGAGGCGCAGCAGGCCTCTGGTTATCTGGCAGTCTGGTGGGTGTCATCAGGGCAGATGCCGGGCGTTCTGACATTGGCCGAACTGTAGTATTAGGGTCAGCCGGCGACATAGAGCAGTCAAGTGACAAAGGAATATGTGTCGCCAGGGTCAATGCTGGGGTAGCTGGCATCAACTGGACAAGCGTGGACTGATGCCAGTCAGAAGCAGCAGCCCGCATTGACTTGGAAGAAGCCTGTCGAGGGAAGCTAACTCCCGGCTGGGGCAGAGGCATCACCCTCCCGCGGGGGAGGCGAGCTCATGTCCTTGGCGTCATTGGGTGGCATCAGCCCGTGAGCCAACACAGCAGAAGCCGAGGCCAAGTGGATAGCGGGGAAGGACCCACCACCCAAAGAAGATCCAGCCAAGCCATCTGGCTGAGAGTCCACAGACTGGTGGAAGGGCCTGAGCATCAGGGGCTGGGAAGCCAAGGAAGGAGTCCCCGACCCCAAAGAACCACTGCCCAATGTCTGGATGAGGACATATGGTTTGACCACGGGAAGCCCGGAAGAAAAGAAGGCCATTGTGGAAGCCGAGACTGAACTCCTGCGAGAGGATGACCCAGAGTTGGTCGCCTTCAAATTAGGGGACCAGGAACAAGAGGTTGACCGGGGATTGTCCTTATGTTTCTCCCAGTGTTTATGCTTTCCATCCAGCTTTTTCTCCCAGGGAGAAGATGCAGTGGTGGAGGACCCAGAAATCGGCGAGGAAGAGGAACTTTTTCCTTGGATTTGTTTCTCCATCGCTATCACTTTCTTTTCAAGCAAGAAGCTTTTCAGGGCCTTCTGGTGGCAGACCCTAGTCCTCTGGCTGAACTTGAAACAGTGCTGAGAGGCCTCTGTATCGTGGTCTGGGCCTAGGCAAAAGAGGCAGAGAACGTGGCCATCCTTCAATGGGATCTGTTTGCCGCAAGGACACTTGGATCGCTGTAGTTCCACTGACGAGGCTGGAGAAGACGACATGCAGAGAAAATCTAGGAAAATCTGATTTGGGAAAGAAAATAAGAAAGCGCATATGATCACGAAAAAATAGCGGTTGACTAGAGCAAAAGGTGTCCATGAGGCCGATGTGCGTGGGTTGACAGCAGAAAAAAGAAGTGAGGTTGGGGTGGGGGACCGTCCTTTTTATACCACTGGCCAATGCTGGGCCGATGTCAGGGGGTGGTTCCCTGCTATAAACTGCTAGCTAGATGTTTTCTGTGGGGCCCTGCCACCTGCCAACTTCAGTCCTTATGGTGTAGCCTGCTGCAAGAGCTCCCCTTCGAAGTGGGATCTTAGGATTTGTGCACAAAGACACCCTGTCTTTGTAAAAAAATCAAATAAGGCTTCTCACACCAGAGCCTGAAGACTGGAAATCCTTCGAGCAAAAGTACAAGCAACCAAAAATAATGCTTTCTAAGAAAGAAAGTGTAGCTGACAAGTCATGGGTAGCTGAAATGCAGACAGGGTTAATTTCTCCAAAACAAAATTTAAATCCCAAGCCAGGAAAAGGGAATGGATTGGAGGTTTCAGGAGCAGAATGCTCCTGGGAAAGGTACAGGACACATCTAACTGAGCCACGGTAAACCACCTATGGCCTTGTGAAGGGCAGAAACAGCCGAAATGTGCACTTGAGGGAGGCGTACTGGAGGCCCGAGTCCGACAGTGAGATAAAGTAGTCCAGAATCTGGCTCACCAGACAGGTAAAAGGGTCCAATTGATGTTTGGCAGACCAGATAGAAAACCTCTTCAACTTCATGACATATGTGGCTCTAGTGGAAGGTTTTCAAGACACCTCGAGGACACCTGCTACTCTCTGAGACACTCCAAACTGGGCGATGGCTACGTCCTCGGGAGCCAGGCATGCAGGTGAAGGGACTTGAGGTTCGGATGGACCAGGGTCCCCTGAGCCTGCGTCAGTAGATCCCTTCAAAGGGGCAGAGGCACCGGAGGTTCCGCTAACTGTTGGAGTAATGGAAACCATATCTGTCATGGCGAAAAGGTGTGACCAGGATCATGCTGGCCCCTTCCAACTGCAGCCTGATTAGCGCCCTCTGAATTAGAGGAAATGGAGGGAGGGCATAAAGGAGCCTCCCACTCTGTGAAAAGGACAATGAGTCTTGCCAGAAAATTCCAGGCCCTGGATCTAGTGAGCAGAAACTGGACAATTCTGCATTGAGTGGGGATAAAAAAAAGGTCCAACTATGGATGACCCCCATCTGGCGAACAAATCTTCAGTGACAGATGAGAGAAGCTCCCATTCGTGCATGCTGGATTGGGTCCAACTGAGGCTGTCCACCAGGGTGTTCAGCACATCTGTGACATGGACTGCAGAGAGAACCAGACTGTGGTCCAATGCCCAGTACCAGACTCTCTTGGCCTCCCTGCACAGGGGATACAGATGTGTTCCCCCTTGCTTGCTGATGTAGCAGACAACACTGAGACTGTAACTATATCAACAGATTACCTGGAAGGAGATGGTTCTGAAAGGCCTGCATGGCATACAGGACGGCCCACATCTCCAGAATGCTGCTGTGCAAAAACGTCTTGATCTGTGACCATGCCCCCAGAGTCTGAAAAGGACCCAGGTGTGCACCCCAGCCCAACCTGAAGGCATCTGCGGTGAGGATCTGGAATGGGACCCCTCGCAACATTGTTCTGGAGGTCCAGCCACCACTGGAGCACACTGTGGAATGGGGAGACCACCAGCACTAGCTGCTCCAGGTCATCCGTGCATTGGTCCCACTGTACTTGGGGAGTCCAACAGAGCATCCGTACGTGCAGTTGGGCCAGGGGGACTGTGGCAACAGCCAAGGCCATGAGCCATAATGGCCTCAAGTACACCCGTGCAGGAACATAATAGCTCTGAACGACAACGTGAGCCTGGGAAATGAGGCACTCTGCCCTGTATTGGGGTCAGGAAGGCCCTTCTCTGACCGAATCCAGGACTGCCCCTATGTACTGCAGCCTCTGAGATGGAATCAGTACAGACCTGGGCAGACTAACAGTGATGCCCAGGGAGACAAACATCTGAAGGTTCCTCTCCAGGGTCCGGAGGAGCTGATCTCTGGATGGAGCTTTGAGGAGCCAGTCATCCAGGTAGGGGAAAGCATACAGGCCTTCTCTCCAAAGGGCAGAAGCTACTGCTGCTAAGCATTTTGTGAAGACCCGTTGGGCAGAAGATAAGCCAAAGGGCAATACTCTGAATTGGTAATGCTTACCAATAAAAAGAAACTGGAGAAATGTGCAGAGGACACACCCAGATATGTAGGTAAGTGTCGTGCATATCCAGGAAGCACAGCCAATCATCCTACTTGAGTTAGGGGCCGCAGGCTCGGCAGAGTGACCATGTGGAAATTTTTGTACTGAATGTTTGTTTGTTTATTCGCTTAACGGGTAAGCACACTGGAAACAAGTTCCTTTTACAGGTATGACCCACATATACTACATACAAACAATACATAGTCAAGCATACATATACAATACAACAAATTGCAGACATAAAATGTCTTTGTTACAAAAATTAAATCATAAAAAACATTTACAGTTAAACTGGAATTCAAAATACATCCTTAGTGCATCAGCAAACTTTTTAGCAGAACATAGCCACCTAATGTCATAAGGAATTTCATTCCAGAGAGATGCAGCAATATAAGCAAAGGACCTTTGCCCACTTTTAGTTTTCATGAATGGAATCTCAAAAAACCTGCTATCTGATCTATATCTAGAATAATGACCATCATTATACGGCCTCAAAAATTTAGAGATATTATGTGGGATCCCAGAGTCTACAATTCTATATATAAACTTAACCACACAGTATTGAAAATTTAATGAGACAGGTAACCAGCCCATTTCTTTCAGAATCACACAATGATGAGATGATTTAGGACAATTTAAAGCAAACTTGGCTATCAAGCAAAGTAGGGTGGATTTCTTTGGGATCACTGTCACAGAAGCAGTATCAGTAATTATGGCTGCATAGTTCACAATGGGAGCTAAACTGTGTTTGGAAATAGCTAACCTTGACTCAGGAATAAGAAATGAACGAATTCTATACAAAGGAGCCAATCTACAATGAATTCTTGAAGTAACCCTCAAAAAATGAGGTTCGTAACTTAAATGTGAATCTAACAATACTCCAAGATATTGAAATTTATCTACGTGATCAAACAATACTCCATCAAGAGATTTAACTTCCAATTTATTAACCTCAGATCTCAATCTAGAAGAAGTTCCAAAAACCATCACCTTTGTCTTAGATCTATTTAAGAGTAACTTATAGGCCATAAGTGAAGACTGGAAATTACACATTTCCTCTGTTAAGGAAACACCTAGGTCTCCAACAGATGAACCCTGCATGTAAATTACTGCATCATCAGCATAAAGGGTTAAAGAAGCATTGTTAGTCACACTCACTAATTAATCAAAAAACAAAGAAAACGAAAGACTGAGGTCCTTGAGATCAATAATAGGCCTCAGATCTTCTGTTCTTTTGAGGACCAGCAAAAACCTGGAGTAGAATACTCTATTCTTCTGGCACCTGGGCAGTGGCTCAATGGCCATTTTCCACAAAAGGGACTGTACCTTCTCCCGGAGAATTGTTAGGTGCCAGATGGGGTGCACCCCAGGGTCCTTAAAGAACTAAGAGAGGTGGTGGCTGAACCTCTGGCTAGCCTGTTTAGCCGATCACTGGAAACAGGGGAGGTACCCAAAGACTGGAGGACAGCAGATGTAGTCCCCTTATACAAAAGTGGGAACAAAGAGGAAGCAGGGAACTACAGACCAGTCAGCCTCACCTCGGTAGTGGGGAAGATCATGGAAGCACTACTGAAGGAGAGCCTGGTGGAACATCTGGTTGTCAATGGACTACAGGACCCAAGGCAGCATGGTTTCACCAGGGGGAGGTCATGTCAGACCAACCTCGTTTAATTTTTTGACTGGCTGATTAGGGAGGTGGATCAGGGGAGGGCAGTGGACATGGCCAATCTGGACTTCGGCAAGGCCTTTGACATTGTGCCACATAGAAAACTATTACACAAACTGGGGAATATGGGTGTGGGCAGGACAGTAGTGTGGTGGGTAGGTAACTGGCTAGGTGGCAGGACACAGAGGGTGGTGGTAAATAGCTGTCACTCCACAGAGGAAGCGACCAGTGGGGTACCACAGGGATCAGTGCTGGACGGTACTATTCAACATCTTCATCAGTGACATTGCGCTGGACCTAGAAGGCAGAATTTCACTGTTAGCTGATGACACAAAGCTCTGTAACAGAGTAGACACACCAGAGGGTGTAGACAGAATGAGAAGGGACCTGCAGAAACCTGAAGAATGGTCAGGGGTTTGGCAGTTGAAATTCAATGCAAAGAAGTGCAAGATAATGCATATGGGGCAAAAAAATACTGGCACAATATATCAGTTGGGGGGTGAGGATATAGCATGCACCAAGCAGGAAAGGGATCTTGGGGTTATCATCTCTAAAGACCTCAAGGTAGGGAAACAGTGTGACAAGGCAGCAGGTAAAGCAAATAGGATGCTGGGATGTATAGGCAGGGGCATCACCAGCAGGAAAAGGGAGGTCATAATTCCACTATACAAGACACTAGTGAGGCCCCACCTGGAGTACAGTGTACAGTTCTGGAGACCATACCTACGTAAGGAATAGTACAGGGTAGAGAAGGTTCAGAGGAGGGCAACAAAGATGGTGCATGGATTGCATCACAAGTCCTATGAAGACAGGTTGAAGGAACTGAACATGTACTCCCTGGAGGAGAGGAGGGAGAGAGGGGATACGATAGAGACATACAAGTATCTTACAGGGAGGAACAGGGTGCAGGAATACACTATTTTTAAGCGAAAAAAGATGTTCCAGGACTAGAGGGCATGGGATGAAGTTGGAGGAGGGATTCAGAGGAAGCGTGAGGAAGAATTTCTTCACAGAAGCGGGTGGTGGACAAGTGGAACACCTGCTAGAGGAAGTGGTGGGCACTGAAACAATCACGGATTTAAGAATGCATGGGATAGACATAAAAGGAATTCTGGAGGTTAGGGGTAAGGGGCAACAGACTTCTAGGAAAACATAAACTGAACTTACAAGCTCAAATGGGCAGACTGGGTGGGCCATAGGCCCTTATCTGCAGACACTGTCTATGTATCTACGTAGGTGGGCCGGGGGATAGGGCTGATCAGTCACCCGAGTCCCTCTGCAGCAGGACTCAAGGAGGAGAAGCGTATAGGCAAGGCAGAGGAGGCTTTCCTTTTGCCCTGGGGAAGGTAACCTTGCAAAAGGGTGGGCGTTGTCTGCTCCTAGGCTGAGTGTAGTAAGCGAATACACAGATTTAATAGCCTACCAAATGCCTTTAAGTCATTAATGATGTCCTGGACATCTGGCCCAACTAATTTAGAGCCACTGAAGGGGGCATTCTGCACCTTCTGTTAGACATCTGCTGCAAATCCCAAGGCAAATGCCTGTAGCAGCTGCCCTGGCACCAGTGTTGGAAATGTCAAACAAGGCCATGAGGAGATGCTTACTCATATCCTCGGCAGCCTGCATGGATTCGAGAACCTCCTGTTGCTGGGAAAATTCTGGGAGGGCTTGGGCAGCTGCCTTGCCCTTCCCCCAGGTGGTGTTTTGGTATCTGACCATATACGATAGTTAGCAATCCAAAGTCCCAAGGTGGAGAAGGCACAAACCCTCTTGACCCAAAGGTCAATCCGCCTGGATTCCTTATCAGGGAGGAGGGAGCCAAGGTACTTGGGCACATTGGACTTGTCATGTGCTGTTTTAATGACCACAAAATCGGTTTTAGGTGGGGCAGCATAATAAGACAGGCCCTGAGGGGCATGATAGAAATCTGCCCTGTGGGGCATGGCAGGAACCATGTCTGGACGGCAGGGGTGTGCAAATACCATTGCCCTCTGTCTGGGGCAAGTAAATTTCATTGAAGGGCAAGTACCAAAACAGAAGCTAATTTTATTGTAATAGGGGTGAGTGAAAATTCAGCTATAGTCATGGCTGGGCAAGTAATAAAAGTTTTGATTTGAACACCACTTCTGGACAGTACCAAGCCACAGTAGTGGCATTCCATAGGGCTGGAAGGATAGGAGGAATGATCTTAGGGGGAGATTATGGAATCTCCAAGAAGTCCACCACGTCACTCCTGGTGGCATGGTGCATCCTCCTCCTCCTCAGTATGGAAGCCCATAGCTGAGAATAGCTTCTTCATCACATTAAAAAAGATAGAATCTTCAGCAGGGGACCTGGGAGTATGTTTAACAGAGTCCTCACTCGCTGAAGAAGCAGTGGACCTATCTGAGGAAAGAAGTTCCTCCTCCTCTTCTTCAAGGAGAATAAGGTCAGGATGGTACTCTTCTTCAACATCGACCTGCTCCAACTTGGGATCTGAATAAATCCTATGAAGCAAGGATCGAGGAGGCTGAACTGATGACGACGGGGCGTTTGACGGCTCCCGGGACCCAGGCATGTTTAACCCAAGTGGTGCACTAGGGTTGTAGTGATCTGGGTTAAAATTATGTTAAGGTCAATGGCAGGAGAAGGATACGTCGACAGTGGAGGGGTGGTTGGCACAGGGCATGATGAACCATCCATCGAGATCTGAGAGCCTGAGGGCCCTGATGTCTGAGGGCCTAGAGGAGTATCAGGCCGCAGAGGGGCAGGTGTCGATGACCCTAGGGTCAATGGATAGGGGGCCTACGACCCAAGAGTCGATGACCTGCCTCCCGGAGAAGCAAGAGGAGGTGAAGTCGGTGTGGGCCTGGTAGAAGCAGAGGCCTGGACAGCAAATGATGTTGGTGTGGCCACAACAGACGAACCTCCCTTGGAGGAAGAAGAAGAGGCCACCGAGGAGCAGGAGCACTGCCGAGGGTGGGGGGCAGTCCGGTTTGCAATCTTTATGGTGAGCGTCCCCCCTCCCAGGACTTGACTCGGGCATTCGAGGCCTGGGAGTTTGATGAACCCACCGGCGACTGAGAAGGAGCAACCCCAGAGGACCCTTGCCCAGAACTGGCTACCCGCTGCTCCATGAGGAATTTCTTCAAAGCCTTGCTGCATCGCCTAAGGGTTGTCTGGTTAAATTTCTGGCAGAGCTCAGAGAGACATAGTGGTCAGGCCCATGACAGCAGACACAGAGCTTGTGATCATCTGAAGAGGAAATCTTCTTTCTGCAGCAGCAGCGACGGAACGGAGAAGCGGAAGGAGTAACTCATGACATAAACAAGGTAAACGAATCGCTCATTAAAACAGATTCTGAGTAGTAAAGACAAAATCATGGGGAAAAAAGGCACAAACTGCATCAGAGCTTCTGAAGAGACGCATGCGAGCAGAGTCGACGGCGGTAAGAACTGAGGGAGCAGGGCCGGTGACATTGGCAGGTGATGTTGGCATGGGCAGTTCCAGTGGTACTGTTGGAAAATCCTGCATGTGGATCCTGCTTCACCAACGGTGAAGTTCCTATGGTGTGACCTGCTGACCAAGACACACCCAGAAAAGATATGAAAATTAAGTACTCACCGTAATTCTTGATCTTCCAGAATATCTTCACCATTTATTCCCACTTATGGGTCTGTGCCAGAGGCACAAGGACCCCGCGAGAGCAAAGTCTTCAGCAGCCTACAGCTAGGGGTCCGAAGCTGGTGACGCCACTGCCCACGAGATATACTTATGATGTGGCGCTTGCAGACTGGCCAGTAACTGACCCCCCCCCTTCCTCACTTCAGTAAGCCAGAAGGGGAAAGAGAGAGAGAGAGAGAGAAAAAGAAAGGGGGGCTGCAAAAGCCCAAAGGGATAGGAAAAGGATATAGAATATCAAATCATAAAAAGAATAAAACCCGACTACCATATTAAAGAGGTGGGTGGGAGGAGGGCCTAGGTAGTGGGTTTGAGGACAAAGCCTTGAGCCATCTGGGTAGAAAGAACTAATATGTATAAAAGGCAGATACAAAACAAGAGCTGGAGCAAAAATATCTGAACGAGTACTCACAAACAGTAGACAGTTCTGGTTACTCAGTCACCACTCAGAGGAAAAGTAACAGCTCCGTAGCTTCAGGATAAAAAAAAAAACTCTATTGTTCAAAGCTAGCAGTGCAGATGCAGTTCATTTTTTCACACCTGACATGCATTTTCTCAATGCTGATAGGGTGGTGAAAAGCAGTACCTTTTAAGACACTCAAATAAAGTGAGTGACACTACACAAATCATAATGAAATCAATAAATATATTTATTTTTATTTATTTCTCGAATTAACACCTTTGAGCTGAAAGCGCTTTACATAGTTTCCACATCAGAAAATATTACAAAGCAAAGAACGCTGGTGACGCCTCCAGATACGTATTACAAAGATTATAGGATAAACACAAGATAAATCATAATTAACTTGAACTAAAGAGTGCAAGTGTGTATGGCACTGTATGCTATATGCCAGGTTACTAAGTGCATATTCAAACATTGGGAGACAAATGGAGACTGTGTCTAATACAAGGGAGAATAAAGAATCGACCCAGGGGGCCTAGTAATGTAGGGTGGAAATAAGAGACGGACTATGAGACAGACAACTACTTCAATAGAACAAAGGATCAGCCCATAGGGCCTAGTCAGTAGAGGGGAATGTAAGTAAATTGGGGGAGGGTGTGAGGGAAGATGGGAAGACATGGAGGAAGCGGGTAGAGGGGTGAGATGGGGAGGAGTTTAATGGGGCCACCAAGAAAGAGGTAAAGTCAGCGAGTTTTTAGTGCAACAATATGAGAATAGGACACATTAGTGGAAGTAGTCACAGCTAGAATCTGACACAAATTGTTGTCTATGCTTACGTTTAAATGAGACCAGAGTTGGTGCAGAAGATATAGAAACACAGAAACACAGAATTTGACAGCAGATAAGGACCGCTTGGCCCACCTAGTCTGTCCATTTCCCTACCTGACGGATAAGCTGCAGATTCTAGTTAATCAACAGCTTACTTCCTCCTGCCCTCCACTAGAATTGCCTTATGCCTGTCCCATGCATTCTTGAATTCTCCCACTGTTCCTGACTCCACAACCTCCTCAGGAAGGCTGTTCCATGCATCCACAACTCTCTCTGTGAAAAAATACTTTCTAACATTACCTCTGAGTCATCCCCCATCTTCAAATTGTGCCCCCTTGTTCTTGCACATCTCTTCTTCTGATAGATACTACCCTCTTGTACCTTGTTAATTCCCTTGAGATACTTGAAAGTTTCTATCATGTCCCCCCCACCCCCACCTTTTCTCAAGGGTATACATATTAAGCTGCTTTAGTCTCTCCTCGTATGTCTTCTGGTGCAGACCTTGCACCATTTTGGTTGCCCTCCTCTGAACAGCCTCCACTTTATGTCTTTGCGGGGATGGGGTCTCCAGAATTGCACGCAGTACTCAGTATGTCAGAAGGAAGAGAATTAAACCAGGATGGAACTCAGTGGGCGAAGATCTCTGGCCTTGGGAAGTGAGACAATGGGGAACCTTGAAGAACTGGCTATCAGAGCTACTAGTATGACAAGGGTTGATGCAAGGGATGATAAGCTTCTGGACCCTAGGGGGCATCAGACCTAAGCTTACTTTTTTTGCCAGCAGACAGGTTTGGTAAGTAAGTCTGCCACTGAACTGGAGCAAGCTGCCTGTGCATACAGGTCGCAGGCGTGAGTCAGTCGCGCAGCACCTGTCAGAAGCCGTCAAGCTTTGTTTAGAGCCATTTTAATGCGACAAAGAGACGTGTCTATGGCCAACCCATAGATAACCAGCCCGTAGTCAACAAGTGGGACCACTGAGCTGTATATAGCTAAACTAAGGGCTTCCGTGGTCAAACTTTGTGCCTATGGAACAGACCAATACGCATATTGACTGCTTTGGCAGTGTTTACAATGTGTGTGGCATACAACAGTGTGCTGTCTACTGTAATCCCCTAGTATTTAAAATGCTATACTGGCTCTAGGGAAGAGCCCATGTCATTAGTAATGGAGAGAGGGAAGTATCTGCATTTGCTTTGAGAACCGGTGATCAACATAGTTTTTGTCTCTTTGTAATTCATTATTATTTTGTGATCACTGAAGCATCTTTCTCGTCAGCAAAGCTTCGTTGAAGTTGGTTCTCAAAACCCTTGGGGCCAGAATCACTGGTGAAGAGAACAGCATCGTCTCTATAAAGAAGGATGCGACCCTGGAAAGAGTGAGGTAAATTATTCGGTAAAACACTGACAGGAGTTGGCCCAGGATGGACCATTGTGGGACTCCTGAGAGGACAGGTCTACTGTCGGAGAAGACATTTCCCATCTTCACCTGCTGTGAATGGTTATGCAGGTAACTTCTAAACCAAGCTACAGTATCATGGGATAGACCGATGGCAGTGAGTTGGTCAGTCAAGGGGACATGATTTACCGTGTCAAAAGCTATGATTAAATCAATGAATGCCACACCAACAAGATGACCTTGGTTAAAGGATTTATGGCCATGGTGGTGGTGGTGTGTCCAATCCTAAACCTGTGTTGCTGGGGGCACTGCAATTGATATTTTTCCAATATTCTACCAGCTGGATGGCAATTATTCTCTCCAGGGCTTTCGGAAGCGGAGGGAGGATGGAAACTGGTCTGTACTTCCCATGAATGGCGTAATCCCCACTCTTTTGGACAAGTGTCACTACAGCAGATTTCCACTTTTGAGGGAATTGAGAGTACATAAGAGATAAGTTGATTATATGGGTTAGGGTGCCAGGATTTCTTCCAAGGTAAGGGCAACAAATTTAAGATCAAGGGTATCACTGCTGAATCTCACTTTCCCTAGCACCTAAAGAAGATACTTCCTGGCTTCACCTACCATGATGAGACAAACAGAATGGTGGGTGCGTAGAGAGCTGATCAGGTTTACCAAGGCAATCACTTGTAGTGGATGGGCAGAAGTAGTTTTGGGAGGGGGAGACACACCACTGAGATCAGTAAATGCGTTATTGAAAGTGTTCGCAATACTTTTAGGGTCAAGGGAAGGGGCATCATCTATATTAAGCATGAAGGGGGCTGATTTGGGGTCCTTCCCACTGACGTCTTTTAAGATTACTCCAAAACTGTCTGCCATTGCTCCAGGTGTGAGAGGGGGTTTCTTTATAGTACTGGCTTTTTACTGTGCAGATAGTCCTGGTACAGTCATTTCTGGCTTTTTTATAGTTCTGGATGTCAGACTGTTTACCCGAGGCCCAAACCCAGTGCCAGAGATCGTCCCCGGATATCAAGAGTGCAATAATGTCAGGAGATGGCCAGGGATTATGCTGGCCTTTGATTTTCCGTTTTTTAAAATGAGCATGCTTGTCACACGCAGCATTTAACTGGTAGACGAATTGATCAAGCACAAAGTCGACATCACAGGTAGAGTAGGCTACTGACCAGTCCATGTGATGAAGATCTGTTTTCAGTAACTCGAGATGACCACAAATAAGGACCCTATTAGTTATTGTTCTGGCAGGGGGTTTGGAGAACTTGTTTGATCAACAAAATTAGACAGGGGAGTGGTCACTAACAGCATCCGGGAGAACAGTAATGTGATATGTGCTCAGGGCGGTTTGACAGTACCCAGTCCAATAAGACACTTGTGCCGGTCCTGTGGTTCATTCTTAAAGGTAACTCAACAAGCTGGGCGAAATGAACTGCTGCGACTGCATCCTTGAAGGAGCTGGTTTCAGGGGACAGCCAACTGGCACTGAAGTCTCCAAGCAGTATGATTTCTGAGTTTAGACTCAGACTGCCTAAACAACCCAAGAGCGAGTCAAACCCGGGGGCCGTATACCTGGGCAAGATATATATCTGATAAGACAGTGATGGCTTTATTGTGCGCACCAAGGAGCACTTTAATAGCAACTGATGCATGTTTTCCCCAGTGCTAGGCAGCGGCAGGATGAGACCCTGTAGGTTATCCCCTCAGGTAGATCGTACAGCCTCCACCTCTCTTAGATAGCCTGTCCTGTCTAAAAACCATGTAACCAGGTATCAAAATGGAAGTGTCTGATATTTTGGGTGAAAGCCAGGTTTCAACTACGGACAGAACATCAGGGTTGTACTGTGAGACCCAAGCGTGCAGATTGTTAATTTTAGTAAGGAGACTGCAGATGCTGATTGAGCCAAGAGTAAGCAACCCCGTTTTCTTTTGGCAAGTGTCTTGCTTTAGAGGAGGGCCAGGGTTGGGGTGGATGTTGCCAGAGAGCAGCAGTAACAGCAGGGCTAACCTATGCAGATATTCCTTTAAATACTTGTTACTGATTTTGTGCCACCTTCTCTGGGTACGACGCACATTCCATTTTTCCTGCAGGATGAAGAACCAAGGAAAGGTTGACCGGGGGAGTTGCCAGGTGGGGCAGATTTCCAGCAACAGGGCCGTGAATGTCCCCATGCATTTTAGGTACAGCATCGACAAAGCCGAAGACTGAGGTAATGGTACAGTAAGCAGAGAGGAAGTCGCTACCCAAGTAGGCTGAGCAGGTATTAACACCTGATCATTAGCAAGCCCTGATAGTGTTGGCAGTGCGAGCAGCACTATGCCTATGTGTTACAGGTTATCTATAGGAGACACTGTTATGCAGTGGATGGGAAAGAGTAACTGTGTGCAGCTCCTTGTAAGAGGATGAGTGCAGGGAGGGTTGAAAAGCGTACACAAGACAGCAGAAGAAACTATGCGAGGCACCTAAGAATAATGAAGCTGGGCAGGTGTAAGGCTCCGAGAGACAGACAGAGAGAGAGAGAGAGAGAGAGGGGCCAATTGGGAGGTGCCATGGCAAAGGAATTGTAGCAGTCCCTTTAAGGGGAAGGCCTACCAGAGGCAATCACCAGTCAGGAGAGAAGAGAAAAGGGGCAGACTGTTGTGGTGGGGTAAGAGTATTTAATAGAGGCCAGGGGTGGGCAGGTGGGAGAAAATTTCAAATACAGGAAAGAGTGCTGAACCTTTAGCGCCACAGATTTAGAGGTTAAGGACAGTGGGAGAGCAATACAGGCAAGCAGATGCCTCCAAAAAGGAAAATAGACTACAGGCTAAAACATGTACACAAATACAATTTGAAGCTCACCAAAGCACACAAAAGATACTAAAAAGAAGGGTAAAAGGAAGGAAGGAAAGAGGGAAGGGGCGGATGGATGCCCATTATCTAGATTCCCACCCCTCACCGAGTCATACAATCTCTCTATCATTACTCAGTGAGGGGTGGGAATGTAGATAATACGTCGCTACAGAGAGAGTCCTTCTGGCAATATAAATTGAAATCATACATTCCTCCTGGTCTAAATTAGTTTTTCCAACTCTCTCATCTGCATTAGCTCTCCATTTGCAGCACATGTTATATATTTATCAGAGTACAGGAATCTCTCTCTCTCTCTGTAGCAACTATTATCTATACTCCCACCCCTTACTGAGTAATGATGGACTGTATGACTCAGTGAGGGGTGGGAATCTAAATAATAGGCATCCATCCATTCCTTTTCCCTGTTCTTCCTTTTACCCTTATTTTTATGTTCACTGCGCATGTGCAAGGAACATCTTGCTATGAGAGATCACTTCTGAGGGGTGTGTCACTGCCGAGCCCACTGCAGTTCACAAAAGAATGGGTTCGGCAGTCTACACTGTTATTCCACGGTCCAGCAACCCTGGTGGTGCCCCCACCTCGCAGGCAGCAACTTATATATGCATATGTACTTGCCATAGGGCGAAGATACTTATCATATAAGCATAAGTGTCAGGATACGTGTTCTGTTATGTTCCACTATGTTTTATTGATATATATTAGTCATGAGAAATGCTTTTTGCTCTGTTTCTACTATATTTCTATATGTAAGACAACAGTGCCATCTTTACTAATTGTGCATCATTACAACGGACTTTGGAGATGAGTACCTTCATTGTACCGTTATCCGCTAGGAATGTAACTTTTTACAGTACTTAGGACAGTTGTACCACCTGTTTTTGTCCAATTATATAAATTTTATGTATCTTCCTTAACAGTTACCATAGTAATCATCAGGATATATGACCCTTTTTGTAACATGTAGATTCTCTGAAAATGAGAGACTGTCTGCATTACCTGGGTAAGGGAACGAAAAAATTACTCACCTTAGTAATGTTGTTTCTTCTAATGGAGTCTTGCTGTATTCTGACTACTTGCAGTGATCTCCAACCTTTGAACTGCCCCGGAGAGGAAAGAGTTAACTTTCCATGCAAAGCATGGAACGCTGAGCTCAAGCTCGGTTGAAGCCTCTGTCTGCTGTTGTTTGAACCCCAACCACCAGATCTTTATGAGCTATACTCACTGAGCGTTCTGTGTGGAAACTGTAAACTAACACTAGCCATCTGGCAACTAAATTTAATAAAGAGGGTTTTTTTTTTTTGGTTTCAAAGCAAAGACTCAAGTCAGGAAACCCAAAAAACACAACACACACCCAAAATACAGGAGGGTGAGAAAAAAGGGGGCACCTCTAGGTGCCAACACTGCTCCTGCCCACCCAAATCCCCAAAACCAGGTTCTGAGAGGGGAGGCAGGGGGGAAGTCAGAATACAGGAAGAATCCATTAGAAGAAAACATTATTAAGGTGAGTAATTTTTTCTTCAAACAACATGAATTCTTGCTGTATTCTGACTACTTGCAGACTACCAAGCAGTACCTCCATGGAGGAGGGACAGAACCTACTTTGGAAATAGGCTCTGAAGTACTGCTGTGCCAAACCAAGCATCACTCCTAGCCTAGATATCCAGAGAGTAATGCTTGGTGAAAGTATGGACTGTTTTCCAGGTGGCTGCTTGACATATCTCTAAGACAGGAATATCCCTGGCAGCAGCCAGGGAAGCAGCTGTACCTCTAGTAGAGTGAGCCCTCAGGCCTGAGGGTGGAGTCCTACCCAATTTTTCATAGCAGAATTGTATACAAGAGACAATCCACCTGGCAACAGATCTTTTAGTGGCAGGTTTTCCCTTACCGACCTCACCATAAGTGAGGAACAATTGGAGGGAGTCAAATCTGTGACCCTTGGTGCGCTCTACATAGTAGCTAAGGGCCCTTTTCACATCCAGGCTGTGCAGCCTCCTCTCTCCAGAGGAGGAATGGTCAGTGAAGAAAACAGGAAGAGACATAAGACTGGTTAAGGTGGAAATCTGAGACCACCTTAGGCAAAAATGTCCTATTAGTTCTTAGGACCACCTTATCTCTATAACAAGAGATAAAACCAGGCCCCACTGACAGGGCCTGTAACTCACTGATGCGTCTGGCAGAGGTAATGGCTACCAACAACACAGTTTTCCAAGTCAAGTACTTAAGTTCTGCAAAGGACAAAGGCTCAAAAGGGGGTTGCATAAGCTGAGCAATGCAAACATTTAGGTCCCAAGAAGGAGCAGGGTCCCTGAAGGGGGGATTGGTGTGCAACAATCCCTTGAAGAATTTACAAAATACAGGATGAGCTGAAAGAGAAGAGGGCTTACCTACTGACAAAAAAGCAGAAACAGCTGCTAAATGTACTCTGAGTGTAGCTGGTCTGAGTCCCAAGCTATTGAGGTGAACCATATAGTCCAGGACTGTAGGCAACCCAGCAGACTCTGGAGAAATATGCTTACCAGAGCACCAAATAGTGAACCTCTTCCATTTGGAGTTGTAAGTCTTTCTGGTGGAAGGCTTTCGAGAAGCCTTTAGAATATCCAAAACTCCTTGAGAGAGATGCAGATCCTCCTCCGCCGGTTCATAAAATTCTTCTAAAGTATAATCCGGAACCTGGGGAACCAACCGAACCGAGTCCCTGACCGATGGTGCCGGTTAGGTCGGAACCGAGGTTAGCGACTGAACAATCCTTATCACTTTGGCTATTTCATCAGCGGTCGGAGAGAGAACCTGTGGATCCGAACCGGCTGACTTATCCCTTCTTTTTCTTTTAACCAGAACCGACTCTTCAGAATCGGTTCTCCTTTTACCTGAAGAAGTTTCGCCCTGGTCAGAGCGCACTCTTTCTGGTTTGGTCGGAACCGAACCAGGCTGGCCATCTGGGTCAGCGGACTTCTCGGCCTCCCTTTCCCTCAGTCTACCTACTCTCTTATCCAGGGAAGCTTTGGGAAAACTTTTACAAATTTGGCAGTCTGAATCGAGGTGGTCAAACCCCAGACAATAAACAGGTGGTGTGGGGATCAGCCTTAGGAAAGGCTTCCCCACACACACTACAGTGTTGAAACCCAGTGGGCCTGTTTTTTTCCTTGGGTTTCTCAGACATGGCCAATCCTAAACAAAACTTACCCTTTTTTCGGCAATCCGCCAGGCAAGACACCACTATCGGTTCCTGACCGAGTTACGGGTCTTGGAAAAAAAATGTAATAAAATCCGTTTTTTTTAGAACCGGTACGGACCGGTTACCACACTCTAATAAGAATAGAAAACCTTTTCACAAACCTGATCGGTTCAAACATAACCGATCCAATGTTTACAAGTTCCACACAGAAAACTAATATGGAAACCTATCTAGTACTCGCGGTACCACAGACAGAGACTTAACCGACAGGTTAGACTGTAGAAATTCGGTTGAAACCAAGAGAGAAAAACGACACTTTAACCGACTTTTTTTGAACTGAGCGAAGGAGAAATCTCCTGAGCGACTGTTCAGTGAGGCGGAGTAAAGAATCTGGCGGTTGGGGTTCAAACAACAGCAGACAGGGGCTTCAACCGAGCTCGAGCTCAACGTTCCATGCCTTGCATGGAAAGTTAACTCTTTCCTCTCCGGGGCAGTTCAAAAGTTGGAGATCACTGCAAGTAGTCAGAATACAGCAAGACTTCATGTTGTTTGAAACTGGTATTCTCCCACTGTTTACAATGTATTGGTAGTAAGTCTGTATTATCCACTCTGTAATAAATTTATTATGAGTACCACTTGTCAAGAACCTGATAGGGGAATTTATTACCCACTTACATTTGGCGACTGCATGCTGGTGGAATGTACAAAAGAAGATTCACATTCAATTTATTTTAAATGTCAAGTAGTGTACTGCGATTTTCACCTACTTGGACCTACTCGTGCTTACAGTGGTAGCAGTTGTGGCAGACCCACACCATCTTGGACTCTGGCATGGCAGACCCACACCGGACCCTTTACCCTCCCTTTCAGAGTGATGGCATACCCCCTGGCACGACTGATCAACTGCCGTAGACAAGAAAGCGGTAGGTGACGGCTCCAGGGTATTTTACCAGGTTTCTAAACTGCTTATTTGTCTACCCCTTGTTATGTCTGATTTGTGCACAGAACCGAGATTCGATGTCTCAAACTACCTCACATCCCATGGCAGATGGACAGATTTTGGGCTGGACGCAAAATCTGCAGACAAACCATTGCTGCTAATTTCTGACCACTACCTCGAGTCCAAACAAATAACCACAAAATATAACTTCAAAGGTCTTTTGGTTGTGACTTTACATACCACTGCTGAGAGTCTCACAGCAAGGTGTGCCTCCCTTGAACTACGAAATTCGTCTCTAAAAAGAGAGATGGGCTTGCAGTCATCGGAGTTACAAGGAAAGGAAACTAGTGGAGGAGACACAGTCACTCTATGATGCCAATTCCAGACTGCATTATACTGCTCAAGACACTAAGCAAGAGTTATGTTTGTTAACAGATGATTATGAAAGGTTGAAATGTGGTAAGAAACAGTGCATCTGAATGACATTTTGAGTGATACGAATGAGCTGAAAGAGGATTACAAGCGTGTGAGTTGTATAAAGAGCTTAGGGAAAATGCTGAATTGGGCACCGCGTATAGTGTGTTGCAGAGAGGCGTTGAGAGAGGTACTGAGCAGGGCACTGCAAACGTCGGTCACAAGAAGTGTAGACAAAAGATGGAGAAGTTGCTCCATCAACGGGAAGTTTTTGCCGGCCATGTTAAGGCCATTAACGGGTTCCAATATATGCCCATTGAGAATGCATCATTCAGCAACGACGACTGAATCCGATGACGAGGTATATCACGACACATGCAAGTTCAACCCACGTAGTGGAACAACTTCCGCTTGCCATTCACACGGACGGTGCCGACGCTGGCACATGCTTCCCACGCCTGTTATGCAAACACGGCAAGATGCCACGACAACGCCAAGATGGTGGCACCTATGACACAGGCGGAGGGCCTGTAATCCATAATGCACCTCTGCTCACTCCCATTACTAGGAGCAAAAAGTCAGAGATTCATGACATTATTAATGACGTGATCAGTAGGATCACTGTCCCGGCGGATCAAAAGAAAGCCAACCAGGACCAAATTGAAAAAATGTTTAAAGAATCGATCACTCAAGATCACATATACAAAGCCACCACTGATGGGGCAGCAGAGGCTGTGCTCCGCGGGGCCTTTCAACAAACTGAGCTGGGTGTGACTAGGCATATTTCCAACCCCCTGCAAGTCACTCATTCTGTCCAGCAAATTGCACAGAGTATCGGACAGATGGGCCCAAGTGACAATCTCCATTGCCACTTGAAGAAAGTGTGCTCCCTTTGCGAGAAGCTCTCTCTCCAACCCCAGTACCAGGTTCAAGTCTTATGACACACAACTGAACCAACCCTCTGGTCCAAGCTGTCAGAGACAGTGTGGAACGCTGACACCAGGTCTTTTGACGAAACTGCAGCTGCACTCATCAGTGCAAATTCTCCGGGAATCATGGGGACGCGCTTGGCCTACAAGGACAAGCAAGGTGCAAAGGAATGCCTAACTGCCTACCATCAATAGTTGTGGATTGCATACAGAACTGGAAAGCCCCTCACACACGAAGACTATGACATGAACCAAACTGAGTACAAGGATTTGTACATCTGGAATATGTATCTGGCCATGCAGGAAAAGGTTGAGCTTAATGTTTTCCCAGACACTGACAAGTTTGAGGTTATCCTCAGTAAGACAGACAGGCCTATCAGATCTATCTCCATACCCTTTCTTTTTTTTTTATTTAGTATGCTTTGTGTTGCCGCTGGATTGCCGGTAATTTCAGCCCTTAGTCACGGCCCCTCTTGTCCCCCACCCTCGGCAATCGCCAGGTTTCTTCCCCTGTCACCTCTGGCTTACCCCTCAGAGGGCGGGGTTGTGGAGCTGCCTTTCCCACCAGCTCCACACTACAAATATCTGGTCGGGGGGGGAACACTGGCACTGGAGGCTAACTGGGGCTTGGAGGGAAGGGCGCCATGGAGGCGATCCTGCAGCATTTTTCTCCCCCTGTAAGCAGGGAAGGGACGTGCATGGATGTTCAGCATCCGCCCCGCCCTGAGAACTTGTTGACATCGTCGCATTGCGGGGAATCCAGTCTCCACTGGGAGCCGCTCATACTACCCCCCCAGACAAGGAAAGCAGTCCTATGGACGCTCAATCCTTCTCCCCCCGGCCGGCCCTCTGACAACCCACGCCCATTCCCGAACCCGGGTCACCAGCATCGCAAGCGGAATGCCAACTGCTGCGCCGACAGGCCGGCCCTTCCATACCCTTTCTTCCAGCAAATCCAACAAAGTAGCTGCAGTTCAGCATACCTCAGACGCCCCCATGCATTTTGTGGTGGAGAGAAATACCCAGAAAACTTCTTCCCCTTCTGATGACAAACAATCATATTGGGGGACTGGAACTACAGAAACAACAGGAATAGGGACAACAGAAGCAGTTGGAAGAATCCAAATGCCCAACAGAACAGATAGAACCAGTACTGAAATGGTCCATCGACAAATCAGAGAGGAGAAATGGAAATTATGTACTTACCATAATTACTGATCTTGGACAGTCTCCATCACTCATTCACACTAGTGGGGTTAGCGCCGGAGGCTCTAGGACTAAGCGGGAGTCAAAAATTTTCAGAAGGGTCGGCGCCGAGACAGGACAACACATGCAAGGCACCGCGAGACTAGCTTGCGCCTGTGTAGGCTATCTCAGCATCTACCCTCCAACCTCCTCAGTACCTTTTGAAGGCCCTAACGGATTGGTGTAATTTTAGGAATGCCAGGAACGCCTGCACCAAACTGATAAGAGATGCTAAGGCATACTTCTTTTGTTCAGAACTTGAGTCTGCCTCTAGGAGCTCTGCCAAATTCTGTAATTCCATCAAGGACATGTCTGAACATACCCCTGGAACCTCCTTGCCTGCAAAAATCTTCTCTGGCAATGGCACCATCTGTGACAAATTGGAAATTCTGGATGCTTTCAACAACCGCCGCTACAAGGTACCTGCGCTGATAACTCACCTGCATGTTCCCTATGTTCTCAATGCAACGTGCGTGACTCGGAACCTCTCTTAACCAGTTCAGTATTTTCCTTTCAGCATATTTTGTTGAGGGAGGTTGAAGATCTCCTACTAAAGTTGGACGAGAAGAAAAGTGCCAGCGCAGACTCTCTAGATCCCTTCTTCCTAAAGGTCGCCTTCCATGTCCTATCTGTACCAATTATCCACTTATTCAATCTCTCTCTATCCCATGGTATCCTCCCGCCTTTCTGGAAAATAGCACATGTTATACCTTTGTTCAAATCTGGGGACCCTTGCGACTTAAGTAATTACAGACCAATTTCATTACTACCTATCTTGCCTAAACTATTGGAAAAAATAGTAAGTAAGCAACTGACAGCTTATGTTGAAACTATGAATCTTCTAAATCCTATGCAATCTGGCTTCAGAGCACAGCACAGCACTATCACAGCCCTTGCTAAAGTTACCAATGATTGGCAACGGGACCCGGAAAACAAGAAATGTGTCTGCGCAGTGTTCTTAGACTTAAGCAAGGCCTTCGACCATGACCTGCTCCTCTCCTCTCAAGGCTATACAGGACTGGATGCTCTGTCCCTTCATTGGTTTGCTGATTACCTCTCTAACAGTTGGCAGCAAGTGAAATCCAATGGTGAACTTTCTCCTCCTAAGCTCCTGAAAAGAGGGATCCCTCAAGGATCGATCCTGGGCCCATTATTGTTCGCAATTTACGTGAACAATTTAGACAATAACATAACTATAGCCAACATTCATCTATTCGCAGATGACACAGTCCTTTACCTAAGCCGCTCCTCTCCTGAATCAGCCTACAAAGATCTACAATCAGAATTTTAACATCCTTCAGAGCCATCTGCTTTAACAAAAAATTGTTATTAAACGCAAAAAAAAAAACAAGGCTATGCTAGTCTCACCTTTCCTCTCAGATGCTAACCCAGTCATGGCTAGTTCCATTCCTCAGATTACCAGAATCTTGGGAGAAAACCTGGAATACGTAATCAAATTCAAGTACTTGGGGGTGTGGCTCGATCACAAACTTTCTTTCATGGAGCATATCGAAGACCTCCTAAAGAAATTAAGACAGAGGCTTGGCCTCTTCTTTAGGATAAATAACTACCTCACCTGTAATGCCAAGAGGAAGCTGGTACAAACCACATTTCTCTCCTTGATCGACTATGCAGACTTTTTTCTATAGTCACTGCCCTGCCTCGCATCTTGCTAAACTTGATACTTTGTATCACAGGGCCCTGAGATTCATCAC
Source organism: Neoceratodus forsteri (assembly GCA_016271365.2). Taxonomy (NCBI): domain Eukaryota; kingdom Metazoa; phylum Chordata; order Ceratodontiformes; family Ceratodontidae; genus Neoceratodus; species Neoceratodus forsteri. The sequence goes on from CM028131.1 coordinate 383,354,123, forward strand.
TGGACTACCTCTCGCCACTCACCACTGTGCCCTTTACACAGCCCTGGGGTGGTCCTCCCTTCACTTCAGGAGACACAGAAATGCTATATTCTGGACTTTCAAAGCTATTATTAAGAAACGTCCCCCGTATATCTCCGCTTGTCTACCGCTATGCAAACCTGATGCCTATGCCCTGAGAAGCTACTCCCTCATCTACCTGAAGGTACCTAATCTAAAAACCCATTTCGGGAGATTGGCCATAAGTTTTGCGCTGCCCTCTTTGTGGATGGAATACTGTACAAAAAACTTTGAAGCTCAGCTCCCCAATCGGCCTATTTTCCTTTAAGACCCTATACCACCGCTTAGTGAAAGAATTCTGCAACTGTTTCCCAGTCATTAAAAAAAAAAAAACCTGCACCATGGCCGCCTACGCCCACTTGGGCCTCGCCAGTTCAGCCTAGCTCATCTGACCATCCATGTTCTTCCCAACACACACTCTAGCTCTTACGGCTCATTGCCATGGGCCTAGTCAGTGGCCCTTTGTTCTGGTATATCCTCTTCTCCGTCTCAGTGCTGTCCCAGCCATATTCCCTATTCCCCGCCATCCTGCTCCTATTTTTCTTATCCCCCTCTATCTCCTGCGCCCACGAGAACAAGTAGGTCTCCTATATATCTTTTCATCATGTGTGTGTCACCAGTTTGTCTATGTCATGCTTGTATTGACCATCTCCAAACGGAACCATGTCCATGTTGACTTGCACTCGAGCACTTTTTATTGTTAAAGTTGCATTTAACTTTTGTTCCTCACATGTTCGTAACTGTGCATCATTACAATGTTTGGATTGTATCCGCTTTTTTGTCACCTTGTGTAACAGGTCCATCTTATAAATGAGCTTGCTCAATGATGTTCGCCTGTATAAATAAAGACTTTGATTGACTGACTGATTTTCGACTGAGAAGGTGCAGCGTAACTAATGAAAATAACATCCTGAGTTTCTGGGGCTGAGATGGCCCAGATGGCTCTTGCAGGAAGAGTCAAAGAACAATGCCTTTACAGCCTGAACCATAGGATCATGAAGACCAGGAAAGAGAACGAGTGAACCCAGGGGATGGTGGGTGGGCGTGTGAATGAGTGATGGAGACTGTCCAAGAAGATCAATAATTACGGTAAATGCATCATTTCCATATATTACTGGACTGTGTCTCCATCACTCATTCACACTAGCGGGAGAGTACCAAGCTAAAACCAACAACCCTGAGTAGGGTGGAGGAGATAGGGTTCACTCAGAAAGGACGGCCAAGGACTGTCCTGCTAATAAAAAGAGCTTTTTGGAAAGAGCATCTAGGACATAGTGCTTACAAGATAAGTGCTTGAGTTGTAACTCACCACTTTGCAGACGACTGCAATGGACACAAAAATTAAACTCTGCCAGGAAGCCGTAACCACTCCAGGAGAGCGGCGAGAACCCAGCCTCATAATTTGGTATAGGACCAAAATGAATAGTGTTAAAGACATGTACTTATCTAATGTAAAGGACATCAGGAGCTGAAAAAGCCGGAGGCAAAGTCCACTGGTTCAGGGTAGACCGAAAAGTGCAGATGAAAACCCCCACTACCAAGTATGGCTGACCTGCAAGCAACAGGGCCAAGAGCACTTGAACCCCTTACTTGGTGAGCAAGAAGGTCCGGGTTGGGTTAGCCCATCAAGGAGAAAGGTTTTCACTTAGTCACTGAAACTTTCCTGATGGAAGCCCAAAGCACGACTTAGAAGCCTCTTGTGGTGGTCTAGTAGAACCAGATCCTACCCACTTTATATTCCAAAAAGGAATTATCCTGCCCCTGAGTGTACAACTGTAGTAGCAGTCTCTGAACTCAGGAAAGAGAGCAAAAGTGTACAGGAAGACGTGTCCACTGTGGAAAAACATTCCAACAGAAAAAAAAAACGGGCTGGATTTCTAAGGCAAATGTACATCGAGGAGGGATGCAGCAGGACCAAGTTAGAGCTAACCCATTCGTTTAAAGTGATTGAATAGCGGCAGAAGTGACTCAATGCAGTGAGGCACTACTCACTCCGGCCTCCCTGAAGGGAGTAGGAAAGGACTCCAGTTTGTTTGCTGAAAAACAATCATCACAGCTCCGTCATGCACTCGGAGACGATAGCTTCATGAGCAACTGGCACGGAACCAGTGCGCAGGAACCGAAGATGTGAATATTTGAAAAGCCACCTCAGAAAAAAGACCTACTTGACCTTCGGTCAAGAAAGAAGTATGTCGTCTGTTAAGCTGAAGCAAGCAAGGAAGTAGGAACCTGAGTTCCGACTCGCTGGAGAGTAGCTTCTGTTGCTGCGAGGTTCTGCTCAAGAGAAGAAAGCCTGATTAAAAAAAAGGGGGGGGGATTAACAGACTGGGCAGTCACCAAGGTCTAGGAAATGTCTCTGAATTAAGAGAACTATCACTTGGAGAAAGAGATGACCCATACTGCCACTGGATCGGACTCCCTCTAAGGGTAGAAGGAGTCAGGTACTCTTTACCGCATTCTAGAGACGATCACCTCAGGGGGATGAGGTGGAACCTGACCAGTTCCAAAAGGGTGGTATCGGGTAATTTCAGCTAGGCCCTGTGCTGTGATAAATTTTCTTTTTTTAATCATTAGTCTGAGCCTAACAAGGCTTTCAGGCTGCTATTTCATAAGGACTGCCTGATACAGAAATGACGAAGATGTCCTCCATCTGGCCTGTGCCAAAGAAGCCACCGAAGGGCAATATCACAAGGGGGCTATATACCCCTACCAAAGGAGCAGAAGAGCCTGAGCGGCTCCTGACCATTGAATTAGAATGTTCCACAGGGTGTAACTGTCTTGACAACTGAAAGAGTCTAGACGCAGAAGTGTATGGTCCACGTTTGCAGCCTTAAATACTACAGTGGACCCCATCACTGAGGAACTACTGAAAAGATCTTCCATCACAGCCTCTGATGATAGAGAGGGCGTGCCCCATAGTATATAAAATGAGTCATCCGCTGTATTACTAACCAGAAGGACAGGGAGAGACTCATCTAGATGCACTTTTACCCCAGAAGGACCCCTAAGGGAGGTCTAGGTCAGAGTCAGTAGAGACCACGCCACCAGGAAGGATGTAGAGGAGCTTGGCATCACGCAGGGCGAAGAGAAAGTGCTGAGTGGAATGAGAGATTCCGCTGGCAGAACATAAGCATAAGCGCTCCATCAGTGGAAAACCACTGGATGTCACAAGATCCCACACAGACTGCCACTCACTAAAATGTGTGGAAAAAAAAATAATCAGCAGAACAGGACTCCATTCTGTGGAAAACATCCTGCCACAAGTTCTGTGGAGAAAAACCCTGTAGAAGGAAAATATTTCACTAGTTCTGGCAGACAGCACCCACTAGCATCATTCGTGGCACAAGAGGGCACCAAGCAGTACCTATGCCAAACCTGGGTGACACCCAGCAATATCCGCAGGCACCCCCGGTACCCATGCAGCAATGGCACCCGAGGGCTCCCCCAACACCGATGGCACCAAAGGTACCATCCCATGGCAAGAATGGCACCCGTGGCAACAATGAAACACATGACACCCACGGGTGCTTGGCACCACCAGTGGCGCTGGCAACCAACGGCAGCAACAGCACCTGCGGTGCCGCAGTGCGATGGCACCAACCCAGGTGCCGACCAAGGCACCAAGTCATGGCACCGACCCAAAACACCAGCAGTGCCACCTGCAGTACCGACGCCAAAACCAGCTGCCACCGTGGCGCCGATCCTACAGCATCACTCATGGCATCAGGCACAGTGCCAAGACAAACACCACCGTGGAAAATGCCAATGGAAAATCCTGAGAAGAAGGGGAGAAGGAAAAAGGTGGTGCCCGTGCCGGCCTCTGCATCGAAAATAGAGAGGAGGGTACGCATGAGGGGTCGAAATGATGGCAAAGGCACCAAGAGGGCACCGCGCTCATCCAGATCCAATCGACCCAGCTCTGGTCCAACGGCTCCGAGGCCCCAAAATCAAGAACACAGGCTAGGAAAACTGGAAGAAGTCGAACCCCCTGCTCCACAGGAGCGGCCCAGAGGTGAAACTGCTCAACGGAGCTCCAATGAGGACAGAGATGGAGTCTGGAGTCGAGAATGCGGCCGTTTGGAGCGGGGCCAAGGAGAACCCATCTAAGTCGGTTGAAGCCTATTGCCCCTCCCAACGAACAATCCTCGAGCAGACATACCAGAGGGCAACCTCGAGCGGCACTGATTCTTCTTCCCCCAACGAAGAAGAAGAGCTCAAGGTTAAGGGGAGCCAGATCCCCAAAACCGATAGATTTGTGCTTCGGTGGACTGCCCCCCCTCCCGAGCACAGGACCGTCTGTAGTCAGCTCCCCGTTTATCAAGGCGCGGACTGGACACAGCCCCTCTGCCATAACAACTTTCAAACAAAGTCCTCCTACTGTCACTGCTACCATCTAAGGACGACTCAGATGATGGCAGGTGAGAATTTATTTTTCTTCTTCATAATCTTATTTTCTTGTCGTAAAATAAGAAATTACTACTAAAATGTTAAATTAAATGGTAAAAGCTGCTGTCGCATAGATGAAAACTTTGACTCCAGCAGATGAGTGACGTCGACATTCAAGCACACTCGATGGCTGGAGAAAAGGAACTGAGGTGGTCAGAGGGTCGACGCCAAGATAGCCTACACAGGCGCAAGCTAGTCTCGCAGTACCACGCATGCGTGGTCCTGTCTTGGCGCCGACTCTTCTGAAAATGTCTGGCTCCTGCTTGGTCCTAGTGCCACTGGTGCTATCCCCACTAGGGTGAATAAGTGATGGAGACATAGTCCAGGAAGACTGAAACCCTCCAAAAACTTTTGGAGGAAGCTCGTGCAGGGACTCCTGCATGACTAATAGCTGCCCTAGCCCCGAATGCATCAGTTACTGGCCAGGTCGACGTGACATCCAAGACAGAACCATCCGTGCAGACCATCACCACACCAGTGACATCACAATAGACTTGTGCCCAGTGCTAGACATACAAGAGGCCCTAGGAGATCCTGCAGGCTTTCGATTTCAAGAACAGGCAGAGAATGCAGATTCTGAATGTTCAGGTTGACAATTACAGGCCCCAGTCCGGATTGTGAGTAACCGGATTGTTGACAAAAACAGATGGTCTTGTGTAAAGGCCACGGTCAGGGGCCGCCAACTTACCATGCTTCTGGACACCAGAGCAGCCATGTCAGTCCTCCGTGATGAGGACCCAGCTTCATCTTACTGGTCCAGCGGCTGGAAGACCAGTGCACAGGGTGTAGATGGTACCCAGTTACACACCTACCAATCTATTCCTCTACCTGTGGCGGTAGGTCACCTCAGGACAGCGTTTGCTTTTGACCTCATGGTTTTAAGTCATCACCCCAGCATCCTGGGAATTGCTTTCTTAGCACTACACAGCTCTGTAGTGGATTTAGCAAACAGGCTACTCATTCAGATCAAAGAACAATGTCATGCTGTCACCATCCCAGACTCACATGTGGTGGCAGCCATCTCCCACAACAACAAGGAGTATGACGTCATGGCCCTGTTCAAGAGTCGTGACTTATTTTCTGAACTTGAACCTCTGCTGCAAAAACACCTTGACGTGTTTGCCACCAACAAACATGACTGTGGTAGGAAGCACACAACCACTGAAATCACAGAGCCTGACCTTGAGAAGTAGAAGCAGTATCTATTTCCTGTTGAAGTCTTGCCATCACTTAAGGAAACCATCCAATCACTGCTTCAACAAGGAGTGATTAGAACCTAGCTCTCTACTGTCAATTCACCTATCTGGCCCATGAAAAAGACAAATGGAGCCTGCAGACTTACAACTGACTACAGAAAACTCAACCAGGTTACTCCTAGATGCTCACCAACAGTAGCATCAGCACCTAATGTACCCAAGCTGTTGACACCTGACAAAAAGTGGTTTACAGCTCTTTACATTTCCAATGGGTCCTGGTCACTCCCATTATCACAGGAACGCCAACACAAGTTTGCTTTCACATTTGATGGACATCAATACACCTGGACTTGCCTTCCCCAGGGGTTTCACAATAGCCCCTCCCTCTTCCATCTCCACATGATGGATGCTCTGCAGGGGATCTCTACACCACAGTGCCTCCTGCAGTACGTGGATGACTTGCCTCTAGCAATCACCAGGAAGGAGGACCATCTGGCCCTTCTAGACGAATGTTTGTTTCTTTTAAAGAGAGCAGGCCTCAAGTGCAACCCCTTCAAGGCACAATTGCGAGAGAAGGAGGTAATTTTCCTTGGCCTGCGCATTACAGACCAAGGTGAGAGCCCAGTAGTCAGAAAGATCCAGGGCTTGCAAAATCTGCCACTTCCTACTAGTGTGGCAACACTCAGACACTTCTTAGGAATGGTAAACTACTCCAGAGATTTTATCCCTGTCTTTGCCTTGAAGGCCGCTCCCTTGTATGAACTTCTGAAGAAGGATGTCCCATGGACATGGGGCCCTTCTCATACTGAGGCTGTGGTACAGCTCAGACAGGCCTCAGCCACAACACTGATTAATCCTAACCCAGATCTTCCAATTCCATTTGGAAACTGCCACATTTGATGTGGCCATGTCTGCAGTGCTGGCACAAAAGTACAATGGGTACTTCAGGCCCATTGCCTATGCTTCTAAAATGCTATCTCCAGTAGAGGGGAAGTAATAGTCTCTGTGAAAGAACGCTCTTGGCAATCTACTGGACTGTCAAACATTTCATGTACATCACTGGGTATGCACCCATAATTTTGCATACCTGTCACACCCCAACCAACTTTTTACTTTCAGATAAAGTAAAAGGTGGTTCAGTCTCCAATACCAGACTTACTCACTAGTCGTTGCTTTTGCAGGACAGGGACATTAAAGTACTAACTGCAAAAATGCCATCCATCCTAGCTCATGGCCTACTCTACACAGGTAAGCCCCACAACTGTGCACTTCAACCTCCGGATATACCTGAGCCGGGACCATTCTTACTGGCCACACCAGATGCTTTGGAGGATGTGTTGTGTCTTCACAGATAACTCTGCCTCCTATATGGAGGGGGAAGAGGCTGCAGAGTTTGGCATGCTCACAGTCTATCCAAACGGTGACCTCATCCGCATTGCTAGGAAATGCACCATTATTTCCTCACAGTATGCCGAACTGACAGCTGTGGCCTGTGCTCTAGAGGTTATGCCCCATGGTGCTAAGGATGCTATCATATTTGCAGACTAACTGGGTCTGCTCCTCCCTTACTGAGTTTCTACCATTCTGGGAGAAAAATAACTTCACATCATCTGATGGCACACCTGTCAAATACAGAGATTTGTTTGTGTATATACACACACTGACCCAACAGTTTACTCATAAACTGTACATTCATAAGGTAAAGGCTTACTGCAAAACTGATCCTTACCATGAATTCAACAATCGAGTGGACTTGCCTGCCAACAGGTGCTCGGGGGGGGGGGGCATGGTCAATCACTCACCCAGGACCTGTGGCAGCCATTTTCCTCACTGCCAACGCCAGGCAGAAACTGCAACCAGAATCCCCACTGGACCTTTCAGCTGCACATAAGTTTGACCCAGAAATAAAAGATATGTTCAAATATATGGACAAAGAAATTGATCAGGACATGTCTATGGGTAGTCAATGCAAAAAGAAATGCTGACAACACACATCTATCTCATGATCAGAAACTAATCTGGTATAAGAAGGACGATATAGGTCACAAACTGTGGGTTGCACCGACAATCCATACGATCCAGATTCATCCCAATGGTTCATGACACCCCACTGGTGGGCACCAAGGGGCAGATAACACCATCCAGAGACTTAAAACAGTCATCTGGTGGCCTGGTATGACCAAGGACGTGGAGTACTATGTGGACAACTGCACAGTGTGTGCCCAGAAAAATCCAATTTCAGTGAAAAGAAAAGTACAGTTACGTAAGAACTTACCATAAAAGTAGATCTTCGAGAACAGCTCTTGCAGCAGGTTACACCGTTAGGACCGCAGCCGGAAGGCGCCAGGACCCCACGGAAATTTTCTAGCTAGCAGTATTCAGCGGGGACCGACCCAACATCAGTCCCGCCCCCGACGTCAGGCATAGTATATAAGGGGGCGGTCCCCCAGAATCTCCAGTTCTCCTGGAGACTCCTGGCCGCTGGATGACATCAGAAGAGGAGATTGAGGATCCGCCATCAAATGGCAGTCAGAGAGATGCTGAGACACCTGATCCTTGGAGAAGGATGTTGAAACTAGAATCTACCTCCAGTGGGGACGGTTGGAGGGAAAGTACCTGCTGCAAGAGCTGTTCTTGAAGATCTACTGTTACGGTAGGTTCTTACGTAACTGTACTATCTTATTTCGAGAAACAGCTCTTGCTGCAGGTTACACCATTAGGACTGATTCCCAAGCAATAATGGAAATCCCACACCATTGGGAGGAGGGAACGTAGAAATCCTTAATGGAACCTAAACCCAGGACAGAAGTCCTTGAAGGACTGCTAGACCAAAACCTGCTCATTGCCTTGATACGATGTCCAGGCTGTAATGCCTGATGAAAGTGTGCACAGAGCTCCAAGTAGCTGCAGCACAGATAGCCGAGGTGGACACATTCTTAAGGGCCGCAAAGGAGGTAGCCACCCCCCTTGTGGAATGATCCTTGACCGCGACCAGTAAGGGTTTGTTACGTTTCAGGTAACAGAACGTGATACACTGAATGAGCCATCTGGACAGCAACTGTTTAGAAACAGGAGCTCCCATCATCCTGTAGGCGAAGGAGATTTTCGGTGGTGTTTTGTTCTGGTCCGGTAGTGTCGGAGACACCTATGCATATCTAGGGTGTGCAGCAGGGCCTATCCTCGATTCAAATAGTTGGGAAAGTACACTGGTAGATCGATGTCCTGATTAAGAGTGAGAGCTGAGACCACCTTAGGCAGAAATTTGGGATTAGTATGTAGGGATACCGTGTCTTGGCGAAAAAGCAAATAAGGCTCTTTGCACATGAGTGCATGGAGTTCAGAAATTCTTCTGGCCGAGGTAACGGCAACTAAAAACAACGTCTTCCAAGTGAGAAGACGTAGCTCGCAATCTGCGGCTGGTTCAAAGGGTGGCAGCATAAGCTGCTCCACGACAAAGGGTAGATCCCATGGCAGAATTGGATCCTTAATCGGAGGCCTAAGGTGGAGAATACCTCTCAAGAAGGCTCATGCCGTGTCCAACTGAGATATGGTGCGTTGGCCTATAGGATAATGATAGGCTGATACAGCATAGAGGTGTACTTTGACCGAGGAGTAGGCCAGGCCTGTCTGAAAAAGAGACAAGAGGTAGTCCAAGACCGACTTTTCTGGACAGTCTAGAGGCGAAAACCTCCACGCTTGCGCCAACAGTCAAAAACGGCACCATTTCATGGCGTAAGCAGCATGAGTGGCTGGTTTTCTCGCGGCCACAAGAACGTCAGCTACCTCTTGAGAGACCCCGTGTCGCAAAATGGCTATGTCTCTAGGAGACAAGCATGCAGGCTCAGTGAACGAAGGTCCGCATGGACCAAGGAGCCCTCCTCCTGAGACAACAAGTGAGAACTGATTGGCAGAGGCACCGAAGGTTCCCGGGATAGCTAATGTAGCAAAGGGAACCAGATCTGCCTGGGCCAGAATGGCGCGATGAGTATCAGCGTCGCTTGCTCTCTGCGAAGTTTCAGAAGAACCCTCTGGATCAACGGAAAGGGGGGAAGGCATAGAGGAATTTGCCCACCCAGGAGAGGGACAACGCGTCTTGCCAGAAAACACCAGGCCCAGGATCTAGCGAGTAAATATTGGGCAATTCTGCGGTGAATGGGGACGCGAAACGGTCTATCTCTGGTGTACCCCATCTCTGAAACAGATCCTCTATTACCTCCTGGAGTCGTTCCCACTCGTGGACTCTGGCCTGAGAGTGGCTTAGGCCATCTGCAATGATGTTGTCCACTCCTGGGACATGAACAGCAATGAGGTTTGCGCCGTGTTGCAAAACCCAATCCCACACCCTCATGGCCTCCCTGCAAAGCAGGTAGGAATGGGTGCCTCCATGTTTGCTGAGGTAATACGACACCGAGGAATTGTCTGTTTGCAACAGAGTGGTACCCCGTGGAATCTCCAACTGAAGGTCTGCAGGGCGTGAAGAACTGCTCTCATTTCCAGGATGTTTATGTGGAGATGAGTCTCTTGGTCTGTCCACAGGCCCTGAGACCGGACACCGTAGAAGTGTACTCCCCATCCGAGCCCCAAGGCGTCTGTGGAGACTGTCACTACCGGAAACGGTGCAATGAAGGGAACCATGCCTATAGATTCTTCGGATCTAGCCACAATTGCCAATCCCGTATTACGGTCTTCGTGATCCGGACTGGAAACTGCAGATGGTCTTGCTTTTGGTCCCACTGGACCCGTAACATCCACTGGGTGACCCGCATGTGGAGATGAGCAAGCTGGACTGCTGCAATGGCCACAGCCATGTGTCCGAGCAGGCAAAGGACCAATCTGGCAGGAACGGTCTTCTTCGCCGAAATGTCCTTGATGAGGGATCTGATATGTTCCGCTCTGTCCTGGGGAAGAAAAGCTTTCCCCTGGACAGTGTCCAGAACTGCAGAGTCTGTGACAGAACCAGGCGTGACTTCTCGTGATTGATCATGATGCCCAGCGCCTTGAAAAGAGACTGAGTATAATGGGTGGCGGACATCAAGGACTCCCAAGAGGGTGCCATGAGAAGCCAGTCATCCAGGTAGGGGAACACTTAGTGACCTCGTCTCCTCAGAGCTGCTGCTACAACCGCCATACACTTCGTGAATACCGGAGGTGTCGATGACAGTCCGAAGGGGAGGGCTCGGAACTGATAATGGTGGCCCTGGAACTCGAAGCGCAGAAACTTCCTGTGCGCTTGAGCAATGGGAATATGCAGGTAAGCATCCTGCATGTCCAAGGATGCTAGAAAGGCACCCTGCTTGAGCATGGGAATCAGACTTGGGAGGGTCACCGTCCGGAAGCATTTGTACAGGACCGACTCGCTGAGGTCCAGTATCGGACAGAGGTCCCCTGTTTTCTTGGGAACCAGAAAGAAGTGAGAATATTATCCTGCACCCCTCTGGTTCCGTGGAACATGCTCTATCGCTTCTTTTTCCAGGAGCGCAAGCACCTCCTGCTGTATGAGCAGGGCGTGCTGACCAGAGTAACGGGAAAGCAGGGGAGGTCTTGCCGGTGGGTGGTCGAGAAATTCTATGAAGTGACCTTTCCCGACCAACTGGAGAACCCACCGGTCGGTGGTAACCGACTGCCACCCTGAAAAGTGGCAAGCGATGCGACCCCGACCTTTTGTGCCTGTTGATCCAAAGGAGGGGCAGGGGCCGGGAAGGAGTCATGCTGTGGCAGCACTGCTCCCCACAGGCTGGGCCGATTTAGTGTAGGGTTGGGCACTGCCTGGGGACGACTTAGCCTGGGCTTTCCGCTGCAAGGTGCCCCTTTGTTGCTGGTCAGTACGTGGCTGCTGCCTTTGTTGCCGGCTGCGAAAACAGCTCTAGTTTCTACGAAAGGAACCGGGCCTGGATCTGTACATGGCCTGTACAGACCTGACTGCCTTCCCAGCGTCCTGGAGTTTGCTGATAACCTTCTCCGAGGGTTCACCAAAGAGTACTTTGCCATTGTAGGGGACATCAAGAATGTTCTTCTGTATGTCCAGGGTGAAGCCGGAGACACTGAGCCAAGAGTGTCACCGGAGACAGATGCCTGAAGCTGCAGCTCTGGTGGATGAGTCTGCAGAATCGTATGTAGCTCATAGTACTTGGGTACCCAAATCAGACCCTGTGTGGAGAAGGTTTAGGAGCTCCACTTTCTGATCACCATCCAGAAGCTTATCGACCAGGTCCTGGCCCTGTTCCCATAGGGCATTCTGAAACTGTACCATGTAGGTTAGGTAGTTCAGGGACCTGATGGAGCATGTAGCAGCAGCATACATGCGTCTCCTCAAAGCGTCCAATTGTTTGGATTCCTGGTCCGGTGGCTGTGTGCTCACATGTTACGGTCTTTGGGACCAGTCATGTGAGGCCATAATGACCAGGGAGTCTGCCAGAGGTTGTTGAGCCAAGTACTGGTCCTCTCTCGTTGCCTTGTACAGGCAGTCAACTTTCTTCGGCACCGCAAGAGTGGAGTGCAGACGCTTCCATGCAGCCTTGGTGAAGTCCACAAAGGTGTCCACCAAGGGTGGCACTACCACAGGCTTTGGGTCTTTCTGCCGAAGATAACGGGCAAGGCACTGCCTTTCGGGATCGAGGTCTTCAGCATGCCGCCCCATGTTGTCCTGGATGTGCCTCATGATCTCAGAAAAAGAGGGATCAACCGGAGGGGACCTGGGAAGGTCATGTGGGTCAGGTGATGAAATGCTGAGTGAAGAAGGAGATCAGGAGTAATCCGAGGTATCCGATCTGAAGTCCTCCCCCAACGGAGTATACCGCCGACGTCTGGGTCGCTTGGGGCTCGGAGACCCTGATGAAGATCTTGAGGGAGGCCTTCTCCGATCCTGGGATCTACCCCTAGGAGGTGGAGTCTGCTCCTTGGGGGTTGGTGGTCGTCCTCCTGTGGTGGAGGAGGGGGTGTAGGAGGTGAAGGAGTAGGAGGAGGAGACTTTACTAGGACCACGACTTTACGGATGGTGTCCCATCAGAAAGTAAAGAGCTCCTTTACTTCTTGAATATTCATGCCCGACGCCTGGCACCGATGATCTTTCGCCGGGGTCGGGCGTTGGGTCCTCGGGTGTCTACGGGGTGGGCAAAGCTTCCCTCGGAAGCCCAGTATCCCGTCTCGCCCGCCTGGTCTTCAGGCAACGCGGTGTCCTCCTCCGTAGAGTCCCTGTGACCGGTGTCCACAGGTGACTGGGCGGCAGTCTTCGGCTCTGGTGAAGCTGTCGGTCGCTTGGCCGACTTCGGGTCCGGTGAACGCCTGGCCAGCATCTGGTGCTTGGCCAATGTTCTCGCCTCCGGCAAATGCTTGGCCGACGTCGGGTCCGTTGTCCGCTTGAGGGACGTCAGGTCCTTCGTCTTCTTGGGTGGTGGATCCGGGCCCCTAGGCGGCTGGGACACCGACCTGGAGTCAGGATCCTGACGTCGGGTGGAAGAGAAAGACTTGTGGTGTTCAGAGGACTTAGAAAAGGCCCGCGAGGGAGTAGAGGAAGCCAAGGGCCTGGAAGTCTTGATGGGCTGGAGAGTCGAAGAACCGCTGGAAGCCCGGACCTTAACCAAAGGGGACTGAGACCTAGCCCTGGAGGGAGAGTGGTCTGATCGGGTAGAGCCTGAGCTTCGCGAACCCGAGGCCCAGTTCGGGGATCTGCACCTTGCCTTCTCCCGGTGCTTGTCCCGGTGTTTGTGGACCTTGGAGGAAGAATCGCCCCTGGAGGAAGGCTCTTTGTCCATCCTACTAAGTTTTTCCTCTAGCAGGTATGCCTGAAGTGCCTTCTGATGGCGGATCCTGGTGCGGCAGTTGAACCCTTGGCAAAAAGGTGCAGGCCTTGGTATCGTGGTCCGGGCCTAAGCACCGCACGCAGGAAGAATCAGGATCCTTGAAAGGGATCGGTTTTCCACAGGCACACTTTGAAAGGTGTCCCTCAAATGAAGGAATTGGAAAGGACATTAGTTAAGCAGAAACTCTTGAAGTTCTAAGTTGTCATGCGCTAGGTAGAGACTGAGAGGCCAATACTGGCGAGTCGACGGCGGGAAAAGAACTGGGGATTCTGGGGGACCGCCTCCTTATATACTATGCCTGATGTCAGGGATGGGACCGACATCGGGGGTGGTCCCCGCTGAATACTGCTAGCTAGAAAATTTCCGTGGGGTACTGGCGCCTGCCAGCTTCAGTCCAAATGGTGTAACCTGCTGCAAGAGCTGTTTCTCGAGAAGTAAGATCTCCAAGTTATTGCCACAAAGGCAATCTGAACCATGGAATGCGATACAAATCGATTTCATTGGCCCATTGACCAATTCCAGCAAGAACAACAAGTGTGCACTTGTTACAGATTTGTTTTTCAAGTGGGTAGAGGCATTCCCTACTCTGAATAACACGGCAAAGACAACGGCCAAGATCCTGGTGGATCAATTGTTCTCCAGGTGGGGCCTACCCCTTAAGGTAGACTCAGACCACAGAACCAGTTTTACAGCTGAGCTGAAGAAGGAGACACTCCAAATGCTTGGAGTTAGATCAGAAATGTCATATTCGGGGCCGGCCCGCTGGCGCAGCGGTTGGATTTCCGCTTGCGATGCGGGCGACCGGGTTCGAGAAGGACTCGGTCGCCGGAGGCCGGCCGGGAGAAGGATCGAGCGTCCTCATGACTGCTCTCCTGATCTGGGGAGGGTGTGGTGAGTCGCGGTGCAGTGGACTCCTGGTGGAGACCGGGAGAACCCCAAGCACTCGGGGCCTGACATCAGATGGGGGCGGGGCAGACGCTGGCGTCATTGCACGCTCCCGCCCCCCTTAAAGGGGGAAAAACTCCGCCCACCTCCGACGCCTCTATGATGCCCGTCCAAAGAGCACGGCTCCCAACCTATTCTGACGTCGCTTGGCACCCTAAGGGCCGAGGTGCCACGTCTCACACCTGGGGGCAAGCCAGGGGGTACTGGGAGCGCGGTCAAGAGGGGGGGACAGAGCAGGGGATCCGTGATCGGCGGAAAAGGTAAAAAAAAAAAAAAGAATGTCATATTCCATACCATCCTCAATCCTCAGGCCAGGTAGAAAGAGCAAATAGAAGACTCAAACAGATGTTACGCAAATTCATCAATGACAATTCCAAGGATTGGGATTCCCTCTTGCCACTACTACCGATGGCAATCAGGGGCACTCCTGCAGCAACTGCTCAGTGCACACCATATAAGGTTATGAGTGGTACAGCCATGAGATTACCTGAGCACCTGTTGACTGGTCTCTGCACTCCTACAATAGATAGGGTATCTGTGGACAAATATGTTGAAAAACTTCGAGATGACATCATGAAAATACACTTGTTCGCTGCAGATCATATGGGTAAGGCTCAAAAACAAGCAAAAGCCCATGTATAAGCATGCCAAAGAAGTCGACTGGCAAGTTGGAGAGCAAGTCATGCTTCTCCAATACAGACCACCGGCTCACTCATTTGCCAACAAATGGGAAGGTCCATTTCCCATTGTCAACAAACTCAGCCCTGCTGTTTATCAGGTGAAAGTTCAGCATCAGAAACAGACCATTGACAAGTGGTTCCATGCTAATCAGCTCAAGTTGTATAAAGGTAACTAATTACTTTTCCAGACCCTCTTGGAACAGAATAGTACCCCTCACTTAACAATTCTTTTCTGTTTCTTTCAGATATACTGGCAAGGTGGCTATCTTGCACTTCTTCCTCCTGATGGGACTACTCTCTTTGACTTACTCCGAAGACATACCTCAAATGACTGATCACAAACAAAGCACAACATACGTGCTTCTGAATCTTGCACATTCATCTGCTAGGGTCCAAACCCGCAAAGACATCTCCAGCCCCCAGGGAGTCTGTCTAGACGTCCCCAACAAACTGATTACTGTTAAGGAAGGCTCAGACGCCTATCTTAATGCCATGGTTCTAACCACAGACAAATCCATACTTCAAATACAATGGGAAATCGATTACAATGGTTATACAATGCCTGTAGCACGTTTATCCAAAGGTACTTTTCATGGTTGGTGTCGCCAAGGCACAGGTCAGGACGCATAGGAAAACCAGGAGCAGCTGTAGAATTTCCCCAAAATTATTTATTTACACTAGAAATATCATAAAATAAACTTGTTCAATATAACTATTTACAAAGGTAAAATAAAATAATGTTTTCTTTCTCCTAATCATATCTCTTGCAATTGCAGCTTAGCTCTTTTGTAAGTCTTTTCAACCACCATTCTGAGCAAACATCCTGTCCTTGTAAGTTTTCTGTTCTTGTAAGTTTCAGGAGCTGCTAGAACAGTGTGCTTTGAGCAGAGGCCCCTGCTGCAGTTTTTGCAAAAGGCTGGAAGATCTGCACTCAAGTAACCTCTAGAGTTTACAATAGCTTTCTGCAGTCATCTCAAATTATATACATTTCAACAGTAGTGCTATATATTTTCTAAATAAAGAGATCCCAATATCAGTTACATTTCCATACAAAGATTTAAACATATTTTTATATTAACAGATATGCAAGGGAGGAAAAACAGACAGCAAGAGAGGCAAAGAATTGCAAGCTTGTCGGGGTGATCAAATCCGAAGTCTCACAAGGAAATCTGGTTGCACAACCAAAGAAGAGACAGAAAAGGACAGATCCTTACATTCAAACTCTTCATAACAACTGGGGCAGGGTCCTATTCAACCCTGTCACAGTTGGCCCAACATAGCTGATTGCACCAAATGGTACACTCTCCATTCGACAAGCAACTTCCAGACACACTGGTCTCTATAACTTGACTGCTTTGGTAGATCCTACCTTTTCTGACCACCTCACCTCTGAGGAGTCACAAGCTTTCTGTCTTCACAACTATATAGCTACTACAGCTATGTTCCTTTCTGTAGTCCCAACCACTGAAGAACTGACTGAATGTCCTCCTCAGAAGCCTGGTCCTCCTAGTGGCCTGACTGTTAATTAAAGCTCCTGGAGGAGAAGTGGCAATGCACAATTCATGCATGTTCTTGTTATTTTTAATCTTACACCCTGGAATATGGCAGAGTTGGGTTTCTGTCACACAAGCAAGCAAGCAAATTTTTATTTATAAAGGTCACTTTTCCAGTGTTCAAAGCGCCTGTAAAATACAGCACAATAAAATGTCTAAAAACAATTCATAATTAATATAAAAACATATACTAACCATTTATATCCCCACAAAAGCATTCTCGAAAAAATGTGTTTTAAGGGATATTTTAAATCCCTCCATGGTCAGGCTTTCACATATCTGATGAGGTAGAGAGTTCCACAGGGTTGGTGCCATAAAGGCAAAGGATCTTCCTCTAAAAGTCTTCAAGTGCACCCTGGGAACCTCTAGCAATCCCTCGGCAAAGGATCAGTGTAAGCGTGAGGGGAGATACGGAAGTAGGAGGTCTTCAGGTACTGGGGTCCAGGTTCATGAAAGGTTTTATGTCAGCAACGTGACCTTGAAAAGGATTCATCACTGCGCAGTATGGCGCAGTGATTTAAGGCTCTGAGCTGCAAATCTGGAGACCTGGGTTTGAATCCCACAGCCCCCACTTGCACTTGCATACTGTGTGACCCTGAGCAAGTCGCTTAACTTTCGCGTGCTCCCAGGTTGCACCTGCAAACAAGCTTTCAGCTTAGTGTGTCTCACCTGGCAAAATAACTGGTAAAAAAACAAACAAACAAACAAAAAGCTTACGTACGTAGATTACGTACCTGGCTTGAGGCCCTGAGCAAGCCACTACCAAGTTGTAAACCAGATGGTTTTCCCACCCATGACCCAAGCATCCTCAGATCTGGGTCCACAACCAACATCCATTTTCTCCGGGTTTAACCTCAGCCAGCTAGCACTCATCCAGTTCTGTATCTCTTGCAGGCAGTTGTTAAACACCGAGACAGTATCACACTCTTGGGCGGGAACAAAAGACATGCACAGCTGAGTGTCATCTGCATAACAGTGAAAACTCAGCTTCTACCACCTAATAATGTCACCAAGTGGTAGCATGTGCACTGTGAACAACATGGGGGAAAGCACAGAACCCTGCAGTACCCCACAGGGCAGACTCCGAGGGGATGAGGAATAAATTACCCGATATCACCCTTTGTGATCTGCCCTCTAGGAAAGTTAGAAACCAGTTGAGGACTGCCCTCTCCAGTCCACACAAAAAAAACACAGGCATTTAAACAATACCCCATGGTCCACAGTGTCAAAAGCTGCTGAGAGATCAAGGAGAACCAAGATGGAATGGGCTCTCTGATCTCTTGCCACCTGGAGATCATGAAATACTCACACCAGGACAGTCTGGGTGCTGTGCCTTTTCTGGAAACCAGACTGGAGAGGGACATGGATATTATGGCTAGCTAAATGCTCATCCAGCTGCAGAGCGGCCACCTTCTCAATCACCTTCCCTACAAAAGGTAGGTTAGAGAGAGACTGGTCTGTAATTGGCAGGGCAGTCTGGGTCCAAGGAGGGCCTTTTTAGCAGTGGACTAACCACTGCTACCTTTATGGGATCAGGAGAGATCCCTCTCTCCAAGGAAACCCAGACTATCCGAGCTAGGACAGGGCTGATAACCTCAGCACAACCCGCCAAAAGGTGAGTTGGGCCTGGGTCCAAATTACAGCAGGTCAATTGCAGTCTGGATCATCCTCACTATATCCATGACTACCGGCAGGCTAAAGGCAGACCAGGGAAACCAGGCATTACCACTCAGAGGGCCACTATCATGTCCTATGGGAAGGCACTGACTGATCTCTATCCTGATAAGAGGATACCTTATCAGCAAAGAACTGAGCAAACTCTTCACACTTTTCCTGTGACAACGCTCATTCAGTTCGCAGACAGGCTGGACTGCTCAGTCTGCCCATGGTCCGAAAGTGTTGAGCTGGTCTGTTCTTTGCTGCAGCAATTTCCCGGGACAGGAACTCTGCTTTCTTACAGGAAATTGCTGATTGATAGACCTCATAATGGTCCAACAATCTAAGCCTGTCCAACTCCAGGTGAGTTTTCCGCCAGTGTCTCTCCAACCTTCGCTCTTGCCTCCGTAATTTCCTTAGTTACCCATCAAACCATGGGACACCAGGGTGGGAGGTCAAAGGGCGAACACAAACTGGAGCAATGACATCCAGGGTCCCTGCCACTGCCCTATTATAAGGCAACACCAGGGGGCACTGGGTCACTACTAATGGAACCTCTGAAAAGTCCAATACTGACATAAGGCCTTCAGGTATTACCCATCTTAAAGGTTGGTACCGTACCATTTTCTTGGGGCAGGCCCTTTTTGGGGGATTGTGAAACTAAACCTCACGGCGTGATGGTCTGACCATCTGACCGGATCCAACTCCATGTCCGAGATTTCCATCAACAGGTGGAACATCAAGTCCAGCGCATGCCCTTTCTCATGTGTTGCGGAGGTAAGAACTCATGTCAGTCCCAATGAATCAATCAACTGGAAGAGGTCCTGTCCAAAATGTGAGAGTTCTTTGTCGACCCAGGCACTGAAGTCCCCCAGAATTAACCACCTAGGGGACTCCAATACCATGTCGGCGATGAAGTCTGCGACCTCCTTCAGGAAAGCCCTCCCATCCCCGGGTGGACGGTAGATGAGAAAGATCCTGAGTTCTCCACCCGCAACAACCACGCACTTGAAGGAGCTGTTGCTCCCCACTGGCACTTCCCTGAGGTTCAGTTCCTGTCTAAAACAGACTGCAACTCCCTCGCCCCTCCGGCCCACTCTCGGGGGGGGTACCACCGAGAACACGGACAGAATTGCAGCAGCCAAAATAGGTCCTGCATTTTGATCCGGCCAGGTCTTGGTGATGCAAGCCAGGTCCGCAGAATCTATTACATCTGCAACCACTGCAGTCTTGTCCTTAATCAACCTGGCAATGCTTAACACCACCCAGGAGGGAAGGAGTTAAGCAGATGACCGCAATACCTGTCTGAATTCTTCAGAGCCCTTGGCTAAGGGTACCAGACAAGGAGGTCCTCTATTTTAGTCCCATTTCGCCCCAGGGTACCTCCTAGTCCCTACTGTCCCTATCCATTCACCCTTTTCCCTCATCCCCCCCCCAGGCCGCCAGAACCCGTGTATCCTTTGCCTTCTAATTATCCCTAAAGCTCTGCATCTATAGTAGACCTGCAATGGAAGAGAGGAACACTCAAAGGGGTGCAGATCCCTCAGCCTTGAGGGGCAGTACTGCCTGACCGTGGTAACATACCCTGGACATGTCTCTTAGGAACGCAATCCTAAATATCTACATTCGCACCATCACTCACTCTTCACACAACCAACACCTCTAAATGTTTTAGTATGATGCTTCTAGATACTGTATCAGCCTACCAAACTCGCACAAACGATCCAGTTAGTGGACCTCATGCTACTGAACACTTAGGAATTTTTAGACCCGTACCCAGTGCTAAGGGTAAATCGCGCACTAGGCGTGACACTGCAGATGTAACTGGTACAGCAGGCACCGTCTCTGTCTTTTTTGGCTCAGGAATGTCAATCTGGAATAGAGCAGATATAGCTGCTATTAAAGCACAAACAAATTTCAACAAGCTATGAAATATGATATGTTATCACCACTGTCACATGGTGTAGATGGCTTAAGTAAAGAGAAGTGCTTTACAGTATACAACATGCAGGGAATTGCAAAAGGGTTCAATAACACTAGAAACAAAATTAATTAACTGATTTTCCAAAATAACGAGGAGGTGGACAAGCCATATATTGCCCGTGAACCCTATGTTCTGCTTAGGGTTCTTATGTAATTGCTACTTTTAACAACCTCTTCAGGGATTTGGAAACAGGACGTATTCCAGATATTATTCATGGTACGAGGATGTCCAAGTGGTAGTGTCCTCAATGTAAATCTACTGCTTGCATTACACTGTGTATGTCAAATTCTGTTAATATTTCTATCTCTACTGCTAGAAATCTTGGGTACATCACACGTTATCCAAACCAAGGACCATGCTATTTCACCAAACGTTGTACCACTGATGACAACGTGTGCGTCACCTTCACTGTACTGCCTCACTTCGATCCACAAACTTCTGTCTTTGACAAACTGGCTGCTTTAAATTCCATCGGACATCTTGATGAGAACATTTACCGCGAACAAACTGAACTGCCTTCTTTGCTCGTTTACCATCCTGTTCTACAAGCTTGGGTCACACTGCATACCAACTGCTGTGCCAAGAAGGGATATTATTACCTATGCCGTTGTGATGTATTTGACATTGTTAATCCAGTATGTGGTTATTCTCCGGAACATTTGGATTGGTCCTATACTGTGGGTGATGATCTGTCATCCAACCTGACTGAACAATCTTCACAAGCTGCTATCTTCAGTGCCAGACGCCGAAACTGCTGCATCCCAAAGCTACATGGAAGAGGTACATCACTTCATGACGCAGCTCACCAACCAATCCTTCACTTGTCCTGTACATCTATAGTTCCAACTGTACGAGTTACCTGTAATTCCGACTGGCAGTACTGTGTAAGACTAATCATAATTCCTTTTCTTATGGTGCCCGAACGTGTTATTAATTTTCCTAACTTTTGCTTTACTCCACAGCAGAAAACTGTAATTGGTCACACTGTGATCACTCCTGTTCTTATCCCTGAACCAGATGTTATTGATCCTGATCCGCAATATTTGCTTGCCTTGTCTCAATATTTGCCTATTTTTAATGTACATATTGACCCTTTGACACTTTCCTTGAACTCTCTTTCAGCTAGAAAAGATTCACATCTTGTCTATATTAGCAATAATATTTTTTAAAGCTGGTGATGCTCTTAATACACATTCGTGACGGTGATTTAAGTACTGCTCTATCAAATACTTGGTTAGAATTAACTTTTAAAGCTCGTTATTATTCAAGCATTTTTGATTGTTTTTCTGATACAAACCCTTTGCTGTCTGTCACGTACTCTTAGACAACATAGCGAACAACTTGAATTCCTTTACAAGGCTCTTGCCTCGGGCTTGTTAATGACGGCTTTTGTAGATCCATCCCACTACTTTCCTTTTCTTTTGAAGGCAACGGAGGGGATGTTATCCATGGTCCAGCACCCCTGATGGTGCCCCCACCTCGCGGCCAGCAACTTATGTATGCATATGTCCTAACCTTAGGGAGAAGACACTTAACATATAAGCATAAGTGTCAGGATATATGCTCTGTTATGTTCCACTATGTTTACTGATATATACTGGCCATGAGAAATGCTTTTTTTGCTCTGTTTCTACTGTACTTCTATATGTAAGGCAACAATGCCATCTTTAGTAATTGTGCAACACTAAAACTGACATTGGAGATCAGTACCTTCATTGTGCCGTTATCAGTTAGTAATGTCACTTTTTACAGTACTTAGGACAGTTGTTCAGACCACTGGTTTTTGTCCAATTATATTCATTTAATGCATTTTCAGTAACTATCAGGGTATAAGACCCTTTGTAACACATAGCTTCTCTGAGAATGAGAGACTGTCTGCATTGCCTAGGTAAGGGAAAACTGGTATTCTCCCAGTGTTTACACTGTATTGGTAGTAAGTCTGTATTATCCAATCTGTAATAAATTTCATTTATTACATGAGTACCACTTGTCTGTTGTTTCTTCTGACTGTACAGTTCCACCAAGAACCCGATAGGGTAATTTATTACCCACTTACAACACCATGCGCTGTGGTCCCGACATCTCTCTTTGCCTGGCGGGCGAAAATTTGTGTATTTCAAAGGACCGAGCCACTCCAATCAAAGAGGGCTATGGTCCTTTGATTTGTATGAAGCCGTGTCAGCAAACAGCTGAGTGACTTTCTGCTGTGCCTCCTCTTACAGCAACATGGAAACACATAGAAGTTGACGGCCGATAAGGACCGCAAGGCCCATCCAGTCTGCCCAAATATTTTTCTACCTTATAAATGCGCCATCGACCTTTGCTCTGTCAGTGGCCTATCTATTCATACTCATCTGTATTGCTCTCTTATGCCTATCCCATGCCTGTTTGAAGCCCTGCACTGTATTCATAGCCACCACTTCCTGAGGTAGGCCATTCCATGCATCTACCACCCTTTCTGTGAAAAGAATTTCCTCACATTCCCCCTTAATCGGCCTCCCTCTAGTCTTATGCTGTGTCCTCTTGTCCTGCTATATTTCTTATATTTAAACATGTTAGACTCTTTACCTTGTTAATGCCCTTAAGGTGTTTGAATGCTTCGATCATATCACCTCTCTCCCTCCTTTACTCAAGGGTATACATATTGAGCTCCGTTAATCTGTCCTCATATGTCTTCTGATGCAGTCCCTGCACTATTTTGGTTGCCCTTCTCTGGACTGCCTCAATTTGGTTAATGTCCTTGTGAAGGTGAGGCCTCCAGTACTGCACTCCAGATGGGGCCTAACCCAATGTCTTGTGAAGAGGGATTATTACCTTCCTCTTACGACTTGTGATACCCCTTCTAATACACCCTAACATCCCCCTAGCCTTACCTACTGCTTTAGGGGTCTGCTTGGATGATTTCAGGTCATCTGTGATGATGATGCCAAAGTCTCTTTCTTTGTGACTGCCAGCAACTCCCCTCACAGCTTATAGGTGGCTTCAGGGTTTCTCTTCCCTATGTGCATGATCTTGCACTTATTTGCATTAAATCTCAGTTGCCACTCTTCTGACCATTTTGCTAGTTTATCCAGATCTCTTCTCATTCTGCCCACCCCAACTGGATCATCTACTCTGTTGCAGATCTTGGTGTCATCTGCAAACAGACAAGCCTTACCCTCTAGTCCATCTGCAATGTCACTAATGAAGATACTGAAGAGGACTGGCCCCAGGACTGATCCCTGAGGTACCCCACTTGTGACTTGCATCTCTTCTGACTGTATACCATTTACCACCACTCTCTGTTTTCTGTCAGTCAACCAGTTTGCCACCCAGTTGGCCAACTTCTGACACACCCCAACCCTACCAAGCTTATTTATCAATCTTCTATGTGGAACAGTGTCGAAAGTTTTGCTGAAGTCAAGGTAGGCGACATCAACTGCTCCCCCTTGGTCCACCACTCTGGTTACCCAAAGAAATCTATGACATTAGTTTGACAGGACCTTCCTTTTGTAAACACATGCTGTCTTGCATCCTGTGCCCCTATGGATTCCAGGTGTTGCACTAGTCTTTCCTTAAGGAGTGCCTCCAAATCTTGCCCACTACTGACATAAGACTGACTGGTCTGTAGTTCCCTGCCTCCTCCCTGCTACCACTCTTATGGAGCGGGATCACATGATCCCTTCTTCAGTCTTATGGGACCTCTCCTGTGCTCAGAGACTCACTAAACAGTTCTGATAATGGCTCTGCTAGTTCCACCCTTAGCTCCTTAAGTACCCTGGGATGTATGCCATCAGGTCCCATTGCCTTGTCCACCCTGAGCTTAGCGAGCTCTTGTAGGACCCTTTCTTTTGTGAAGAGAGTAGTGCTCACCTCCCTCCCCCGTGTCCATGGTGCTGAGCTGTGGGCCCTGCCCTACCTTCTCTTCAGTAAATACTGAGCAAAAGTATCTATTTGGCACAGATGCTTTTACAGGGTCCTCCTCCTCACATGCCTTTTCTCCTCTGAGCTTAGCAATATCCCCTCTGGACTTTCTCCTTTCACTAATGTATTTATAGATAGTCTTGTCACCTTCTTTTACTGTTTGTGCTAGTGTTTCCTCAGTTTTGGACTTTGCCTGCCTTACTGCCTTCCCTTAGGGCAGTTTGGTATGCCTCCCTATCTTCATCCCACTGTGTTCCTGTATATTTCCTGAAGGCCAGCCTTTTGGCTCTTACCTTTTCTGCTACTGTATTTGAGAACCAAAGTGGTTTCCTTCTTCTTTTGCACTTCCTTTTCTGTCTAACACAATGGGATGTTGCTTCAAGTATTGCATCCTTAATGCTTGCTCACTCTGCCTGTACCCCCTTCCCTGTGTTTCTTTTTGCCAGGGCTAGCTTAACTCTGTTGGCCATCTTATCAAAGTCAGCTCCTCTGAAGTCCCATATTTTCGCCTTGGAATGGGATGATTTAGATGTAGTGGCCAAATTGAACCATACCATGTAATGGTCATTGGCCCCCAGGTGACCTACCTGGAGAGCTATGATCCCTTCCCTGTTAGTCAGTACTAAATTTAGGATAGCCCTGTCTCTTGTGGGTTGTTGTACCAGTACACAGAAAACAAGCTCTCTTTCCCCACACTTCATCTACTCTTGCTGTTTAAAAAGCTGCAGATGCTGCAAAGACTTTGAAAAACATGACATTTAGGTACAATTCAGCTTGCGTTATATATATGCCTTTTCCTTCCCATTATCTATTACTAAAGAAATCTGCATGAATACATGACCTTTATACCTTACAGTTCATCTGCCTCTTTAGCCTACTCCCTACTTCAAGTAATAATTCTCTGTTGTGATATCATAATCTGCTGCTATGGGAGTGACTGTGATGTCACAAGCAATACATTATGACATCATGTAGGGAGAAAGCAACAGGAATAAATTAACAAGGCTCGAATTTAATGGTATTCTGGTACATCTTGGGTATCAAATTTCGTACGGGAATACCAATATTCAAGCCCTGGTGCTCCGCGGGAGATACCCCATTTTTTCTGCATTTGACCAGACAATGGGGAGGCCCAATCTCGTGTTGGTGCTTGTCCCCCCTTCCCAGTACTTTGGGACACTGGGGTGCCCACTTCCAGTGTCCCAAAATGTTCCAATAAACCCCTCTCTGTTTAGAAAAAAAAAAAAAAAAAAGGAAAAGTCCCCCCATGACTTTTCCCCCTGCAAAAAAGAAAACAGTCTCTTGACATCTCGCCTGTCCCCCTCCCCATCCCGACCCTCCCACTGAGCAATCCACCACTCCACCCCTCCCCTCATACTTACCATCCTAGGTCGGTGGCTGTCATCTTCTGTGAGCCAGGGACACGTCTGCATTCTTCAAAGCTGAACCGCGAACTGAAGAATCGCGCTACATGCCATATAATGGCATTTTCAACATACATATATGTTGATATCTCGGCCATTTTTCAATATTTTTGCACCAAATTTTAAAGATGGGATTTTTGGCACCCCAACACATGAACACTGACACTGTCATTTCGTTACTCTGTCCCAAAGGTGATTTGCCAATCACTTGTGGAATCACCTTTCAGGACCAAGTAACAAAATGACAGTGCCAGTGTTCGTGAGGTGGAGTCCCAAAAAGTCCCCTTTTTTTTTTTTTTTTTTTTAACACACACCCTCATAAACAGTACAGCTGTCATTCTTCACATCCTGCTCAAAATGCTTTTTTCACAGCTGTGGCGCAGTCGTGCAAAATCACTTTTTGGGAGCAGAGAAAGAAATGACAGAGACATTCTTCATGAGGTTGGGTCCCAAAAAGGCCATGTTGAAAATCTGGTAAAAAAACTCCTAAAAATGGGCAAGTTACATGTGGGTGTTCAAAATGTTCTACGTATGAGCATAACATAAAAACCCAATGAATTTAGGTGGAATACCAGATTTCCAAGCTGGATACCAAAATTCTGAATAGTACAGTTACGCAAGAACTTACTGTAACAGTAGATCTTCGAGAAGAGCTCCTACAGCAGGCTACACTATGAGGACTATGCTGTCAGGCACTAGTACTCCACGGCAAACTTCTAGTTAGCAGTACCCAGATGGGGTCTGTCCTTTACATCGGTCCACCCACTATCACCCTCTGCATAAAGGGGGTGGTCCCCAGCCCCACCTCTGCTCGCCCGCTGGAGACTCGGAGGTCAATCAGCAGGAAGCCGAGGCAGGTGCCGAAAATTCCCACAAGGAGAAAATAAAACTGAATCAGGGGATGGAGGGAGGGAAAACAGTGCCTGCTGCAGGAGCTCTTCTTGAAGATCTACTGTTACGGTAAGTTCTTATGTAACTGTACTATCTTACTTTGAGCATGAGCTCCTGCAGCAGGCTACACCATAAGGACTAAGTCCCAAGCAGTATCCTGGGAAGGGAGAAAGAGAAAAACAGGATGGTAGGAATAATCCCCATGAGAAATTATGACAGAATGCCTTTGAGCACAGCTAGGCCAAATCCTGCCCTCTATCTGGAAGCAATGTCCAGAGTGTACTGCTTAACATATGCACTCAATTCCATGTTGTGGCAGCGCAGATATCTGCCATCGAAACATTTTTCATAGCTGCAAAGGATGCAGCCACCCCCCTTGTAGAATGTCCCTTGATTGACTCCAGTAATGGTTTCTCATGCTTATCGTAGATAAACGTGATGTAACTGCGCAACCATTTAGTTATGGTCTGCTTTGCAATGAGCTTCCCCAGAGCCCTGGGGGCAAAAGAAACAGATTATCTGATTTGCAGATCGATTTTGTCCTAGGGAAATAGTAACATAGGATCCTATGGACGTCTACAGTGTGAAGGAGAGCCTCCACCTGATTTGAATACTCTGGAAAATAAATGAGAAGGCAGATGTCTTGGTTCAATGTCAGTTTGGACACTACTTTCGGAAGAAACTTAGGATTAGTTCGAAGAGACACCCAGACTCCGTGAAAATTTAAATAAGGTTCTTTACACATCAGTGCTTGCAGCTCCGAGATTCTACAAACTGAAGTGATGACAACTAAAAATAATGCTTTGCAAAGGAGAAACCAAAGGTCGCAATCCACGCCCGGTTCGAAGGGAGGCAAGGTTAGCTTCTCTAGAACAAATATAAGGTCCCACAGGAGGACAGGATCCCTGATAGGAGGCTTCATATGAAGTATGCCCTGTAGACGTGTACAGGACAAGTCCAACTGAGCAACAATTCTACCCGCCACTGGTGCATAAGCCAAAATGGCACAGAGATGCACCCTAATGTAGAAGTATCGCATGATAAGTCAAAATGGCACAGAGATGCACCTTAATGTAAGAGGATCACAGTCCTGTGTCTGAAAGTGATAGGAAGCATTCCAAAACTGATTTCACCGAGCAAGATAATGGGTCCAGGGAAAGTGCTGCTGCCCAAATGCAGAAGCGTTTCCACTTCATAGCATACTGTATGCTGCCCATGTAAATGGTTTCCTTGCCTCTACTAGGATTTCAGCCACCCTCTACGAGACTCCATGCCAAGAGACAGCTAAGTCTGTATGCATGATGGTGCAGGGACCGAAGATCTGAGTGGACTAATGTGCCCTGATCTTAGGACAGCAAGCTGGACGACAGAGGTAGTAGAAAAGGAGGTTCCACTGCCAATCGCCGCAAGAGAGGGAACCATATTTGACAAGACCAGAATGGAGCTACTAAGATCATTGTCACTCCTTCTGCCTGCAGCTTGAGCAACACCCTCTGTAACAGGGGAAAGGAAGGGTAAGGAAAGCGTAGAGGAACCTCCCTGTCCAGCATAGGGACAACGCGTCTCACCAGAAAACACCAGGCCCATGATCTAGCAAGCAGAAACTGGGCAGTGTTGCACTGCACGGGGACACAAAGAGGTCCAGCTCTGGACGTCCCCATCTTTCGAAGAGGCCGTCAGCCACTTCTTGAAGTAGCTCCCACTCGTGGCTCTTGGACCGGGAGCAGCTGAGCTCAGCTGCCAGGATGTTCTGGATGCCTGAGACATGAACCGCTGTCAGTGTGAGTCTGTGTTCCAGTGCCCAGTACCACACTCTCATAGCTTTTCTGCAAATAGGGTAGGAGTGCGTCCCCCCTGCTTGCTGATAGAAAAGACCTCTGACATATTGTCGGTCTGCAGAAGCTGGGAACCCTGGGAAAGGTGAGTCTGGAAGGCCTCCATGGCGTACAGAATCACCCTCATTTCTAAAGTGTAGCTGTGCAGAGACACTTCTTTGTCTGACCATGTGCCTAGAGTACGGTGATTCTGAAAATGAGCTCCCCATCCTAGACCCGATGCATCCATGGTTAGGATCTGGCTTGGTGAAACTGACTGGAACGGAACTCCCGATTCCAAATTCGGAGAAGTGAGCCACCATGACAGCATTTGCTGAACAGCCCTTGATATGTGTACGGGATGTACGAGGTCATCGGACCTCTGGTCCCATTTGATCCTTAGGTTCCATTGAGAAATTCTCATGTGCAAGCGTGCCAGTGGTACTGTAGGGATGGCAACCACCATATGCCCTAGAAGCTGCAGCTTAGTCCTTGCTGTGAGTAGGTGGGATGCAGCTATTCCAGAAGCTCAGTCTCTCTGCTGAATGACCCTGTCAGATAGGAGGAATGCTCTTCCCTGTTGGTGTCCAGGGTGGCTCCAATATATTGTAGACACTGGCAGGGCCAAGGACAGGACTTTGGGAGGGTGACTGATATTCCCAACTGTTGGAACATTTGAAAAGTCTCTGACAGGGTATGAATCAACTGTGACCTGGATGGAGCGGTTAGAAGCCAGTCATCCAGGTAAGGACAGAAAATGTGGCCCTGACTCCCGAGAGCTGCTGCCACTACTGCGAGGCATTTGGAGCAGAGAAGAGCCTGAAAGGCAAATCCCAGAACTGGTAGTTGTTTCCCATAAAGGTAAACAGCAGGTACCTCTGGTAAGCTGGAAACACCGGCATGTGCAGATACGTGTCTTGCATAGCCAGGGAACATAACCAATCCCCTTGATGTAACATGAGAATCAGTCCGGGTAAGGTCACCATTCTGAACCTTTTATATTCCATGAATTGGTTCAGTTGGCTCTTGTCCAGTATGGGTCTTAAGTCCCCTGTCTTCTTGGGAACCAAGAAGAAGTGGGAGTAATACCCGGTTCCCTGTTGGGAGAGAGAAACGGGTTCGATGGCTCGTTTTAAGAGCAAGGCCAGGATCTCTTCTCTGATGAGGGCTGTGTGGGACGGGAAGTATAGAGAGGGGCCTGGAGGATTGTCTGGGAGGAGTTCAGTCAACTCCAGTGTATAAACCTTTTCTTTAATATCCCGAACACAAACATCTGTTGTAATGTTGTTCCACCCTGCTAGGCAGAGGGAGAACCAACACTCTACTGCCTCCCTCATCGACTCTGTTGGAGATGGGGGGCTGGCAAGGAGTCATGCATGGGCGACTGGAGTGGGCAGCGAGAACTTGGCAGATCTGGCATTCCAAGGCCCGTTGTTCCCAGAGGAGTTGGAGGGAGCCTTTCTTTTGGAAGGATCTCTGGGCTGTTCGCTTCTCTGTTGACACCTGGGCGCCGAAATGGCTTATGCTTTGGCTGCTGGGAATGTGACTGGTAAATGTGTACGGACTGCACCGCCTTCCCTGAGTATTGCAGCTCCGTTATGATCTTTTGTACCTCCTCTCCGAAGAGGACGGACCCATGAAATGGGAGCATCCAGGATGGAATCCTGGAGGTCCTGTCTAAACCTGGATACCCTAAGCCAGGAGTGGCTGCACAGGCAGATCTTAACAGCCGCAGCTCTAGTGGCTGTGTCCGCTGAATCACAGGATGCTCTAGCACATGTTTTTCTACGACCAGACTGGACTGAAGGATGTCCACAAGTTCCATGTTGGTCAGACTCTCGGGTTGCTTCTGGGCCAACCCAAGGGCTTTCTTCCACAAAGATTTCTGATAAAGCACTGAGTGTGCCAGAAAATTAAGGGACTGTAAGGAACAGGTGAAAGAGGCATAAACTTTCCTCCCGAGCTGGCCCGGTTTCTTAGACTCCTTGTCGGAAGGTTGTGAGCTCATGTGCTTTGGCTGCTTAGTCCTGCCATGTGCTGCAGTCAGGACCATGGAATCTCCTCTCGGATTTTCCCCCAGGAAAGTTTTTGCCTCTGGAGGTGTATAGAGTCTGTTTGCCTTCTTGGGGACAGCTGAAAAGGAGGATTGGTGTTCCCATGCCAGTTTGGTTAGGTCCTGAAAAGGAGGGACCAGAGGGGGAATGACCAGCGGTTTAGGGTCACTCATGCCTAAAAAGGTGTGGAGCCTTTTTCTCTCCGGGTACAATTCTTCTGTGTCCCACTGGTTCAGGTATTGGATGCGACGCATCACGTCCATGAATATAGGGTCATCCGGAGGGGACCTAAGCAAGTTGCAATAACCATCTGGCTCTGGAAAGTAGCCCATGGTTGAAGAGTCCAAGGAAGAAAGGCGGCCTCTGGAGGACTAGGAAGAGGCAGACCTTCAGCATTTGTGCCTATGCTGCATCTGCTCCTGTCACCCGAGGATGACAATCTGGAAGAGGAGCGTGCTGCCTCAACCCCTGGGGTGCTCCGAATCTGACCCCTTTGGAGTTGGACTCCTGGGTGGAGGTAGAAAGGGCGGTCAATTATCCGGAACCGGTACCTTGTCTGGAACCGGAATGGGAGGCGGTGGCGGAGCTGTGGGATCATCTTTTTTAAGCAAATCCCCATTGACCGTGTTCCACCAGGACACACAAAGCTGTCTGATGTCCGCCAGGAGCACCATTGGTACTTGTGGTGGTGGCACACTGGTATGGCCGTCTCAGCCCTGGAGTCACATGTTGGCGGTCGTTAGGGCTCGGTGGAGTGGTACAGTGCCTTCAGAAAGTACTCACCCACCTTGGATTTTGTCACATTTTGTTGTGTTACTACCAGAATTTTTAATGCACTGAAATGATTTTTCCCCCTTGATTTACACAGCATACTCAACAATTTAAAGGGGCAAAAATATTTTTATTGTGTAACAAAAATTTATGAAACATTAAAAACTGAAATATCTTGTTTACTTAAGTATTCACCCGAGTCAATACTCTGTAGAGCGCCTTTAGCAGCAATTACAGCTTTAGTCTTCTTGGGTATGTCTATATCAGCTTTGCACATCTGGATTTGGGATTTTCGCCCATTCTTCCTTGCAGATTTGCTCAAGCTCTGTCAAGTTGGATGGGGAGCGTCGGTGAACCGCAATCTTTAAGTCTTTCCACAGATTCTCAAATGGGATTCAAGTCTGGGCTTTGGCTGGGCCACTCAAGGACATTCACCTTCTAGTTCTGAAGCTACTCCAGTGTTGCTTTGGCTGTATGCTTGGGGTCATTGTCCTGTTGGAACGTAAATATTCGCCCCAGTCCAAGGTCTATTGCAGACTGATGCAGGTTCTCCTCAAGGATGTGCCTGTATTTGGCTCCATTCATTGTTCCCTCTATCCTGACAAGTGCCCCAGTCCCTGTCACTGAAAAGCATCCCCATAACATGATGCTGCCACCACCATGCTTCATGGTAGGGATGGTGTTACACGGGTGATGAGCTGTGTTCGGTTTGCGCCAGGCATAGCGCTTTGCATTTAGGCCAAGGAGTTAAATTTTTGTTTCATCAGACCAGAGAATCTTTTGCCACATGGTCTCAAAGTCTGCCACGTGCCTTCTTGCAAACTTCAGGCATGCTATTATGTGGCCTTTTCTCAGAAATGGCTTCCGTCTAGCCACTCTCCCATAAAGGCTACATCTGTGAAGTGCTGCAGAGATTGTTGTCCTCTGGACAGGTTCTCCCATCTCAGCCATGGAACTCTGTAGTTCTGCCAGGGTGGTCATTGAGTTCTTGGTCACTTCCCTGACCAAGGTCCTTCTTGCCCGGTTGCTCAGTTTGGGAGGACGGCCTGCTCTAGGAAGAGTCTGGGTGGTTCTGTAATCTTTCCATTTCCTAATGATGGACTTGACTGTGCTCCTTGGAACTTTCAACACCATAGGAATGTTTTTACACCCCTCCCCAGATCTGTGCCTCCTCACAATTCTATCACGGAGTTCTACGGACAGCTCCTTGGTCTTCATGGTAGAGTTTCTGCTCTGACATGCACTGTCAACAGTGTCCCTTATATAGACAAGTGTATTTCCTCTGAAATCATGTCAACCATTTGAACTGACCACAGGTGGATCCCATTCAAGTTTTAGAGTGATCTCACAAGGAAATTGGATGCACCTGAGCTTAATTTGAAGCGTCATAGCAAAGGGGGTGAATACTTATCAAATCAAGACATTTCAGGTTTTTATTTTAAATCACATGTACAAAACAAATTCCAGAAGTTTCATTCCACTTTGACATTATAGAGTAATTTGTGTAGATACGTGACAAAAAAATCCCATAAAAATGTATTTTAATTTGAGTTTGCAACATCACAAAATGTAACAAAATCCAAGGGGGGGTGAATACTTTCTGAAGGCACTGTAAGACCTGTCATCTGATAGCCTATCAGTAGGTCCTCTGGCGTCTGGTCCTCAGGTTTCGGAGCAGAGGGTGTTAGCGCTGTCGTCTCATCGACAGTTGTCCGGACATCAGGCTGCTGATCTGTCAGGGATGACAGCTCCGACGTATACTTTTTAGGTGGCGGGCAGGCAGGCATCCGGGTTAGGGTAGTTGGCCATGACCTCTGGTTGCTTCATGCCTTACCCTGTGGCGTCTGCCACTGGTCCTTCCATTTATCAGAAGACCGGCTGTCCGAGGCATGCGACAGGGTATTTGCTGTGACGCAGACTAGTCTCGGGGGTGGTCCTAGCATCTGTACCAGTTGTCATGGGGTGACGACGAGCTGAAAACAGAAGAGAAAGATGCCTGACTCTCATTGGCTGAAGTCCCAGCCGTAGACTCCGAGGAGTGCTGAAGGGTCTAAGGTTCAAGGACGGACCTGAAGGCCCTTGACGCAAAGAACTGCCACCCACAGAGAAGGTATGGGTGGGAGCCTTCTTCAACGGCAGGCCAGATGAAGTTAGACCTGATGGGGGCAGAGTCCGCTCTCTTGCCAGAGTGCAAACCAGAGTGTTTCTCCTTATGGTAAGGAGATCTACAGCGAGATTCTGACCCACTGTGCTCCTTTCCCCGTTGTTGGTGCTTCCCTCCCGAATGTTACTCCTTGTAGGAAGTCTGAGACCGGGAGGCTGAGGAGCCAGCCTTAGACGGGCGCTGGAGGGCGGCGAGCTGCTGCTCCATGATGTAGGCCTGGAGAGTCTTGCACTGATGGATCCTGGGCCGTTGGTTTAATTTGCTGCAGTCCGGGCAGGCGCTCATATCATAATCAGGCCCCAAGCAGAAGAGGCACTGCAAATGATCGTCTTTTGCCGGAATCTGCCGCCTACATGGAAACTTAGATTTCAGTCTCTTGGTAGAGGAAGATGGAGACGACAAACTGTTTTAAATCGACGAGTTCTTAAGAAAAAATGGGTACATTTGACTACAAGAACGAAGATGGCAGTCGACAGATGCAACAAGACGTCCGAAGAGCCGAAGTGCAGAGGTTGATAGCAGGAAAAGAACTGAGGTGGAGCTAGGAACTGCCCCCTTTATACAGAGGGTGACGTCGGTGGGCAGACCGAAGCAAGGGGCATACTCCAGCTGGTTACTGCTGACTAGAAGTTTGCAGTGGAGTCCTAGTGCCTGACAGCATAGTCCTTATGGTGTAGCCTGCTGCACAAACTCATACTCGAAGTAAGATTGGGTATTCCGCCAAAAATAGCCCCCCTTTGTTTTCTTAAATTCTACCCCTGATTAACTCTTCAGGAGCAAAGGTCCTGATTCCATGCAAATTACACCAGTAATAAATAATGGGAGGTGGCATATAGAACTAATGTTAAATACAAGCCAAACTGTGTCTAAATCTTATGTTTTGTTAAAGTTATACTGAAGGTGTCGGCTGCTCTTTAAAAAACAGCTATACGCTTTTATTTTGGTTTTTCCAAGTTTGGAACTGTGCGTTTAAATAAAGAGATGTTCTCTACCTCATCCCATGTGGTTGTTCACACAAAATGTTCTCTCAATGTGCCCTCAACCTGAGCCGTCTTACAGTCTACTTGCTGAAGTGGACGCAGTTTAAAAAAAATATAACCATGCCATGGAACACTGGAACCAGAGTCAAAGTGGCATGAGTTAAAGATCACAGACTCGGGGCCCCAGCTGTTCTTTAATCTGAGCATGTGCCTGAATTCCTGTAGTCGTCGGTGTGCTCGTTCACTTGGGGGTGACTGACAGATTTAAATATGTGGCGCTTTGACATGTTAAGCATGAGTCTCTGCTTTCCATGGGCAGCTGTCACAAAGAACGGTTAGTAAACCAACTGGAAGGCAACTGACTTTACAGTATTTTTGTGAGTCAGTGCACTCAGTTTGACAAAATAAGACCCTGTTCTGTCATAAAACTGGGTGTCTTATTGTTGTTCACCACCTAGTTTTAGGTTATTTGTGGACCCATACATGATTAACTCAGTTGTGAGGAGAACAGCAAACTCTGTTTATGTCAAAGTGCCATTTATTGTAAGAGTCTTTTTTTTTGTCCTTTAAACTGCAGGAATCAGACGGTGGTATCTAGACTAAGTGTGCATATTGCTGTGGATGTAAATCTGAATGATTGTCCTCCCCCCCAAACGTGGTTTTGTGCTGCCGAACTGGCTGAAGTGACTCGCTAGCTGATGTATAGATAAAGTGGCAGGGAAGCAGATCTGGTATTCTGCTTGGCTATATGTGACAGGGAACTAGCAGGACAGATCAGGAGGACCTGCAAGAAGGGTAGTGTGGTGATTGTGGGGGACTTCAACATGCCAGGAGTGGACTGGAGTACCCCAACAACCAGGAACAGAAGGGAGCAGGTACTGCTGGATGCCTTCCAGGACAGCTTCCTGCTGCAAATGGTCAGTGAACCAACCAGGTTAGGGAATACCCTTGACCTTGTGCTGGCAAATTGGGACTTTGTGAGAGAAAGTACAGTTACGTAAGAACTTACCGTAACAGTAGATCTTCGAGAACAGCTCTTGCAGCAGGTAACACTATTAGGACTGAAGCCGGCAGGCGTCAGGACCCCACGAAATTCTTCTAGCTAGCTATCTTCAGCGGGGACCACCCCCGACGTCGGTCCTGCCTCCGACGTCAGGCGTAGTACAAAAGGGGGCGGTCCCGCCAGATTCCCCAGTTCTCCCGCCGGAGACTTCCGGCCGCAGGGTGACATCAGAATGGGAGACCGAGGATCCATCATCAGAAGACGAAAGGGCATAAGCCCCTGCCAAAGGCTCTGAAAGCCATGCCTCCTCCAAGGGGGAAGGTGGGCGGGAAGGTACCTGCTGCAAGAGCTGTTCTCGAAGATCTACTGTTACGGTAAGTTCTTACGTAACTGTACTATCTTACTTCGAGATACAGCTCTTGCAGCAGGTAACACTATTAGGACTGATTTCCAAGCAATAACGCTTGTAAGCATACTGGGAGGAGGAGAACAGAAAATATCCATGCCAAGTCCTGACTCTAGGACAGGAGACCCTGTAGCACAGCCAGGCCAAAACCGGCTCTTCGCCGTGAGGCAATGTCCAGGCTATAATGCCTGATAAAAGTGTGTACTGAGCTACAAGTAGCTGCAGCACAAATGGCAGAGTTGGAGACTTTACGCAGAGCTGCAAAAGAGGTAGCCACCCCCCTTGTGGAATGGCCCCGAACTGCACCCGGGAGGGGCTTCTGTTTAGTATTGTAGCAATATGATATACACTGGACAAGCCAGCGAGAAAGTGACTGCTTCGAAACTGGTTGGCCCATCATCCTCTCAGCAAAGGAAACGAAGAGCTGCTCCGACTTGCGAAGCTGTTTCATTCTGTTTAGGTAATACCTTAGACAGCGGTGAACATCCAGGGTGTGAAGCAGCGCTTCTCCTCTATTGGAGTACTTAGGAAAATAGACAGGCAGGTCAATGTCCTGATTAAGAGTGAGGGTGGAGACCACCTTAGGCAAAAACTTCGGATTTGTCCTTAGGGACACTCTGTCCTGGTGGAAAATCAAGTAAGGTTCCTTACACATAAGAGCGTGAAGCTCGGAAATTCTCCTAGCTGACGTAACAGCAACTAAAAATAATGTTTTCCACGACAGAAAATGCAGCTCGCAATCCGTGGCAGGTTCAAAGGGGGGGGAGCGTGAGTTGTTCCAGGACGAAGAGTAAATCCCACGGAGGACAGGGTCCTTAATAGGTGGCCTAAGGTGAATACCCTCTCAAAAGTCTCGAGAGACATCAAGCTGCGCCACTGTCGCTGTCCACCGGAAGTAGTAAGCAGAAATAGCACAGGGTGCACTTTGATAGAGGGTAGGCTGAACCCGACTGGAAAGGGAGAGCAGGTAATCTAACACCGCTTTCACCAGGCAACCTAGAGGGGAAAGGCCGCGTGCTTGCGACCACAAACAAAAACGGCGCCATTTCATGGCGTACGTCACATGCGTTGCCGGCTTCCTGGCCGCAGAAAGGACTTCTGCCACCTCTTGCAAGACCACGTGTCGCAAAATGGCTATGTCTCTAGGAGCCATGCATGCAGGTTCAGTGAGCGTAAGTCCGGATGGACCAGTGAACCTTTCTCCTGAGACAAGAGATGGGAGCTGAAAGGCAACGGGAGCGGAGGTTCCCGGGACAGCTGCGTTAGCAGGGGGAACCATATCTGCCTGGGCCAGAAAGGGGCTACCAGGATCATTATTGCATGCTCCCTGCGCAGTTTGAGAAGAACTCTCTGAATCAATGGGAAAGGAGGGAAGGCGTAGAGGAATCTGTTAGCCCAGGAGAGGGACAACGCATCTCGCCAGAAAACACCAGGCCCTGGATCTAGCGAGCAAAAATTGGGCAGTTTTGCGTTGGATGGGGAAGCGAACAAGTCCAACTCTGGAGTTCCCCATCGTAGAAACAGATCCTCCGCTACCTCTTGAAGGAGGTCCCATTCGTGGACCCTGGCCTGGGAACAACTCAGGCCATCCGCGATTGTGTTGTCCACGCCAGGAATGTGAACTGCAATCAGGCTCACGCCGTGTCAGATTACCCAATCCCACACTCTCATCGCCTCCCTGCAAAGGGGGTAAGAGTGTGTGCCTCCTTGTTTGTTGAGGTAATACATCACCGCCGTGTTGTCTGTCTGAAGCAGAAGAATACTCGATGGGATCTCTGACTGAAAAGCCAGCAGGGCATATAGGACCGCCCTCATCTCCAGGACGTTGATGTGGAGGTGAGCCTCCTGAGGGGTCCATGTTCCCTGGGACTTCACCCCGTTCAGGTGTGCACCCCACCCCAGCCCTGAGGCGTCTGTGGTGAGGATTACTTCCGGGGACAGAGCTATAAACGGGACACCCGCAGAGAGTGTACCTGGGTCTAGCCACCACTGCCAGTCTCGAATCACGGCATTCGTGATTCTGACCGGATGCTGCATGTGGTCTTGCCTTTGGTCCCACTGCACCTTGAGCATCCACTGGGTCACCCGCATGTGGAGCCTTGCCAAAGGGACGGTTGGAATGGCAGCAGCCATGTGTCCAACAAAGCGAAGGACCGACCTGGCGAGGGCAGGCTTCTTCTTGAAAGATCCTTAATGAGGGGATCTGATCGTTCCACTCTGTCGTCCGGGAGAAAGGCTTTCCCCGGACGGTGTCCAAGAACTGCTCCTATGAACTGCAATTTCTGGAGCAGTCGAGGAGTGACTTCAGTAGTTGATGAGGATGCCCAAGGACTGAAACAGTTCCTGAGGTGCTTTGAATAGCCATCAACAGTGCCTCTTTGGAGGCGGCCATGAGAAGCCAATCGTCCAAGAATGCGGGAACACGTGAGTGGCCCCTGTCTCCCTTAAACGCTGCCACGACTGCCATGCATTTGGTAAAGACCCTGGGGGCCGATGACAGTCGAGCGGAAGCTGAACTGGAAATGGTGGCCAAGAAACTTCGAGCGCAGGAACCTCCTGTGCTCTGGAGCTGAGGATATGCAGGTATCGTTCTGCATGTCTAGGGGCGCTAAGAAGGCGTCCTTCTTTAGCATGGGAATCAGACCTTGAAGAGTCAACATGCGAAATCGCTTGTAGGTGACAGACAGATTGAGGTCGCTGAGGTCCAGGATTGGACGGAGGTCCCCTGTTTTCTTCAGAACCAGAAAGAAGTGAGAATAGTATCCGAACCCTCTCTGGTTCTCTGGAACATACTCTACCACTCCCTTTTGCAGGAGCGCAAGTATCTCTTGCCTGATAAGCAGTTTGTGCTGACCCGAGTAACGGGAGAGCAGAGGAGGCCTCGAGGGTGGCTTGTCTGCGAATTCTATAAAGTGGCCCCTTTCGACCAACTGAAGAACCCACCTGTCGGTGGTTATAGACTGCCATCCTGGCAGGTAATTAATCGACCCCGACCTTGATGTCCCGTTGATCCTGAGGGCGGGGCCAGGAAGGAGTCAGGCTCTGGCAGCTGAGGACCATCGAGGCTGGGTCGGCAGCTGGCGCTGGCTCGACCCATGGACTGTCTACCCTGGGCTCTCTGCGGGGCAGGCCCCTCTGCTGTGGACGGTGTGGGACTGTTGTCTCTCGTCCGTCCACGGAAGCGCTTTGGTTCCTACGAAAGGAACTAAGTCTCGGTCGGTACATTGCCTGGACCGACCTCAACTTCCGGCCTCTTGGAGTTTGGTGAGGACCCTCTCAGAGGGCTCATCAGAGAACTTCTCCTCGAAAGAGGCGTCCATGATATTCTTCTGGGCGTCTGGGGTAAACCCGGAGACACGGGCCATGAGTGTCTCCGGAGGCATCGCCTGAAGCTGCGCTCTGGCCGAGGTCCAGCGGAAGATAATGGCTGTCTCGCAGCACCTGGGTTCCCACGTCCGAACCCGTGCAGAGGAGCTGCAACATCTCCTCCTTCTGTTCACCTTAAGGCATTTTTTCTGCCAGATCCAGTCCCTGTTCCCACAAGGCGTTTTGGAACTGCACCATGTGGGTCAAGTAGTTCAGGGATCTGATGGCGCATGTAGCAGAAAGCATCGATGCGCCTGCCCATAGCGTCCAGCTGTTTGGACTCGGGTCGGTGGCAGGGTGCTCAAATGTTGCGGTCTCTGGGACCGGTCATGAAGAGCTGTTATGACCAGAGTCGGCCAGAGATGTTGAGCCAAGTACTGGTCCTCCTTAGGAGCCTTGTACAGGCGGTCAGCCTTCTTGGCATCGCCGGAGGCGAGTGTGGACGCTTCCACGCTGCCTTGGTGATGTCCACAAAAGTGTCCACCAAGGGTGGTACCACCACAGGCTTAGGATCTTTCTGCCGAAGATACCTGGCGAGGCGTAGTCTCTCGGGGTCTAATTCTTCTGCATCCCAGCCCATGTTCTCTTGGATACGTCGCATGATCTCAGAGAATGATGGATCATCCGGAGGAGATCTAGGAAGCTCACGTGGGTCCGGAGAGGGGATGTGGATCGAAGAGGGGGATCTGGATCCTGAGAATTCCGATCCCGTGTCCTCCGTCGAAGGCGAAAGGCGGCATCTTCTGGGTCTCTTGGGGCTGGGTGACCCTGAAGAAGATCTAGATGGAGGTCTCCTTTTGTCTGGTCTCCCCCTAGGAGGATCTGTAGGCTCCTGGGGGGGAGGTACTCGGCCTGCAGCCCCAGATGGTGTGGGGGGGGGGCGCAGGAGCCGGCTGAGTCGCAGGAGGAAGAGGAGGAGGTGCGGGAACCATATCCTTTTTAATGGTATCCCACCAGTAAGTGAAGAGCTCCTTGACCTCAGAAATGCAAAGACCCAACGACGGACTGGGTGCCAGTGGTCGGTCGTCAGGTTTCGGCGTCGGCTCCTCAGGGGCCTCAGGCTGAGGAGAGGGTCCCCTTGGAGGTGTGATGGGACCGGGTTTGCCCGTCTGGTCCTTGGGCTGCGTCAACTCCTCCTCCGTGATAGTCTCTTGATCGACATCGGCAGGAGGCATCGAGGTCCTTTCCTTGACATGTACTGGTGTGGACGTCGGCCCCCCTGCCGACAGACCAAGGCGTAGGCCTGACCGGCGATGGAAGTCTGGCGTTAAGCGGCTCTTGGGACCTGTGGTGAGAGGCGGCGTCGGATCAGCAGTCTCTTGAAGAGGTAAGCTCCTTGGTCTTCCGCTGGGGAGGAGGAGGCAAGGAGGCAGACCTGACGGGTTCAGAATGGCGGGAACCCGACTTGTGGCGATGATGATGGTCCCCAGACCTAACCAGGGCTTTGGAGGGACGAAGATGGGGGCCTGGAGGTCTTGGCCTGTGAGAGGAAGGGATCCGAAGGTTTCTTCACACGCAGCAGGGAGGCTGAGAATGGGCCGGGAGGCGAGCAGTCGGACTGGGGCAGACTACGAGTCGGAGGCCCTGGACGGGACTTGGAAACCTTCTCCCTGTGCTTTCCTGAGTGTTTGCGGGCCTTCTCTGCAGATTCTTCCCTGCAGAAGTCCATGGCCTTGATCCTCTCTTCAAGCAAAAACGCCTGTAGAGCCTTCTGGCGACGGATCCGGTCGGCTGTTGAATCCCTGGCAGAGCGTGCAGGACCAGGTGTCGTGGTCTGAGCCTAGGCACGGGCGCAGGCAGATCACGGATCCAAGCGGGATTTGCTTCCCACGGCCGCACTTGAGGGATGGCCGTCAGCGGAGGTTGGAGAGGACATCAGACAGCAATCGGGCTGGAAAGCGAACTTTTCGAGGAAGACCTTAACCGTGCGTGGCGCTAAAGCGAGCTGAAGGGTCGAGACATACCAAGTCGACGGAGGAAGAACTAAGGGAATCTAGGGCGGACCGCCCCCTTTGTACTACGCCTGGCGTCGGAGGTGGTCCCCGCTGAAGACAGCTAGCTAGAAGAATTCCGTGGGGTCCTGATGCCTGCCGGCTTCAGTCCTAATAGTGTTACCTGCTGCAAGAGCTGTATCTCGAAGTAAGATCTTACAGTGGAGGAACCGCTGTCAGGGAGTGACCACCACTCAGGATGGCTCACGTTGGATATGGGCAAGGGAGGAGTGGAATCTGGCACAAGAGTGCTGGACTTCAGGAGGGCCGACTTTGGGAGGATGGGGGAAGTGGTAAAAGGGTACCTGGCCATAATTCAGTCTAGTATGGACACTAACCAGAGGTGGGGCTCATAAAGCTGGGGATAGTGGAGCAACAAAACCTGCTGCAAAGCCCAGAGCAAGAAGGCTGGGGCTAAGAAACCGAGCTGGTTGAGCAAGGAGGTCATGGAAAGGTAAGGAAGAAAAGAGCTGCCTTTAGGAAGTACAAGAAAACAGGGAGGGGGAGGACAGGAGGTACCTGACAGAATCGAAGGAGGTGACAAGGGCAGTAAGGGGCCAAAGCATCTCGGAACTCAGGCTGGCACAAGGCATTAAGAAGGGGAGAAGGACTTCTTTAAGTACATCAGGAGAAAAGGAGCTGTAAGGACCACATAGTAAGGATAAGGAAGGAGGGGTTGGGTGGAAGCAGGGTGCGATAAGGCAGAAGCACTAAATGAGTTCTTCTGCTCAGTATTTACTAAAAGAGAGGGGTGACACCAAGGTGGGAGAAATGGCAGAAACAGGGGTGGGGTGA
This sequence comes from Neoceratodus forsteri, assembly GCA_016271365.2. Classification (NCBI taxonomy): domain Eukaryota; kingdom Metazoa; phylum Chordata; order Ceratodontiformes; family Ceratodontidae; genus Neoceratodus; species Neoceratodus forsteri. The sequence continues at coordinate 383,396,001 of CM028131.1, forward strand.
CAGATGGGAAATCATGGAGGGCAGAGTTTGAGAGGTTTGAAGGCACTGAGGGTGGACAAGGGCCAGGCCCAGATGGCATCCACCCAGGGTACTGAAGGAGCTGGCAGAGGTCCTTGCAGGACCTTTGGCAGACCTATTTAATGCCTCACTACATTCGGGGTGTGTACCTCAGGACTGGAGGATGGCTCATGTGGTGCCCCTCCACAAGAGTGGCACCAAGGATGAACCGGGAGACTACAGACCAGTGAGCCTCACATCCATTGTGGGTAAGCTAATGGAGACTATCCTGAAGGAGAGGCTGATGGCCCTCCTAGAGGCCAAAGGACTGCAGACAGCATGGCTTCATACATGGCAGATCCTGCCAAACCAACCTGGTCGAGTTCTACGACTGGGAATCTAGGCAACTGGACAGGGGCCATGCAGTGGATGTCCTGTAGCTGGACTTCAGTAGGGCATTCGACTCTGTGCTGCATGGAAGGCTGGGAAGGAGATTGAAATGCAGCACAGAGGCGGGTGCAAAGCTGGTGAGATGGGTAGGAAACTGGCTTCAGGGAAGGCAACAGAGGGTGGTGGTGAGTGGGGAGCTCTCACACCCAAAGGCAGTGACGAGCGGTGTTCCACAGGGCTCAGTGTTGGGACTAGTGTTGTTTAGGATATTCACTGCAGACATATCATGGGACATCAAGAGCAAGATCAGTTTGTTTGCTGATGATACCAAGGTAGGCACGGTGGTGGATGACCTAGGGGGATGGCAGGGGTTGCAGGATGATCTGGCAAAGCTTGAAACCTGGTCAGACACCTAGCAACTGGGCTTTAATGCCAAAAAGTGCAAGGTGCTGCATTTTGGGATGAAGAACCCAAGGAGGAGTTACCAGCTGGGGGGAGTGCAGCTAGCCCAGACAGAGGAGGAGAAGGATCTGGGTGTGCTTATTACAGGGTCAATAAACAACTCGGCACAATGTGGAAGGCAGCTGCAGAGGCCAACAAAATGCTGGGTTGTATTGCAAGGGTATATCCTCGAGGAGGAGGAGGTGCTTCTGCCACTGTATAGGTCATTAGTTAGACCGCACCTGGAGTACTGCATGCAGTACTGGCGCCTGTATCTGAAGAGAGACATTAAGTTACTGGAGGGGGTGCAGCGCAGGGCGACAAAGATGATCAAGGGGCTGGGGGACTTATCATAAGAGAGGAGGTTGAAGGAGTTGAACATGTACTCACTGGAGGAGAGGAGAGGAGGGACAGGGGTGACATGACTGAAACCTTTAAATACATGAAAGGAATAAACAAGACTGGTACAGAGGGGCTGTTCAAAGTAAGGGAGGGGAGGGCAACCAAGGGCCATGATATGAGACTGAAGGAAGGAAGGTTCAGGAGGGAGATGAGGAGACACTTTTTTACAGAGAGGGTGGTGGCTGGGTGGAATGCGTTACAGGACAAAGGGGAGGGTTAATGAAGGGGAAGGGCGGAAGGGAAGGGCAGCTGCAGAATAAGGGGTGCTAGCTGCACATTCGAGCAGACTTGATAGACCTCTAGGCCTTTATCTGCTGGCAAATTTCGTATGTTCGTATGTGAACAATACAGTTACGTAAGAACTTACCGTAACAGTAGATCTTCGAGAACAGCTCTTGCAGCAGGTTACACAATTAGGACTAAAGCCGTCAGGCGCCAGGACCCCACGGAAATTTTCTAGCTAGCAGTCTTCAGTGGGGATCACCTCAGACGTCGGGTCCCGCCCCCAACGTCAGGCGTAGTACATAAGGAGGCGGTCCCCCCACAATCCCCAGTTCTCCTGCCAGAGACTCCTGGCCACTGGATGACATCAGAAGAGGAGACCAAGGATCCGCCACCAGATGGCCAAGACTAAAAAAGAACTTCCCATCCCGAAGATGGATGTTTGGCTACTACCTACCTCCCTCCACAAAAAAAGAGGAATGGTGGGCGAGAAGGTACCTGCTGCAAGAGCTGTTCTCGAAGATCTACTGTTACGGTAAGTTCTTACGTAACTGTACTATCTTACTTTGAGACACAGCTCTTGCAGCAGGTTACACCATTACGACTGATTCCCAAGCAATAGTGGCAATCTTATGCCACAGAAGAGGAGGAAAGGTAGGGATCACAACCCTACTCTAGCCTAAGACAGAAGTCCCTGAAGGACCGCTAGGCCAAACCCTGCTCTTCGCCTCGATGCAATGTCCAGGCTGTAATGCCTAATAAAGGTATGCAACGAGCTCGAAGTGGCTGCAGCGCAAATAGCTGAGGTGGAGACATTTCTTAGCGCCACAAAGGAAGTGGCCACTCCTCTCGTGGAATGACCCTTAACCACGCCTGGTAAAGGTTTATTGTGCTTATCATAACAGAAAGAGATACACTGGATGAGACACCTCAAGAGAGGCTGTTTAGAAACAGGAGCTCCTTTCATTCTAACAGCCAAGGAGACAAACAGTTGATCTGACTTTCAAAACTGTTTGGTTCTGGTCAGATAATATCTGAGGCACCTGTGTACATGAAGGGTGTGAAGAAGGGCTTCTCCTCGGTTGGTGTACTTAGGAAAATACACTGGTAAGTCGATATCCTGATTAAGGGTGAGGGTTGAAACCACCTTAGGCAGAAACTTTGGGTTTGTCCTCAGGGATACCCTATCCTGATGGAAAACTAAATAAGGTTCTTTGCACATCAGTGCATGCAATTCGGAAATCCTTCTTGCCGAAGTAACTGCAACTAAAAACGTTTTCCACAACAGGAAACGTAGCTAGCAATCCGCGGCTGGTTCAAAAGGTGGCAGCGTAAGCTGCTCCAGGACGAAGGGCAAGTCCCAAGGAGGAATCGGATCCTTGACAGGCGGCCTAAGGTGGAGAACTCCCCTTAAAAAGGCACGAGTAGTGTCCAAATGGGCCACCATCCAATGGCCTAGGGGGGCATGGTAAGCCGAAATTGCCCAAAGGTGCACCTTAATCGAGGAGTAAGCCAGTCCTGACTGAAAAAGTGAAAGCAGGTAATCCAGAACCAGCTTTTCGGGACATTCTAATGGCGAGAAACCGCACGCTTCAGCCCACAAGCAAAATCTACACCATTTCATGGCGTACGTTGCGTGGGTTGCCGGTTTTCTGGCGGCAGAGTGTACATCTGCCAGTTCTTGCGAGACCCCGTATCGCAACATGGCTATGTCTCTAAGAGCCAGGCGTGCAGGTTCAAAGAATGCAAGTCCGGATGGACTAATGAACCCTCCTCCTGAGACAGCAGATGGGAGCTGATTGGCAAAGGAAGTGGAGGTTCCCGGGATAGCTAATGCAGAAGCGGGAACCAAATTGTCTGGGCCAGAAAGGCGCTATCAAAATGAGCGTCGCCTGCTCCCTGCGAAGTTTTAAAAGGACACTCTGGATCAACGGGAAAGGAGAGAAGGCATAGAGAAATCTGCCCGCCCAGGAGAGGGACAACGCGTCTCGCCAGAAAACACCAGGCCCTGGATCTAGCGAGTAAAAATTGGGCAGCTTTGCGTTGGATGGGGACCAAGAAAGGTCTAACTCTGGAGTGCCCCATCTGTGAAACAGATCCTCTGCCACCTCCTGTAGAAGTTCCCACTCGTGGACTCTGGCCTGAGAGCGACTCAGGCTGTCTGCGACGGTATTGTCCACTCCTGGGACGTGTACTGCAATTAGGTTTGCGCTGTGCTGCACTACCTACTCCCACACTCTCATGGCCTCCCTGAAAAGCGGGTAGGAGTGAGTGCCTCCCTGTTTGTTGAGGTAATACATCACCGCAGTATTGTCCGTCTGTAACAGGAGAGTACCCGGTGGAATCTCCGACTGGAAGGCTTGCAGAGAGTAAAGAACCGCCCTCATCTCCAAAATGTTGATGTGGAGATGAGATTCCTGGGCTGTCCAAGTGCCCTGAGACCTCACCCCGTCTAGGTGTGCGCCCCACCCGAGCCCTGAGGCATCTGTGGAAAGAGTCACAGTCGGAAACGGCACTACAAAGGGAACCTCTGTGGAGAGGTTCCCTGGATCTAGCCACCATTGCCAATCCCGAATCGTGGCATTCGTGATTCGAATTGGCTGCTGCAGATGGCCTTTCCTTTGGTCCCATTGCACCCTTAGCATCCACTGAGTTACCCGCATGTGGAGCCTTGCCATCGGGACTGCTGCAATGGCCGCAGCCATGTGTCCGAGTAGGCAAAGGACCAATCTGGCTGGGACGGTCTTCTTCGCCGACAAGTCGCTGATGAGGGATCTGATGTGTTCTGCTCTTTCCGCGGGAAGAAAAGCTTTCCCTCTGACAGTGTCCAGGACTGCTCCTATAAACTGCAGTTTCTGGGACGGCACCAGGAGTGACTTCTCGTAGTTGATGAGAATACCCAGTGATTGGAAAAGGGACTGGGTACGATGAATGGCCGTCATCAGTGCTTCCTTGGAGGGAGCCATGAGAAGCCAGTCGTCCAGGTATGGGAACACGTAGTGGCCTTGTCTCCTCAGAGATGCCGCTATGACCGCCATGCACTTCATGAAGATGCGAGGTGCCGATGACAGCCCGGAAGGAAGCGCTCGGAACTGATAATGACGGCTCTAAAACTCGAAGCACAGGAACCTCCTGTGCGCTTGAGCAATTGGGATGTGCAGTTAGGCGTCCTGCAAGTCTAACGACGCCAAAAAGGCGTCCCGCTTCAGCATGGGGATTAGGCCCGGAAGGGTCACCATGCGGAAGCATTTGTAGACGACCGACAGACTGAGGTCGCTGAGGTCCAGAATTGGATGGAAGTCTCCTGTTTTCTTTGGAACCAGGAAGAAGTGCGAATAATAGCCTAACCCTCTCTGGTTCTCTGGAACATGCTCTAAGGCTTCTTTCTCCAGAAGCGCGAGCACTTCCTGCTGTATAAGCAGGGCGTGCTGACCAGAGTAGCAGGAAAGCAGGAGAGACCTTGTAGGTGGGCTGCCTACGAATTCCATATAGTGGCCTTTTTTGACCAACTGCAGCACCCACCTGTCGGTGGTGATCAACCGCCACCCTGGCAGGTGACATGCGATGCGACCCCCGACCTTCATTTCCCGTTGATCCTGAGGAGGGGCGGGGGCCGGGAAGGAGTCATGCTGTGACAGCATTACATCCTGCAGGTTGGGCCGACTTTGCGACTCGGTGGCCCCTGCCTGGGGATGACTTGGTCTGGGCTTTTCGGGTAAAGGAGCCCCTCTCCTGTTGGCTGGAGCGTGGTTGTTGCCTTTGTGTCCGGCGACGCAGAGCCAAGAGTGTCTTCGGAGACACATGCCTGAGGCTGCAGCTCTGGCCGAAGAGTCTGCAGAATCATATGCGGCTCTGAGCACCTGGGTCCCCACATCCGAACCCGTACATAGGAGATTTAAAAGCTCCTCCTTTTGGCCACCGTTGGGCATCTTCTCAACCAGGTCCTGTCCCTGTTCCCACAGTGCGTTCTGGAATTGGACCATGTGGGTGAGGTAATTTAGAGACCTGATGGCGCAAGTCGCAGCCGCGTACGTGCGCCTACCCAGGACATCCAACTGCTTGGATTCCGAGTCCGGTGGCTGTGTGCTCAAGTGCTGAGGTCTCTGAGACCGGTCATGCGAGGCCGTGATGACCAGGGAATCAGCCAGAGGATGGTTCGCCAGATACTGGTCCTCCCTCGGGGCCTTGTATAGGTGGTCAGCCTTCTTTTAGGGTCGAGTCGAATGCAGATGCTTCCATGCAGCCTTGGTGACATCCACAAAGGTGTCCACCAAGGGTGGCACTACCACAGGCTTTGGGTCTTTCTGACGAAGGTAGCAGGCAAGGTGCTGTCTCTCGGGGTCCATCTCTTCAGCATCCCACCCCATATTCTCCTGAATGTGCCTCATGATCTCAGCGAACGATGGGTCATCCGGAGGAGACCTGGGAAGGTCGTGTGGGTCTGGGGAGGGGATGCTGATGGGAGAAGGAGATCTGGAGCACCCTGAGGTGTCAGATCTAGAGTCCTCCGCGGACGAGGCGTAGCGGCGTCGTCTGGGTCTCTTAGGGCTGGGTGACCCTGAAGTGGATCTTTAGGGAGGTCTTCTCCTATCTGAGGATCTACCCCTAGTAGGAGGTGTTGGCTCCTTGGGGGTTGGTGACCGTCCTACGGGCCCCTTGGGTGGAGGAGGGGGCGCAGGCGCTGAAGGAGTAAGTGGAGGTGGAGCCGAAGTAGGAGGAGGGTGCGTGGCAACCACATCCTTCCTGATGGTGTCCCACCAGAAGGTGAAGAGCTCCTTCACCTCTGCCAAATTCAGGCCAGACGACGGGCCAGGTACCGGTGGCCTGTCGCCGGGGTCGGGCGTCAGGTCCCCGGGGGTCTTCCGCTCAGGGAGGGTTCCGTGGGAGCCCGACGGTTCCGGAGTTGCCTGCCTGGTCCTCGGGCTGAGTGGTGTCCTCTTCCGATGATACCTTCCGACCGACGTCGGTAGGCGACGGTGGTGCAGTCCTCCCTTCTGGGGTAGCCGACGTCGGTCCCCTGGCTGACACCCAGGGAGGCGAACGCCTGGCCGGCGATGAGTGCCTTGCTGTTGCCGGCTCCTGGGAGTGCCTATGATGCTTGGCCGATGTCGGGTGGGCCAACATCGGGTCCGGCGTCCGTTTTAGGGACGTCAGGTCCTTAGTCTTGCGCGGGAACGGGTCCGACCCACACGGAGGCTGGGACATCGACCTGGCGTTGGAGTCCCGACGGTGGGAGGAAGACTTGTGGCGCTCCCCGGACTTGGACGAGGCCTTAGAAGGAGTGGATGAAGCCGATGGCCTGGAAGTCTTGATAGGCTGCAGGGAGGAGGAGCCGCTGTAGGATCTGACCTGAACCGGGGGAAGCTGAGATTGAGCCCTGGAGGGAGAGCAGTCTGACCGTGAGCCGGAGCTTTGGGAGTCTGAGGCCCTCGACGGGGACCTGGGCCTTTGTTTTTCCCGGTGTTTGTGGGTCTTCCCTGACGACTCCCCCCTGGAGGAAGGTTCCCTATCCATGGCCTTGAGTTTCTCCTCCAAGAGAAACGCTTGAAGGCCTTCTGGCGGCGGATCCTGGTGCGACTGTTGAAGCCCTGGCAGAAGGAGCAGGCCTTGGTGTCGTGTTCTGGGCCTAGACAACGCACGCAGGCTGAGTGAGGATCCTTGAAGGGGATCTGTTTGCCGCAGGCACACTTCAATGGGTGACCTTCCAGAGAGGTGTTTGGAGAGGACATCAGATGAATCCAAGTTCGTATGAGAAAAAAAGAGAAAGTCGCTAGTCTTCGCACGCTAGAAAGTGACCGAGGCCGATGCTGCGATGTCGATGGCGGGAAAAGAACTGGAGATTGTGGGGGGACTGCCCCCATATGTACTACGCCTGACGGGGGCAGGACAGACGTCGGAGGCGGTCCCCGCTGAAGACTGCTAGCTAGAACATTTCCGTGGGGTCCTGGTGCCTGACGGCCTCAGTCCTAATGGTGTAACCTGCTGCAAGAGCTGTATCTCGAAGTAAGAGCTCTGTGCTAGCATACTTTTGGTTTTTTTTTCGGGGGTTGTGCCTGATCTTTGTGTGGCACAGTATTTGGCTCTTGAAGCTCGTGACTATCTCAACCATGGCTGCAACTGCAGAAAGAATTAAAAAAAGAAATAGATGGCTTTTTTTTTTTATTGCCAGACACAGTGATCTACTTGCCTATATGTGCCTGTTTTCCAGAGCTGCTTCCTCCTCCTCCTCCTTCTGTCAGCTGTCAGGGGAGAGGGCAGGGGTACATCAAGGTGAGAAGATGGTGTAACTTTTTAACAGTCACAAGCTGAAGCCGGGGCAATGCCTTTATTCAGCCAGCCATTTGTTTGTATTGGGGGGGGGGGGGTAGTCAGTTATCTGGCTCCCAGTTTTTTTTTTTACATTGTATTGCAAATTATTTATCATTACAGTAGTCTGGTTTGTAGTTGCAGAGCTTGGTGCTTATATCAGACTGTCTTGGCAGGTTGTTTAGTCTAGTCTGGTTTGAAGTGTAAACTGTAGTGACGTACAGATTAGTATGTTAGTCACTCGTTCACATTCTTTTATTGCGGGTTGTCTGTTTCTCTTGATGTTGCTATTACAAAAAAACGCATTTAATTACAATAATCCTCTTGCCTCTTCTATACATGTAAAACTCCATGTTGGGGCTGGACAGCAAAACTTTTTCTTTGTGTATCTAATAGGAGAATGAGGCTGCCGAGGAAGACGGAGCTTTTTCACTCTGGAGGGCAGAAGTGAAGAGAGAATTGTCTGGAGAACAGATTTGCTGATGATCACTAAGTGAGTGTCAAGATAAATAATAACGTGATGTCATTTCTTGAGACAGGGCTAAGCATTACCAGTAGAAAAACTGATATGCATGGTTTCCTGCGAGATGTCCTCTTGGTTTGCCAAAAAAATAAAACAAAAAAATATATCAGACAGAAAACTGTATCCACGGAATAGCCTCATCTTAACATTATTGAAACAGACGATATCTATCTTATGGTGATTTTTTTCCAATATCCAGGAAAAAAAACAGATGCAACTCTGCTTAGAGCTACAGAGCATGACAGCAGTTATATTTCTGACCCATACATTTTTATTCTATTTTAGACTGCCTCTCAATAGTTCCTGATTATGAGGGATGCCCTTTAGTTGACCTCAACTTCTCAATCCCTCATCCCTCCCCAACAGAAAAGGTGCCTCCCACACAGAGAATGAGCTATAAATTCAGACTTTATAGCAGAAATTCTAAAATGGTAAATCATCAAAATTTATTGTTGACAACACAATGTTGTCATTACAAATGAATCATATCACAATATAATTTAAAATAAATGTTATCTCGTATACAACCTAAGTTGTTACCTATGTCAGACAATACAGCCAACCTGTTTAAAATCTATTATCTCTTTACACAATTCTATCCAAATTTCCTTATCTCTTACAACTATCAGTTACTGTTATAATAAAATGATCCTATTATTTTTATCACTCTTCCCCTTGTACTGTTCGGGTAATGCTTTTTTTTTTTTTAAGATACAATTACCCTACACATTTTAGCAATATTTACCACCTGTAGTGGCTTTCTGTTTTTCATTAGGCAATTAAACTAATATTTAATTTCCATATGTAAATTCTGTAGGATACTACTCAAAAATATATTTCTTTCAAATGAGTAGAAGGGGCAGAGTAATAAAAATGTAGAGTCGTATCATCACCCAAGACAAACGGCACATCTTCCACTGGATATCCCACCCATATGTTTTCCTTAAATTTTGGCTGTCCACATAGCCAAATCTTACTTTGGTATAAGCTTTTCTAATTTCAGAATTTTTTAATTTTACCAGATAATCCTGAATTTCAAAGGTTCTGCTAATGTTTTTAGACAGCCATCTTACAATTGTTTGCTAAATCCATCTTGTCGAATATAAATATCTTTGATTCTGGTTTTTACTGTTACTTTAATTTCTTCAATAGGGGTATATAAATTTTCTGTAATACAATATAATAAACCATATGGCTTAATAATTGCTTAAAGTGCCTGGATGCTTGGAAAAAATATTCCCCATTGTCTATTATATAACATCTCCTCAAGACATATGCACGGGAGTCTGCTATCATGCATATTAAATACCCTAATCCAATACAGGCAAAGTCTTTGGCTCAATGCTACATTTTAAAGGTGTTTGCCCTAGTTCTAATCTTACTAAACATTAAGAGGCACCATTAGGTACTCTCAAAATTGTTCTATAAAATGTATTCATGATAGCTTTTAACCCTGCAACATTTTCTAGTCTGCATCATATAATGTCAGACATCTCAATTTAGCTCGGAGTACCCTAATTGGGCCTTTAACTAAAATAACCCATATTTATATTTAAACCTGTTTACTGATAGAAAAAATCTTTTAATCTTTTGGGTTATATTTATTATGTGTTCCTTCCATTTCAAATTATAACTAAAGATTATGCCTAAATAACAGAATTTATAAACTTGTTCTAATTTCTTATTACATTTAATAGAGCATATCTTATTTGTTCTTTTTCTACTAAATATCATATACTTTGATTTATCAAAGTTTATTTCCAAACCAAGTTCACTACATTGAACATTCAACCTATTTAGAGTCCTATTAATTCCCAGATAACTTGTTGATAAGAGTATTTCATCATCTGCATAAGCCAGGTAAGGGCGCCCAATCTTGGCATGTGAAGCTCAGGGTCATCCAAACTCTCCAAAACTTTATTCAGAAATATGTTGAAAAGTATCGGATATAGGACACAACCTTGTCTCAACCCTATATTCATTTGGAATTTCTGAGTAATATCCCCTTCTTTATTATATCTAACTGATATATAATTATCTTTATAGAGAATTCTCAAAATATTTCTTCCTCCACATTATATTCCTCCAGTACTTTCCACAATTTTGCTCTATTAACCCTGCCAAAGGCAGCCCTCAAGTCTATGAATACACAAAAAAGTTTTGCTTTTTAATATGTATATACTTATGAGCTATATGTGATAGAAAAAAGCACTGATCTACTATAGAATGAGCTGGAACGAAGCCACCTTGTGCCTCATCCAGTATTTTTTTGGTTATTTAACCATGTAATTAATATTTTGAGAACTACCTTAGTGAAGATCTTTAATGAATTATAAAGTAGACTAATAGGTCTATAGTTAATTAAAATCCTTTTATCTCCTTTTTTATGAATAGGAATAATAACATTTTCTTTCCAGGCTTTAGGCATTGACCCTGTCCTTATTTTGTGATTAAATACCGTGACCAATGCTGGGGTCCACAAATCTGGATCATCTATAAAAATGTCCATAGGGACACCATCTGGGCCTGGTGCTTTATGTTTTTTTAGCTTCCTTTATTGCTTCATTTACTTCTATAGCTGTAATTCCTCCTAGCATTGGGACCCAAGTCATGGGGGGTCCACTGTTTGCCACTTCTTGATGGTCAGGGCTAAAGAATAACTCCTTGTAATGGCACTCCCAAGCTGAGGGATCAATATGACTTTCTATGATTCCAGTTGGATTATCCCAGCCATGGGACATCAATTTCCAAAAGTTTTTACTATCCGAATCTCTTGCTTTTTCAAATTTGACCCATATTTGTTTTCTATATTTATCTTTTTTTGACTAATAATTTTTTATACTTTTTCCTTTGTTTGTTCAATCTTTGTTTGTCATCCTTTGTTGGGTATTTTATAGCAAGTCTAGCTACTTTATTTAATTTTCTTTTATAATGTTTACATTCCTTATAAAACCATCTACTCCCCTTTTTATCCTTACATATATTTACTTTTAAAAAATAGAGAAGAGATTTCACAAATTTTTTTCAAATTCTAATATGCAATTTTGTGGGTCTTGCAGCTTACCCATGACTATCATATATTCCCTGATACCATATTCTTCTATTAATTTAGTTGAATTAAAATGTTCTATTAACTCCCACTCTACCCCTTTTTTTACCCTAATAATATTATTTTCCCTATTCTTATAATTGTTAACCTTGAGAGGATAAATCTCTATTTCCACCCCTATGGGCTTGTGTTTTCCCTATCATGGCTCCTATCCTAAAATTTCTTACCCACCCAATTATATTAACATTGGACCAACATAAGTCAATGATAGACGCCCCCCGATTCCCATATACGTTAACCCCTTCACAATCTCCCTTTAAGCTTCCATTTAAAAGAATGAATTCTTCTATCAGCAAATTTTTTAGCAAGTTTAGTTCCTCTCTCAGAACCCTTTTCATCTAATGAGTTCCTTATCATTTTAAGTGATTGATGACCCTATGCCTCACATGCACTCATGACCTCATCTGTAAGCTCCAGGGGATTGCCCCACCCTAGCATTAAAATCTCCCTGGATCAGGTCATTATTATCTGAAGTAATTCCAACCTCTAGGGGGAAAATATACATTATGAAATAGGTTCCCCTTTTTTTTATTTGAACAGGTAAGATATGTTCAGAGTCTATTTCTATTTCTCTATTATCTAGGTCTTGAAAAATTCTACACCAAGTAATTAGATCTCCTGACATCCTACAATTTCTATTGTATTTTTTAGCAATTTTCCGAAAGGCTCTATATCCATTTATATTAACTACCTAATTCGTCCATGTTTCCTGTATACCTATATAACTGAACTGTGTGACATAATCCAAAAATGTTGGATCTTTCATGCTATTTAATAATCCTGCCACATTCCATGAAATAATAATATAAGGGCTAACCTGCTGTTCCCTCAGAATGTCTATCTGTCAAGCTTCCATTTCCTTTAGAACTTCAAATCTGTTTGTCATTTTTATCAGAATTGTCCAATTATCTTGAGTATTAACATTCAAGTTATCATTATTTGTTCCATCATCACCAAGTAGATATGTTTCCGCCCTAAGATCTCTGGTTTAGATAAGATATGTAGATAATCATCCTGATTTCTTGTCCATGTTGTAACTTGACCATCATGATCCCAACGAGTTGCCCTTTTAATTCTTTTATTAAAAGTAGTATCTTTAGTGAAATTCTGTAAAGTTTAAAATGGCAAATCAAAAACAAACATGGTAGAAGTAAACAACTGTTTACACAGTAGTCTGAGCTTCAATCCCCACTTTTAAGGAGGGTCAGTGTCTCTCACTGTCCCTCATTTCAGTTGTAAAAGGTTGAGAGGTATGCTGCCCCTTATTTGTAATCATTCCTGCTGGTTCCTGAAAATAAACATTTTCTTGTCTAGTGCATCTACCTGGTCAACAATAATACATACATACATAAAAATAAATTCATATACATATACATATACATATATATATATATATATATATATATATATATATATATATACATCGCTCTGAAATATATACTACCCCTTCTTGAGACTGCTTTACCACTGTTTTACAGTTTAAATAAAAAAAAACTATGCTTCTTTTAATATGGCTTGCACCAGGTTTTCATCCCTTTTCTCTGTTATTTTGAACACCTATTAATTAAGATCATTGGTATTGTGACTATAATGAACTAGCATGCAGCAGATCGTGCTCTCTGACCTTATGGGACAACAGTTTTAGAACAATGAACAACATAGAAACATAGATTTTGACAGCAGATAAGGACCGCTTGGCCCACCCAGTCTGCCCACTTCCCTACCTAATGGATAAGCTGCAAATCCTAGTTAACCAGCAGCCTACTTCTTCCTACCCCCACCCCCTAGAATTGCCTTATGACTGTCCCATGCATGCTTGAATTCCACCACTGTTTTTGACTCCACAACCTTCCTCCGAAGGCCGTTCCATGCATCCACAACCCTCTCCGTGAAAAATACTTCTAAATTACCTCTGAGCCACCCCCATCTTCAAATTGTGCCCCCTTGTTCTTGCACACCTCTTTTTGAAAGATGCTACCCTCTTGGACTTTGTTGATTCCCTTGAGGTACTTGAAAGTTTCTATCATGTCCCCCTCTCCTTCCTTTCCTCGAGGCTATACATATTAAGCTCCTTAAGTCTCTCTTCATATGTCTTCCGGTGCAGACCCTGCACCATTTTAGTTGCCCTCCTCTGGACAGCTTCCATCCTGTCTATGTCTTTGCGGAGATTAGGTCTCCAGAACTGCACGCAGTACTCCAGATGGGGTCTCACCAACTGTCTGTACAGAGGGATAATAACTTCCTGTTTTCTACTGGTGATGCCTCTCCCTATGCATCCCAGTATCCCCCAGCCCTCCTTGCTGCCCTCTCACATTGCTTGCCCACCTTTAGGTTATCTGATATGACTACCCCCAGGTCCCTTTCCATTTTTATTGTTGTTAGTATCTCACCCCCCATTGTGTACTCTTCCCTGGTTTTTGTTTCCCAGGTGCATTACCTTGCACTTCTTAGCACTGAATCTAAGCTGCCATACATTTGACCATTCCTCTAACCTTGCCAAGTCCCTTCTCATCCTTTCCACCCCACCTGTGCATCAACTCTGTTGCAGATCTTTGTGTCATCTGCAAAGAGACATACTTTTCCTTCCAGTCCCTCTGCAATGTGCTCATAAAGACATTGAAGAGGACCGTCCTAATACTGAACCTCATGTACCCCACTAGTAACCCCTTTCTTCAGCGTGACTCCATTTACTATTATTCTCTGTGTCCTATTCTCCAGCCAATTCTTTACCCAGGCTGTCATCTTGGGACCCACTCCCAGGCTGGCTAACTTGTATATTAATCTTTTGTGTGGGACTGTGTCAAATGCCTTGCTAAAGTCTAGGTACGCCATGTCCACAGCCCCTCCCTGATCTACTACTTTGGTCACCCAGTCAAAGAAATCTATCAGATTTGTCTGGCATGACCTTCCCGCTGTGAATCCATGCTGCCTTGGGTCCTGTGCCACTCTGGCCTCTAGATACTCAACAATTCTTTCCTTCAGAAGTGATTTCATCATTTTCCCTACCACTGAGGTTAAACTAACAGGTCTGTAGTTTCTTGCTTCTGCCTTGCTCCCACTTTTATGAAGGGGAATCACATCTGCCCTCCTCCAGTCCTCAGGTACCACCCCATCCTCCCATGATTTGTTAAAGAGGGTAGTCAGTGGTGTTACTTGTTCTACCCTTAGTTCTTTTAGAATTCTGGGATGAATCCCATCAGGCCCCATTGCTTTGTCCACCTTCAGTTTTAAGAGTTCTTTCAGAACAATTTCTTCTGTAAATGGGCTGGTATCAACTTCTGTATCCAGAGTGTTTCTACTGTTTGTTTTAGGTACCTCCCCCTCTTCCTTTGTAAATACTGAGCAAAAATATTTGTTTAGTATCTCTGCCTTTTCACAGGAAAGTACACCTGGTTCAAGCCATAATAAAACTAGCATGGGGAAAGTACACTTACGTAAGAACTTATCGTAACAGTAGATCTTCGAGAGAGGCTCTTGCAGTAGATAATTACATATAGGACTGACGTCAGCAGGTGGCTGGACCCCACGGAAAAATTTCTAGCTAGCAGTCTCTGGTGAGGGACCGCCCCCACGTCAGGTGACCAGCGTAAGGAGACATCAGTATAAAGGGGCGGTCCCTCACGACCACCTTCCAGTTCTTTCCCGCCACAGGCCACAAGAGGCCGGACAAGAGAGAAGCGGATATTTCCCTCACTGGAAAAGGAGCTGAAAAAGCCTAGGGGGATGGAGGGCCGGAAGATATTACCTACTGCAAGAGCCTCTCTCGACGATCTACTGTTACGGTAAGTTCTTACGTAACTGTACTATTTTGCTTCGAGAGGGCTCTTGCAGTAGGTAATTATATACAGGACTGACTCCCAAGCAGTCTGGAATAAGAAGAAGCACATGGGACGAGGAAAGCTACTCAAGTAAATCCTCTAGCTGTGAAGGCCTTAAGAAAGGAGGCCTTGCAGAACAGCAAGCCTGAAGCCTGCTCTACGGCGAGAGGCAATATCCAAACTGTAGTGTTTAGTAAATGTGTGGACAGAAGTCCAAGTGGCGGCAGCACAGATGTCTGCCGTTGACACGTTCTTGAAACATGTCACTGAGGCAGCGACTCCTCTGGTGGAGTGTCCTCTTACTTGACCCGGAAGAGTCGTGTTGTACTTGTCGTAACAGAAAGTGATGCAATTAGCCAACCATTTAGACAGGCATTGCTTGGAAACAGCATTGCTTTCTCTTCTGGGTGCAAAAGAGACAAACAGTTGCTCGGTCATTCTGAGATCCTTTGTTCTGTTAGTGTTGTATCTCAGAATCAGGTGGACATCCATAGTATGAAGTAGATACTCCCCTTGATTGGAGTACTGCGTAAAGAAAACGGGTAACTCTATGGACTGGTTCAATGTACATTCTGCTACCACCTTGGGGAGAAACTTAGGATTGGTACGCAAAGCCATACGTTTCTTGTGAAAGATCAAGTACGGGATTCTACACATCAGGGCCTGGAGCTCGGAAATCCTCCGAGCAAAGGTAATGGCCACTAGGAAGAGCGTCTTCCATGAAAGGAACTTCATGTCTGCTGAGGCCGCCGGTTCAAAAGGAGGCAAAGTAAGTTTCTCAAGAACGAAGTTCAAATCCCAAGGAGGGGCGGGAACTCGGATGGGGGTCTCAAGTGAAGAACCCCTCTGAGGAAAGTTTTAAGAGACTTCCAGTTGAGCATAAGTCCTATCTGCGAAGGGAACATGGTGGGTGACTAAGACCCAGGTACTCCAGCAGTCACCAAACTGAGCAGGAGAAAGGCTTGAAGCCTTTTGAAGCAGCCCAGATTAAGAACAGTTTCCACTTCACTGCATAAGTAGACCCAGTGGAGGGTTTCCTAGCCCCCACCAAGATCTCAGCCGCCTGGGGAGAAACCCTGAAGCGGGCTTGAGCTATGTCTGCAGGAGCCACTCATGCAGTTGAAGGGACTTGAGACCTGGATGGACCAGGGTCCCCTGATCCTGGGTCAATAAAATTCGTGACAGCGGAAGAGGACGAGGAGGTTCCTCTAAGTATTGCTGCAGAAGAGAGAACCAAACTTGCCTGAGCCAGAAAGGAGTGATCAGAATCATTCGTGCCCCTTCTGAGCCGAGATTCTGCAAGACACGCGGGATCAGAGGAATCGGGGGGGGGGGGGAGACATTGATGAATCTGTCCCTCCAATCTAGAGACAGAGAGTCTCTCCAGAAAATGCCTCGCTCTTGAACGAGCGAGCAGAAATCGGGAAGCTTTGCGTTTAGACATGAAGCGAACAGGTCCACCTGAGGTGTTCCCCAATGTGGGAAGATATCGTCTAGGACCCCCTGATCCAGTTCCCACTTGTGAGCTTGAGCAGATGAGCGACTTAGTTTGTCTGCTAAGGAGTTCTCGACCTTCGGAACATGAATTGCCATGAGGTGAAGGTCGTGTTGTGCTGCCCAATCCCAGACTCTCATTGCTTTCCTGCAAAGAGGGTAGGACCGAGTCCCACCCTTTTTGTTGATGTACCATACCACACACATATTGTTCAACTGGACGGCTAGGTGGCCTGTAAGAAGATGCAGGCGGAGAGCCTGGAGAGCATAGAGCACCACCCAAAGCTCGAGCACACTGATGTGCAGGAATTGTTTGAGCTTGGATCAAGAGCCCTGGGTCCGATGTGGACCGAGATGGGCTCCCCAACCTTCGGCCGAGGCGTCTGTGGTCAGAGTCTGGAAGAGAGGAGGAAGGAAGAATGGAACTCCCCGGAGGTTCTCTCGAACCATCCACCGCTGCAAGTCTCGAATCATGGGAGAGGAGACTAGGACCAATTGGTCCAAGTCGTCTACCAAGTGATCCCATTGAGAGCGAAGTATCCACTGAGAGACCCTCATGTGGAGCCAAGCGCGAAGGACTGTCAGGATAGCAGCCGCCATAAGCCAGAGGAGGCGAAGAACTGACCTTGCACTGACCCGCCAGCGGCCGGACAACAGGCTTATCTGAGTCTGGAGTGTGACCGCCCTGTTCGGTGGCAGGAAGGCCCTGCCTAGGGTTGTGTCCAGTATCGCCCCAATAAACTGGAGCCTCTGGGATGGGATCAAATAAGACTTGGAATGGCTGATGGTAATACCCAGACAGGCAAAGACCTGCTGGGTAAGGGACAGGCAATGCAGGAGTTCCTCCCTGGACAAGGCGGCCAGGAGCCAATCGTCCAGGTACGGGAAAGCCTGTACCCCCCGGGTATGCAGATAGGCTGCAACCACCGCAAGGCATTTGGTAAATACTCAAGGGGACGAGGAGAGGCCAAATGGAAGTGCCTTGAACTGGTAGTGGTCCCCCTGGAAAGCAAAACGGAGATATTTGCAGTGAGACGGGCAGATAGATATGTGCAGGTAAGCGTCCTGCATATCCAGAGCGCACAGCCACTGGCCCGAGCGGAAAAGGGGCAGATGGCTCTGCAGTGAGAGCATCCTGAACTTCTTGTACTCCACGAAAATGTTCAGGGAACTGAGATCTAGAATAGGTCTTACATCTCCTATCTTCTTCGGGACCAGGAAGAAGTAGGAATAGTAACCCATTCCTTGCAGGGAAAGAGGGACAGGTTCTATTGTCTCTTTCAGCAAAAGTGCTGAAATTTCTTCCTGGACCAGAAGATGATGTTCTCAAGAGTACGACAACCTTGGGGGAGGGTGACGAGGTGGGTTCTGCAGAAACTCTATTGAGTGTCCTAATGCGATTAGCTGGAGCACCCATGAATCTGATGTTATCCTCTCCCAGCCTGGAAGGTGGAGGGAAAACCTCCCTCCTACCAGTTCCTCCGGGAAACCTGGAGGTAGTGGGAGAGGGAAGGAGTCAGATGGTGTGGGGCAGTGCCGCAACTGAAGCTCTCGCTGCTTTTTGGGGGGCAGGGGGGCCCAGACGTTTAGTGGCCCTCTTTCCCTGTGGTCTCGCTTTGGGCCGATTCCATCTGCAAAAGGGATGGCGCTGCGATTAATGGAGAGGATACAGAGAGTCCCACAGACTTTAGTGCCCTCCCCTTCTCCTGAAGGTCGGCGATGATGTGTTTAACATCACCCCCGAACAGCACTGAACCCCGGAAGGGCGCTTCCTGGATGGTGGACTGCACTTCCGGGACCAACCCTGACACTCGGAGCCAAGCGTGATGCCGCAGACCTATGGTGAAAGCTGACCTTCTACCAGCAGTGTCCACTGCATCGTAGGTCACACGAAGAATGTTCCGACTGGCCGAACGTGCAGAGCGGACAAGGTCAGCCACTTCCTGCTTGACCTGAGAGTCCGGAAGAGAGTCCAATTTAGATTCCACCTCACTAAGAATCGCCTTCTGGTAATCCCCCATGTGGCCGACGTAGTTCAGGGCCCTAATACCCAGAGTGGAAGAAGCAAAAATCTTCTTGTCATACTGGTCCAGAAGGCGAGATTCCTTGTCAGGTGGAGACGAGCTAAGGTGTTTGGGTTGAGCTGACCGGCCATGAGCGACGCTAATCACAACCGAGTCAGCTCGAGGGTGGGAGTCTATAAAGTCATCACCCTCGGGAGCCTGGCATAGCCTGTTCGACTTCTTGGGAAGTGGGGCGAAGGCCGACAGTTGTTTCCATATGGTGGTAATAAGGTCGGCAAGAGGCTCGATCCAGGGTGGCACCAAAGTGTGAGCTGTCACAGGCAGATCCAGATGTTCAGCGAGTGTTTTACGCTGGGGGTCTGGCTCCAAGGGATGCCACTTATGTACTTCCTGGATCTTCCATAGCAACTCCGTGAAGGAAGGATCCTCCGGAGACTTTGGAGGAGTCCTTGGCCGGGGCATGGACGGAGAGTGTGGCTCGTCGTCTTGCTCAGAACAACCGTCGGAAGAATCTGAGGTGTCCGAGGAAGAAGATGAGGAAGAGGTAGACTCCCTCTCCCGACTAGGGGGAAGAACGGACCCCTTGGGAATCCCTCGGGAAAGCGTGTCCTGCCCCTCTCTGGACCCAGAGGGTTCAGCCCTGGTGTCTGAAGGTGGGGAGGGAGTGTGTCGTCTTGCACGTACAGGAACCGGCACCGTAGTCGGAAGACAACTCTCCACCTCTCTGGTGAGCTGAGCCTTGGCCTCAGCCCACTAGGAGGCCAGAGTCCACCGGCAGATGAGGGGGCGGTGGAGGAGGGGGATACGGGAATGGACTATACCCAAAAGGTGCGTATCCATAACCCGATGGCGAGAAGCCCGGCGTTGGGAATTGTGGAGCCAGGTACTGCGGCGTTGGATATGTTGGCGCCGGATACTGCGGTCCCGGGTATGGCGGCGTTGGATACGATGGGGTCGGGTACCTGGGCGCTGGAGAAGCTGCCAGGGCAGACTGCCCAGCCGGAGGCCCCACGGGCGGTTCTGGAGCACAAGGCTCAGGGTAGAGGGCCCGCGCCTGGGCGACATCGGGGCGGATGTCAGCAATACTGGCGTCGGAGCAGGCGCTGGGGAACTGATGTCAGATCAGTCGGACCAGAAGGCGGACAGTCTGACGGAGGTGGAACAGGAACCTCCAGCGTCAGCCGGGATGGGGAGAAATCCTCGGGTCAGGCTGAGGAGACTCAGGGTCCCCGGAGGGCAGCGAAGGCTGCGGGGAGTCAGGAACGACGGATGTGGGGGTTGGGGGTCTGGCATCGGCTCATCCGCTGTGCGGACGTTGGGTGAACTGATGTGCGGCTTAGCAGCGGGATCCGGGCGGTCGCCGGAGGGGCCGGCGTCTGACTTAACGGACCCTTCGTCAGAGGCAGGCCGCAATGGAGGGGCGGCCTGATTGGGTGGAATGGGGGCTGCGCATCGCCCTGAAGGGTCGGACGACTTACCGACCTTCTCTGTGCAGGAGTCGGAGGAGCCGACGTCAGACTTATCGGAGCTGCTTGCACCAGTAGGCCGAGAAACCATGGCTTTACTGGGAGAGGAGGCCTCCACAAGCCCGAGGGGCCCGAGTGGAAGCCAGACAGTCGGGCCGACGCCGCCTTAGAAGCCTCTAAGGCGGCTGTCGGGAGTGCTGTCACGGCGACTCCCGAGGAAGACGCGGTGAGAGGGGAGCCCTTGTCCTGGTGCCTTTCTTTATCCTTTTCCTTGCGATGGTCTTCAGGGGAAGTCGACGCCTGCCGAAGCTTTTTCTCCATGGAGCTAATTTTCTTCTTCAAAATGTGGGCTTCCAGGCACTGCTGCCGCCTTCTCTGGGTGGCTGCGTTAAAGCTGAGGCAGTGCTGGCACTTCTCCACCGGATGGTAGGGGCCTAGGCAAAAAAGGCACAGGGAATGGCCGTCCTTGTGCGGGAGCTGGACGCCGCACGAGTCGCACTTGTTTTTGTGCTCGGTGTACGGATGAATACCTGACTAAGGATAAGAAAAAATCGAAAATACTCGGTTAAAATACCGAAGGAGCCTGACGAGCAGGGAACTTTTCCACGAGGTGCTGGCACAAGCTAACAGCGGGAAAGAACTGAAGGAGGCATGAGAACCGCCTTTAATGCCGATGCCTCCTGATGCTGGTCACCTGACGGGGCGGTCCCCGCCAGACTGCTCACTATAAATTTTTCCGTGGGGTCCTGGCGCCTGCCGACGTCAGTCCTATATGTAATTACCTACTGTAAGAACTCTCTCAAAGTAAGATCAAAAGATATCATACAACTCTTGTATCATACAAGTCAGGAGATAAGGGGTGATATAAAATAGAAATATTTTGGTCAAAATTTTCATCACTATCATGCACTGTTGCTTATAACACCATTAATTTTCTGCCATTTATTTTATTTTTTTTTTATACCCACTTATTACTTATCACTAGGGATAGTCTCATAAAAATAGGACCACTGCCCCTTAGTCCTGCTGTAAAGGATTTTCAGTCTTCCTCCCTATGCCAATTATGCATTCTGATATCTGCTGACCAGCTTCTAATAAATAAGTTAGCTTCAGGGGGCACGCTGAGTTTCCCTCTTCTCACCAGCAGCTACTGCTATTTCTTTTCGTGTTTCCAAGACAGTCTATGACATCAGTAAAACCATTCCATGCTATTCATTTGAATGGCCTGGAATAGTGTTACTGATGTTACAGAACATTCAAGGAGTATGACAAGGGAGAGCATCAACAGCTGAGGAGGGAAGGATTTTAGCTAGATACAAATCCATCAACATTAGATTATTAATTTAACAAAAAAAAGAGTCAAAAACATATTGGACAGACACTAACAGGACAATAGGAGGGCATCTAGATGTGTAAAAAACTGTTTACTATCACCTTTAATGTCTGAAGTCACATCATTCTGTGCAGCATCCTCATTTAGCAACACTGATGTCACAGATAAGATTGTGAGGCTAAAGCAAGGGGAACAAATTAGGTCTGGAGGACAAAGATCATGCCGTTATGTAACTGTCCTCAGCTATAATGATCAGGAAGATAAATACTGTAAATATAAACTGCATTGTTTTTCCTGAACTCTGGAAAAAAATTATAGATGTGTATGCACCATTTAACTCCTTGTGCAATGTAGGTCTCAGGGCTCTCGGGGACACAGGCACCCGCGTCCTTTACGCACATTTTTTGCTTCGGGTTGCTCACCAGCCCAGAGAGTCCCTGAGACTTTCCGCTGCACAGGCCCCAGGAGTCCTCAGCGGGCCATGTACTGCACATGCACGAAATGCGCAACTGGTTTATTTTTTCCCCCCTTGCCACCTGGTGATTTTGGCGCCCTTGAGAGTGGTGCACACCACCAGATGAGGTGGGATGGGGGGAAATGAGGAGGTAGACAGTGCAAGTAGCAGTATTCGGTGGGGAGCGTGCAATCAGTTCCCCCTTCAAGCCGCCTGCACCTTGGTTCTGCCAGGGGAGAGAGCGAGAGAGCTAGAGGAGCGCTCAGTGACAGGCTCCCGAGCCATTTTGCCATCGATGGGGAGAAAACATGGCAGGAGAGAGAGAGAGAAGGCAGAGAAAAGAAAAAGCTTTCTTATTTGTTTAAAAACAATTGTGTGGTCGGACAAAACCCCCAGTCACTCAAGTAGACAAAAGATTTGTGCGGGTGCATGCTACACACATTCCCTGGAGGCACCAGTGTTAGACTTAACACAAAACAAGGGTAGATTTTTTCATTTACAATCATTTTAGGAGTTTAGGGCATCACGACTATTTCTGGCGATGGTTTAGTGAGCTTAGGGTTTACTGTGTCTTTTTTTTTGTGCTTTGTACAGGGCCAAGTCGCACTGCTCTGAGGAGGAGAGTGAAGAGGTTGGGTGGAGAAGCCTCGTGAGCAGTATGTCTCAACAAAGTCTTGCAGATTATTTTGGTCAAGGAGAATCCTCCACACCAAAGGATAAGGAACAAACGACATTGTCCTCTGAGTGTGACTTAAGCACATCTCAGGAGACAGACGACATTGTGAATATTGAAACTGATTATCAATCTGAACAGACTGCATCTGCTAAATGCAGCAAGAAATTAAGGCTGTGGAGGGACAGCTGGACCAAGTTATTTCCATGGCTTGTAAAGGAGGAAGCAGAGGGGAATGTTGTTGGGAAGTGTAGTTGATGCAAAAAAGGTGGCAAAAGCAATCCATTTGCCACAACTGGCACAACGAATTTGCAAGTGTCTGCTTTCTACAGACATGAAAGAAACAGAGAACATTTGCTGGTGCAAACTGGAAAGGAAACAGCAGAAAAACAATCTCTGCCAGTGGCATTTGAGAAGCAGATCTTGGGTCCTGAGGCAAAGGATGGCAGTAAAATTGCTCAGCTAATGACAATGTACTACCAAACAAGGGCAATCACTCAACCAGTTTGAAACACTGATAGCTCTGCAGGTGAGGAATAGAATCTTTTGGGCCAAGGCACAGGGTGGCAGCAGCTGTTGCTTGAGGATTGACACCAATGTTGGTGTGTCTGTCAATCCACAGAAGCGAAATGGCTGTCCAGCCTTGCAAGAGAGTGGCACAATCTACTCTGGTTGGGATGCAAGATATGACATGCTGGACTCCATAAACAAAGTCCTACAGGAAGAAATCAAAGCTCACTTAGCAGGTTCTCAGTTCCTTGGGGTAATAGTGGATGAAACCACTGATGTAACCATTCACAAACAACTGAACATTTATGTGAAATGCGTACACAATGTACAGGACAAAATTCATTTCATTGACTGACTGTATTGCAATACCTGATGGGAGGGCAGACACAATTGTGGCAGAAATGTTACGTGTGTGTTCTGCTAATGCAGTTGACCCTATCAAGATCATCACATTAGCAAGTGACGGTGCCAGCGTCATGACTGGAATGCACAATGGGGTGGGTGCAAAGTTAAGACAGGAAGTTAACCCAAGGCTGTCAGATTCATTGTGTTGCCCACAGACTGGCACTGGCAGCAGGTCAAGCATGTCGGGACAAACCTGTATTCAATAAATATCAAGTAACCATCAAAAATGTGTACCGATACTACAGCAACTCTGCAGTACAGTACAATGCCTTGCGTTTCATCCAGAAAACTCTCAGTGATGAAAATATCCGATATGTGTCCCTAAAAGAACCTGCAAGTTTTCGGTGGCTGTCACTGCATACTGCAGTTCAAGCAATTCATAGTTCATACCCTGCACTTTTACAAGCCCTAGAGCATGATGCAGCAAAAAGTGTGGCAGAAGCAAAGGGCCTTCACACAAAACTGAAATCAGTCTGCTTTATCTTATGCACTTCTTTTTTCATGGATGTCTTAGATGTGGTGAATAAACTGTCTTTAGTCGTGCAACGGGACAATGTTGACATTTCGGTGGCCAGCAGCATGATAGAAGCCTCAGTTACTAGACTACAGCAGTTTAAAGAGCAGAATGGGGGTAGAGCTACAGAACACATTTCAGGTACTCAACCAACGTCATGGCATGTGGCAGGATCAAAAAGTGAACAAGCCATCACTGCGAATGTAGTTCCAGACGGCATCTCAGGGATATCTGATGCCACTCACTGAAAACTTTCACACAAGATTTGAGACAACTTCAATGCAGCTGCTGCATAACTTAAATGTTCTTTTAAATCCAAAGTGTCTCCCAGATGATTCCGACATAATGGCCCATGGACTGCAGGAACTCAAGGATGTTTGCACTTATTTCCAAGAAACAACCTTCAAAGAAGAAACACTGCCAGCACTTATTGACCAACACAGGGCTGAGAAAGATTACGGACAATTCAAACTTGTTCTGAAATCTAAAAAAGGACCAGTAGTGTCTGCCAAGACTTAATTGAGAACTACTCAGATGTTTTCCCAGATTTTGTCACAATGGCCAAGATTTTACTTGTGTCATCTGTTACATCGGTTTCATGTGAAAGCGGGTTTTCTGTACAAAACAAAATAAAAACCAAAGGTAGATGTTCCCTAAAGGCAGACACTGTGAGCAAGCTCATGCGGACTGCCCAAAAAGGAGCTGAACTTGAAGACTATGACCCTCATCCAGCACTTAAAAAATTTAAGGCCATAAGACTGCACAGAAAATAATTATTTTAAATTTTAAAATGCTTTAATAATTGTCTTTAAGAGTTTGTTTTTTTTTAGTTTCAGAGACCATTTGAGTGACTGACACTGGCCCAGATACAGGCCGATGGAAGAACTTGGGCACAGGAGTAGAAGATAAGTATCAAAATGTTTTGTTCCAACAAGGGTGGGGGATACAATTTTAAATTTAGCCCTTAAGGTCAATACTACTTTTAGTGGAGGTCCTGTTCAGGGAATGGATCAAGATTTAAAGTTCCTGGGAATGGCCCGGTGGTGGGTGGATAGTCATTACCCCATTCTGCTAAATTTATTATTATTTTGATTTTGTGGTAGAGGACCACAGTCTAACAAGTTCAGATGATCATGTGTGTGTGTGGGGGTAAATTATTATGGCCCCAATGCAGTCCCGGAGTATTTTTTTAGTGGGGGACAGTCTGAGATTATATTGTCAAATGTAGTTAACTAACCCATTCTGCTCTTTCCACAGTCCGTCTGCAACAGTGGCTTCTACTGTCATCAACAGTACACTACAGTTAAGAAATGTGCAGGAGGAAGAGGTGTTGGATTATGGGAGAAGTTATGGGCAGGAGGTGTAGTAAGTAGTAGCAGTAGTAAACATTTTTATTCAATTGACAAGCAAAAGAATAGGAGGCTCAACTGAGACAAGCTCATTTCCAGTGAGGTCCTTAACACATACTTAAATACATACATAATTAACTGAATCATAAAAAAAATACCACAGACATAAAATTATTTACAATAACACAAGCATCCATACGACATACAGCAAAAAACACATACTTAAAGTGCAATTATATGCCCTATTATAGGGCGAGACATAAGGCAAAACCTACGTAATTACTCATCATTTAACCTTTTAACAGCTTCAGATTTAAACCAACTTTTTATTTCACTCAAATTAGGGCTGGATCCAATTGGCCTCAGGTAAGCTGGGAGTGAATTCCATAGGTTAGGACCCAAATAGAAAAAATGTTCTCTACCCAAATCCGTCCTTCTTCTGGGCAAAACAAATTCCATACCCTCAGCAGAACATAACCCTCCTCTAATTATCCTAAGCTGAAATTCCTCGATAATATAATCTGGTACCCTATCCCTAACTAATTTAACCATATATATCAAAACATGAAATATCCTTCTATCATTAGGGCTCATCCAATTTAAAGATTGATATAACTCTCTCCTATGAGTTCTCTTAGGAACATCTAAAATAAACCTAGCTATCTTGTTAAAGGAAACATCTAATCTAGCCAACTGGGTTGAGGTAGCCCTGCATAAATAATATTCTAAAATCTAACAAAGGAATCAAGGTAGCCATAGCTACCTGTTTCTTTACATCAACATCCATACAATTCTAATTCTATAAAGTGCACCCAAACGATAATTAACTTTTTAATCGTTTGTTCTATATGGAAAATCCAATTCAATGATCTATCCATATACATCCCTAAATATTTATAACACTGGACTTGTTCAAGAGCAATATTATCCACTGTCACTACACTCAAACCCAAATCGAATAAATCTCTTTATTTTCCCTAGAAAAGAGTATTACCTGGGATTTTTGATTAAGAACAAGATTAGATTCTCTATAGAATAACTGAAGCTCATCAAATGCTTTCTGAGAGTAAATTCTATCTGAGTTAATAATAACCCTTTCACGTAAATAATAGTATCGCCTGCACACAGATGACACTGTACATCAGGATTGGTCAATACAAAATTATTCATGTATAAATTAAATAATATTGACCCAAAATGGATCCTTGGGGTACCCAGATATTATCTCCCTAAAACCAGAATCCCATCCATTCACTGAAACCATTTGTTTCCTACCAGTTAAATAAGCCTCCAACCACCTAATCACCTTTGTTGAAATTCCCAGCAGGTAGTCTGGATAGGAGGATGCTGTGGTCCAGGGTATCAAATGCCCTGGATAGATCTACAAAATTGCTCCCACCAACATCCCCTGTCCAGAGCACCCACAATATCCCCGTAACTTTCAGCAAGGCAGAAGTTGTACCATGCAAGGGCCTAAAGCCAGATTGAAACTTATTAATCAACCTACCATTTTCCAAATAAGACTGAAGTTGTTTAGCTATCAATCTTTCAAAAACCTTAACTACTATTGGTAATAATGATATAGGCCTATAATTCTCCATTAAAGACCTAGGTCCGTTCTTATAAACTGGAATAATTTTAGCTGATTTCCACACTTCAGGAATTTCCCCACTCATAAGGGACATGTTATAAATACTAGCCAGGGGATAAGAAATAACTGGAGCAGCATATTTCAACAAAATACTAGGAATCTCATCCAATCCACCAGCCTTCCTAGTATTTATATTAAGTAATGCATTTTGTGTTTCAGATGGAGATATTAATTCAAACACAAACTCCTTGTCCTTTAAAGGGACAGCCTCTATAGCTCTAACTTGAGAATTTAAAGGAGAAAAACAAGACTTAACCTGTGGTGAGGCCTTTTTACCCACTGATATAAAAAGATCATTAAATCCACCCACTACCCGAGGGCCCATAGGGACTTCAACTTCCCCCATTTTAAACTTCTCAGGATAATCCACTTGTTGATCCCCTTTCACCTTTTTTTAAAACTTGCCAAAATTTCCTTGGATCATTAGTCAGGTTAGAATTCAATTCCCTATTACAATAATCTTTTTTAACCTTCTTAAGTTCATAATTATAATAATTCCGCATCTGTTTATACTTCAACCAATCATTGTCCAATTTTGTGATGTTAGCCACCTTCCAAGCCTTATCCCGCTGTTTCTTAATTTTAAATAAGTAGGAATTGTACCAAGGGGAATTATTAGACTTTGTTTTCCTAATTTTCAATGGGGCATGCCTATTACAAATTGTCAAAAAATCCTCCTGAAATAATCTCCAGGCTTCAGCAACTGTAGGAACCAAATCCAACCTTCCCCCAATTAAACTCATCCAAATCTAACATAAAATTTATATAGTCAAAATATTTAAATGATCTGTAATAAACTGTTTTTACTAATCTCTGAGTTCTTTTCTGATTTCTAATAGCATATATCATCTGATGATCCGAAAAGGAATCTGGAAGAACACCACTAGCAATATACCTATCTGGTTCAGTAGTAAACAATAAGTCTAAAATTGTGGAAGAAAGTGGTCGTTTGGAATTCACTCTAGTTATCTCAGCTATTAACTGAGTCATACCCAGAAGATTACACATCTCAACAATACTGTGGTTAACATCTACAGTTTTCCAGTCTACATTCATATCCCCACTTAACATAATCTCATATCTGCTTAAATAATCACCCAAAAAATCCTGCAGAGCCTGAAACACCTCAATACTAGCTTTTGGGGGACGATAAATTCCCAATAGTAGTAAAGGTTTACTAAATGGTAGATTAAACAATAAAGGGAGAACTTCAGATCCACCCCAATCCATTTGGCAATTAACCGTAGAAACATCCAAAGAACTAAGTGCATAAATAATAACTCCCCCACCCCTTCTTGATCGGTCTTTCCTCCATAAATTATAGCCATTCATGTATACCATACTATCAGGGACCCTATCAGATAGCCAAGACTCTGTAATAATAACCACTTCAAGGCTATATTTATTAGTCCATTCCCCTAAATGGTCAATTTTCCTCAATAAACTACAAATATTAATATGGACCACACACATCCCATCATTTTTTAAAATATCAACTGTTAAATCAGAACCCAAAACTTCACTAAAGTTAGAATTTACAGAGTCCAAGCTAATGCAGGGTCCCGGATTAGGATGAATATCCCCACTTATAATCAAACTAATTATAATTACCATTTTACAGACTTTAAATAACTGACTTTTCAATTTAAATATTTTCTTACTATACTTAGCCATATGACAATCTGAATAAGCTTTATTTTGTCTCCAACCCACCAAAAGGCCTTTATATATTGAAGTCCACTTAAATAAATGAGATTCAAGACAGACAGTCAATATACCTGAACAAATTACATAACTACGTTGATTCCCCCTATTAATTATACTCAATGTATCCCCTTGTAACCAATCACTCCAAAAAGTCAATGGGCGATCTATATTACTCAGATTATCCCTCGGGGCTGGAGAAAACATATAACCACCCATCAACCACATGATTCCTAACTGAAACAACAACATTTCAAATCACACACAAAATAAACACAGACAACACAATATAAATAAATACTCCCAATATACTAAATTACCACAACAAATTTAAAATAAATACAGTCCTAACTACAATTTTAATTTATGTATAAATTCCCAAATAAATTAACAAATATAAAATCTAACAGTTACTACTATAATTTATTAAGCACCCTCTGGTACCTAGCTTAACTCTATAAATATAAGCTTCAGTTAAAATACAGTTAGCCTCCTAGCCTTACTGTACCCAGCAAGATAAAACTCGTAAGTAATCCTCTCAATTTTCTGTGAACGAGTGGTGCTCGCGCCACTCACTATCGCTCGCGCTAGCGAGCAGCGCGAGGATTTTAAACAGATGATCCCGCCCCTTTCTGTGAACTCAACAGACACTCCCCCAGATTCCCTCGTAGCGTTAATGTTTGCAAGCTGATACAAAAGTCACACAAACAGTGTTGGGAGAAGTTATGGGCAGGAGTGTGTAAGAAGATAGTGCCACAGAAAACATGGCATGCCATGAAAAAAGAAGTTCAAATACAAAGAAGCAGACAGCACTTGCAGTGTGGCGGCTGCGTGCAGATAATTCCACCAAGGCACCACCTGATTGTGCCATACACCAGACAGACTGGGAGATCTGCTGAGCCAAGGTAATTGTGGGTGGGGATGGGGAGCTTTTTAGTCGCCTCACTGTGCTATCCAGTCATGAACACTGGCACTAGTTCTCTTTTAGCTGCCACACACAAAATTATGAAATGTGCAGGAGGGTTTTGGAGAAGTTATGGGCAGGAAGTGTTAGGAGAAGTTATGGGCTGGAGGTGTTTGGAAATTGCCACAGAAAAAATGGCAAGCTAATGCCATGAAAAAAGAAGTTCACTAGAAAAGCAGACTGTGCAGATTTCATGCCACCAACCAGATTAGACTGTGCCACTGTTAAACCAAACAGATCTGGGAGACCTGCTGAGCCAAGGTAGGTTGTGGGTGGGTGGGGTGGGTAAGAAATTGCAGGAGAAGAGTCAGAGAAATTATGGGCAGGACAGTTGTGTGGAGACGTTAATTGGGCAGGAGGGGTGTTAGGAGAATGCCTGCCAGAATAGAAATACCATGACTTGTACACACAGAAAGCAGGCACACTGCAGACTCAGCTGTCATATCCACCAGACTGTGCCACTGTCTCTTCTAACAGCAGATCAGCTGTCAAGGCCAAGAGGGTGGGTGGGTGGGTGGGATTGTGTGGGGCTTTCAGTAACCCCAGTCAAATCCAATGCCTCTGGTACAGCGAGGTTGAGGTATTCTTTCAATTTAAAAGATTTTGTGCAGGAGAGTAGCAGGGAGAAGTTGTGGGCAGGAGAGTGTTTTAGGAGAAGTTGTGGGCAGGAGGGTCATGTTTTAGGAGAAGTTGTGGGCAGGAGGGTCGTGTTTTAGGAGAAGTTGTGGGCAGGAGGGTCATGTTTTAGGAGAAGTTGTGGGCAGGAGGGTCATGTTTTAGGAGAAGTTGTGGGCAGGAGGGTGTTTTACTAGAAGTTGTGGGCAGGAGGGAGTAGGCGAAGAAATAATCACTTCTATGCCAGGTCAAGACACAAAACAGCAAGTACTCCCACACAAATGGCACCAGCACTGGTGCCAACATTAAAGTTTGGGCAGGAGGTGTATAGTGTAGCTAGTCTGGTTTAGCCAGTTAAAAAAACTGCACTAAAGCCACGGGGCAGCAAATACACAATCATGTTAGACTGTGTCATCTAAGCCTGAGTCATCATTGGTGGGTGGGAGCTGGGAGGGAGGTTTCTGCAATGTTTGGTGGGTGGGTACTGCCAGGGAGTCTGAAATAGGGGCTGATATCATTGCATCTAAAATGTCAATGTGCAGGAGAGAACAACGGAGAAGCATTTTGGGCAGGAAGTAACTGACTGGGAGACATAGGTGGCTGTCAGCAATGACTGTTCATGTCTATTAATGTTTACATCGTACTGTCCGTACCTAATGTAATGGAAAACTTTATCTGTAGCAGTTTAGCAAATAAATAAATAGGGCAACTGCAGCAGTAGACATTCCAACTCAAGGTACCAGAACTGCAAAACTGTAAGTACATTTTTCTCACTATAATTTGTGACAGTTATTGAACAAATGAATGAACAACAGTCACAGAGGTGATTATTTATATGTGATCATTTACTGCTGTGTTTACTAAGCCATCACTGGTACTTAGTAGGAATGCAAAACAACACTGTCTGCTAAAAAAAAAAAAAAAAAAAAAAGGACTTTGGCATTATATTAGCAACATAATGATTCAGAAATATAAAACAAAATGTGTATAATAATAAAAAACACTGAAATGCACTTTCCAGACTCGTTCCATTCATTTCAATGGGGATCCCCAAAAATTTCACGAGGACTCCCAGATTTTCGGTCCAGACCCCCATTTCTTTCCCCCCAAGAAAGTCCTGGACTCAACAAAAAATTCTACCGAGAGCCCTGGGTCTATTTTTATGTGGGGCATTTAGCTGGTAAACGTGTGCTACACATAAAGTTGATCAGTGATCAGCATATGGCTCCTTAGCTGGTAAGTCAGACGGTGTACTGTAAATAGCAGAGCTATCACCTTGCACTTTTTTCATCCATCAGTACTGTACATTGTATTTTTATGTTCACCATTCATGCACAGGGAACATCTTGCTATGAAAGAGCAGTTTTGAGGGGTGTGTCCCTGCCTAGCCCATTGCAGTTCACAAAAGAATGGGCTCGACAGTCTACACCAATGACACCTGTTACGTTCAAAAGGAGTGCTCATAAAAACATCTTGTTAAAAATTTGGGGTACAAATCTGAAAAACCTGAGCAAAAGCAATGCCTTACCAGTGGTGAGCCTTCAGCATGGACAAATGCTTGTTTAGTATCTTTTGTGTGCTTTGGTGAGATTCAAACTGTATTTGAATATATGTGTTTTAGCCTGTAGTCTATTTTCGTGGGAGTGTTATACATATTTTTTTTATTTCATCATGATGTCTGTAGTGTCACCTTAATTGTGCGTCTTAAAAGGCACTGCTTTTTGTGGTGAGCTGCCCAGCTGATCTTTTAACCTGCAGGCCAGCCTTGCTTGCAGGAATCTGACAAGTTCTTGTCAAAAAGCTTGTGGAGACACGATCAAAGAGTATTCCTCTAATGTTAATTCAGAAGTAATAAAATCAGCTTGCAGAATCATGTAACTTACAGGATCTTCCTTATAACTAATTAAACTGAGCCAGTTCAAAATCCCAGGATGAGAGAAGCTATTTCCACTGTTGTAAACCCTTAAGATCAAAAGGGAAATATGGTCTTAGACAAGAGATCACAGAAAAGGTTCCCACAGTACAATGATATATTTTTTTTTATAAGTGCCAAAAACATCCTTCTAACAGGCCTGTGTAAGATCATAAACCCTGTGTTAACTATGGTAATCTGACATCAAAGATTATCAGGAAAATAAGACTTTTTGGGAAGCGCAAGAGTGCCACCCGTGTCCTAAAATGGAAGGGCCAACCTCTATTCAAGTGACCTGGAAGGGCCAGTCTTTATTCATAGACCCGAAGGGTGGGTTGCGATCTTCTATATAAATCTCAAGCACAGACACTCAGGGCTGTGACAAGGTTAAAGGTGACCTGCAAAGAACAAAGTACCCGTTCCGTCCCCACATACCTTTAGCACTGCTGCGGGGAGTTCAGGGATGTAATTGTCTTTATTTTAATTCTATAGTTACATTTTACTAAAATTCAGTGCAGATTCAATGGAAGCGTGAGAGTGGCCCCAATTGAGTGGGTGCAAGTAGTTTATGGGTATTATACCCATTGAGTAAAGTACTAACACCATAGTTTATTGCAGCAGCAGTGGCGGTAGTTTATAATATTTATTATATTTAGCTGATTTGCACCTGAAATATTACTTATAACAACACCTGGACAGGCTGTTGATGTAGGTAATATTTCAGGTGTCAAGACCCCCGTGGAAGCAATAAAATAAATATTATAAACTACCGCCACTGCTGCTGCAATAAGAGCAGTGGTGTTAGCAACATGACTAAATGGGTATAATACCCATAAACACTTGCACACGCTCAGTCGGGGCCGCTCTGCACTTCCGTGTTCAGCCGTAACTTTCGGCATTTTAGTAAAATGTAACTATAGAATTAAAAATAAAGACAATTACATCCCTAAACTCCCGAAGCAGTGCTAGAAAGGTATGTGGGGACGGGAACGGGTACTCCTGTTCTTTGCAGGTCACCTTTAAATATGGCCCTGTCCCAGTTGACTGGAGAAAAGAGTTAAATGCAAGGATCAGGGCCATTTTGCTTGGATCCTCTCTCCTGACCACAGAGAACACCTTTCAGCACAGAGACTGCCTAAGAGCCAAAGGCTGCTACAGAAAGACTAATATTTTGCAAACCAGCCAATTCTCTGGACTCTGAAATCTTCATACCTTAGGTAGATTAGCTAACAGTCTTAGTGCGTTTCATTGTACATTTATCCATTTTCTTTTCCTGTACACTGTAACCCAAATTAATATTCTCTTTGGTGCAAGCCTTCGTGACGTCCATGATTGACTACTGTAATGCACTCTATCTCGGGGTCTCTGGGGGTACCCTGCACCAACTGCAGCTGGTGCAGAACGCAGCAGTTAGGCTGCTGACAGGACAACCTAAGTATTGCCACATTACTCCAGTGCTGCGTCAGCTGCAGTAGCTGCCGGTCAGGTGGCGGGTCCTCTTTAAGGTGGATTTGCTCACATTTAAGGCCCTACACGACCTGGGCCCTGGTTACCTGAAGGACCTTCTTACACCTGCTGTCCCGGTCCGTTCCTTCTCTAGCGGCCTCCTTGCAATCCCCAGGACGAGGTTAAAAAAAGCAGGTGACTGGGCATTCAGTGTCACCACCTCCATCCTGTGGAATTCACTTTCTCCAGCTGTTAGGTAAGCCCCTTCTGTTGAGGTATTCAAAGCCTGCCTCAAGGCCTTCCTGTATAATCAGGCCTTCTTGGACTGCGTTTTATAACCCTCACCTGGTCTGAGAATTTTAGGTTTAAATTAATTCGTGATTATTTTGATTCTAGTTGCTGCTGTTGAGGGTAGTATTTATAAAATCTTGCTTTAATTGTTGGAATATTGAATGTTATGTTTATAGTATGTTGTTAAGGTATTTATTATGATTTGTACAAATTAAATTTTAATATTTTCAGCACCTAGAGCCTCTGGGATGGGCATCTCTTAAATAAAATGTGCCTTGCCTTTTTAGTTGTACTTGTACTTAAGTATTTTAGTAAAACTTTTGCTTTCCTAAAGAAATTCTGCCCGAGTGAGACTTTCTCCATTTGTGTGTGAATTCTGAAAACAGTTGTCATAGATTATTAATACTGTTACTTGCTTAGAGGGGCAATCGTAAGCAACCAAATTGAGAAAAGGTTCTGTAAGGATAGAGAGAATACCAAAGCCTCATACCATAGTCTGCAGGATTTTTAACCAGGCCGTTGCATGTCCTGTAGGGAGAAGGCCAGATCACGAGTTACGCTGCTACTCCGAAGAGTGTGTGATGCCCGAGTCTTTCTCCTTTGTGTAATAGGAAGGAAAGCGTTCATATTTGGCCACAAGACTTGAGACTGATATTGTGCCCTTATCCAGAACTAAAGGGATGCCCGAGATAATCGTGGCAGAGGTGCAGTCATGATCTCGGCAAGATTTCTAAAGGACAAGGAGGGCACCCCTGCCCTCCCGTCACGGACTGCACTTAAGGGTGGGCACTGTGAGCTCAGTGGGCCTGATCCCCAGAAGTGGGTCTGTGACACTTTTTACCACCTTAGCCTTGAGAAAGTGCACGTTGTGAGCAAAAACATTTGGCTGTTTTGGTGACGGGGCGTCATGCATCTGCACTGCTGGCTTTTAACAATAGAGAGTTTTTTATCCTGAAGCTATGGAACAATGTTATCTTTTCTCTGAGTGGTGACTGAGTAGCTGGAACTGTCTGCTGTTTGTGGGCAGAGGGAAGGAGGTTCGAGCCCAAGAGAGGCCCTGGAGAAAAAGAGAATAAGCACTACCATGGAAAAGCTTGAAAAAACAGTGACTGATACTGCCCGAGGGTAAGCTGATATCACACGACGTACATCGGACCTGGAGACAGGCCTCATGGAAATATCTATGGCAGTACAGCAACGTGATCTGGCTATTTGGTACCTACTTTAATGGGAGAAAGAATTAACAGAAAAACTAGATGACAGAGCTCCAATCCTAGAGAGATAATCTCCGGATATATGGTCTTCCAGAGGACACTGAATCTGGCTCCATGGAAAAATTCCTAGACTCTTTTTTAAAAGAAATACATAACCTTCTAAGTGACAAACCGTTAAATATAGTGAAGGCTAACAGAGCACTAGCTAAAAAAAAACAACAGATCCAAAAGCAGCTCTTCGATCCACTGTACTTAAATTCCTGGACTATCTAATCAAAAATGAAGTACTGCAAGCAGCTTGGGCAAAACAAGAAATCGCCTTCGGAGGCAAGAGATTGTATTCTAATCAGGATTTTACAACACTCACTCAACAAAAATGGCAGGCCCTGCTTGCCATTAAGAAACACCTAGCTTTTGTCAACAAAAAAATTAACATTATGGCCCCTGTTCTGTTCAAATTGTTCCTTCCAGAGGGCCCTTCTCTCTTCCCCCCAAACACTGCCGGATGCAAAATCTACATTACAAAACCTGGGCATCATTGCCACCTTGCTCATCCAGCCCAACACACCAACTCTTGAGTTCTTACTTGCTAAGGAAACATGGCAGAAGGTCCCCAATTCCAGGAAGAGGAACCATACTTCACCCCCTGCGAACAAGCAGTAACCGCAAGAAGTAGCGGACCCTTCAATTACCTCACCTCAATCTCAGTTGTCCAACAACAGCGTAGCCTCCTGAGTTGAAGCCTCAAGGAACTGCACAGACATGGAAGCAGTCAGACCTCTTAGCAGACAGCAATGACGCCATCTTGACTAAATAACGCCTGCATATCCAGGAAATACAGGTTACTCACCTGTAACAGGAGTTCTAGGAATGGTGTATGTTGTTCATCCACACTGTCTGGCAGGTTCCTTGCCGCTTTAAATCTTGCCGGAAGGTTTTCAAGCTGGCTCCTCCCACCCACCCAGGTGGTAAAACTCTCGGCTCCGCCCCATGATGCCAGATCTAGCCTGCTGGAAGCCAGGTTGTGCGTCGAAGCCAGGGAGGTCGGGTGGGTCATGTGGATGAACATATAATAATAATGATAATAATTTTATTTTTAAAGCGCCTTTCAAATTTCAAAGCGCTGTACAATCATACAAAAAATACAATCCAATACAATCATCATTATAATACAATATAAAACACTCATAAAACCACAATTTTATAAACAGATCACATAATACTATAAAAAGGCCATGTGATACAGATGGGTTTTAAGGCCGCTCTTAAATTCCCCCAGGGAGGTGCACTGCTGTAACCGACAGGGTAGAGAGTTCCAGAGAGTGGGAGCTGCATAAGAAAAGGCTCCACAGCCAGATGAATTTAAACACACTCTCGGAATCTCTAGCAACCCCTCATCGGCCGAGCGGAGCAATTGGCCAGGGCAGTAAGATACAAGAAGATCTTTCAGATAAGCTGGACCCTGATCGTGTAGGGCTTTAAAGAGTCAGTAAACAGACTTTAAAGGTGATCCATACGCGAACAGGAAGCCAGTGCAGTCCACGCAGCACCGGAGTAATATGACAAGACCTACTGGTTCCCATCAAACCCGGGCTGCCGCGTTCTACACTAGCTGAAGGCGACGGATTTCAACCCCAGAAAGCCCAAAATACAGGGAGTTGCAGTAGTCCAGACGAGAGGACACAAAGGCGTGGACCAACATAGGTAACATGTCAGACGGAACAAGGTGTTTCACTCTAGCGATATTCCTAAGATGGTAAAAGGAAGTCTTGGCGACCGCTGACACCTGCGAATGCCATATGCGAATATACCATTCCTAGAACTCCTGTTACAGGTGAGTAACCTGTATTTCTAGGGACATGGAAATGTTGTTCATCCACACTGTCTGGCAGACTCCTAGCAGTTCTCCGGGAGGAGGGAGGCAAGGCGCACACCCCCTACTTAGGGATAAAGACTGGAGAACCGAGGCCCCGACCAACATCCCGGCATGACCCAAGGTTGATGTGGAAGGGGGAGGCTGGTATATGCCTGCTTCCAGGCAGGAGCCCTATGGATATCCTGGACAGGGGTACCCTCGGAAGCAGCCACCGATGCAGCGGAAAGGCGGGTAAAATGAGCACTTATCCCTCTGGGAGGCTCCATGCCCGCCTGCCTATAGCGGAGATCTATGCAGGAGGTGACCCACCCACTCATCGTCCGCTTGGCTGCAGGTCTGCCAGGTGCGGCTTCAGCGTAGATGACAAACAGCTGGCGAACATCTCCCGAACTTCAGCCCTACGCTCCCTGGGAAGGCGAGCGCTAAATTAGGGTCCCAATGGATCCTATATGCGGCCTCCGAGGTGTGAATGGGGTTGAACCTCGGCAGAGACAATACCCGGTTAGGGAAAAACTCTGCCACCGCCTACGGAAGGAACTTCGGGTGGGGCGCAGGACAACCTTGTCCCTGTGGAGGATCAGATAGGGAGATTCAAAGGAGCGCCTGGAACTTTCCCGGCCTTCTGGTTGGCATGGTAGCCCCCAAGAAGGTGTTCTTCCACAACAGGTGGGGAAACTCACACCTGTGCAAAGGTTCGAACGGCTTGCCCGTGAGCTAAGCCCATACCAGCGTAAGATCCCACAGAGATGGGGATACTCTCCCTGGAGGGGAGGTGTGATCGAGGCCTTGGAAAGCACCAGACCACCTTTCCTGCGCCACCGACTACCTTCCAGCCCGCGCCCGGAAGACAGGAGTGGCTAACAGGAGCACCTTGAGGGTCGTCGACCGAAGCCCTTGTTCAAGAAAAGAACGGACCACAGGTAGTCCAGAATGCTCGCCGAGGAACAGGAGAGGGGACCAGGCCCTATCCTAACACCAAATGGAGAACTCTTCCATTTGAAGGCGAGCATATCTGGTCGACTCCTGGCAGGACGCCTCAAAAACGTCGAGGACCTTGTCGGAAGACCCAAGGCCTGGCCACTAGCCGCACAGGGACCAGGCCGTCAGGTGCAGGGATTCTAGGTGCAGGGTAACAGGAGTTCTAAGAATGGTATATGTTGTTCATCCACACTGTCTGGCAGGTTCCTTGCCGCTTTAAATCTTGCCGGAAGTCTTCAAGCTAGCTCTCCAACCCACCCGGTGGTAAAACTCTCGGCTCCCCCCATGACGCCAGATCTGGCCTGGAAGCTGTTAAAGGCCGAAGCTGAGGTTATGGGTCGTAGGATGAACAACATATACCATTCCTAGAACTTCTGTTACAGGTGAGTAACCTGTATGTCTAGAGACATGGATATGTTGATCATCCACACTGTCTGGCAGACTCCTAGCAGTTCCCCAGGAGGAGGGAGGCAAGGCGCACACCCCCTACTTGGGAAATAAAGACTGGAGAACTGAAGCCCCAAAACCAGCATCCCGGCATGACTCAAGGTCGATGAGGTAGTGGGTGATGAAGGTGTGTGCTGACTTCCAGGTAGCAGCCCTGCAGATTTCCTGGAAGCAGCCACCCGATCTGTATTATGGCGGGTAGAATGAGCTCTTATCCCTCTGGGGCTCCATGCCCGCCAACCTATAGCAGAGATCTCTGCAGGAGGTGACCCACCTGCCTATCGTCCACTTGGCTGCAGGTCTGCCAGGTGCAGCTTCAGTGTAGGTGACAAACAGCTGGAAAACCTCTCCCGAACTTCAGCCGTCCGCCTTGTAATAAGCGAGCGCTTCTAGGGTCCAAAGTATGAGCCCATATTCGGCCTCCGAGGTGTGATTGGGGTAGAACACTGGTAGAGTCAACACCTGGTTAAGGTGAAACTCTGACACCACCTTCGGAAGGAATTTCGGGTTGGGGTGCAGGACAACCTTGTCCCTGTGGAAGACCAGATAAGGAAACTCGACGGAAAGCGCCTGGAGCTCTCCCATCCTACTGGCTGACGTGATAGCCACCAAGAAGGCGGTCTTCCATGACAGGTGAGAGATGTCACACCTGTGCATCGGTTTGAATGGCCTGCCCATGAGCTGAGCCAATATCAGCAGTAGATCCCACAGAGGTGGAGGTTCTCGCACAGGAGGGGATATGTGATCAAGGCCTTTGAAAAAGCGCCCGACCACCTTCTCCTGTGCCACCGACTGCTTCCCGGCCCGCGCCCGGTAAGCAGAGATGGCTGCCAGGTGCATCTTAAGGGTCGTCAACCGAAGCCCTTGCTGACAAAGGGACCACAGGTAGTCCAGAATGCTTGCCAAGGAACAGGAGGAAGGGTCCAGGCCCTTGCCCTGATACCAAATGGAGAATCTCTTCCATTTGAAGGCGTAGCATTTTCTGGTCGACTCCTTATGGGATGCCTCAACGATGTTGAGGACCTCGTCGGAAAGACCCAAGGCCTGGAACGCTAGCCGCTCAGGAACCAGGCCGTCAGGTGCAGGGACTGAAGTTCCGGATGGAATACCTTCGCCTGACTGACTGAGATCAGGTCCAGGTGGGCTGGAAGCCACCTCGGGAGCCTGGAGCTGAGACTGAGGAGATCTGGATACCAGAACTGGCCGGGCCAGTCTGGGGCTACCAGAATCACTTGCGCCTTGTCCCTCCTCGCCTTGAGAAGCACCCTGTGGATCAAGGGAAATGGGGGGAAGGCGTAGAAGAGGCCGGGGTCCACGGCCTCGAAAAGGCATCCCCCTGCAGTGAGCCGTGCTGAGGGGGCCGGCATGAAACAGTCTCAGCTTTGCATTCTCCCTTGAGGCAAACAGGTCCACCTGAGGCATGCCCCAATGGGAGAAGATATCTTGTACTACCTCTGGCAAGAGAGACCACTCGTGAGATGCAGCCCCTATCCGGCTTAGGGCATCGGCCAAAGTGTAGGAGGCTCCTGCCACATGAACGGCGAGGAGATCCGCCTCCAGGCTGCGCACGGGTGACCAAATGCGGAGAGTTTCCCCTGCAGAGAGGCATGGCGCACGTCCCGCCCTGGTGGTTTAGGTA
This sequence comes from Neoceratodus forsteri, assembly GCA_016271365.2. Classification (NCBI taxonomy): domain Eukaryota; kingdom Metazoa; phylum Chordata; order Ceratodontiformes; family Ceratodontidae; genus Neoceratodus; species Neoceratodus forsteri. Next base: position 383,436,168 of record CM028131.1, read on the forward strand.
GTACATGGTCGTGGTACTGTCCGTCTGGACCTGAACCACTTGACCTACAGGAAACGGAGCGAAGGCGGTGAGGGCTAGACGACCACCGTCAAGCTCCAGCAAGTTGATGTGGCATCGACCCCGAGGGGACCAGAGGCCGGCACTCTGTGCTCCCCCAGATGGGCACCCCAACCCATCAGAGAGGCATCGGTCGATAGAGAGACTGTCGGCTCGGGGCGGACAAATGGGATGCCCTCCTGCAGATGTGCTGGAACGGTCCACCACTGGAGAGCGTTCCACATCCCCTGGGTCACTGTCACTAGCTGATCCAGCGGATCAAAGTGCTGTGACCATTGGCTGGCCAGCACCCATTGAAGAGGACGCATGTACCAGTGGGCCCAATGGACCACACAGGTGCAGGCCGCCATGAGGCCCAGGAGGCGCAAGAAGTCCCAGGCAGGGCGCGATTGCCCAACCTGAAATGATTGGGCAAAGGAGGAAAGAATCTCGGCCCTGTCTGCTGGGAGCCGTGCTCTGGCTCGGAGAGAGTCGAGCCTGCCCCGATGAATTGTATCACCTGCTTTGGCACGAAGTTCGACTTGGCCTCCTGATGAGAAGGCCAACTTGAGAGCAAACCTGGAGGGCCAGATCTCTGGACCGCTCCACCTCCACTCTGGAGGGGGCTGCAATCAGCCAGTCGTCCAGGTAGGGGTACACCCGGACCCTTCGGCACCGCAGGAATGCTGTCATCACTGCCATGCATTTGGTGAAGACCCTGGGACCTAGGGAAAGGCCAAAGGGCATGGCCCGGAACTCGAAAAGGGATTCCTCTGCTCTGAAGCGGAGGAATCTCTGGTGGGACGGACGGATTGGGACGTTAAAGAACGCGTCCTGAAGGTCCAGAGAACAGAACCACACGCCTCGTTCCAAGGATGGGATTATTTGAGCCAGAGTGCCCATCCTGAAGGTCCGAGATCTTAGGAACCTGTTCAGGTCGTGCAGGTTGAGAATGGGGCGCCAGCCCCCCCTGTCCGTTTTGGGACAAGGAAGTACCTGGACACAAACCCCGGGTCTGGAAGAGGATCCGCCACCTTCCTGATCGCCTCTTTTTCAAGGAGCAGGGCGATATCGGCTCAGCGAGCCGACAAAGGCTGCAGACCCCATAGCCGCCCCCAAGGGGCGTCGGCTCGAAGGGTGGGGCCTGCTCGAACTCCAGGGGCAGGCCCTTTCCTACCACCTCCAACACCCAACGGTCTGTGGTCATAGCGGACCAAGCGGAAAGGAAGTGGTGGAGCCGCTCCCACGGGGAGGGGCACTGGGGGAGTGACGAGGCTGGGGCGACACCCCTCAACCCATCACTGGGCAGGCTTAGAGGAGGGACCGGCCGAGGGACATCCTGGGCCTTTACCGCCTTGCTTCCTGTTGGTGCAAGCCGCGGGCTTAGGTTTGGGATGTCAAGCGCGAGCCTGCTGGCTCTGGTGCTGGTGGGCCGGACGTGCTGCAGGCGCAGAAGGATGAAAGGACTTGTGCTGCTGCTGTCGGTGGCCTTTGTCCTTCTGGGCGGAGGTGACCAAGTCCAGAGTAGCACTGGACTTTTCAATCCGCTGGAGGTGACCTTGCACTCCAGGGCCGAAGAGGTCGGCCCCCAAAAATGGGACATCTGCCAATTTGTGCTGGGTATCCGCCATGAAGGTGGATATCCTCAGCCATGCTCTGTGGCGCATGGCCACTGCGGCTGCAACCGATCTGGCACAGAAGTCTCCAATGTCCAAAGCCGTTTGGAGCTGCTGTTTCGCCACCGCCCTTCCCTGATCCCGCATCTGCTTAACCGTGGTTTGCAGGTTAGCAGGGAGATGAGGGAATCACCTCATCCAGGGAGTCCATGAAGGCGTGGGAGAAGTGTGGCATCAGCACGGCTGAGCTGGGCTGGCAGAGGCCTAGGGAGGATGCAGCGTACACGCCGGAAAACGCTATCGGTGACTAACCCCTCCGCAGAGGGGTGTTCCGAAAAACTGGATAAAGAGCCGGTAGGGACCGCATACTTCCTGGCCATCCTGGCCGAAGGCGCAGGACAGGAAGCAGGCCGCTGCCAGAGCTCCAAGGCTGGACCAACAATGGCTTCAGCCACTGGAAAGACCTCCGTGGGGGAATCCCCTCGGTCCAGTATCTCCGCCAGGGATACTTGGCCCGCTTGGATACGGGCTCGAGCTGCATCCCAGTGGACTCCGAGATGAGCCAAGCAAACCCATGAAGGACGATGGGCTTTCGTCCGTTGACTGGCCCGGAGGACTCCAGGTCAATGGGCCTGGAGAACAGGGAGGAGTCGCCGGACTCTGAGGAGTCCGCCAAGAGCTGCCTGGGGCCTGAGCCACCCTCCGCCTGCCGAGGACGGTCGCGAGTGAGGGTAACCGACAACCTGTGGGGCAGGCCCTGACCCAACCGAGAGTCCTTGGTCGGTGCCCCCGATTTCGGTCGTGGAGGCGGAGGTTCCACCAGAATCGGTGGGGCAGCTGGTTTCGGCCGAACAACCGGCCCAGGCTTGGGCACTTCGGCTACAGCGAGGGGTTGTTTCGGCTGCTCAGGTGACAGCCACTTGATGGCCAGGGAAGGCCACAGCGTCAGCTTGTTCCCAGACAGAAGTAACTGCTGCCACATCAGGTCCTCGTAGTGTCGACGCAACTTGCGCCGAAGCCTCTCCTGTTCCGAGGAGGAAGACTTGGACGAGCGGCAGTGCTGCTTACTTCAGTGAAGAGACCGCCAATGTCGGCGGGATCGGCTGGACCGAGCCTATGTCCGAGACTGAGATCCTTGGCGTTTCCGAGGACGGGTCTGGGAAGGGGCAGGGGACACCCGCTCTTCCTTCGGCTCGGAAGCCTTAACCAGGGACTGCAGCACTGGGGGCGCAGTCAGGTTCTCAGTCTCCACCGGGGGGACCGGTGAAGAAGGGTTGTCAGCCTCCCCAGTCGACAGCCTGTCCGACGGGTCGAGAAAAATCTTGACCACATCGATGGGTGTCTCGGCCGGCTGGCCTGACGGGGACACCGAGAAGCCTGCGGCCTTAGCCGCAACCTTGACCGAAGTCGACCGTTGAAGGGGACCTCTCCCGCTCCCACAAACGCCGATGATGGGATTTACCCTTTGAGTCCTTCTTTTTGGACCGAGAGGAATGTCCCGATGGCCCCTCTCCCTTCGTGGAAAGGGACTGGCAAAGCTCCTTGAAAGAAGCTGAAAACGAGGTACCCAGAGAGAGCGGGATTAATGCCGCGATCGAGGAAGAGGATGATGTGGCTGAGCCTGCCTCCTCCTCGAGGCTATCATCTGCTCGAGTTGGTCGAATCGGAGTCAGCGCTAACCGCCTACCAATGGGCCTCCTTCAACTTAACCAGTGGGTAGTGCTTCGCCCAAGCTGTAACCGGGCAGCGTGGGTCCTTCCAGGACGCTGGCAAAACGAACGGCATGACCTCGCAGGGCCTGCAGGTCGTGTTCTCAGGCCAAGGCAGCAGACGCATGTGAAGTGCGGGTCCGTTCTGGACATCTTCTGCCCACAAGGGCGCCGCCGAAATCCGGGAATCGATTTGTCCATCGCAGCTGCGAGGAAGAAAGATGACCGAAGTCTTGAAAATTTTAAAATAAGGTTCGGGTGAACCGAAGAATTAGGATCCAGTCTACACGCAGAGCGTTAAGGAGGGAACCCGAGCTTCCAAGCGGTAAGGAAGATCTGGCGTCATGGGGCGGAGCCGAGAGTTTTACCACCCGGGTGGGTGGGAGGAGCCAGCTTGAAGACCTTCCGGCAAGATTTAAAGTGGCAAGGAACCTGCCAGACAGTGTGGATGAACATATCAATGTCCCTAGAACTCTTCAATTTTTCAGACAGTATTTTCGCTTAGGGTCTCACAGTTGCAGCACATATAGATTTACTTAATGAACAGCATGGTGGGATGCCCTCCTCATAATGTACTACAGTATACTGAACTTATGGTTTCCTTTTGATGACAAGGCTGCAATCCTGAAAAGTTAGGCCCTGCTGGACTGTGCACTATTAAGTAATGACTGTGGTTAAGTAAATGGCAAATGGTATAAAGCTTCAAGACCCAGTGGTGGGGAAGCGGTGGCGAGGAAAGGGGAAGGCTCAACCCCCATCCCCGAATCCCCTTTGCTGGCTGCTCATACGGGTCCAAGGGGTAGATGAAACAGAGGGAGGGAGGGGAAGCTGAGCCAGTCCCTGGGACATGAGATGGGCTCAAGAAGAATAATAATCAGCATTTATATAGCGCTTTTCATACACAGTATCCCAAAACGCTTTACAAGCAATGTTAGACTGGAAGTGAAGTGACTGAATGTGTGGTGGCGGCCATATTGCACATCATCACCCAACACAGCCTGGATAATTGCATGAACCGGTTTATGGGAAGGGAAATGTTGGCCAGGACACCGGGAATGTTCCCTGCTCTTTGCGAAGAGTGCCCTGGGTTCTTTTACTTCGACCTGGACACCCACCAGGATGGGCAGAAAGGACCTTGGTTTTACATCTCATCCGGAGGACGGCACACCGCACCAGTACAGCACCCCCCCATACTGCACTCGGATGCCAGCGATTTTTAGGTGCAAGTCCAATCCTGGTGTGGGATGAGAACCCACGACCTTCTGGTCCAGAGGCGGATGTGCTACCAACTGAGCCACGCTGACAACCAAGGGAGGGAATGACCCTTGAATCACCTAAGGTAAGGAGAAGAGGTGGCCAAGGTTGTTGGGATGGGGTGGGAGCCTGGGCTGCAGATGGACTACCTTGGTGTAATGGAGGATCTTTCCCTTTTCCTCTTCATGAAGTGGGTGGGGGTGGAACAGTCAGTGACGGTCTAAGAAGTAGCTCTATGGGGGCATCCCACGAGGGATTGCTTTAGATCCACATTAAGTGCAATACCCAGGAACTGGACCTGTCATCCAAGGGGAGGTCCATCAGGAGGGAACCAGGTCAATAGCCCTGAAAGGGATGAACACTGTTCAGAAGTTTTCACTTCCCCTCTTTTTTATTTAATTAGCTTTTGTTGATCAGATAAGCACACTAGACAAAAATGCCTATTTTCATGTGCAACCCAGAAATTACTTACCATAGTATTCTTGTTTCTTACAGGGGGTACTCCAATATTTATAACTCTTATGCAGTATGCCTTTAAGCCAGATCTCCCTGGAGATGAAACGTTATGCTAATGAAGGAATCACTGGCTCGTGCCACTTTTTCAAATGCTGCCACCTATCAACTGCCTACATTCTAACCCTCATATTTCATGGACGCCCGAAAGGAATTTAACAATTATCTATAATAATAAACCCCAAGAAGAACCACCAACTGGAGGGAAAAAAAATGAACAAAACATCCCCCAATGCCATATCATCTGAAGAGGGGAAACACCCTTGAACATAGTTCCAAATATAAAAGCCACAGTGTGGCACACATACTCCTGGCATTACATCATGGAGTGCAGAGGCCACTGGTTCTAGCAGGGGAGGCAGGGTGGGAGAGTTATGAACATTGGAGTAGCAGCTAGAAGAAACAAGATTACTGTGGTAATTTTTTTCTTCTCATCCCAGGAATACTCCAATATTCCTAACTCTTATGCAGACTAAGAAGCAGTACCTTTGGAGGTGGGACCAGAACCTATTTTGGAAATAGGCTCTGCAGGACAGCTGTGCCAAACCCGCCATCACCCCTCCTGTGTATCCAGGCTATAATGCTTGGTAAAGGTTTGCACTGTTCTCCAGGTAGCTGCTTTACAGATATCCACCAAAGAAACATCCCTGGCAGCTACAATAGTAGCAGCTGTACCCATATGGAATGGGCCTACAGCCCTTCTGGGGCCTCTTTCCCAGCTTTTGAATAGTAAAACTGGATACACTGGACTATCCAGTGAGAAATGGACCTCTTAGATGCTGGATTTCCCTTTCCTACATCCCCATAGGCCAGGAACAGTTGCTTCCTGTCCTGTCTATGGGCCTTTGTGGCTGTCATGTAGTAGCTAAAAGCTCTCCTGACATCAACACTGTGCAGTCTACACTCACCAGAACATGAATGCTCAGTGAAGAAAACAGGTAAGGTGATGCACTGGTTCAAATGAAAGTCCGAGACCACCTTTCGAAGAAATTTTTTTTTGTTAGTTCACAGGACCACTCTGTCTCTGTAGAATGAAATCAGTCCTGTTCAATACAGAGAGTCTGGAGCTCACTGATCCTTCTGGCAAAAGTCATTGCTACTAGGAAAAATTTTCCATTTGACATATTTCAAAGGAGCTGAGGACATGGGCTCAAAAGCGGGACCCCGTGAGTTTGGCAATACAGATATTTAGATTCCAGGCTGGCACCAGTTCCTTGGTAGGGGGCTGCAGGTGGGCCATACTTTTAAAGGTAGAATTTGATGCCACAGAGGCATTCTTCCCAGCTGAAGTGAAAGCAGACATTGAAGCCAAATGAACTTTCAAAGTAGTGGGCTGCAGGCCCAATAAATGCACATAAGCAAGGTAGTCTAGCACAGCTGGAATTCCTGCCTGAGCTGGTACTATGTTTTTGGTGGAGCACCAGATAGAAAATCTTTTCAATTTAGAGGCGTAGGTTTTCTTGGTGGAAGGTTTCCTGTACCCCCTTAAAATGTCCAGGACACCTTCAGAGAGACGCAGGTTTGCATACTCCAGGTCCTCAAGAGCCACGCTTTGAGTCTGAGTGACTTCAGGTTCGGGTACAGGAGTCTCTCCTAAGAGGAGGTTAGCAGATTGTGCCTCCGGGGAAGGTGCACTGGTTCAGCAAAGACATGGAGAGTAGCAGACAGTATCATGGCTGTCTGGCCCAGTCTGGGGCTATCAAGATCATTGTGGCTGACTGGGCCCTGAGCTTGAGTAGCACCCTGTACACCAGATGGAATGTACAGAACGCATACAGGTGCCTCCTTGACTAGTCCAGAATCAAGAGCATCCCGGGTACTGTTCCCATAGCTGGGGGTCTGCAACGATACTGTGGCAGGTGGTGACTTTCATGAGATGCCAAGAGATCTATCTTTGGGGTACCCCACCTTCTGAAAATTACTTCCACCCCGACTGTTTAAGGTCCATTCATGATGACCCTGGTTGACTGGACCCAGGACATTTGCTGGGGTGTTGTCCTTTCCTGACAGATGCATGGCCTGAAAAGAGACTCCTTGGGAGTAGGCCAGAGTCCAAATTTGCATGGCTTCTGTGCAGTGAGGATCCAACCTTGTTCCTCCCTGCTTGTTTATGTAATACATAGTGGTGGTATTGTCGGGTCTGACCTGTGCCACCTTACCCTGAACTAGTGGTGTGAAGGCTTGCAGTGCCAGGAACACTGCCCCGAGCTCCAGCAGTTTTATGTGTTGGAGCTACTCTGCACTTTACCAAGTGCCATGAGTAGTGTGATTCCCTACGTGGGCACCCCACCCTAGTAGTGATATAAAAGTTCAGCCCCCTTCCTGTCAAGCTGATACTTTTTGTCCAGCCTTTTATCCAAAGGTGGGACAGACCCAGGTGTTTGGAGCAGCTTTATATCCCAAACATCAATAAAGCAAGGGTTAGTAAAATCAAAACACTGGAATTGTCTGTTATTAAATGCAAGAAGTCTCAATAATAAATTGGATGAACTTGTATTTACACTAAATACATACAGTATTAGTTTATGTGCCATTAGTGAAACATGGTGGAAACAGGAAGATTCATGGGACAAACAAATCCCGGTTTTCATCTCTATCATAGATAGGCCACACCAAAAGGGTGAGGGTGTTGCCCTTTATATAACGGATCATGTTACATCAGAAAGTGTAGAAATTATTAATAATGATACAACCGAGTTGATTTGGGTTAAGTTAGCCCCCCCCCCCCAAATTAAATGTGGGTGTGGTATATAGGCTGCCAGCTAACACACAGTTAGATGACCTCAAACTTTTAGAATGCTTAGATAACCTCACCCAAGCTGGAAATTCCTTGTTAGTGGGTGATTTTAATCTACCAGGGTTGAGTTGGGACCCCCAAAAGCAGAATCACAAAAGGAGCAAAGATTCTTAGAATTTTTTTCTGCTAAATAATCTTGAACAATATGTTAAAGATCATACTCTGGATTTGGTACTCAGTAACCTGGATTATGATATACAGGATTGCAGAGTCTTACATCCCTTAGGTTCCAGTGACCACAACATGGTGAAATTTAGTATTAGTGAGGTTTCATCAAATATGACTAGTAGGACAGTGGTACATAATTTCAGTAGAGCAAACTTTAATGATATTCGCAAACAATCAGTTTTATGGAACTGGGAGGTAGATTTTAGTGGACTGATGATACAGCAAAAGTGGGATATTTTAAGTAACAAAATTAAAGCCCTGGTACAGGAATTCATTCCTAGTCTTAAAAAGACTACAAACTCCAACCCCGCCCCCCCCCAAGGTTTACACCACAAATAATTAAAAGTATAAAATGTAAAAATAAGGCATACAGAAATGCAAAAAAAAGTGGGCAGCCAGAAAGATGGGTTGAATTTAAGTTTGAACTGAAAAAAATGTAGATCAAGCATAAGAAAAGCGAAAGAGGCCTATGAATATAACTTGGCAACCTAAGTCCAAAATAATTATAAATCTTTTTTCTCATACATAAATAATAAAAAGGGTGTAAAACAATCAATAGGGCCTATAAGGGGACCACATGGTTATTTGTTATTGGACGATAAAGACATGGCATGCCATTACAACGCATATTTTGCATCAGTGTTATGATCCAAAAACCCAAAACACCTTACCTCATCAGGTAAAGGACGTAGGTTTTCCCCTTAAAATCGAGGTCAATGATGTGAGAGAGAGATTAAAAGCCTTAGACCAGAATAAGGCACAGGGACCAGATGGCCTCCACCCTAGGGTGCTTAAGGAGCTGACTGATATACTGGCCCCCCCAGTAGCCCACTTATTTCAGCATTCTATATATAAATCTGAAATCCTGATTGAATGGCAGCAGGTGGATATTATTTCAATATATAAGAAAGGGTCAAGACAGGAGCTATCAAATTATAGACCCTTCAGCCTGACATCAATATTGGGAAAACCCTGGAAGCCATCATCAAAACCCATATTACCAATATGTTGGTTATGTCAGGAGATCTAGACCAAAATCATCATGGTTTTAGAAAGGGTAGGTCCTGTCAGACAAACTTGTTGGAGTTTTATGATAAAGTGAATCAAGCACTTGACACCCGAGTAGCAGTGGATGTTATTTTCTTGGATTACTCAAAAGCATTTGATAAGGTACCACATGGCATCTTGATTGAGGCCCTGATTAAGCAGGGTATACATGCCAATATTTCCCTATGGATTGAAAACTGGTTGACAAATCGGAGGCAGAGAGTATCAGTGAAGGGATCCTTGTCGGATTGGGTAACAGTGACTAGTGGGGTGCTGCAGGGTTCGGTTCTGGGCCCCTGCCTTTTCAACTTATATATTTCATCTATGCAAACTTCAACAAATGTGTGGTTGTCAAAGTTTGCAGACGATACAAGAATAGGGTATCGGATCACTTCTAAGGAGGACTCGGATACCTTACAACTAGCATTAAGAGAAATCGAAAACTGGGCAATAATAAATAAATCTACATTTAATGTAGATAAATGTAGGGTCATGCACCTGGCGAAAAATAACACCCATTATGAATATACACTAAATAGAGTAGTGTTGCAGGAAACATCAGAAGAAAAGGACATGAGGATTTATATTACCAATGATCTGAGCTTTAAGACACACTGTAATCACATTATCAGAAAATCTAGTGGTCTCCTACATTGCATAAACAAGCGTATTAAAAGTAGAGACAGATCAGTGGTAATGCCTCTGTATAAGGCTCTGGTCCGTCCGCATCTGGAATATTGTGCCCAGCTTTGGTCACCTGGGGAAAAAAGGACAATAAAATCACTGGAACAGGTACAAAGGAAAGCAACATGACACGTGACAGGCCTTGAGGGGTTAACCTACCAACACAGACTGGTAGAATTGAAACTGTATTCACTGGAATTCTGGAGGCTTCAAGGTGATATGTGCATGGTATACAGAGCACTATCAGATGATGACCTGTGCCATAAACTGGGATTGGAGTTAAGGATGCAGCCATACGATACAAGAGCTCACCCATTTCAAATCCGGATCAGCTCTTTTTGTACAAATGCTAGGAAAAACTGGTTTAGTAAAAGGATAACTAGTATATGGAATGGCTTACCACTGGAAATAGTGGCGAGTTCGTCAATGAATATTTTTAAAAATTCCTTGGACGAATACCTGATTAAACAAAATATAACTGGATATTAACTAGGCAGCCCGTTATGGACTTTCTCTTCTTGGCCTTGTAATAACCTATGAGACCTTTTAAAAAAAATATTTATTGAGAGCAATAACTTTTTGGTGAGTTTTGACCCCATCATTTCTAAGTACTCCGCCTCCTCTTCATCCTTTATCACCTCAATGGTAGAAATATCCAATGCATCCACCATTTTCCTGACAAAGGAAAAATTAGATAAGTAATCTTCTGATGACATGGGAAGAGAGCCAAACTCCTGCTCAGGAGAGACTTCAGGCTATATAGGCTCTCCTTCATCCTCTTCATATTCCCCATAATCTTCCCTTGCCTCATGCAAAGAGGACTGGGTAGACTCAGCAGGGGTCTGAACTGCAGACTGCTGTACAGCAGGCAGCAGGCCCTGCAAGGCTTGTGAAACCTTAAATGCCTGTGCAATTTCCAGAAGAGTAGGCATGGTTACATACAGCAGAAGTCCCAATAGGATGACCAGCAAGGGGTTCAGCGTGTTTTGTTTTCTTAGTTTATTTCCCATGGGAACCGGAGAGCTAGCCAGTTCCGCAGGACTTTTTTGTACCCGTATCAGGAGTAGAAAGTGTAGCTTCTGTGGTTTCACCCACAGTTACTGAGGGTATCAGCTGATCAGAGCCAGAGGGACCCTTAGGTGAAGGCAATTTCTTTTTAAGCCTTTCCAAATGTTTTTCATGCGTTTTTTTCAGGAAAGGTCTTACAGATTTCACAATCTGTCTTCAAATGATCATAACCAAGGCAAACAACACAAGAAGTGTGTTCATCTGCCTTGGCAAACACTCCTCCACATTCTGTGCAGTTTTTGAAACCGGGTTCGCCAGCCTTCTTCTTAGGTTTTTCAGACACTTCTACAAAACAGAAAGAAAAAAAAAAAAAAGAAACCGGGTTCACCAGTCCACCAGTTGTCTTCCTAGGTTTTTCAGACACTTTAACAAAACAAAACAAAAAAAAAAAAACAGGAATCACAACCACGATTACATTTAAAGTTTTTAAAACAATTCTGTCTGGTTGCAGTCGGTTCAAGAACCAATCAGGGAACCGAGAGAAAAGATACCGGGATTAGTGGTTCAGTAACCGATATTAGCGGTTACAAAAAATACATTTTAAACAACACTTTACCTCAAATAAAACAGTTTTAGTGAGAAAAAGCTCCGCTAAGGCTAAAAAAGCCCCAGTTCCCCACCGGTTATACCGAACCGAGAGAAAACAAGTAATTTTACTACAATAATGCGAACGGCTGTACTACAAACAAAAGATAAGGGCAGCAAATGAAAATATAACAATACTTATATGCATTTTTTAAAGTTTAACGGCGAGATGATGAGGAGGTAATCTCCGAGCGTCTAGTCACGACAGGCGGAGAGAGAAATCTGAGGGTTAGAATGTAGGCAGTTGATAGGTGGGAGCATTTGAAAAAGTGACACACGCCAATGATTCCATCATTAGCATAACATTTCATCTCCAGGCAGACCTAGCTTAAAGGCATGCTGTATAAGAGTTAGGAATATTGGAGTATTCCTGGGGTGAGAAGGTTACAAGAAGAAGTACAGACAATGTAACAGAGAAATAATACAGACAGAGTTGGGGGTATTTACATAAAAATGAGACTTCAGTACAGCAAATTAGGTGATTTAAAAATACTTGTAACATGGCAATCATACCATGCTTCTGATCCCGCGCTCTGATAGGTGTAGGAGGGTCACGAGACGGCAGCCGAAGCGGGCATTAGCCCAGCTTATATGCCGTGCCCACTTCGGCAGTACCGTCACCGTCCAGACCCCCTGCCTAGCAGCACTGAGACCAAGCTCAGCAGGGAGAGGAGCGCCAGCACCGCGAGTCATCCGCCGGCAGAAACGGGCAAGGGGGAGCACTACTCGCGGCGGACATCCGCAACAGGCAGCCAACCAGACCCAGGAGCAGCAGCGAGAGCCGACCTGGAGCAGGGCACCACCAGAGCAATGTGCGGGAGGCAAGAGGAAGGGAAGCCCCCCCAGCATGCACAGCACGAGAGTCCGGCGCTGACAGTCCTCACCGGAGACCTCCCGAGCGCTCATCACGGCAACAGCGCAGCACGATTCCAGCACAGGGTGCGACAGAGAAGTTGGGTGCAGACATCTGCAGCTCAGGGACAGCAGGTTGAGCCGCGCCGGTACCTATCTGGTGGTGCACCCACTGTGAGAGCACAGCACAGGGTGACGGTCGCGCAGCCCCTCCGTGTGCCACTGTTGCGTCTCTCGCACAGTGGGACCCTCCAGATGCCTCCACCGACCCGCGTGACATGTTACAGGCGCATTAAGCCACTCCGTCGGTGGCATCTAATGCGATTGATGCCATGGGGGCGGGTGGCCTCGCCCTAGGCCTCGGGCACCCCCCCCCCCCATGCATCAATCCAGCATTAGATGCCACCTCCGTCGTGGCTTAATGCTTACATACATTGTAATTACAGATGACAAAGTACAATAAGTGCAATCAGATACCCATTTCTTAGACTGCCATATGGTGAAAGAGAGGCATTCATAAGTCAAAGGTAAGGGACAAGAGTTAACACATGTATACAGTGCAGAAGACTGGCTGAGAGGAAAACAGCCAGAAAGATAGGGGTACAGGGGCAGCAGCAGGAAAAGAGGGTATTCAAATGCTCCCATGGGAATTTTTTAAAACTGTTATGCATGCCTACACAATGGGCAGCCAAAGGAAAGGTGTTCCAGAATCTGGGAGTACAGACAGCAAAAGCCTGGTCACCTGTCAAGGAGTAGGACTTCGGTACAGTAAATGTGCGAGAGCCATTCAATCACAGTAGGTATGTAAGTTGGACAGGTTTAAGGAGGCTTGACAAGGAAAGAGGGGAAGCCGCTCTAACCATCTTGTCAAATAAAGCAGCCCAGGGCTAGGGAGTGGTAGTTGGACAGGGAAAGCCAAAAAAGTTTATTGTATAGATCATAGTGGTGAGTGAGTTGAGAAGCAGCAAGACGAAGCGGTAGATATTATTATATGCAACGTCCCATTTGGCTAGGCTAGACTATGCCTCAAGTGGGAAGGTTGTAAGCCCGTAGCTGAGCGTGGGTAGTAGTAGTACACCTTTGAGCAGGGCAAGGCATGCAGTTACAGTAAGAGCGTCTCTCGCCCTATATGCTAGGCCCAACTTGGCATTTGTAGCCTTACACACATTAGGGATGTGCAGTGAGAGGTCCAGTTGAGGGTCAAGAGTGACTCCCGGGTATCTGAAGGAGGCAAGTCCTACCAAGGATCATCTATACCCTTAATGCACAAAGGGGCAGGGCACAGTTTTAGTTTAGTTGGAGAGTGAAAGAGCATAGCCTGTTTTGTTTTTTCAGATTAAGAATGAGCTTATTTGACAGGAGCCAGGATTGTAGCTTGAGGAAGTCCCCTTGCAATTGGTAGTACATGACACAGATATCCTTCGAGCGGGCAAGCAGTACCAGATCATCAGCATGTAGAGTAGGTTTGCAATGAGAGGTCACCAGCGGGAGGACATTGACAAATATGAAGAATAAGATGGGGCCCAGGATAGACCCCTGTGGTACCCCAACATCGACAGGTGTGAGCTCTGAAAAATACTTGACAAGCTGCTGCATACCATTAAGTTAATTAGAAAACCAAGCTAAGGCTGCGGTGGGCAATCCAAGCATGCACAGTTTTGAGCACAAAAGGGTATGATACACCAGACTGAAGGCCTTTGAGAGATTTACGAAGATCGCTCCAGATAACATACCAAGGTCAGTTATAGTCCCAATATCAGATGCAATCTTGGAAAGGGCCATGGCTGTACTATGGCCCTTGCGAAAGCCATGCTGCTCTGGGGTCATAAGATCATGCGTCTGCAGATATTCTGGCAGCTGAACTTCAACCACCTTTTCCAGTAGTTTGCTAACAGCCGACAGAATAGCTATGGGCTGGTAGTTAACATTGCACTTCTGATCTCCTTGTTTGAAGACCAGTACTACCCTAGCTACTTTCCAGATGGGGGGACCACCCCAGAAGTGAGGGATAGGTTGAAAATGTGGAATACAGGGAGAGCAAAAAAGGGGGCTCTCAGTTTTAGGAGCTTTGGCTCCAGATTATCATGCCCAGCACTCGTGTATGGAGAATGACCAGCTAGCAGCTTACGAGTCTCAGACACTGAGACAGCTTTAAGATACAAGGGGGGACGGGAGACAGACTTGGGGGGGGGGGGAGGTTGTGCATTAGAAGTAGCAAACAAGGAGGAGTAGGCCGTAAGGTCCAAGAACTGGGTATTAAATGTATTAGCGATGGTTACAGCGTTATTGCAGTTTATAACCCCAACCAGCATATCAACAGTTTGACACCTGCTGTAACCACCCATTACATTTTTAATAGTCCGCCAAAAATGACAGGGGTCCTTAGCTGAAGACAACAGGGAAGCAATACAGAAGTTACTTTTAGCATTCCGAATGGCTCTTTTACAGGCATTTCTAAGCTGCCGGCATTCACTGTAGGCAGACAGATCATTCGTAGCCATAACTTTTTTCCACAGTTTGTCCCAGGTTTTCATAAGGGACAGTAAGCCACAATGAAGCCATTTAATGATGGCCCCCCTGACTCTTCTCTGTTACAGGAGCATGCTTGTCCTGTAACAGGGAAAGGATGTCAAGAAGGTTTAGTAGGACATCAGTGGAGTCAATAGCCAATAACATTAGTGTCCAGTTAATGACTGCAAGCTCTTGAAGGAAGAGTTTGGGGTCAAAGTGGGAAAAATCCCTCACATATATGATCTTATAGGGCACTTTAGTGGGGGAGCATCTCCAGACACAAAACATAAAAGAGTGATCAGATATTGACTCAGAAACCCTATCAGGGCAATCTGTCAACAACCAATCCAGGAGAGAACTTTTTACTCCTTGGGGGTGGATCCTTGTGGGCACATTTATAAGTTGGCTGAGACCTAAGCCAGCAAGCAGAGGTTCATAAAGCTTTGCATTACCCCCAGTCCAGTTTGGGTTAAAGTCCTCCGGTATCATCACCTCATTTGCAGCAACTCTGGGACCAATAGAAGTCAAGCAAATAAGAGAGCCCTTTCACACACCCTTTGCGGGGGTGTAGAACCAGATAATGTGAATCTTTTGTATTACCCAGAAGGAGTAACACATGAAGGAACACTCAGGCTGCAGAAGAAGGGTGTTCAAATAGGACTTGGGATACATTCAGATGGTTTCTATAGTAAGCAGAAGCCCCCGAACAACATGGTCACATCGGATGAGGTTAAAGTTTGGGAGGGCAAAGGCAGAGTCAGAGGTACAGGGCTTAAGCCAAGTTTCAGAAAGACACAAGATTTCTGTGTTGTGAAGGGTGGCCCAGGCAGTAAGTTCTGCATAATTATGAGGAAGACTATGGACATTAATATGGGCAATCTTTAGACCTTGAAGAGGGTCTGAGGGAGGGAGCAGAGCTGGGCCAGTCTTAAGTTGGATGTCACCGGCTAGGAGAATAGAGAATATGGAGAGCCAAAAGATACAAAGCAGGCAGGGCAGTCTGACTGCCCTATTGTGAACTTTGGGGCGATGAAAAGAATGCTTCATCACATGATGAGCGACCTGTATAGACTTGCAAGACATGCACACAAGGGGGCATAACTTGAGCTGCTTAGCAGCAATAAGGTTAGAGAATGTGTAGTCATGACAGAGCAACGGTTCAGGGAGACAAGTTAAGGAAAAGTGGGCTGAGGTAAGATGCAGGTCCACAAGAGACACGAGGATGCACACTATATAAATGATTGGAGAAGGTAGCTAAGACCCGGCAGTATCAAGTCAGATTAGGTAGTTTACTGCATAACTGGGTCGGAGAGACAGGTAGAGGTGACCAAAAGAGTAGTGTGTACCAGCTGAGGAATTTCAGGATGTATGGGGGTTTGATAGAGTGATACAACAATGGCCAGGAGAAGTAATAGGTATGTAGTGGCGAGGGAAGAGAATAGGCACTCGCAGATGAATGGGCTGAAACAGCTCCAGACCTATCAAAGGTTGTAAGGAGGTAGTAGGATGTCACTAGTATATAGAAATACAGCAGTGACCTCTAGTGGCCTTGAATTATAGACTGCTTTGAGGATCTTAGGGAGATGGAATATCCTGTGATAGTCACGTGACCTCCAGTCATGTGACCTACACTACTTATAAGACAAGTGCTAGCCCACGGAGGGAGGGGCAGCTGCCACGCGAGCGGCAGCAGGTAAACACAGTAGCCTGTGCACAAAGCCTGCTGTTCTTTTTCTCCACTGGACGGTACCTGTGGCTGCCAAGCAGGCTCCTGGGGTGATTAGCGCTGCAAGCGGGGTGGGGGGTGGGGTGGGGATGAGTGGAACCTCTGGAGGGATGGGAGCCCATTCTACAGTCCGGGCCATACCAGGCCACATCACATCCAGGAGGGTTGATGAGTGCAGGGTTTACACATATAAATTCATGTGAGTTATTTTTCATCAGGCACAGAGAGTGTGGGAAACAAACAATAAGGATATACACGCTCAATGAGTTGCTAGGGTGGAAGTAATGTGGAAGGCATCTCCTAAGCGCAAGTCTAGTGCAAGGCCCCCACAAGGAGGGCCTCATCCTGCCTGTCAAATGCCAACTGGTAGGCAGACAGGGTACCATTTATCTTTTGGAAGTGCAAAAAAAGTGTTTCAATGTTTGTTGATGGTTATACAGTTGCAAGATTTTTATAACAGGGCTTTCTGTTATTTAGAGCTTTTTCCTCCTTACACAATGGATTGAAGACTGCTGTAGCAACAACTGTAACATACAATATTAGGGACCTTATTACCCCATTAAGAGAACAAGGGTTCTTAATGAGCTGAAACAGCAAAGGGTGGAGGTGGTGTTCCTACAAGAGATGCACTTAACCCCAGTAGAGAGGACTAAGCTCAAGAGGTCCTGGGTGGGGCAGGTTTATTATGCATCCTACCAAAATCACCCTCACAGAAGAGGGGTGGCTTTTCCTGTCCATAAGGACTGTCCACTTGAGGTACAAGACACTCAGCAAGATTTGGAAGGGAGATACTTTCTACTAATAGGTGAGTGCTGCTCTATCCCCTGCGCGCTCATTAATCTGTATGCCTCAAACCAATATAAAGACAATGCCCTGCTTCTAAGAGGCCCGAATCCGTTCATTATTTTTTTTTGGGGGGATGTAATACTGTCCTAAACCCCTCACTTGATATATCTGGGACCAGAGCTGAACCGCCATCAAAGGCATCCAAATGTCTGGGGAGGCTGGCATAATAACTGAGCCTGGCTGAGGTATGGCGCCATGTTAACCCTAAAGTTAGGGACCATACCTATTGGTCGGTGCCCCACAAGGCCAATCAGTAAATTGGCTCCATACAGTGAATGCATCCCAGATTATCCCCAGAACACTCTCTGACCATGGCATGGTGGTGATGACCCTGTCCCCCACCCTGGTGGTCAGAAATCCCTCCAGGAGACTCAATGCATCTCTCTAAAACCGAGATGAGTATAAGGACCTAGTCAGAGAGTGTCTCTGGGAATACACTGCCACCAACTTCCTTCAGGACACCTCTCCAGCCATGTGGCAGGATGGCTTCAAAGCTGTGATCACTGGCAGAATTATTAGCTACGCCTCTGGCCTCAAAAAAGCCAAGATAGAAAAGGGGACAAAGATCGAAACACCGCTCTCTGACCTAGAGGCAGAGCACAATATCACTCTGAATGAAGAGGTATGGCTACAACTAGAGGAATGTAGACATAAGATCAACAAACTGTCTTGTGTACCTCAGTTGTCCCTCTATCTTGTCATCTAACAGAGATATTATGAGGCCAGAAACAGGCAGGGGAAACTCCTAGCCTGGCAGCTCCGTAAAGAGGCTGCTGGTAGAATGGTCCTCCGCATAAGGAAAAATCCGCAGTCTAATCACTTTGTATCTGACCCTCTAAGGATAGCGGAACAGTTCAGGAATTTTACAAGAAACTCCATGAACAGGAAGGTAAGTACCATGAGAAGCTTGATGCTTTAACAGAGTCAGGGTCTACAAACTCCCACAAGAAGCTATGGAGGCCTTAGATACTCCTATTACTCAAGAGGAGATAAGTTCTGCAGTTGCTGCGCTAAGACGGGAAAGCTCCAGGCCCAGATGGGTTCCTATAACAATTTTAAAACCTTTATGGTAGAGCTGACACCTCTTGGGTCGGGTATTTTGAGAGGTTCAAAAGGGGGTGCCACCAACCTGGCAATATGCCTTCAGATTTCTGTTATCCATAAACAAGGTGAAGACCCCATGCTTTGTGGCTCACATAGGCCGATTTCACTGCTCAATATAGATCACAGACTCCAGGGCTGCGTAGAAACCCTGATCCACCCAGATCAAACCGGATTTATCATAGGCAGACTAATCCACGATAAGCAAAGACACCTTCTTAATCCTGACCAGTGGCAACAACAGTCACCAGAACCAGCCCTGGCAATATTTATGAATGCAGACAGGGTGGATTGAAGGTTTCCAGGCAAAACCCTGGAGGAGATGGATTTGGGCTCCAAATTTCAGGGAAGTTTGAAGGCATTTTACACTTCACCGTAAGCCACAGTAAGGGTCATTGGGATGGCAGCCACCCAATCTCACCTAACTTAGAGCACACGGCAAGGCTGTCCTGTCCCCCTGCTGTTCACACTCTGCATCGAGCCTTTGGTGACTGCGGTTAGAGATAATGAACATATCAGAGGAATTTCAACAACAAACATATCACACAAGCGGGTAACTCCCTTTTCCTCCTCACATCCCTTCATATATCTAGCCCAGTCCTGCTGCATGAGTTGGAGGACTACAGTCAAATCTCTGGCTATAAAATTAACCTAGAAAAATCAAAGGCAATCAGACTGGAAGGCTCCCTCCCAAAAGATTCCCTAGCAACTTCCCCTTCAAAAACATTGTAAGATACCTACAGTAGGGGTGAGGATAACCCCACACCTTTCCTCCCTGTTTAAACTCAACTATGACAAATTGTGGTCAGAGGTCAAACAGACCTCTCACACTAGGAGCTGCTCGCCCTTTCATTGGGGGGAGAGGGTTGATACTCTTCAGATGAACATCTTACCTCGCTTCCTATTCCTATTTCAGGCACTCCTCATTAACATTCCACAGCCCTACGCCGGCCTAGTGGCATTAAAACATGGGTCAAATTAGACCCACTGCTGTAAAAAATGTGGGTCAAAATGAGAAACAACTACGTCAAAACCTAATCACAAGTACAAATTTCACCAGTACAGAAGCTTAAATTTGCCAAGTGAAAATACTTTTCTATTATTTACGTTTCCATCTTTCAGCTATTGTTACAGACAGGTGCACCACTATGGACCCACTGTCATGTGGAAAGTGGGACATTTCTGGGCAAGCTGCAATTTTTTCCCTTTTTGCCCGATCTAGCACTGTCCCTCCCTGGCTGAGGCATCAGTGCCTTACCTCCTGCCATGTCAGCAACCTGTGTTTGTTGTGCAACCAGGTTGCCGGGGGTCAGCCAGGGAGGGAGAAGATTGAGCATCTGCAGGACTGCTCTCCTCTTCCGGGGAGGGTAGGAATCAGTGGCAGGTGTTAGCCTTTTTCCAGAAGGGCTCTGGAATGTATTTTTTTTGTTTGTTTTTTGTATATCTCTTTTTCTCCCCCTCCCACTGGACCTCCCAACCTTGTCACCCCGATATCCCCCATGGCTTGCCCTCTATGTCAGGGGGTGGGGAGTCCCTCAACCTGCCAGACCAAGTCCAGATTCAGGAGGCTCATGAGAATCAACAGTTGTGGGGCCTGCGGTGGCTAGTGGTCACCGTCCGTGACAGGGATATTTTTCCCATTTTCTCCCTAGCACGGAGGTAGTGATGTGCAGTGAAGCCAATGGCAGTGGCACTGCCCCCATTATGCAGCATCCGTGTGCCAACCGCCATCTTCTGCTAGGGACCAGACCAAATATCCCTGTCATGGACGGTGACCACTAGCCACCGCAGGCCCCACAACTGGTGATTCTCATGAGCCTCCTGAATCTGGACTCAGTCTGGCAGGTTGAGGGACTCCCCACCCCCTGACATAGAGGGCAAGCCATGGGGGATATCGGAGTGACAAGGTTGGGAGGTCCAGTGGGAGGGGGAGAAAAAAAGATATACAAAAAACAAACAAAAAAAATACATTCCAGAGCCCTTCTGGAAAAAGGGTGAATACCACCCTCATGTCCTTTATTTGGAGAAGGGAAGGCAAAGAATATACAAGAAACTGCCATCCCAGCCCAGAGAGTGGGGAGGCCTGGCTTTATCTGACCTCAAATTATGTCACCTATTAGCACAACTAGCTCCAGTGGATCTCTTGGGTTAAGCAAAGAGGAGATACTGTACAGGCTGGAGAGAGACTGAAGCGCACCACTCATGGCCCTTTCCTCTTTATACAGTCCCACATATCCCCCTTACCACAGATGTCTGTAAAGGGGTTGTAAACACATGGACTCACAACACTCCATTTTGACTAAGGCCAGACAACGTACACAAACTCCGAATGAGATAGATACACTCACCTCTATCACAGGGGATCCTAATTTCTTATTGCCACGATCTGACCCAAGTTTTGCCAGGTGGAACAGGCTCTCCCTCCCACGTTACCAATCCTTGATTCAAAACCACAGTATCCTATCTTTCAGGGACCTACAAGCAAAATATGGACTCCCTCAAGCCGATTTCCACAGTTATCTGCAGGTGAGGCACAACCTCCAGTCCAACAATTTGGTCTCAAAAGTGGACAGAGATCTGACATCTCTGGAACAATTTCTATACTGAGTGGGTAAGCTGACGGGTAGGGGTACGTCAATCCTGAGCGCCTACAAGATATTACAAGGAACAGACAATCCTGACCTTGATAACCTCAGGGTGAAGTGGGAGGTCGAAGTGGGTTCTCCTACACCAGAGGATAAATGGAACCAGACCCAGGAGAGGGGGTAGAGGGTCACGGCCTCATCTGGGTGGAGGGAATTTAGATGGAAGTGTATGATTCAGCTCTTCCATACCCCTTGAATCATTAAGCATTTTAAACACAACGACTTGGACTTATGTTGGAGGGGGTGTGTGGTCAGACTGGATCACACTTACACATATTTTGGGCCTGCCCAAGGATCACAGACTTCTGGTCCAAGATTCAGGTGGAACTCAACAAAATGTGGCGGACTCAACTACCCTTAGAGTTTGCCACTATGATCCTGGGATTCAGGAATACAGAGACTGCGAACCACAGTCAACAAGGGTTCTGGCAGACCTTGTGCCTGGTCACGCAGAAGGAAATCACAGCTAATTGACTGATTGATAAAATTACATTTTTCTACAGGAGCAATTATTTAGGAATATAGAATCCCCGTCTTAAAAAAAATGCCCTGTGTAGTATACGCAATACGAACACTTAAAACAGATAAAAACATCTAAACAATACTTTTTTTTTCCATATTTCATTTGTGCTCCTGTCCTCCATGCCCCCTTCTGACTGACCCTCCCAGCCCCGACATCCCACAATTGCCAGGGCTCATCTTTCTGCCTGGCCCGGGAGCGGAGTCTACGGAGAGTCAGTCTTCACCTGACTGAAGGATTTGATTTTCCTCTTCATTTTCTCCTGGTCCCCTGCTGAGCCACGTGACGCACGCTCATGGAAGTCCTGCAACATCCACCCCTTCTTGTGCACCCAAGAGTTCCACTTCCCCAGGCCTCCACCTGGGAGCAGTCATTTGACAGGAGTGCAACCTCTCCCCTCCTGGGAGAAGAGAGCTGTCCTCTGAATGCTCAATCCTGTCCCTCCCCGCTGACCCCCGACAGCCCGGGCTCGTCCCCAAACCCGGGTCAACAGCATGGCGCAAGGTGTGGTGTCCAGCGCCTCAACCCTCAGAGCCACCAGGCTGGCACATATAAACAACATTAACCACAGTTACAATAATACAATTATACAATGATCTGAGGTGTAGCAATTTTGCAAAATACCTAATGATTTTCACAGTGCAGTTCGAAATTCATGTATAGAATTTTTTACCTTTAAATCCACTGGCTACAGCTAAATTAACTGGCTACAGCAAAACCCTCCCACTTTTGAGTTCTGGATCTCAAGAGTAGAGAAGATTTCAAACATCCATAAACTGGCAAGATAACTCGTAGAGAGGAAGAGATAAGGCAAGCATTTGCTTATTATTACCAACAACTCTATACTACACACAACACCTCTACCCAGGAAGATAGACAAACTTTTTTAGAACAGTTACAACTTCCAAAAATTTCAACAGCACAAGCTCAAAAATTACAAGCTCTCATATCAACAGAGGAAACAGAGGCAGCGGTTACTAAACAACTCTCGGGATGTTGCCCTGGCCCTGATGGATATACTAATGAATGGTACAAATCCTTCAGTAAAGAAATAACTCTAAGGCTTTTAAAACTATTTAAAGAAACGGCAGCTGGAAACACCCCCCCCCATCCTGGGAATATGCTACATTAGCTGCCATCCCAAAACCTAATGGGAACAAACAAGACCCCTCAGACTATCGCACCGACATCAATATTGAACTCAAGACTATAAAATCTTCATGGCAATATGGGCCAAGAGATTGGAAACAATGCTACCAACAATAATACACCCAGATCAAGCAGGCTTTATAAAAAAATAGATCCACAACAGACAATGTAAGAAGATCCCTAAAACTGTACTTATCGAATACGTCCAAACCCAGAAGATCCCAGCTGCTTTTATAAGTCTTGACGCTGAGAAAGCATTCGATAGGGTATATTGGCCTTTTCTTTGGGACACTCTAAAAAATCTTTGGGTTCCTGGACTCTCTGCTGAACTGGTTGACCCAAATATATCTTTCACTGAAAGCCTATATTTGTATAAACGGGGGACTGTCTCTCCCCCCCCCCATTCCAATAGGGCAGGGCACAAGGCAGGGATGTCCCCTTTCCCCTCTACGTTTTGTTTTATATCTTGACCCATTAGCAAGAGCAATAAGAATATTGAAAAGGGTGGAGGGGGTCCCACTGCAACAATCTGATAATAAGATAAGCCTTTATGCGGATGATATACTTCTTTCTTTGAGATCCCCTACCGATTCGAGCAAAGAAACGTGGAAAATGTTATTTCGATTTGAAGAATTGGCTGGTTTTAAATTAAATATTTCAAAAACTAAGGCTCTTCTGTTTAATTATCCCCCCCCCCCAAACACGTTAAAACGAAACTTAGCAATTAAATGGCTCTCTACTAAAATAAAGTATTTAGGAATACATATCCCTCGGGATCTCCAGGTACTTGAACTAATAAACTATGAACCCCTTTCTATAGAAATAAAACAAGACCTGGACAGATGGTCTACTCTCCCTATATCTTTGTTCTAATGCATAAAAACTATGAGAATGAACATATTACCCTGATTACTATATTTGTTTCAAAATATTCCTTATTTCCCATCACAATATTATTTCAAGTCATGGGACAGCATGATATCTAAATTTATTTGGAATAAACAAAAAACAAGGATTCCTCTAACTATATTAAAATTATCCTTGGCTCAGGGTGGGACCAACCTCCTGGACCTAAGAAAATATGCAGAGACAGCATTTTTAAAAATCCTCCTATTATGGCTCTCTGACCAGTGTGACTCCCAGTGGAAGAAGCTGGAATTTCATTTACATGACATGCATGATATAAAAAAATAATTTTCTCTTCTCCAGGAAAGACTCCTCCACTGAGAGACTTTACAGGTATCACCTCACAGGTCCTAGCAAATTGGTTTAAAATGCGAGAGAAAGAGCCACTTCAATCAATCTTTGAATGCTGTAAAATAATTTCAGAGGATGAACTTTTCACTCCAGCTAATAACGACCTAACTTCTTCTCAATGGCGTAGATTGGGTCTAGAACAGGCTTTCCAATTCCTGGGATCAAATGGAATTCTATCGTTTGAAGAACTAAAACTTAAATTTACTCTTCCAAACGCTGACCACTTTAGATATCTCCAAGTAAGAAATCATTTACTACGTAATAGAATAATACAGGTCAAACTAACTCTCCCCTTTTTAAAGTTATTCCTAGATCATTCCCAGGGACAATGCCGGAGTCATTTGATTGGTCACCTATATAAAATGATGTAAGATCAATCTATAGAATCCACAAATTCAATATTATCTAGTTGGAACAGAGACTTAGAACTTGAGATATCTGAGGCAGAGCGGTCCTCATCGTCCCTACGAGCGGTCAAAATCACACAATCTCATATTTGGAGAGAATACTCTTGGAAGTGTAGATCAAGATTTTTCAGGTCCTCAGCCAGTCTGACCAAATATCTCCCGATTGAATTTGGGGTCTGTTGGAGGGAATGTGGTTCTGTGATGGCAGACCTGGCACACATACTATGGCAGTGCCCAAGACTAATGCCCTTTTGGATATGCATTCAGGGGGA
The DNA here is from genome assembly GCA_016271365.2 of Neoceratodus forsteri. Taxonomy (NCBI): domain Eukaryota; kingdom Metazoa; phylum Chordata; order Ceratodontiformes; family Ceratodontidae; genus Neoceratodus; species Neoceratodus forsteri. The sequence goes on from CM028131.1 coordinate 383,460,931, forward strand.
AATAAGCGAGGGACTAGGAGAGAGTATTGAACTCACGGCAGAAATGGTTCTCATGGCTATTTACCCGGATCGCTCCCCCCCATGGACAAAAACTCTGCTTCCCGTTTTGCTATTGGCTGCAAAAAAATCCTTAACAAAGAAATGGATGACCAAAACAATACCAAGCACTCAAGAGTGGAGACGGATAGTGTATTCAATATACCAGATGGAAAATATTACAGCAAAAACTAAATAATCAATCAGACAGATTCGCCTCTCTCTGGAAGAGATGGTCACTATACCAGGCCAGAATTGACCCTGATTTTTGTCCATAGCGGACAGGAACCGGGGTGGTGAGGATATGAGATTTGAAAGAAGATGGTGAAATGTTTGTATTTTAAGTAACAATCAGTATATAATATAAAAGCCCTAAAGGCATTCTATATCTGTATCATACCAAACATGAAGTTTATATAGACAATGACCACATTGTATTATGTCTCCTGAACTAAAAGAAAAGGAAAACAAATTCAATAAAAATAAATAAAAAAAAAAAAAGAGTAGAGAAGATTCAGAGAATGGAGGAGCTGGCAGCTATGCTAAGGATAACACTTGAAAAACACACAGACTTGTGGATAAGGTGGGATACTCTAGACACCCCGATTCTTACACACATAAGTAAGGAGGCGAGGCGCCGTGTTTGCCAGGGCCCGGTGGAGCAGATAGCTCGTGAGTGGGAACCTTGTCAACCTGCAGCCGTTTTCAGAACTCATCTTCAGACCCCATAACAGAGAATCTAAACAAGCTTATGTTATCAAAGGTTTTTACATATAAATAACAAAGCCCAGAAACACTGTTAACGTTCAATTTTCTAGATATGTTCTAGACTTTTTTTTTCCTATATTAAGAGTTAGAGTGTTTAGCTGGCTTGACCAAACAGCTAAGTTAAAGAAGGAATTAAATGTGCATTTCACTACAAGACATAATACCCAAGAGGAAAGATTTACTTTCTTTTGACATACCTACTCTCAGATGTACTGTTCCATAATGTCTATGAGAGGTAAACTCTTTCTTTTGTGTAACCACCATGTTCTTATGCCATTCTTGTAATGAAAACATTGCTTGCAATAAAGACGACTTAACAAAAAAAAAAAAAAAAGAGAAATGGAAAAAGAGAATGCCCCCTTGCCACTCTAGGGAGAAAAGGAAGGGGAACAGGGAGAGAAGGGAATTTATCCCTGGAAATATGCTAACCAGGGTTAGACGAAAGAATTATTAGCAGCATAAAAAAAAGCTAGGAAAAAGCACCTGTGAATGAAGATGAACATATTTTCTTTTTTCAGAGCACTATTAACCCCCCCCCCCCCACAAAAGGCTCCATGGGAGGTCTAGAAATAGAGGGCAAGGAAGCAAAAGAAAAGACAGGGTGAGCTGCCCAGAAGCCTGACCCAAGCTGAGCAGGGAGGGGGGTAATAAGTGATAAAAATATTCTGGAAGTTCAAAAAATTACAGTGAGTACATAATTTTCATTAATCTTCAACACTTACGGGTCAGAGTACTAAGCCTACCACCCAAGGGGGCGGTGCTGACTCACCCCAAGGGAAATGGCTGTTCCCTCAGCCACCTATGGGGGATAAGCTTAGACAGGGCTAGTGTAAACTCCAGAGGGGATCGTGGACTTCAACCTGGGTAGCTCATCCGCTGCTACAACAGTCTGGAGCCCTAACCCCTTGGCCAACATTGCCAACAGGTGGTCTCGCGGCTATGATCTAGTGGTCAAGTAATTTATAACACGCACAAATGAAGTTGCTCTTGCTGCCCCTACTGGCAGCCTTCCTACTAGGCTTGTTGGTTGGTACCGATTTCTGTGCTACAGTGCTTGCCTACGACCAAGAAAACCTTTCGTCCTTCTCCCACCTTCACAGGCCTGGTGGTTCTCCACCTGTGGAGGATAGGCGGAAGCCAACTCCCCTGGGTCCCATCCTCTTTGCCCTACTATCCAATCAGGAACGCCAACTTCTAGGACCCTTCCTGTACTCCCTCTCTCTACTGCATGCCCTGCTGCTCCATCCTTACTACCCCGTTTGCCATGCTCGTATTGGTGGGTGATGCTGAGAGTAACCCAGGCCCCACAAGTATCCCTAGCACTCATTCCGACCATGCATGGGCCAACTCCTTTGGGTTAAAAGTTGTACACTTAAATATATGCAGCCTCTCAGCCAAATTCTCTGAACTAGAAGCATGGGTATCCCTCTATAGGCCAAATGTCCTCAGCCTAACAGAAACTTGGCTTAAACCACAAATCCCGATGACATGTACCACCTGCCAAAAATACAGGTTACTCACCTGTAACAAGAGTTCTAGGAATGGTATACGTTGTTCATCCACACTATCTGGCAGGTTCCTTGCCGCTTTAAATCTTGCCGGAAGGTCTTCAAGCTGGCTCCTCCCACCCACCCGGGTGGGAAAACTCTCGGCTCCGCCCCATGACACCAGATCTAGCCCACTGGAAGCCAGGTTGTGGCGTCGAGCCGGGAGGTTAGAGTCGTAGGATGAACAACATATACCATTCCTAGAACTCCTGTTACAGGTGAGTAACCTGTATTTCTAGGGACATGGATATGTTGTTCATCCACACTATCTGGCAGACTCCTAGCAGTTCTCCGGGAGGAGGGAGGCAAAGCACACACCCCCTACTTAGGGAATAAAGACTGGAGAAATGAGGCCCCAACCAGCATCCCGGCGTGACCCAAGGTCGATGTGGTAGGGGGTAAAACGGCATGTGCTGACTTCTAGGTAGGAGCCCTACAGATATCCTGGATAGGGACATCCCCGGAAGCAGCCACCGATGCAGCGGAAGAGCAGGTAAAATGAGCACTTATCCCTCTGGGAGGCTCCATGCCCGCCCACCTATAGTGGAGATCTATGCAGGAGGTGACCCACCCGCTCATCGTCCGCCTGGTTGCAGGTCTGCCAGGTGCGGCTTCAGCGTAGATGACAAACAGCTGGCGAACCTCTCCCGAACTTCAGCCCTACGCTCCCTGAGAAGGCGAGCGCTCAACTAGGGTCCAATGGAGCCTATAGGCGGCCTCCGAGGTGTGAATGGGATAGAACACCGGCAGAGTCAACACCTGGTAGGGGGAAGCTCCGACACCACCTTCGGAAGGAACTTCGGGTGGGGCGCAGGACAACCTAGTCCCTGTAGAAGACCAGATAGGGAGACTCGAAGGAAGCGCCTGGAGCTCTCCCATCCTTCTGGTAGACGTGGTAGTCACCGAGAAGGTGTTCTTCCACAACAGGTGGGAGAATCACACCTGTGCATTGGTTCGAATGGCTTGCCCATGAGCTAAGCCCTATACCAGCAGTAGATCCCACGGAGGTGGAGATTCTCTCCCCGGAGGTGAAGCGTGATCAAGGCCTTGGAAGCGCCAGACCACCTTTCCTGTGCCACCGACTGCCTTCCAGCCCCCGCCCGGAGGACAGAGGTGACTGCCAGGAGCACCTTAAGGGTTGTCAACCGAAGCCCTTGCTGAAGAAGACGAAGAATGGACCACAGGAAGTCCGGAATGCTCGCTGAGGAACAGGAGAAGGGACCAGGCCCTATCCTAACACCAAATGGAGAACTCTTCCATTTGAAGGCGTAGCATTATCCGGTCGACTCCTGGCGGGATGCCTCGACAACGTCGAGGTCCTCGCCGGAAGACCCAAGGCCTGGCAACTAGCCACACAGAAACCAGGCCGCCAGGTGCAGGGATTGAAGGTCCGGATGGAAAACCTTCCCCTGAAAATAGAGATCAGGTGCGGGCCGGCTGGAAGCCGCCTCGGAAGCCTGGGGCTGAGACTGAGGAGAGCTGGATACCAGAGCTGGCGGAACCAGTCTGGGGCTACCAGAATCACCTGCGCCTAGTCCCTCCTCGCCTTGCCTGTGGATCAAGGGAAATGGGAGAAAGGCGTAGAAGAGGCCCCGGGTCCGCGGCCTCAAAGGCATCCTCTTACAGCGAGCCCTGCTGAGGGGGATGGGCATGAAACAGTCTCAGCTTCGCATTCTCCCTGGAGAGAAAAAGGTCCGCCCGGGGCGTGACCCAGTGGGAGAAAGATCTTGTGCTACCTCCGGCAGGGGACACCACTCGTGAAGCGCAGCCCTTATCCAGCTTAGGGCATCTGCCAGAGTGTTGGAGGCTCCTGCCATCGAAATGGCTAGGAAAACCGCCTCCAGGCTGCGCACGAGACCAAATACAGAGAACCTCCTTACATAACGGCAAGGGGCGCGTCCGGCCCCGGTGGGTTAGGTAGCACATGGACGTGGTATTGTCCGCCTGGACCTGAACCACTTGACCCTGCACAAACGGAGTGAAAACGGTGCGAGCTAGGCGGACCGCATGAAGCTCCAGCAGGTTGAAATGGCATCGGGACTCCCGAGGGGACCAGAGGCAGTGCACTCTGCGCTCCCCTTGATGGGCACCCCAACCCATCAAAGATGCATCGGTCGAAGAAGACCGTCGACTCGGGGCGGACGAACGGGATGCCCTTCTGCAGCTGTGCTGGAACGGTCCACCATAGGAGAGCGTTCCACATCCCCTGGGTTACTGTCACGGGCTGGTCCAAGGATCGCAGCATTGTGACCGCTGGCTGGCAAGTCCCCATTGAAGGGGACGCATGTACCAACGGGCCCAATCAGACCACGCTGGTGCAGGCCACCACGAGGCCCAGAAGGCGCAGGAAGTCCCGGGCAGGGCGCGATTGCCCAATCAAACGTGATTAGGTAAAGGAGGAAAACCCTCGGCCCTGTCTGCCGGGAGCCGAGCTCTGGCTCGAAAAGTCGAGCTCTGTCCCGATGAAGGATCACCCGCTTTGGCACGAGTTCCTACTTGGCTCTGTTGGAGAGGAGACCGGTCTGAGAGCAACCTAGAGGGCCCGAACTCCGGACCGCTCCACCTCCGCTCTGGAGGGGTTGCAGCCAGCCCGCCATCCGGGTAGGTGTACCCCCGGACCCTTCGGTGCTGCAGGAACGCTGCTGGGAGAGGCTGAAGGGTATGGCTTGGAACTCGAAAAGAGATCCCCTGCTCTGAAGCGGAGCAATCTCTAAAGAAACGGATGGAACGAATGTGAAGAAAATGTCCTGGAGGTCCAGGGAACAGAGCCACCTGCCTGGTTCCAAGGATGGGTTATCTGAGTCAGAGTGACCATCCAGAAAGACCGAGACCCTAAGAAGTTGTTCAGGTCGAGCGGGTCGAAAATGGGGTGCCAGCACCCCGTCCGTTTGGGGACCAGGAAAAAACCTGGACACAAACCCCGGGTCTGGAGAAGGATCTGCACCTTCCTGATCACCCCTAATTAGAGCAGCAGGGAAATGTCGGTCAAGGGCCAACAGCTAAGCTATGACTCAGAAGTTCTCGAGGGGCGACGGCTCAAAGGGGTGGGACCTGCTCGAACTCCAGAGGCAGGACCTTCCCTAGCACCTCCAACACCCAGCGGCCCGTGGTGATAGCGGACCAGGCGGAGGAGGTGGCGGAGCCATCCCCCCACAGGGGGAACCGGGTAGGGGTGACGAGGCCGGGAGCGGTGCCCCTCAGCCCGTCACTAAGCAGGCTTGGAGGAGGGACTGGCCAAGGGAGCCTCTGAGCCTTTACCTCGTTTCCCTTTAGAGGAAGCTGCTGGCTTGGGGTCAGGATGCCCAGAACAAGCCTGCTGGCCCTCATGTTGATGCTGATGGGCTGATCGTGCCGCAGGGGCCGAAGGACAAAGGGGCTTATGCAAAGGTTGCCGGCGGCCCTTGTCCCTCTGGGCGGGGGTGACCAAGTCCAGAGTGGCATCGGACTTCTCGGTACCCTGGAGGTGTCCCTCCACTCCATGGCCGAAGAGGTCAGTTCCCAAGAAGGGGATGTCCGCCAACTTGTGCTGGGTATCCGACGAGAAAGTGGATATCCTCAACCACGCCCTGCGGCGCATGGCCACCGCGGCTGCTACTGACCTGGCACAGGAGTCACCTATGTCCAGAGCAGTCTGAAGCTGCTGCTTCGCCACCGCCCTACCCTGGTCCCGCACCTGGCGGACCGTGGTCCGCAGGTCAGCCGGGAGATGAGGGAGCACCTCATCCAGGGAGCCCAAGAGGGCGTGGGCGAAATGTGCCATCAGTGCGGCCGAGCTGGCCTGTCGGAGGCCTAGGGAGGAAGCGGCGTAAACCTTGCGCCCGACATAGTCCATCCTTTTGGACTCCTTGTCAGGGGGCCTATCCACATCCCAAGCGTTCACCGAACGCTGGAAGACGTTATTGGTAACTAACCCCTTGGCGGAGGGGTGCTCCGAAAAACCGGGCAAAGAGCCGATAGGGACAGCACACTTCCTGGCCATCGTGGCTGAGGGCGCAGGACAGGAAGTAGGCCACTGCCAAAGCTCCAAGGCTGGGCCGACAATGGCCTCAGCCACCGGGAAGGCCTCAGAGGATGAACCCCCTCGGTCTAGGATCTCAGTCAGGGGATAACAGGCCCGCTTAGACACGGGTTCAAGCTGCATCCCGGTGAACTCATAAGTATGTGATGTAATTGTTGTGCACCAACTCGAACCTTGACCTTATCAGGTCCATCTTGTAAATGAGCCTTGCTCAATGATGATCGCCTGAATAAATAAAGATTTGATTGATTGATTGATTGAACTCCAAGATGAGCCTAAGCAGACCCAGGAAGGACGATGGGCTGTCGTCCAAAGACCGGCCCAGGGAGGACTCCGGGACCTCCCTCCTGCGGAACAGGGAGGAGTCATCGTCGGACTCCGAAGGGTCTGCAAAGAGCTGCCTCAGGCCTGAGCCCCTCTTCGCCCGCCAAAGGCGGGCGGGAGTGAGGGAGGCCGAGAACCTGTGGGACAGGCCGAGGCCCAACCGAGGTTCCACCACAATCAATGGGGCAGCAAGATTTGGTCAAACAACCGGCCCAGAAATGGGCACCTCGACTGCAGCGTGCGGTTGCGTCGGCCATTCAGGTGGCAGCTGCTTGATGGACAGGGAATGAATCAGAGTCGATTGATTCCCGGACAACAGCGACTGCTGCCACATAAACTCCTCGTAACGTCGACGCCACCTGCATCGAAGCCTCTCCTCATCCGAGGAGGAAAGGTGTTGCCAGTTAACTCGGTGCCCCGACCGAGACCACTGAAGGCAGAAGCGGCTTAACCGAGAAGAGGACCGAGACCCATGTCCTCGGCAAAACCGAGGGTGGGTCTGGGAAGGAGCAGGGGACACCCGCTCTTCCCTCGGCTCGGATATATTGGCCGAGGACTGCCGCCCCGGAGGCACAGGCAGAACCTCGGCCTCCACTGGGAAAACCAGCGAAGGGTTGATGGCTCTGGCAGTAGACCGCCCGGGTGACGGGTTGAGGGAGCCCTCGACAACGTCGACAGGAGTCTTGGCCGGAAGGCCTGACGGGGACACCGTGAAGCCAACGGCCTGAGCCGCAACCTCGACTGAAGTCGAAGGTCGGCAGACCGGGGAAGGGGAACTCTCCCGCTCCCACAGACGCTGACGATGGGACTTACCCTGCGACCCCCTGGACCTGGGTCAAGAGGCAGATCCCAGTGGCCCCTTCCCCTTCAAGGAGAGGGACTGGCGAAGCTCCCTGAACGAAGCCGAATGAGAGGAACTCAAAGAGAGCGGGATAAATGCCACGACCGAAGAGGAGGGAGATGCAGCCTTAGCCGCCGTCTCCTCCAGGAAGGAAGAAAGATCGAGCTGCTCAGCTGAGACAGCCGACGCAAACAGCGCCCGACGAGCCTCTAAAGATTTTACCGGCATAGAAAAATCCTCGGGGCACCCAAACCTAAATCAGGTCGCACGATCCTCCAGGGCGCTGGATGAAAGGGCGCAGCACAGTTCGCAAACTTGTGGGTCATGGTCCAAGTCGAGGCAGTATACACATGTGGAGTGCGGATCAGACCTGGAGAAATTCCGCCCGCCAGGGCGCCTCCGAGAGCCGGGGAACAAACTGTCCATCGCAGCCGCAAGGGAAAAGAAGACCGAAGTTTAGAAAACTTCAAAACTAAATTCGGACGAACCGAAGAATAAGGATCCAGTCAAAAACGCAGAGCGCTAAGGAGGGAACCTGAGCTTCCAAGCGGTAAGGAAGATCTGGCGTCATGGAGCGGAGCCTAGAGTTTTACCACCCGGGTGGGTGGGAGGAGCCAGCTTGAAGACCTTCTGACAAGATTTAAGGCGGCAAGGAACCTGCCAGATGATGTGGATGAACAACATATCCATGTCCCTAGAATATTCTATGCTGCGTCCTGACAGACCTGGTAAAAAGAAAGGTGGAGGCATGGCACTATACTTCCAGGAAGCCTCTCTCTGCCACCACTATTCTCTGCTCTGATCCGTCATCTCCCAGCGAGTGGCTAATCGCAGAGATAACCATGGGCTCTACTAAAAAGATCCACGTGGGATGCTCCTACAACCCTCCCTTAGGGGGCATCCCAGGTCTTATGAATCACTTGACTGGGCTGGAACAGCTATCCCCTACCAGGGATACTATCCTACTTGAAGACTTCAGTATTAATTGGTTAAGTACCCTGGAGTCAGACAACTCCAATCTACTAAAGCAGTTTAACCTTGTGCAGACTATCACCATCCCTATTAGACACAACCCCCACAGGCAGAACCACTTTTTACTGGACTGGGTGGCAACAAATAGGGAAGATAGGGTACTTCAAACAAGGACCGCATTGGACTGTATCAATGGCCACTCCCCGACTTACATAATTTGATCCACCAAAACCAAGTGCCCCCTCCCCCCCCAAAAAAATACCTGTCCTTCAAGAACTTCAACTGCACCAACACCTCTAGTCTGCTCAATGACATTTGGGCAGTGAATTGGCATTCTCTCTATTCCCACATGGATGTGGCATCAACAGTTGGGTTTTTCACGGATGCCCTTCTTCAGATCCAGGATCGGCACTTCCCACTCTCTACCCACCGAGTGAGAAGAGGCTGCACCCGTTGGGTCTCTAAACAGCTACTCGCTCTTATGAAAGAGAGGGACTGCAAGTGGGCCGCTTTCAAAGCTTCCACCACTCCCTCCCCCTCTGGAATAAGTATAGGCACTTGCACAATAAATGTAAATAATACACAAAGTCCCTTAAATGTAACTACTATCATACCATGCAAAGAGACAACCTCTGTCACCCCCGTCGCTTCTGGGCCACTATCGGCTTCATGCTAAACCCATGGACTCACTGCACTGTCATACGTCTTAGCACCCCCTCTGGCCTCTTAACTTGATCCCTCCAAGGTCGCCATCATCTTCACCCACAAATCCATGCACCTTGCTGCCTATCTAAGTAAGCTACCTACCCACCACCCACCTAGCCCTAGCAAACTGCCTAAGCACCCCTCCCCAGCCAGTATTCCCCCTCCACCCTTCTACTTCAGAACCATCTCCCTCAGGTATACTATTAAACTTCTCAATAGCCTCCCTAGTAAGGGGAGCCCAGGGAGTGATGGACTCTGCCTCTCATTTCTTAAGTTTATTGCCACCTCCATCTCCAAACCCCTCAACTTTATATTTAATTTGGCATTAACATCAGCTATGCCCACCTCCTGGAAGCATGCTAAGGTCGTGCCTACCTTCAAGACTGGGGACCCCCTATCCCCAGACAAAGTACAGTTACGCAAGAACTTACCGTAACAGTAGATCTTCGAGAGAGGCTCTTGCAGTAAGTAATTACATATAGGACTGACGCTGGCAGGCGGCAGGACCCCACAGAAAAATTTCTAGCTAGTAGTCCCTGGCGAGGGACCACCCCCACATCAGGTGACCGACATCAGGAGACATCAGTATAAAGGGGCGGTCCCAGATGCCCGCCTTCCAGTTATTTCCCGCTACAGGCCAAAAGAGGCCGGACGAAAGAGAAGCGGATATTTCCCTCAATGGAAAAGGAGTTGAAAAAGCCTAGGGGGATGGAAGGCAGAAAGGTATTACCTACGGCAAGAGCCTCTCTCAAAGATCTACTGTTATGGTAAGTTCTTACGTAACTGCACTATCTTACTTCGAGAGGGTTCTTGCAGTAGGTAATTACATACAGGATGGAATCCCAAGCAGTCTGGAACAAAGAGAGGCCCTGGGAGGAGGAAACTACTCCAAAAAGCAGATCTAGCTGTGCAAGCCTCAAGATAAGAGGCCTTGCAGAACAGCCAGCCCGAAGCCTGCTCTACGGCGAGAGGCAACATCCAAACTGTAGTGTTTAGTAAAGGTATGGACGGAAGTCCAGGTGGCAGCAGCGTAGATGTCTGCCGCAGACACATTTTTGAAACAAGCCGCTGAGGCAGCTACTCCTCTTGTGGAGTGGCCTCTGACTTGACCAGGGAGGGTCTTGTATTTGTCATAACAGAAAGTGATGCAATGAGTCAACCACTTAGACAGGCATTGCTTGGAAACAGCACTGCCTTCCTTTTTGTGGGGAAAAGAGACAAACAATTGATCAGTCTCAAACTTTTCTGCGAGGCGCTGCACGAGCTAACGGTGGGAAAGAACTGGAAGGTGGGCGTCCGGGACCGCCCCTTTATACCAACATCTCCTGACGCCGGTCACCTTACGTGGGAGCGGTCCCTCACCAGGGACTGCTAGATAGAAATTTTTCTGTGGGGTCCTGCCGCCTGCCGGCATCAGTCCTATATGTAATTACCTACTGCAAGAGCCCTCTCAAAGTAAGATCTATAGCTCCATCTCCATCCTCCCCTACCTGAGCAAACTCTTGGAAAAAATTGTCCACCATCAGCTCTCCGAGCATATCATGAAGTACCACCTGCTGTTCCCTCAAAAGCATAGGTTCCAGAAACACCACAGCACCACATCAGCCTTGGCCCTCTTTACTAATGACGTCCTAAAGAACATGGATGCAGAAAAGGCCACTGGTGCAGTATTCGTGGACCTGATGAAGGCCTTTGACCTCACTGACCACACCCTCCACCATGAAAAACTCCTTCACCGTAGTTGCTCGACTAAGACCTCATTGTGGTTCCGGAGCTATCTCTCGGGCAGATCCCAATTTGTGAACATTGGCACAGCCACTCCATGGCCAGACCAGTGTCCACTAGAGCAGGGTTTCTCAAATGGTGAGGCCAGCCTCCCAGGGGAGGCCCCAACCTGTTCCAAGGGAGGCTCAAGCAAGCCTTAAAATGTACTATATTTAAATGTCAAGTTTTGGATGCTTTGTGTGAAAGGGTGCAGCAAACTGAAAGCGAATAATGGCATGCGAATTTATGTACTAAATGGTTACCAGGAAAACACGCTCAACAAACACTTGTTTCCTGGTATGACATGGGGGAAAGCTGAATGGAGGAAATACAATTCTTGGAAACTGTGCAAAACAAAATGCAAAATAATACAAATGAATAGGAACAAGATAACAATTGACCCATTATACTGGCTGCAGAAAAGCACCAATACAAAGGTTAAGCACAGCGATACTAGAAGCAAGACCAGGAGGGAGCAAAATGGTCCCCGAGAAGGTGTTTAAGAGCAGGATAAAACTGACAAAGAAACAGTCTGACTCATGGAGGTATTGCAACGAGGGGTAAATAGGGCCAAAACTCATAAGTGTGGAGCGAGTAGGCTGACCTGAGGAGGGGGGTTATAGAGATGGGAATAACAGCATCAGTAAAATGAGAATAAACTCAACTACTCAAATGCATTTCATTGTATTCTTCCTATAATGTGAAAAGTATGATAGTTGTTCTAACTATAGGGAGGCCCAAAATTATTTCTATATTAGGAGGAGGCTCAAGATCTTTCTCCAAGGCTTGGGGGAGGCTCACTATAACAAAGTGTGAGAACTCCTGCACTAGAGTACCCAAGGTTCCATTCTGGGACCCCTGCTGTTCTCCCTCTTTATGAATTCTCTTCCCGCTGAAAGCATTTCGTGTGAAGCCCTACTGTACTCTGATGATCTCGTCCTCTATCACAGTGACAAGTCCCTCATGAATATATTCACCCTTACTCAAAACTACGTGGCAGCCCATAACTGGTTTCTGTCTAACAGGCTCTTAAGTTAATGGGAAAAACACAAAAAAACAAGATAATGCTACTTGAGTCCAAACCCTATCTCTCGAATATCTATAAATTCAATTTCTCCCTCACAGTACTCGCATCCAAAGCCCCCCTCCCCGCAGAGCGTTCCCTGCTGTTAATACCTGGCTGTAACCCTGGACCCCTCCCTCTTTCTCTCCCAACACATCAACTGCCCAGTGTGCAGGATAAACCAGAAGCTCAGTGCTGGCTTCAGACTCTAGCACTACCTATCCAATGAGGCGCGTCTTGACATTACTCAAAGCAACTTTCTCCCTATACTTGATTATTGTTTTCTTATTTACCCCCATGTTTCCTCCTCCCTACACTCCAGACCTACTACTCCCTATAACAGTATCGGCAGATTTGCACTCCTGGTACCATACTCCACCCATCACTGCACCTTATACCAGTCCTTAAGATGGCTCCCACTACAGGGATGGTATGACTTTGTCCTTGGTTGCATTACTGATAACACCATAAGGAGTGGTGAACTCTCTCCTTACTCAACCCTATTCAAAAGCACAGTTGCACCAAGGTGTGTCTGGGAAACCTCGGTCCCCTCGCCGCAAGTCCCTAGAATCTCCACTCTTCTGGGAGCAAAGCCCTGTCCTTTATGGCCCCCATTCTGTGGAACAAACTCCCTGCCTCACTCCACTCGCACCCTACCTTTAAAACTCGCCTCAAAGCCTGGCTACAATCTGAAGTCAAATGTTCCTGTTTCTTCAGGTAATTCATTTAGGAGACCGCTCCACTACTACTGAATACAACCATCTTGTTCCCAGGCAGTGTTCAGGCACTACTTAGCTCTCACCCTTCTCTGCACTCTCTCTGCACTTACTCCCTACTTGTTGTAGCACTGCACTTGTATTTATGGCACCATATTAACTGACTGTATATACTGTATCTCGTACTCCTGTAATTCACAGTGTACAGTGTACCTCCTTAAGTGTAATGTTCCATGCATTTTATTGTATTTTCTTTTTTTTTTTTCTACAGCTGCTATGTCTTGAAACCATCTTCTTTATGTCATTGTATTCTACTCCTTTGTGCAATCTCCATGGACCGTGTCGTGCCTGAAAACAGTCCTATGGATCAGTGCACTCACCTGTTAAACATATACATATGATGCTTTGCATTGTGGGGGCATGTGTGATTTTGTATTTCTTTGAAACTTGGCTTCCCAGCCAAATGCCCTTTGGGGTAACCATTGCCTCAGTGCTTGCACCAGGAGGTTCTTTGTCTTTTAAATATTTTTTTGGTTTTAATTGGGTTCACCACAATATAACCCAGACAGACCATCTTAGGGTAGCTGGTTCATTACACTGGGGTGTCAAACAGACAAGGCATACTGATGAGTCCTGGTAGAACGAAACACGTGTCCATGTCTTGTGTTGGCACCCTTTGCAAACTGTGCGAGAGGCCTTTTGGCACCATGCATTTCTGCTTAAAGTTGAACCAGCATAGTATTCTGTGGTAATTTGCATATGCAGCCCATGATGCTTTGCATTGTGGGGGCATGTGTGATTTTGTATTTCTTTGAAACTTGGCTTCCCAGCCAAATGCCCTTTGGGGTAACCATTGCCTCAGTGCTTGCACCAAGATGTTCTTTGTCTTTCATATACATACATAAATAAATAAAGGCAGGGACCCTTCATAGGTCTGGTGAGACCCAAGAGTGGTCATGGCCAGGTGGAGGTGCCTGTGGACTGGGAGCAGGAATACGCCCCACCAACTCATGTCTGACACTGTGGGAGAAGAAATGGGTCCCCTGAAACTGCAAGGCAATCAACCTATGTCAGGTAAAGGGTGACAATGGGGACCAGGGAAGCTACACCCTCTGTGAATGCAGACAGCAGTTTCTGCCAGCCTGGAAGCCACCTCGTTGGCATTATAAAATGCCCTCGCTTGGTGCCTTGCCAGCTCCAGGCCCTGGGTGGAAAGGCGAATGGCATGCCTGGGTGTCTCGCAATCTGGCAAAGATAGTAAAAGCTGAACCAGAGTCATCCAGAGGTGCCTACCACAGGTTGCCTGATGGGCCTGATGTTCTGAAATGCATAACATGGTGCACACTGCCATAAAAACCCTTTTGCCCCAAGTATCAGACTCCACAGGGTTGGAGCACGGGGAGGCGGTCATGCATCCAGCTCCTATGACCAGTGGGGATGTCCAGAAACTGAATCCCAGACAAGGGATGTGGCATGGTATCTGAAGACCCAACAGGTGCGCAATATCTGCGCTGGATGTCCCTCAGGGCTGGAGAAGGGGGAGAGGGACAAAGCCAGACATCCCTGGGCACCTCCATGAAGGGCCTGGGCCATGGGGGGATGACTGTTCAGTCTGTAATTCCCCCAAGAATGACAGCACCAAGTCAGCAGGGCTGCAACTGGCAAGGTGGTGAAGGTTAAGCTCCTGCATCATCTCCCCCAGAAACTTCTGGTACCAACTATACTCACTGTCAGAGGAAAAATGGAGAAAAGTGTCTTCCTCAAAGAAAGAAGTGGGAGGAGAAGAAGAAGAGCTGGAGTCACAGGACAGTGGTGGAGGGACCTCAGGCTGGAAAATGACCTGGTCTAAGGATCGAAGATAGTGAGGGAATGCACCGACTGCCATCCTAAACTGTTCCCAGCACAGGGTACCGGAAGGACCCAGGATGCCGAAGAGATGAGGAGGCGGAGCGGGAGAATTGTACAAGACCAGACCAGGCCAGGCCCCCCGCCAGGACTACAAGATGTCCAGGGGAACCTTGTCCAGGAGGAGGGCCTGGCAAACTCATCAGCAAGCAATCAACACCAAGGACCAGTCAAGATGATGCCCTTGGGGCCCAGGTGGAAGAGCAGCACCAGGAAGGTCCCATAGGGCTGCCCCGGTCCCCGCCAGTGACAGGACCAGACAGTTCTGGAGACACCTGTGGTTCCGAGTCGGCGCTGAGACTCCTGTCAGTGCTACCACCTACTCTAGACAAAGAGTGAGCCACCAAACAGGATCTCACTATACCAACCTCACTGGAACTAGCCCTGCCCCTTGGGCTAGGCCTATGGTCAGAATCAGAACCCTACTTAAAAATTAAGCTAGACAGCGGTGCAAGTGAAACTGGTCCCCTCCCCAACACTGTGGGTGGTGCCATAAGTTGGGGCAGCACCAGGAACGGCACCAGAATCTGAAGTGGCACTGTAATCAGCACCGGCAGGGGTTACAGCACCAATTCTGGTGCCACCCAGAGAACCAGTCACCTTGGACAACCTCAAAACTGACGTATGCCCGGAACCAGGCCCAGGAGGGTCTCTCTTATCACTGATCACCTACATGATCCCGCAGTCCTCCTCCACACCCTCTGCCAGGTCATCTGTCAGATGTAGATATCCTGAAGACCTCGGCAGGACAGCAGGTAACATTTCCAGTGACTGTCCCTCTTCCTGCACTCAAAGTGGTGTCTGGAAGGGACCTGGTTTTGCAACTGGCACCACCCCACTCACTGGCACCAGTTTTAGTGCATTGTGCTGAGGCACTGCCACGCTGACTAAGAGCATTTATTGCCCCGAAGAACAAGCTCTCTTATGTCGCAACGGGGTGAGCGTGAGGAGAGGTCTGGTCTCCTTTAGTACATACAGTGTTAAGGATGTGCTCAAGGAAGGAGCCAAGGGACCTTACCTTGGCATCCCTGGTGTGATGTCTGCCTCCGTAACTGAGGGGCAAACGACCCCCACTTAAACGCACAGATTTCAAGGGTGCACTAGTCCATGTTGAAGCAGGCATCACACCAATATATGTTGTGTTCCAC
Organism: Neoceratodus forsteri; assembly: GCA_016271365.2. Taxonomy (NCBI): domain Eukaryota; kingdom Metazoa; phylum Chordata; order Ceratodontiformes; family Ceratodontidae; genus Neoceratodus; species Neoceratodus forsteri. The sequence goes on from CM028131.1 coordinate 383,476,738, forward strand.
GCCAAGGCAGGTCCAACACCTGTCGTGATGGTCCCAGATAGAGAAGTGTCACCAACGCACAAGGGGGCTGTCATTAGCCTACTTCTTGAAAGACTCCTTCTTCTTAGGCTCCTGGGAATCAGACATGGTGAACTTTGGAAAACTAACTAAAACAAGAAAAGGAAAGAATTCAGCGCCATACTAGAAAATAGAGAAAGAGAGAGAGAGAGAGAAAAGCGGCACTGAAAAGCAGGACTGAAGGTACAGCATAGAGTTAAGTGGTGGCGAACTGGGAAGGCAGTGACACAGCAGAAAGACACAAAGCGCTCCCACAGTGTGCCCTGAATAGCAGGAAGAACAGATCTGAGGAAGGCAGGGGCCAGCATTAGTTACTGGCCAGTCCACGAGTGTCATTTACCCACTTCTGGTGTGGTTAGGTCATGAGGCCGTAGGCCAAGTGACCGAACCATACCAGGTGTGGGTAAATCCCAGCATAACCCACACCCTGGAGTGGCTTACTGTGATTACACAATATCCCACTTTTTGGGGGTGAGAAAAAAAAATGTTTTTTTTCTATTTTGTCATTTTTATTCATTTTATTGTTCTGCTGGAAAAAAACAGTTCTTTGTTGCTAGGGAGACACTGCCTAGGCTCCCTTATTTCTCCAGTGTCCCCCGCACTTGATTCCATCTCACAAATATACCACAGACATCCCCCCCCCCCGCCAATACACCATAGAGACATACACCCATACACATACACAGTTTTAAAAGAGAGCTTGTGAGGCTGCTGTTTTTGTTTTGTTTTTTCAGAGCTTGAAGGCTTCTCCACCTTGTGCTGTGGGATACAGTTACCTTTGTTTTATTGACTCTTTCTGCACATACTGCGAAACATGTACTTACATCTGCCCAAATATAAATAGTTTTCTGAACTGCACAAAGTGATGCCCATTTCAAACCAAGTGCTATTACTGTGGGAATTTACTGTTTGAAAATGCTAGCAGAGAATCTGGGCATGTGCAGTGTTGCCAATGCTACTGCGCATGCCAAGATTCTCGACTTGTCTTTTCAAATAGTAAATTCCCATAGTAATAGCGCTCAGTTTGAAACGGGCATCAGTTTGTACAGTTCACAAAACTATTTCAGAACGGGCAATGCATTTGACAGTTTTTTACACACTCGTTCATGAGCAAGTGTACCCCTTGGCTCGGCGTGGACCCGCAGGAGCAGCACTTGACAGTACATAAGGTCGGTCCCAGCTAAATGTATTTTTTTAAGCAAAATAACTGATGAATGTAATATTTAGGGAGATCCAAGTACATGTATAGTTTTCAGGACTGTTAGGGTCTATCTCTTACAACAGCAGTGGCCGTCCCTGAAACTCCCGCCTAGGGGAGATCAATATGCAGCTTTATTGTTTTCATTTGGGGGTTGTATTGATCTTTTAGGAGATGTAGCTGTCTGGCACCTTTTCCTGTGGGTTAGGCCAGGATTTACCACGGGTGAAAGGTGCAAGTCAGCCAATCATATTGAAGAATTCTCAGACCCCATTGTATAATCTAGAATTAACTCAGGACTTCTTGGCAAAAAAAAGCTAAGCATGATGTAGAACCAATGCTTTCACTGGTGGTGGGGGGTTGTCTACTAGGGCAGGAAGTCAGTACTGTATAGTGTGGAGGTGGAGGCGTCCTTGTAGACTGCCGCCTGACAGCTGAATAAAACATGCCCCAACACAGAAAACAAGTTCCACCCTGTTTTCAGACAAGTACAGTACGATAAAATATAATGATACCACCAAACTGCATTCCTGCTACACAGTCTTGAGGTGTTCTAAAGAAGACTGACAAGAGACCGGATAGCAGTCCGCCATCTGAAAGTTCTGAGAGACAGCATGCAGTTCCATACAGAAATGTCCCTGGTGAAAAGACTTGTGAACTATCCAGCTAATATTAAATATAATACAGCATGTTAGTGCATTAAAAATAAAATAAACACCACCTCCGTCTTTAGGTATCCACTGTAAAATAGTACCACTTTCACTCATTTATAATTCAGGACACTTACAGTAAATAAAACACAACATATGAGGAGTGCTACATAAATGTTTTTACTGGTACCTGTCCTTTTTAAAATAAAAAAATTGCTAGTCTAGAGAAACCTCCATGTAGAGAACAGACTGAAACAATAAAATGAGTATAAGCTGACTGCTGAAACAGTCATATTCCAAAGACAGAGGACTGCGAGAGTTTGTCATGGCAGGAACCCGTAATCTCAAAAAATAATTGGCACAGTATTGAATTCGGCAATAAATGTCTCAGGCATAAAAGATCTTAAAAGGTCCAGCAGTCACTTTAATAATATAATAATGCAGCCACTTATTGTGACACTTGGACAGCTGGTTCTGATTACTCTATGATTTTTGTAATATAAAAAAATGTAGTGCAATTGTCTGTCATGAGAAATCCTGTGCTCCTGGGGTGACCCCCCCCCCCAGGTATTACTTCAAAGGACAGGATATATGTTAAACAGCAGATCTCTGTAAGGTGATTAACTTCCCAGTGTGCTTTGAAGATAGGAACTAAAATATCCATTTTATGACATCTTCAGGAAGGTCAGTTAATTGCACCTGGTGTCACACAAGCATATTACACCTCAGTGAGATCTGGCAGAGAGAGTCATAAAAAGTCCATCGATGTCTTTGAGAGAGGAAACTGCTCATAGATCAAAGAAGTCATTTGGAAAATGAGTTTTGCTGAAGTCACAGAATTTAATACCTCTTGATAGGACATCCTGTTTTGTATAATTTTTATATTCTGACAGGGAGGAGCTAGGTGACCTCATAGAATAGGTTGGCAAAGACAGGTTTTAAACTGTATTCTGTATTTCATGTAGAGACATTCTTGTTTGGACTCTCTGAAGCAACTACATCTACTTCAAGCACTGTTAGAAGATGTACATTAGGTAGACAAGTCTAATTATGAACTGAGGACCATAAATAGAGGAATCTGATTGGCCAAGAGCTCTCTGAAGCTGTGATGATATCAGGCTACATCATCATGGCTTCAAAAAAGTTCCGGCACCACCAGCCTCTTTGCTCTCTACTGTCTGAGAACTATTTTTTTCAAAATGTACTCCTACACCACCCAAAAGCTCATTCATGAAATGTTTTAAAACCCGTTTCTTTTATTTTTTTTTTTATTTATAAAACTTCAAATTCGGTTCATAATAGCAATAAGTCACTCCAGGGTGTGGCATGTCATGGGATATCGTCACTTCTCGGGTGGTTGGATGCACATGGCCTACGGCCTCATGCCCAACCACCTGTGGCATGATGATATCCCATGATATACCACACCCTGTTGTGCCTTACTGCTTAACTGTCTGGTGGTAGGATTTGTTTGCACTTTTTTAAAAACCTTGTTCTTTTAAGTGACTGTATGCATTGTGATATACTGTTCTGTATTTACATTTTACATTTTTATCTATTTTAAAGTAAACCTCTATTTTAAAGAGACCAGTCCAGGCTGAGGGACTATCGTCGGGACGTCCAGCGTTGAAGGAGGAGCCGGAATCCCACTCGAAGGCAGTGGAGGAGCCTCCACAGTAAGGCCTGTTGGCTGAGGAGGAGCCTTCTTCTCCTTCACCGCGTGAGGGGAACACAACGCCCCCCCCGAGGCATCTACTACATCGAGGGGTTCTATGGTATCATCGCCTGAAGTACCCGACAGCAAAGGGGAGGGTACAGGCGAGGGAAGAGGAGAGAGAGAGTGGGGCTTTCTCCCTCCGGTTCTGCCGGACATTGGGTGAGGCGTCATCAGGCCCCAATGGGGGAACCGCACCCATGCAACCATCAGAGACGGCTGTCTCAGCGAGTGGAGTCAGGCAGGCAGGGAAGGAGCCCCCGACCGGCTTACTGACCAGTGCCGGGCGAGTACCCACCTCCTGGATAGTCTGCTTACCAGCCGCTGCACAATCCCCAGAGGAGCCGTAGGGCAACTTATCGGCTGAAGCAGTGCGTTCGACGGAGTAGCCCAACGATCGACTGACCCGCTGAGGTCTTAACAGACTTACCATCTGACTTTCTGGGTGGCAGCTGGGCCTTGCTCGTCAAGGGCTGCACGTCGTCTGCAGAGCGCTCAAGCTCCCTTGATGTCTCCTTGTGCTTCTTTGAAGAAGAAGATTTTTCGTCCGAGGACTCTCTCAAGTGATCCATCTTCTTTTCAAGAGAAGCCAGCCGGGCTTTTAAAAGATGGACCTCCAAAGTCTGCTGTCTCCTTTTCTTCGTGACCTGACTGAAGGTATGGCACTCAGGGCAGGAGGAAACAGGACGGTCAGGGCCTAAACAGAGGATGCACCTGAGGTGACCATCTTTGTGCGGGATCTGCGTGCCACATGAGGAGCACTTCTTCTTGGGTGAAGACATCAATAAAAAGGGATGTAAAGTTGAGAATTTTAGCGAAGGAAATTCCAACACAACGCAACACACTTTCACGACGAGTGCTATATGGAAGTCTGCAATGTGACTGACACGCGGCGACGGCGGGAAAGAACTGGAGGGCCGGGGTGGGGACTGCCCAGTATATACAGTCACGTTGATGTCAGTCATGTGACATTGGGTGCGCAGACGCCATCAAGGATTGCCAGCAATTTCTGCTGTGCGGCCCGATGCCAGGTGGCACCAGTCCTATATGTGATGACCTACTGAAGGAACCCTCTCGAAGTAAAATCATCCTTTATGGTGCCAAAATCTTTTTCCTTTTTAATCTGTTAGCCTACTTTCATTTAGGAAATATTCTCTCCTCACTTTTTTGTTTCCAAGTGCGTAACTGTACATTTCTCAGCATTAAAATTCATCTTCCACTTTTTTGCCCAATCCGCCACCCTGTTAAAGAAATGAATCATGACCATCACAGTTTGAAAACCCACGAAAAGCTCTTTTAAATGAAGTACTGGGCTTAGCTGTAGCAGTTTAGAGATGCTGATGATGATGTCTAACCCACATTGATACTACATTGCCACTATTTCTAGAACCCTGTGAAGTCACTGATGATCAACCTGTGGCTAACCACATTCTAGTCAAGCATGCTTGTCTGTCAGTAACCTCCCAAACTTCTAAAATTGATGGATATGTAGTATTAATAAGGGGCAGACTTAATCATCGATATTGCTGGACTGATTGTGGCAGTGGACCCAAATGAATAGGTTACTCATCGGAAACCATAGTTCTAGGAGTGGTATATGGTACACAACCACACTCTGGCAGTTCCACTGGAACAATGTTATTGGCCAAAATGCTTTAAGCTAAGCTCCTTCCACCACCTAGCAGTATATCCCTCAACCCTGCCCCATGATGCCAGATCTTGCATGCTGGAAGCATGGATCAGTGTGCCACTTGCCAGGGGGCGCCAGGTGGGTCATATGGATGTGAACCATACACCACTCCTAGAACTACAATTACAGGTGAGTAATCTAGTCTTATAGGGGTATGGATATGGCCACTTGTCCACACTCTGGCAGACTCCTAGCAGTGCTCCAAGAGAAGGGGGCAAAGCGGCACCCCTACTTGGCAAACAGACACTGGAGAACTGAGGTCCCAAAACCTGCATCCTGACATGACTGAAGGTCGACGTGGTAATGGGAAATGAAGGCACATGCAGACTTCCAGGTAGTAAGCCTACAGACCTCCTGTACTGGGACATCCCTGGAAGCAGTTAACATGGCAGCAGTATGTCTGGTGAGATGAGCCCTGATCCCTGTAGGAGGCTCACAACCAGCCAACCAATACCAGAGGTTGACGCAAGATGAGATCCAAACAGCTGGCAAGCCTGTCCCCAAACTCAAGTATGAGAGATCTCTCCACAGGTCCAAGGTGTGGAGCCTGCAGTCAACCTCCGAAGATGGGCTGGTAAACCATATTGGTAAGTAAATCACCTGGTTATGGCGAAACCCCGATACCACCTTCTGGAGGAACTTTTGGTTAGGGTGAAGGATGACTGTCTCTTTAGAAGACCAGATAGGGAAAGCCCACCGAGAGCGGCTGAAGCTCACCAATCCTTCTGGCAGACCTAATGGCCACCAGGAAGGCTGCCTTCCATGACAGGTGTGAAACCGATTGTGCATCAAGCTTGAAAGGCTTTCCCATGAGCATCACGTTTCGTGGATTTAACTGAAGCGTTTGACCTGGTGAATCGCATGTTGCTACTAGATACGCTGGCCACACTTGGATTCTCCCAAGGCTCCTCAACAGGCTTCAGCAATGACCTATCTGGGCAGACACAATTTGTTCAGATTGACAAGTGCATGTCTGATTTCTCTCCTACCAGCATCAGTGTACCACAAGACTCAATTCTCAGACCACTGCTTTTCTCACTGTTTGTGAATAGGCTGCCTCAAATGTCGAGCACTACCTCTACCATCTTATACGCGGATAATATAGTGTTATACACCAGCGCCAAGGACATTGCCTCCATTAATACCACACTTGACTCGGACTTTGCCTGTCTACATGAGTGGCTAGTTCAAAACAAACTTCTTCTGAATCACCAAAAAAAATGGTGGCAATGATGTTTGGATCAGCACCGGGGGTCAAAGCCAGCTCTGCAATGCTGGCAATACATGGCTCGGATGGCTCGCTCCTGGATTTGGTGGACTCTTTCAGATACCTGGGTACAACCCTCGACCCTCAGTTGCATTTCAGCCTCCATATCACTAACACTTGTAAGGTGGTCAATATCAAGCTGGGGCTGGCCTACAAAATCAAAGCATCCCTAAACTCTAAGGCAAAATCAGCGATCGCATGGGGGTGGGGGGGGTACTGCGACCAGCCTGACTTATGGAGTCACTTCCTTTAAAGACACGGACAAGGGACTACTGCAGAAGTGGGACACCTGTTATAATAGTATATGTCGCTTCGCACTGTCAGTACCTAGGCGCACCCACCGTTGTGTACTTTACAGTCTGGGCTGGCTCTATTCCGCCTCTTACAGAGTCTATACCACAGGATGCACAATTAACAGTATGATCCAAACTGGAACACCAATGTCCCTTAAATGCTTGATGAACCTGGCCCATCAGACTTACCCACTGAGATCTAACAAAAAGTGGCTCCTTAATACACCCAGATGCGCCACTAGGATGGGTGAGCAGGCATTTGCAGTGTCTGCCCCAAAGGTATGGAACTCCCTGCCTTCCACTGTGAGGCACTCCACTACACACCTGCTCTTAAATAAAGAGCTCCATGCCTGCCTTCTGGCCTCTGACAGTTGCACTTGCAACCTAACCCCTGGGGAGGACACCTAGTTAGGAATCCTTTGCATGTCCCTTCAGCACATATTCAGGCACTTATCACTCGCCCACTATTAAACAGCAGGCAAGGACAGGCTGTGAGGTTTCCCACCACGAGACTGTCTGAAATAGTTTTTCTATTCACTTATACCATATGGTCTATCTCCTTGAAACTGTACTGTGTATTCCCCTGTATTTATGGATAGCCTAGTGTAATGTCTAATTTCTCCTGTACAGTAGGTATCACCGAGCCTGTCTATACTGTAATGTGTTTGACCCAAGTCTGTATTATGTAATAGTAACCATTGTGATGTGCTTCTACCCATGTCTAACTCTCCCAGGTCGTGACTGAAAATAGGCAATTTCTTTGTCTAGAGCACTTACCCGGTAATTAAAAAGTAAATAAGCAGCCAAGACCAGCAGTAAGTCCCATGGTGGTGGTGAAAGTGGTCAAGGCCTCTGAAAAAAACTCCGATCACCTTCTCCGGGGCAATGGTTGGCATACTGGTCGATGCCCGGTAAACAGACACAGCTGCCAGGTGCGCCTTAAGGGTTGCTGCTCGAAGTCCCTCCTGGGAAAGGGACCAGAATGCTAGCCACAGGGCAGGTAAGGGGCTCAAGCTCCTTGCTGTGGCACCAAATGGAAAATCTCTTCCATTTAAAGGCATAGCACCTATGAGACAACACTTTCTTTAAGACCTCCACTATGTGGAGGACATCTTCAGACAGACTCAAGGCCTGGAACTCTAGACGTTCAGGAATCAGGCTCTGAGGTGCAGAGACTGAACATCCGGGTGCAGCACCGTCCCCTGAAGTCTGGTCAGTAGGTCTGAGCAGAGAGGCAGTCACCATAGAGACCTTCTGCTGAGAATGAGGCAATCTAGATACCAGAACTGACAAGGCCAGTCTAGAGCCGTCAGGATGATCTGTGCCCCATCCTTCCAGACCCTGACAAGTAATTGAGAATCAGGGAGAAGGCAGAAAGGCTTACATGAGGTCTGGAGTCCAGGGCCTCACTAACGCATCCCCAATCAGTATCCCAGACTGTGGGGTGTGGGCACAAAACAGCCTCAGTTCAGCATTCTCACAGAAGATAAACAGGTCCACCGAGGGTGAGCCCCACATGAAGAACAGCTGGTTTACCATTTGCTGATTCAGAGACCACTCCTGCAAAGTCTTTCCTACCCAGCTGAGAGTATCTGCATGATTCACCAGGAGATCAGCACCCAGGCTATGCACGAAGGTCCACAAGCGGAGTGCCTCCCAATGCAGAGGTAGGGAGTGTTTGCCACCTAGCCTATTCAGGTAAAACACGGTTGTAGTATTGTCTGGACCTTAACAACCCGACCCCAGACTAGTGCAGCAAATTCTATCAGAGCCAAGCGCACTATATGAAGGTGCAGAAAGATTAAGTAATGTGGGGACTCCCTGGACAACTAGAACCCATGGGCCACGTTGTCTCCCAGGTGTGCTCCCCACCCTGCCAGAGATGCTTCCATCGTCGGTGTGACAGTCAACTTCGAGCAAACAGAATTTCTTTCTCAAGATGTTCCAGGACAAGCCACCACTGGATGGCATCTCACTTCGACTGGGTCACTGTGATTGGCCAGTCCAAGTGGCCTAGGCATTCGGATCACTGACAGCCCAGCTCGAATGAAGGTGGTGCATCTGCCAGCGGGCCAAGCGGACCATGCTGCTGCAGGATGCAATGTACCCCAGCAGCCGTAGAAAATCCTAGGCAGGGCGCAAGAGCCTAACCTGAAATAATCAGGCAAAGGAGGAAAGATCCTTTGCCCAGTCCACAGAGAGGCAGGCCTAGGCTCGTAGGGAGTTTTTTTCTGCCCTCATGAACTTGATCACCTGCTTTGGTGCTACTTTGGACTTGTCCAGGTTGACAGTCCCAAGTCTCGGCAGGTCTGGAGAGCCAGGTCTGTGGATCTCTCCACGGCCTCACTGGATGGAACGTTCATCACCCAGTTGTTCAGACAAGGCTACCCTCTGACCCTGAGGCACTGCAGGTGGGCTGCCACATATCTGGTGAATATACTAGGTGCAGAGGAGAGGCCAAAGGGCATGGCTTGAAACTGGTACAGGACCCCTTCTGCACAGGAATCGAGGTACCGTGGTGGGGCCTACAGGTGAGAATGTGAAAGAACACATCCTGGAGGTCCAGGGAGAAAAATCACGTTTTCTTTTAGGGATGGAATAATCTGGGTTAGTGTGACCATCCAGAAAGTACAGTTAAGTAAGAACTTACTGTAACTGCAGATCTTCACGAGAAGCTCTTGCAGCAGGCCACATCGGTAGGACTAAACCATCAGGCACTAGGACCACATGGAAAACTTCTAGCCATTTTGCCACCCTGTTTAATATTTAAATGGCATTTCCACATTTTAGAGCCCCGGATGGTATTACCTGGATATTTTAATTAATAATTAAATGCCATTTAATCAGGCATTCCTTTTCAATGGCGGAGTACCTCTTTCTCTCTGTCATGCAATTTCCTACTGATATAAAGAATGGGATATTCCTTCCCATCTATAGTCCGACTCAGGATTGCAAACCTAGGCCTACCTCTGATGCATCTGTCTGTAACAAAAATTGTTTCTCAAAGTAAGAGCATAAACAGAATTGAAAAAAAAAAACAAACAAACAAAAAAAAACACAGGGTCAACATAATGCAGCCTTGATGGCCCAAAAAGCCTCATCGCACTCTGGGGTCCTTTTCACATTATTCGGGAACCGTTTCATTGTGAGTTCAGTGAGGGGGTAACTAACTGGGAAAAGTTAGGAACAAATCTCCAATAGTAACCAGACAGCCCTAAAAATGACCTGACATGTTTCTTTGTTTTAGGGATAGGACTGTTAGCTACAGCTTCTTAGAAATCTCTGACTTTACTTCTCCATTTCCCAAAACATAACCCAAATATCTGGTTTCCTGCATGTCCAATGCACATTTGGTAGGATTAATGGTCAGACCTGCATTTTTGATAGATTGATTAATTGCTCATAGGTGTTCCAGGTGGTTTTTCCAGTCTGGGCTGTACACCACCACATCACCACCCAGGTAAGCAGTACAATAACCAGTGTAAGTAGCTAAAATTACATCCATGTACCGCTGGAATGTAGCAGGTGTAGTATGTAAACCAAACAGCATGATGGTGAACGGAAAGAATCCAACAAGAGCGGCAAAAGCAGTTCTGTCTCTGGATTCTTTAGCTAGAGGAATTTGCCAGTAAGACGAGCAAACAAAAGAGGTGTGCTGCGTTCGATGGAAATGGAATGTGTGCAGGTGAGGGGTGTCTAACCCACACTTTAAACAAAACAAACTAGAAGCACCTGCACTCCTTCAGAGAAAATATCTCACAGTGTTTGTTACCCCAAGCAAAGATGAAGCGAAATATCCAAAGTTCAGTGCTTTATTTAGCAAAAAATACAAAGTTCCATCGCCACTGGTGAACAGCAAAATTCATAACAGACTGCAAAAAAGCTCACTCCTGGGCTTCGCTCCTTCGAGCTTCCTCAGGGAGTGCTCTGTAGGAGTGCAGGTGCGTCTAGTTTGTATAATTTCCCAGTAACCCTTGGTGAGATTGAGGGTGCCGGTGTACTTGGCACTTCCCAATTTGTCCATCAAATCTTCTTTCCTGGGCACAGGATAAATACAGGTTACTCACCTGTAACAGGAGTTCTAGGAATGGTATATGTTGTTCATCCACACTGTCTGGCAGGTTCCTTGCCACTTTAAATCTTGCCGGAAGGTCTTCAAGCTGGCTCCTCCCACCCACCCGGGTGGTAAAACTCACTCGCCCCATGATGCCAGATCTGGCCGGCTGGAAGCTCAGGTTGTGCGTCAAGCCGGGAGGTCGGGAGGAATAGGATGAAACATATACCATTCCTAGAACTCCTGTTACAGGTGAGTAACCTGTATTTCTAGGGACATGGATATGTTGTTCATCCACACTGTCTGGCAGACTCCTAGCAGTTCTCCGGGAGGAGGGAGGCAAGGCGCACACCCCCTACTTAGGGAATAAAGACTGGAGAACCGAGGCCCCAAAACCAGCATCCCGGCGTGACTCAAGGTCGATGTGGTAATGGGTAATAAAGGTGTGTGCTGACTTCCAGGTAGCAGCCCTGCAGATCTCCTGGATAGGGACGTCCCTGGAAGCAGCCACCGATGCAGCAGTATGACGGGTAGAATGAGCTCTTATCCCTCTGGGAGGCTCCATGCCCGCCAACTTGTAGCAGAGATCTATGCAGGAGGTGACCCACCAGCTTTTTGTCCGCTTGGCTGCAGGTCTGCCAGGTGCGGCTTCAGCGTAGGTGACAAACAGCTGGCGAACCTCTCCCCGAATTTCAGCCGTGCGCTCCTTATAATAAGCGAGCGCCCTTCTAGGGTCCAAAGTATGGAGCCTGTATTCGGCCTCCGAGGTGTGATTGGGGTAGAACACCGGCAGAGTCAGCACCTGGTTAAGGTGAAACTCCGACACCACCTTCGGAAGGAATTTCGGGTGGGGGCGCAGGACAACCTTGTCCCTGTGGAAGACCAAGTAAGGAGACTCGATGCAGAGCGCCTGGAGTTCTCCCATCCTTCTGGCTGACGTGATAGCCACCAAGAAGGCGGTCTTCCGCGACAGGTGAGAGAGTTCACACCTGTGCATTGGTTCGAATGGCTTGCCCATGAGCTTTGCCAGTACCAGCAGTAAATCCCACGGAGGTGGAGGATCTCACACCGGAAGGGAAATGTGATCAAGGCCTTTGAAAAAGCACAGACCACCTTCTCCTGCGCCACCGACTGCTCCCCAGCCCGCGCCCGGTAAGCAGAGATGGCTGCCAGGTGCACCCTTAGGGTCGTCGACCTAAGCCCTTGACTAGAAAGGGACCATAAATAGTCCAAGATGCTTGCCAAAGGACAGGAGGAAGGGTCCAAGCCCTTGCCCTGACACCAAATGCAAAATCTCTTCCATTTGAAGGCATAGCATTTCCTGGTTGACTCTTACGGACACCTCAACAACATTGAGGACCTCGTCGAAAGACCCAAGGCCTGGAACTCTAGCCGCCAGGAACCAGGCGCAGGTGCAGGGATTGAAGGTCCGGATGGAACACCTTCCCTGATTGACTGAGAGCAGGTCCGGGGAGCTGGAAGCTGCCTCGGGAGCCTGGAGCTGAGGCTGAGGAGATCTGGGTACCAGAACTCGCGGGCCAGTCTGGGGCTATCAGAATCACCTGCGCCTTGTCCTCCTTGCTTTGAGAAGCACCTTGTGAATCAAGGGAAATGGGGAAGGGAGAAGAGGCCCGGGGTCCACAGCCTCGAGAAGGCATCCCCCTGCAGCGAGCCCTGCTGAGGGGGGCGGGCATGAAACAGCCTCAGCTTCGCGTTCTCCCTGGAGGCAAACAGGTCCACCTGAGGTGTGCCCCAATGGGAGAACAGATCTTGTACTACCTCCGGCAGGAGAGACCACTCGTGAGATGCAGCCCCTATCCGGCTCAGGGCATCGGCCAGGGTGTTGGAGGCTCCTGCCACATGAATGGCTAGGAGATCCGCCTCCAGGCTGCGCACGAGTGACCAAATGCGGAGAGCTTCCCGCATAGAAGCATGGAACACGTCCCGCCCTGGTGGTTTAGGTAGTACATGGTCGTGGTATTGTCCATCTGGACTTGGACCACTTGACCCCGGAGAAACGGAGCAAAGGCGGTGAGAGCTAGGCGGACCACTCAGAGCTCCAGCAGGTTGATGTGGCATCAGGACTCCCGCAGGGACCAGAGGCCGTGCGCTCGGTGTTCCCCCAGATGGGCACCCCAACCCATCACAGGCATCGGTCGATAGACAGACCGTCGGCTCGGGGCGGACAAACGGGATGCCCTCCTGCAGATGAGATGGAACGGTCCACCACCGGAGAGCGTTCCACATCTCCTGGGTCACCATCACTAGCTGGTCCAATGGATCGCAGCGTTGTGACCACTGGCTGGCCAGTCCCCACTGAAGGGGGCGCATGTGCCAGCGTGCCCAACGGACCACGCTGGTACAGGCCGCCATGAGACCCAGGAGGCGCAGGAAGTCCCGGGCAGGGCGCGACTGCCCAACCAGAAATGATTGGGCAAAGGAGGTAAGAACCTCGGCCCTGTCCGCCGGAAGCCGTGCTCTGGCTCGAAGAGAGTCGAGCTCTGCCCCGATAAACAGAATCACCTGCTTCGGCTCGAGTTCCGACTTGGCCTCGTTGATGAGAAGGCCGATTTGAGAGCAAACCTGGAGGGCCAGATCTCTGGACCGCTCCACCTCCTGTCTGGAAGGGGCTGCTATCAGCCAATCGTCCAGGTAAGGGAACACCTGGACCCCCTCGGCGACGCAGGAAAGCTGTCACCACTGCTATGCATTTGGTGAAGACCCTGGGAGCTGGAGACAGGCCGAAGGGCATGGCTCGGAACTCGAAAAGGGATCCCTCCGCTCAAAAGCGAAGGAATCTCCGATGTGACGGACGGATAGGGACATGAAAGAACGCGTCCTGCAGGTGCAGAGAGCAGAACCACACGCCGTATTCCAGGGATGGTATTATCTGAGCCAGAGTGACCATCCTGAAGGTTCGAGACCTTAGGAACTTGTTCAGGTCGTGTAGGTCGAGAATGGGGCGCCAGCCCCCCCGTCCATTTCGGAACCAGGAAGTACCTGGACACAAACCCCGGGTCTGAGGAAGGGTCCGCCACCTCCCGGATCACCTCCTTTTAGAGGAGGAGCGATGTCGGCCCAACGAGCCGACAGTGAGGCTGCGGACCCCGAGGCCCCCGGAGGTGCGACGGGCTCGAAGGGCGGGCCTGCCTCGAATTCCAGAGGCAGGCTCTTCCCACCACCTCCAGAACCCACCTGTCCGTGGTAATAACGGACCAAGCGGAAAGGAAGTGCGAGCCGCCTCTAATGGGGAACCTGGGTGAGTTGACGGGGTTGGGGCAACACCCTCAGCCCGGCCACTGGGCAGGCTTGGAGAAGGGGCCGCCGAGGGACCTCCTGGGCCTTTACCTCCTGCTTCCTGTTGGAGGAAGTCGGGCTTGGGTTTGGGATGCCAAGCCGGGCCTGCTGGCCCTGACGTTGTTGGGCCAGACGCGCCGGGCGCAGAAGGATGAAAGGGCTTAGGCTGTGGTTTGCGGCCTTTGTCCTTCTGAGCGGAAGAGACCGAGTTCAAGGTAGCATTGGACTTCTCGATCCTCTGCAGGTGACCTTCCACCCCAGGGCCGAAGAGGCCAGTCCCCAAAAAGGGAACGTCCGCCAACTTGTGCTGGGTATCCGAAGTAAAGGTGGATATCCTCAGCCAAGCCCGACCACGCATAGCCACTGCGGCCACCACAGACCTGGCACATGAGTCCCCAATGTCTAAAGCAGTCTGGAGCTGCTGTTTGGCCACTGCCCTGCCCTGGTCCCGCACCTGCCTGACCGTGGTCTGCAGATCTGCAGGAAGATGAGGGACGACCTCATCCAGGGAGCCCAACAGGGCATGAGAAAAATGTGCCATGAGGACGGCCGAACTGGCCTGGCGAAGGCCGAGGGAGGACGCAGCATAGACTTTTCACCCGGCATAGTCCAATTTCTTGGACTCCTTGTCGGGAGGTTTGTCCACATCCCTAGCGATTCCGGCACGCCGGAAAACGCTTGTCGGTAACCAACCCTCAGCCGAGGGGTGTTCCAAAAACCGGACAGGGAACCGTAGGGACCGTGATACTTCCTGGCCATCCTGGCCGAAGGCGCAGGACAGGAAGCAGGGCACTGCCAGAGCTCCAAGGCCGGGACCCACTATGCCTCGGCCACCGAAAGGCCTCCGAACTTCTCGGTCCAGAATCTCCGTGAGGGGATACCTGGCCCGCTTAGAAACGGGTTCGAGCTTCATCCCGGTGGACTCCGAGATGAGCCGAAGCAATCCTAGGAAGGATGAAGGGCTATCGTCCACCGACTGTCCTCCTGAGGACTCCAAGTCCATCCACTTGGAGAAAAGGGAGGAATCATCCTCGGACTCGCAAGAGTCCTCAAAGAGCTGCCTCGGGCCTGAGCCACCCTCCACCTGCCGAGGTCTATCGGGAGTGAGGGTGACAGACAGCCTATGGGGCAGTCCCTGAGCCAACCGAGAATTCTTGGTCGGAGCCCCAACTAACGGCTGTGGAGGCGGAGGTTCCACCAGAATCGGTGGGGCAGCTGGAATTGGCTGAACAACCGCCTGGGAACAGGCCTCAGCAAAACGAGGGGTTGTTTCGCCCGGTGACAGCCACTTAATGGCTAGGAAGATGACGCGCGGCTTATTCCCGGTCAGAAGAATGTTTGCCACATGAGTTCTCATACCGACGCACCCCAGCCAAGCCTCCTCGCCCAAGGAGGAGGAAGAGGACGAGCGGCGCGCCGCTGCCGCTGTGACGAGACCGCCTATGACGGCGGATCGGCGACCGCTGAAGACGCCGAGACCGAACCTCGCCAGGCTGGAGGACGGTGCGGGAGGTCGCGGAATCGCACCCTCGTTCGGACGATTCCACCAAGACTTTGAAACCGGAGGCACAGACGAGCCAACGGGATCCTCAACTCCCACCAGGGGAACCGAGAGGGGATTCTCGGCTTCTCCAGGCGGATAACTCGCTTCAACGGGTCGAGAAAATTCGACCGCTGCTGACGGGAGTCTCGGCCAACTGGCCTGACGGGACACCGTGAAACCAGTGGCCAAGTCGAGGGTCGACCGGGTCGATGGCTAACAACTAGGGAGAGGATCTTCCCGGCCCCAAGAGCGCTTACGTAGACTTACCCTTGTCTTCTTTTGGACCAGAAAACGTCCAGAAGGTTGACCCTCACCTTTGTCGAGAGGGTCAGACAGCTCCTCAAAGAAGCTTTAAAGAGGCACCGAGAGATAGCGGGACAAATGCCGCAGCCGAGGTAGAAGCGGCCCGCGCCGCCTCCTCTTCGAGAGCAATCATCTGCTCGAGCTGATCCGCCGAGCCCGCCGCCGAGGAAACCGCCGACCAGGCCTCTTTTGACTTAACCGGAGGAAATTTCTTCTCGGGACGCCCCAGTTGTAAACGGGCAGCATGGTCTTCGAGGACATAGGCCGAAAAGGAAGAGCACAGGTCGCAGGCCTGCGGGTCGTGCTCAAGGCCCAAGCAGTAAACGCACGTGGAGTGCGGATCCGTCCGAGACATCTTCTGCCCGCAAGGGCATCTCCGGAAACCGGGAGTCGATTTGTCCATTGCAGCCGCGAGGGAGAGAAGACCGAAGTCTTTTTAGCAAAAACCTTTTAATTTCGAAAATTCGAAGAATTAGGAACCAGTCTTATATGCAGAGCGTTAAGGAGGGAACCTGAGCTTCTAAGCGGGTAAGGAAGATCTGGCGCCATGGGGCGGAGAGTCGAGTTTTACCACCCGGGTGGGTGGGAGGAGCCAGCTTGAAGACCTTCCGGCAAGATTTAAAGCGGCAAGGAACCTGCCAGACAGTGTGGATGAACAACATATCCATGTCCCTAGAAAGTACAGTTACGTAGAAACTTACCATAACAGTAGATCTTCGAGAACAGCTCTTGCAGCAGGTTACACCATTAGGACCGAAGCCGGCAGGCGCCAGGACCCCACGGAAGTTTTCTAGCTAGCAGTATACAGCGGGAACCGCCCCCGACGTCGGCCCCGCCCATCAGGCATCATACAAAAGGAGGCGGTCCCGCAGAATCTCCAGTTCTCCTGCCGGAGACTCCCGGCCGCTAGATGACATCAGAGGTGGAGACTGAGGATCCGCCTTCAAGAAGGAATTCTGAGCAGTGTTACAAACACCTAATCCTAGGTAGTGACATAACGGAACAACTCTACCCCCAGAGGGGATGGTGGGAGGGAAACTACCTGCTGCAAGAGCTGTTCTCGAAGATCTACTGTTACGGTAAGTTTTTCCTTAACTGTACTATTTTACTTCGAGAAACAGCTCTTGCAGCAGGTCACACCATTAGGACTGATTCCCAAGAAATACTGGAAATTCCTCGCAGGTGGGAGGAGGCTAGGTAGAGATCACGAGCTGGACCAAAGCCTAGGACAGGAGTCCCTGAAGGACTGCCAGACCAAAACCAGCTCTTCACTGTGATACAACGTCCAGGCTATAATGCCTGATAAAGGTGTGCATGGTGCTTCAAGTAACTGCTGCACAGATGACTGAAGTGGACATGTTCTTCACAGCCGCAAAGGAGACAGCCACCCCCCTTGTGGAATGTCCCTTAACTGAACCCGGTAGGGGTTTGTTACGTTTCTGGTAACAGCAAGTGATACAATGGATGAGCCACCTAAACAGCGATTGTTTAGAAACCGAAGTTCCCAGCATCCTATGGGCGAAGGAGACGAAAAGCTGATCAGATTTACGGTGGTGCCTGGTTCTGGTCAGGTAGTATCTTAAGACACCTATGCACATCTAGAGTGTGAAGCAGGGCCTCTCCTCTATTAGAGTATTTAGGAAAATACACTGGCAGGTCGATGTCCTGATTGAGGGTGAGGGCTGAGACCACCTTAGGTAGAAACTTTGGATGTGTCCTTAGGGACACCTTGTCCTGGTGAAAAATCAAATAAGGTTCTTTGCACATGAGTGTGTGAAGCTCAGAAATCCTTCTGGCCGGAGTAACAGCAACTAAAAATAACATCTTCCATGTCAGGAGACATAGCTCGCAATCCGCGGCTGGTTCAAAAGTTGGCAGCGTAAGCTGCTCCAGGACGAAGGGTAAATCCCATGGGGGAATGGGATCCTTAATCGGAGTCCTAAGGTGTAGGACGCCTCTCAGGAATGCTCGTGCGGTGTCCAGCTGAGCTACAGACCGTAGGACTATAGGCGTATGATAGGCCAAGATAGCACAAAGGTGTACTTTTATTCAGAAGTAGTCCAAGCCTGCCTGAAAAAGAGACAGGAGGTGGTCTAGAACCGAACCCTCCAGACAATCCATCGGGGAAAGTCCTTGTGCTTGAGCCCAGAGGCAAACTCTGCACCATTTCATGGCTTGCGTGGCATGAGTGGCCAGTTTTCTAGCAGCCTCTAGAACATCTGCTACCCCTTGCGAGACCCCGTGGCTAATGATCGCTATGTCCCTAGGAGCCAGGCACACAGGTTCAGACAGCGAAGGTCCGGATGGACCAATGATCCTGCCTCCTGGGTCAATAAGTGACAGCTGACTGGCAGAGGCACCGGAGGTTCCTGAGACAGCTGGTGCAGCAGAGGAAACCAAATCTGCCTGGGCCAAAAGGGCGTGATTAATATCAGTGTCGCCTGCTCTCTGAGGAATTTCAAAAGGATCCTCTGGATCAATGGGAAGGGAGGAAATGCATAGAGGAATCTGCCCGTCCAGGAGAGGGACAACGCGTCTCACCAGAAAGCACTAGGCCCTGGATCTAGCGAGCAGAAATTGGGCAGTTTTGCGTTGGATGGGGACACGAAAAGGTCTAACTCTGGTGTGCCCCATCTGCGAATCAGATCCTCTACCACCTCCTGGAGTAGTTCCCATTTGTGGACTCTGGCCTGAGACCGACTCAGACTGTCTGCGATGACGTTGTCCACTCCTGGAACATGTACAGCGATAACGTTTGCGCCGTGTTGCAGAATCCAATCCCACACCCACATGGCCTCCCTGCAAAGCGGGAAGGAATGGGTGCCTCCTTGTTTGTTGAGGTAATACATCACCGCGGTATTGTCTGTTTGCAACAGCAGAGTACCCAGTGGAATCTCCAACTGGAAGGCCTGCAAGGCGTTAAGGACTGCTCTCATCTCCAAAATATTTATGTGGAGATGAGCTTCCTGGGGCGTCCACGAGCCCCGAGACCTGACCCCGTCGAGGTATGCTCCCCAACCAGACCCTGAAGCGTCCATGGAGAGTGTCACAATCGGAGATTGCGCAGTAAAGGGGACTCCCACCGACAGGTGCTTTGCTTCGAGCCACCATTGCCAATCCCGGATCACAGCATTCATGATCCGAACTGGGAGCTGCAGATGATCTTGCTTCTGATCCCATTGTACCCGTAACATCCACTGGGTCACCCGCATGTGGAAACGGGCTAAAGGGACTGTCGCAATGGCCGCTGCCATGTGTCCGAGCAGGCAAAGGATCAGTCTTGCTGGGACGGTCTTCTTTGTCAAGACGTCCCTTATGAGGGATCGGATGTGTTCTGCTCTGTCCTGGGGCAAAAAAGCTTTCCCCTGGACGGTGTCCAGGACTGCACCTCTGAACTGCAGTCCCTGCGACGGAACCAGGTGTGACTTCTCCTGACTGATGATGATGCCCAACGACCCGAAAAGGGAATGAATACAGTGTATCGTGGACATCAGAGCCTCCCGAGAGGGGGGGCCATGAGGAGCCAGTCATCCAGGTATGAGAACACGTAGTGGCCTTGTCTCTTGAGAGCTGCCGCTATGACTGCCACGCACTTTGTAAATACCCGAGGTGCCGAGGACCGTCCGAAGGGGAGGGCTCGGAACTGATAATGGTGACCCAGAAACTCCAAGCACAAGAATTTCTTGTGTGCTCGAGCTATAGGTATGTGCAGGTAAGTATCCTGCATATCCAGAGACACTAAGAAGGTGCCTTGCTTGAGCATGGGAATTAATCCCGGAAGGGTTACCATACGGAAGTATTTTAAGGACCGAAGCGTTGAGGTCACAGATCCAGAATCGGACGAAGGTCCCCTGTCATTTTGGGAACCAGAAATAAGTGGGAATAATAACCTGCACCTCTCTGGTTCCGTGGCATGAGCTCTATAGCCTCCTTTCCCAGAAACGCGAGCAATTCCTGCTGTATGAGCAGTGCGTGCTGACCCGAATAACGGGAAAGCAGGGGAGGTCTTGACTGTGGGCTGTCGAGGAATTCTATGAAGTGTCCTCTCTCGACGGTTATCGTCTGCCATCTTGAGAGGTGGCGAGCAATGCGACCCCCGACCTTGTCTTCCCACTGATCCAGAGGAGGGGCGGGGCCGGGAGGGAGTCATGCTCTGGCGGCATTACTCCCCGCAGGCTGGGTCGGTTTGATGTATCTCTGACCTTGGCCTGGGAAAGACTTAGGCTGGGCCTTATGGTTGAAGTTGCCCCTTTATTGTTGCCCGGAACGTGGCTGCTGCCGTTGTTGTCGGCCGTGAAAACGATGCTGGTTCCTACGAAAGGAACCAGATTTGGGCCTGTACATGGCCTGTACAGTCCTTACTGCCTTCCCGGTGTCCTGTAATTTGGTGATCACCTTTTTGGAATGTTCACCAAATAGGACTTCGCTGTTTTAAGGAATGTCCAGGATGTTTTTTCTGGAAGGCCGGGGGTAAATCCGGAGACACAAAGCCATGAGTGTCTCTGGAGACAGACGCCTGAGGCTGCTCCCCTTGCTCGTAGGCGGCTCTCAAAACTTGGGTCCCCACGTCTGACCCAGTGTGAAGGAGGTTCAGAAGTTCCTCCTTCTGCTCACCATCCGGAAGTGCTCTGACTAGGTCTTGAACCTGTTCCCATAGGGCATTCTGAAACTGAGCCATATGTGTCAGATAGTTCAGTGACCTAATGGAGCATGTAGCAGCCGCGTACATGCGCCTACCCAGTGAGTCCAAGTGCTTGGACTCCTGGTCCGGAGGCTGTGTACTCAAATATTGCGGTCGTTGAGACCTGTCATGAGAGGCCGTAATGATCAGGGAGACAGCTAGGGGTTGTTTCGCCAAGTACAGGTCCTCTGCTGGGGCCCTGTAAAGGCGGTCAGCCTTCTTCGGTATTGCAGGGGTGGAGTGCAGGCGTTTCCACGTGGCCTTGGTGACGTCCGCGAAGGTGTCCACCAAGGGTGGCTCCACCCGGGGTGGCACCACCACAGGCTTAGGGTCCTTCTGCCGAAGATAACGAGCTAGGCACTGTTGTTCGGGGTCTGGGTCTTCCGTTTCTCATCCCATGTTCTCCTGGATGTGCCTCATGATTTCAGAAAAGGAGAGATCATCCAGAGGTAACCTGGGGAGGTCTCGTGGGTCAGGCGATGGGATGCTGACTGGAGAAGGAGAACTGGAGGTATCAGAAGTGTCAGGTCTAGAGTCATCCCCCCGTGGAGTGCACCGTCTATGTCTGGGTCGCTTAGGACTGGGGGACCCTGAGGGAGATCTTGAAGGGGGCCTTCTCCTTTCTTTGGATCTGCCCCTAGGAGGTGGAGTAGGCTCCTTGGGGGTCGGAGGTCTTCCTACTGGCCCCTGTGGTGGAGAAGGAGAAGTAGTAAGCTTCACTGGGACGTCCTTCTTGTTTGTGTCCCACCAAAAGGTAACGAGGTCTTTCACCTCTTGAATGTTCATATCGAACGACAGACCTGGCGTTGGGGTTGGTCTGTCGCCAGTATCCGGCATCGGGTCCAAGGGCATCGCCGGATCAGGCGAAGGCTCCTGTGGAAGCCCGGCGTCCTCGCTATTGCCTGCCTGATCATCAGGCAACATCAGATCCTCCTCTGTAGAGCCCCAGAAAACAATATCCACCGGTGACGGAGAGGCTGTGGTCGGCTCCTGAGAATGTTTGGCTGACGTCCGTCCAACGGGCGCTTAACCGGAGAAGGGTCGGCAGCCTGTTTAGTGTCCGTCGTCCGCTTAAGGGACGTCAGGTCCTTGGTCTTCCTGTGAGGGGGGGTCTGGTCCTCTAGGAGGCTGATCTGGCGTCAGGGTCCCGGAGTCTGTCCGAGAAAGCTTGAGACTTTTTTGAAGAGGTCTTGGACCGGTGACAGACAGAACACTTCACAGAAGCCAGGGAGGACGCTGGAGAAGGGTCCGCGGGTTCTTGAGTCTTGATGGCATGCAGAGAAGCCAAAGAACTGCCCGAAGTCCTAACCTTGATGGGAGGGGGCTGAGAGCAAGCCCTGCAGGGAGAGCAGTCTGAGTGCGTGGAGCCGGAGCTGGTGCGCGAGTCCGAGGCCCGGTTCGGGGATCTGGACCTGGCCTTGTCCCGGTGTTCATGGGACTTAGATGTAAGACTTACCTCCGGAGGCAGGGTCTTTATCCATAATCTTAAGCCTTTCTTCTAAGAGGAACCCGTGAAGAGCCTTCTGGCGGCAGATCCCGGTGTGACTACTGAACCGCTGGCAAAAAGGAGCAGGTCTTGGTGTCGTGTTCCGGGCCTAGGCACCGCAGGCAAGATGAATGCAGATGCTTAAAAGGTATCTGTTTGCCGCAGGTACACTTAGAGGGGTGTCATTCTGAGGAAGGAGTTGGAGATGCCGACATTTATCAGAAATGCTGGAAGTTCTAGACGTCATTCGCTGGAGCGGGACCTTGAGGCCGATGCCAGTGAGTCGACGGCGGGAAAAGAACTGGGGATTCCGGGGGACCGCCCCCTTTTGTATGATGCCCGACATCGGGGGCAGTCCCCGCTGGATACTGCTAGCTAGAAAATTTCCGTAGGGCCCTGGCACCTGCCGGCTTCAGTCCTAATGGTGTAACCTGCAGCAAGAGCCGTTTCTCGAAGTAAGATCTCTTAAATTCGTACACTTGATTAAGTTTCCTAACATCAAGGCACATTCTTACATCCCTTTCTTTTTTATTTACGATCACCACTGGTGATGACCAAGCACTTCTAGACTCTTCTACGATTTCTGCTGTTTCTTCAGAGGTTAAGAAAGTATTCACCTTTACAGCATCAGCAGTTACAGTTTGTTCCACTCTGTCATAAGCCATATCAATATCTTCTTTATCAGTTTCTGCTAAAACTGAAAAAGCAGCCTTTGGTGTTTTTCAACCCATTTCTTCAGGAGGTTAGCGTGGTATATCTTGGTAAGATTTTTCCTATAAGGGTCTCAATCTCATATTTAACTGTGCTAGTACATCTAAACACCTTATAAGGCCCTCGTCACTTCATTAACTGTTTATTTTTTGTAGTGGGTAACAGTAGCAAGACCTTTTCACCAGACTCAAAACCTTTTTCTTTTACTCCATGGTAATATGCACCTTCTGCTAGTTTTGGACCTGTTCCTGATTTCTATGGGCAATTTCAACATATTATTCCAAGTTTCTTTCTCAGGGCACAAACATAAGATGTAATACAGTTTTTCCGAGTGGGGTTATTTTGCCATGTTTCTTTTGTTATATCTAGTGGCCCTCTAGATCGTCTGCCATGTAGCATTTCAAAGTGTGAAAAACCTGCTGAACCTTATGGCACTTCTCTTTAAGCAAAAATCAGGTAAGGTAAGTATTGGTCCCAATCTTTCCTTTCCCTTTTACAAACCTTTTTAACATGCACTTTAAAAGTTTGGTTAAAATGCTCAACAAGACAGTCTGTCTGAGGGTGATAAAGGGAGGTTCTTATGGCAGTGACACCTAGTACTCGGTACAGCTCCTTCAGTAATGCAGTGCCAAAATTCCAACCCTGATCAGTAAGTCTCTGAAGGTATGCACACACTGCTGAAAATTTTGACAAGCTCTGCTGCCACTTTTGGGGATGTGACAGTATGCACTGGAATTGCCTCTGGCTATCAAGCAGCACAATCACATACTACCAGAATTAATTGATTACCCTTTTTACTTTTGTCTAAGAGGCCAACCACATCCATTGCAATTCTCTCAAAAGGCACACCTATCAAGGGTAGAGGCACTTTGTCTTTTTTAGTCACTGGGACAAATTTCTAACATTCTGCACAAGTATTGCATGCTGTAAGTAGCTACATCCTCATGAACTACAGGCCAGAAAAATCTACACAGCAATCTGGCAACGGTGCGATCCCTCCCCTAAGTGACCAGCCACAGGATTATCATGTGCTATCTGTAACAACTCAATTTTATACTTTTATGGTATAAACAATTTTTTCTATATTTTCCTGTGTCTGAGGTTTAACCCAAACTGTGTACAGTAACCCATTACGTTTTTAAACATTGGTTCACCCACTTTTTGTTTCATCCCCAGCTGCTTAAAATAACCTTGGAGACATTCTGGAGGCTGCGATGCTGCCCTATTTGCAGCCACCTCTCTGGTCTGAGAGAGGAGGTTGCCCGTCTCCAGGCTGACCTGGCTAGGATTCGTGAAACCTCCTCCCCCACCCAGGGACCACCAGGGCCAATGCCACTACCTCAGAGGTTGCCAAGAGGAGAGGCTGGACCAGGGTGGGCTCAGGGAGGGAGAGGGTGGTGGTACAGAGTTGCATCCCTCCAGCTGTACCTCTCCACAATTCATTCGCTCTTCTGGTGGATAGTGGTTCCTCTTGGAGGCACCTGCAGTGGAGACCAAGGAGGATGCTGGGAACCTTCACAAAGGAGAACCACAGGAGGGTGGCATGGGACCCCACAGGGAAGGAAACAACTCCTTGTGGTGGGGGACTCAATCATTAGGGGGGTAGAAATGGGAGGAAGGGGAGAGGGAGGTAAGGTGCCTTCCTGGCGCCACGGCTTGGAGGGACAGGAAGCGAATCCTAGAGATCATGGGAAGAGCTGCACGAGGGAGGGAGCTGGATGTCATTGTCCACCTGGGGACAAATGACCTGGCTAGGAATGGGATCAGAGCAGTGCAAGAGGAGTTTGTAGAGTTGGGGAAGGGCCTTAGACAAGTACCACATACGGTAACCTTCTTGGAGGTGCTGCCTGTCTATGGCAAGGGTGATGCTAGGGCACTCCTCACCAGGGAATTCAATGAGTGGTTGAAAAACTGGTGTGGAGCTCAGGGTTTTGGCTTCATTGGGGACTGGGGAGCCACCTGGAGGGATGCAAACCTATACTGATGTGATGGTCTGCATCTGTCCAGGGGGAACCAGGATCCTAGGTGAGAGGTTTAGATGCTTCATTGGCAAGCATTTAAACTAGCCGGGGAGGCACTGAAAAGGAGTAGGGAAATCCCAGCCTCCCCCCACAAAACATGGTAATTAGTGAGGTAAACACCAAGGTAGAGAAGTTATTAGGGAGCAGGACAGAGGTAAATGTAAAAAAAAAGGCAAAGGCAGTAAGGACAGGAATGGGGCTAAAAGGGGTAAAGCTATCAAAAAGTGGAGGGTGATGAGTACCAATGCCCGTAGTCTGTGTAACAAGCTCCCTGTACTAGTGGCCTTGATGGAAGAGTGTTGCCTGGACATTGTGGCAGGCACAGAAACATGGTACACAGAGAACCATGACTGGGATGTCAATATACCAGGATACACAATCTACAGGAGGGACAGGGAGGGTAAAAGAGGAGGAGGAGTAGCTCTCTATGTAAAGGAAGGGATCAAAGCAACAGAACTAAAGAGTAAACAGGGAGCAGATGAGGCACTCTGGGTCACCCTGCAGACAGGAAATGGCACCACGATCCGCATGGGGGTTGTATACAGACCCCCATCTCAGGGGAGGAATGGACAGGAAATGATAGAAGGCTTCCTTAGAATGGCAGAAAAGGGAAGATATTGTTGATGGGGACCTGAATATGCCAGATGTTAACTGGAGCACCTTTGCTGCAGGCACATCCAAGAGCAGGGTCATTCTTGATGCCCTACAGGGGCATGCCTCAGACAGCTAGTATTGGAACCCACTCGGGAGGGAGCAATCTTAGACCTGGTACTGACAAATGGGGATGGAGAAAGAATCTCAGATTTAGAGGTGGGTAGCCATCTGGGAACAAGCGACCACCAAACAGTGTGGTTCACGATAAACACAGCCATACAATCAAGCCATACAAAAGCAAGAGTATTGGAATTTAGGAGGGCTGACTTTGGGAAAATGAGAGTGTGCCTCAGAAAAGCACTAGCAAACAGGCAAAAAGGAGGGGTGGAGGAACAATGGGGAGTAATCAAAACAGCCATCACAGAGGCAACAAGCCTTTGTGTAAAGCAAATCAATAAAACACAACGAAGGAAAAAACTGCTATGGTTCTCAAAAGAGGTGGCAGGGAAGGTTAAGGAGAAAAGGATAGCATTCAGGAAATATAAGGAAACACAGAAGGAGAAGGACAGAGAACTTTATCAGTTAAAGCAGAAAGAGGCTGGGAAGGCAGTCAGAACAGCGAAGGCCCAAACGGAGGAAAGGATAGCCAATTCTGTTAAGAAGGGAGATAAGACCTTTTATAGGTACATTAGGGAGCAAAGAAAGACCAAAGGAGGGATACTGAGGCTTAAGAAAGGGGAGGGAATGTGGGTAGAGGGGACAGTGAAAAAGCAGGGATACTGAACAAATATTTCTGCTCAGTATTCACAAAGGAAGAGGAGGGGGAGGTACCTAAACCAAACAAGAGAAACACTCTGAAGATGGGGGTCGATACCAGTCCATTTACAGAAGAAAGGATTCTGAAAGAACTAATAAAATTGAAGGTGGACAAAGCAATGGGGCCTGATGGGATTCACCCAAGAATTCTAAAAGAACTAAGGGTAGAACTAGTGACACCGCTGACTACTTTCTTTAACAAATCATGGGAGGATGGGGTGGTACCGAGGACTGGAGGAGGGCAGATGTGATTCCTCTTCACAAAAGTGGGGAGCAGGACAGAGGCAGGAAACTACAGACCAGTTAGTTTGACCTCAGTGGTAGGGAAAATGATGGAATCACTTCTGAAGGAAAGGACTGTTGAGTACCTAGAGGCCAGTGGGGCACAGGACCCAAGGCAGCATGGATTCATGATGGGAAGGTCGTGTCAGACGAATCTAACAGATTTCTTTGACTGGGTGACCAAAGTAGTAGACCAGGGAAGGGCTGTGGACATGGCGGCCTACCTAGATTTTAGCAAGGCATTTAATACAGTCCCACACAAAAGATTAATACACAAGTTAGCCAGCCTTGGAGTGGGCCCCAAGGTGGTAGCCTGGATAAAAAATTGACTATGCAACAGGACGCAAAGGGTAGTAGTAAATGGAGTACACAGTGAAGAAAGGAGGGTTACTAGCGGGGTACCGCAGGGTTCAGTACTGGGACCGGTCCTTTTAATGTCTTTATAAGAGACATTGCAGAGGAGCTGGAAGGAAAAGTATGTCTCTTTGCAGACGACACAAAGATCTGCAACAGGGTTGATACACCAGATGGAGTGGAAAGGATAAGAAGGGACTTGGCAAGGTTGGAAGAATGGTCAAATGTATGGCAGCTCAGATTCAATGCAAAGAAGTGCAAGGTAATGCACCTGGGAAACAAAAACCCAGGGCAAGAGTACACAATGGGGAGTGAGATACTGACAATAGTAAAAATGGAAAGGGACCTGGGGGTAATTATATCAGATGACCTAAAGGTGGGCAAGCAATGTGAGAAGGCAGTAAGTAGGGCTGGGGGGATACTGGGATGCATAGGAAGAGGCATTAATAGTAGAAAACAGGAAGTTGTTATCCCTCTGTACAGACAGTTGGTGAGACCCCATCTGGAGTACTGTGTGCAGTTCTGGAGACCCCATCTCGCAAAGACATAGACAGAGTGGAGGCTGTCCAGAGGAGGGCAACCAAAATGGTGCAGGGTCTGCACCAGAAGACATATGAAGAAAGACTAAAGGAGCTTAATATGTATACCCTTGAGGAAAGGAGGGAGAGAGGGGACATGATAGAAACTTTCAAGTACCTCAAGGGAATCAACAAAGTCCAAGAGGGTAGCATCTTTCAGAAAAAGAGATGTGCAAGAACAAGAGGGCACAATTTGAAGATAGAGGGGAGACGGCTCAGAGGTAATGTGAGGAAGTATTTTTTCACAGAGAGGGTTGTGGATGCATGGAACAGCCTCCCTGAGGAGGTCGTGGAGTCAAGAACAGTGGGGGAATTCAAGAATTCATGGGACAGACATAAGGCAGTCCTAGTGGGGGGTAGGAGGAAGTAAGCTGTTGGTTAACTAGGATCTGCAGCTTATCTGTTCGGTAGGAAAATGGGCAGACTAGGTGGGCCAAGCGGTCCTTATCTGCCATCAAATTCTATGTTTCTAAGCATCATTAGTTTGCTCTGAAACAAAATCACAATCAGTTATCAGTTTAGTTTCAGCATTTTCATATATTAACCCCTTATGTCCATCAGTCTTTTGTTGCCACTGTTTCTTTAAGCATCATCTTTCTTTCTTGGACTTCCACACCTTGGTGCTGTGACCAAACAAGTCAAAATCAAAATCACCGAAAGGAAAGAGTCCCCACCATCTGAGATTTTCTTTGCCTGTGCTCTTGTCATTACTGCTGAAACTGCAGGTTTTGTTCCTTCTGTGATTAAAGTAGCAGTGCAACGAAAATGGTTTAAAATTTGACCCACCTTTTTTTCTTCCTAATTGATGCCAGATGTCTTTCAGTTTATTTTGATGGTAACATTTTCAGTTTTCATTTAAGAATTTTATGAAAGTTTTCAAGTAATTATTTCTCAAGAAAAAAGATGGCCACCTCAATTTTGCATAGAAATAATATTGAGGATCCAAGGAGGGTAGGAGTCCAGACAAAAATGTAAATGTACAGTATACGGCATAGGAAGCATCCAGAAAACCTGAATCAACAGTTCTGCCAATATTTTTCATAACCATAGTAGAAAATTAACTTTTTGGAATAAATCCTGCAAAGTCATTTCCAATGATCACATGTACAGGTAGCTTCGGTACTACCCCCACTTTCACTTGGTGTGACATGCCATTAAATATTCAGAGTCACTTGGGTGGTAGGATTGTATTGAGTATCCCATGGATACAAATTTCACCAATATCTGGTCCTTTTGCACAGTGTTTTCCCAGCACTTCTAACATGCACACGAGTCTGCCTGCTTCCTGAATCAACAAGTCCCTTCACAGTCTTATCTCCCACTTTCACATCTGTTAAATTTATTTTATTTTTATTTTATTTAGCTTTTGTTGACTGGGTAAGTGCACTACACAAATCCTGCCTATTTTCAGGCATGACCCGGGGGAGGGGGATACAGATGGATGCTAACTGACTTAGAACCAGATTAAGCTGTTGGTGGTATTTATAGTGAACGAGGGAAATTTGGCCAGGACACCGGGGAAATTCCCCTACTCCTTTCGATAAGTGCCATGGGATCTTTAACATCCACCTGAACTACCACCAGAACAGGCAGATGGGACCTCGGTTTAACGTCTCATCTGAAATACTTGCCCCAATTTGCTAAGGTCACATCTGCTCCAGTGTTATTCTCCTTATTTTATGGCAGTTTCTTGCAATATGGCCTGTCTTTCTATAATTACAGCAAGTAACGTCTCTGAGGGCGTATTTGTTACCCCAACAGAGTTTTTATCTGACCTGGAGTTAAATTAGGAAAAAGAGGGTCTTACCAGTACTTGGCTGTTATTTCGCTACTGCATGGTCTGTCTGGCCATCTGACAGTCCTCAGCCACAGAAACAGCCTTTTCCCCACTGGCTGGTCGATGTTCTTTCACCCAAAGCTGCCCGACTTCAGGCAGGATATTGATGAATTGCTCCACTACAAATATGTCAATCTGTGGTACTGTTTTGCCCTCTGGTTGGCGCCATTTCATAGGGAGTTGTCCGAGTTGGGTGAAGGTTTCTCGAGGACTGTCGACTTGAGTGGTACTTCAGGGACTAGAAACTTTGCCTGCATGTCTCTCGTGAGGTGGCATCTTTTCAGGATTTCTCTTTTCACAAGGTCACAGTTTTTTGACTATGCAACATCCATATTGCTATAGGCAAGTTGGGCTTTACCTGTCAGATAAGGTACCAGCCTGAATGCCCATTGTTACCATTTTGGCCACTGGCAGGCTGCAGAAACCATTTCAAAACCTGTCAGATATGCTTCAGTATCATCCAAGGGACACAACTTTGTAAGTTTAATGTTCTTTACGTTGTTTGAGTTTTGTTACTCAGCTGGACCTGTGCCAGATCCTCCAGCTTTGATACCTTGCAAGGCACCAGCCATCGCTGCTCCTGTCATTGCATCTCTTTTCTCTGCTTCTCTATCTCTCTTTGTTGTATAGCCCACCATTTGAAGAAGGCAGACAGGCTTTTAGGTTCTGTCCCTGCCTATTCTTCTCCCATCACTTGTGCCAGATGTAGTGTCTCGGTTTGGACTTTTTTTTTCCCCCAATTCTGTTTATGCCCCTTCAATCTCTGGCCCCTTAGACCTCTCTCTCTGGAGTGGATGCTAGGCTTCGGCTTTCTTCCTCTCTGCCAAGGTCATCAGACCACACCTCCGTCCCGGGATCTCTCTCTACACAGCACTCTGACCTAACCAAACCCCCCCCCCCCCGGCTCTGAGCCCCCCCAGGTGGGACAGCCACTGGTGCTCTATTTAGAATCTAATAGGCGGCCGGGGGTGAGAGCTGGAGATGGAGGCTGGTCAGAAGGGCCCAGTGTAGTGCGTGGTGCCGTACCATGGGCCCTGCTTTCGCCTGTCCGGGTGCCAGGGTTTTCCACTTTCTTCCCTTAAGATGCCAGCGTGTAGTGGAGCCCAGCGCATTGCCGCACCTCTCCCCATCTACATGTCTACTAGGCTGCGGAGTCCCCAGTCTTCACTGGGAGCTGCTACACCCTCGGAGCCCACAACCCACCCTCCCCAGGAGAGGAGAGCAGTCCTCTGGACGCTCGATCCTCTCCTGTTCCGACCAATCCCAGATGACCTGTGTCCATTCCTGAACATGAGTAGGTGGCATGATGCGAGGTAAGGCAGATGCCTCAGCCCTCAGAGCCACCAGGCCGGCTCAGTTTGGATTTTTGCTTCTGCTTCTAGTTTGGCTGCCATTCTTCTGTTAATCACTCCTGGGCTTGCTGTTGCAGGATACATACCTTTCTTCTGTGCTTCCCTGATACCAGGTCTAGCACCCACGCAGAAAACGCCTGGCCTTGAGTTTAAATTTCACTTAGTCTGATACCATCTGTTGTCCAGGCATAGTTCAGGAAGCACAGGAAAACCAGGAGCAGTTATCAAATCTGCAAGTAGCGTTTTATTATTTTCAATAACAATAAAAAAAAAAGGTACAGAATGGTTTTTAAACATAGGTAGTTTAAACCAAACAAAGTCCTTCCTCTGGAAGTATCTCTAATTCTAAGTCTCTCCCTCTCTCTCTAATAAAAGATTGCTCTCTTTTTATAAAAAATCTTTGCTTGGCAATTGACTTCTGCATCCTGATCTCGTTAAGAGACATCCTGTTTTCACACAAAATGTATCAAGAGTTCTTGTCAGTTTCTTTTCTGCAGGCAAACAAAATAGAATATGGTATCCCAAAACTAAATCTCCTGTTGACAACTGTGCTGCATTCTCTAGGTTACCCCCCCCAAAGTTCCAAATAGCTTTTTGCAATAATTTCAACGACAATAACTATATACAGTACACAGGCAAACAAAGGAATCCCAGTTTCACATACAGATGCACATATATTTTTACAACCACAGATAAGCAAGGAGGGAGAAAAGACAGAACCAGCAAATGAAGGCAGAGAGAAAGCAAGAGGCAGAGATTCACGGGATCATCTGAGTGATCAGTGTCTAGGTCTCACAATAATATTTGATTGCACAATCAGACAGACAAGAGACAGAAATAGAAAGGATAGAACAAATCCTTGCATTTAACTCTTTCTGCATAGCAAATGGGACAGGGTCTTATTCAACCCTGTCACAGTGCTTTTTTATGAGGAGGGGGACCTCTCTGAACAGGAGGAGGAGAGTGAGTGTACGGAGCCTAAGAGAAAGATTCCAGTCCCTCTCCTGTCTTATACAAAACCTCCGTCCTAGCTCATTACCAAGACTTATCGGACATCACAACTGAAGGAGATGCAAGTTATGGAGTTGCTGGACATGAATACAATACTGTCCGTGTCCTCTTCCACTCCAAAGTGCTTTCTAAACCTTGTGCAATGCAACCAGATTATTCAACAGGAATGGTAAGGCAGGGATACATGAAAACATCTACCCAGGCCATGGGTGAGATCTTATCAGTTTCTGGAGAAGAACTCCCAGAAGTGGTAAATCCCTCCCCTGGCAGATAAGGCAGTCCATAATTCTGTTAAGCACTTGACTATACTTAATGAAGGGTCTCTGACCCTCACTGATGCACACGATAAGAGAGTGGATACTGCATGCCATAGTGCCTTTGCCTCGAATGAAGCACATCTTCATACTTCCTATGCATCTTTTTATTATCTCCAGAGCCTTAAACTCCTGGCTTACAGCACTGGGTAGCTTTGTTCCCCAGGACTCGGAGGCAAACACTTTACAGCTGGTATTCATGGCTTCCCCCTTTCCAGGGGATACCGCAGTAGACAATTTATGAATGTCAGCACGTTCTGTTTATCACACTGCATCAGCTATGCAGGGTGTCTGGCTCTGGTATTGGGTTGCAGACTAGGTGTCGAAAGCCAAACTGTTTAACCTGTCCTTTGAGGGAGGAATTTTATTTTGGACCTGGCTTGGATGACATTCTGAAGGACATCCAGGACAAGAAGGGACAACATTAGGTGTCACCGCAGCAACAGAAATAAAATTTGATGCCAAAAGGTTGAGAAGCAGCTGCAGTGGCAGTCTCAAGATGGTATTCGTCCCTTTCCAAATTTCAGAAACCAAAGGAATAAAGGAGTCTATTCTGGATTTATCAGTAACAGAAGATCCTTTGCCCACAGGCGTAACAAGGGTGTAGGGCATAGAAGAGGTAACCAACTCCAAGTGAAGGTATGTGGGCCCATCTTTGCCTCCCTTCCCTTGGTGGAAGACTGCAGAACTTCCATAGGAGATGGACCCAAATGACGTCAGATGCAAGGGTACTAGAGATACTGGCACTAGGTCAAACATCAGAATTTACATCAGTACCCACAAAGGGGCATTGCTTGCAAAATCCCCTGTGAAGAGACAGGCAGTGTCACAAACCTTGGATCACATCAGACAAATTTGGGCAGTTGCTCCAGTGTCACCATATACACACCAAGTGACCCGCGGGTCCGACCCGGTTTTAAGGTTTAAAATCCACTGACCCACCCCCCCAGCCACACCCGCTAATACCCCAGCTTTCTGGTCTGCACATGCGCAGAAGAACCAGAGTGCAGCCGCGTGCTTCTGGTGCTCATTCCCGGCCTCTAACTGCTCCACTGCGGGGCCGTGGAATCTAGTTTGTGACTTCAAGGTGTCCGGCGCCTGAGGACATTGCTGAGCATGAGGAAATTCAGAGCGGAAGAACGAGGACGAGCCAGCGGGAAAGCAGCACTGAGCTGAGCAGCAAGCAGTCGGTATTCTCTTTTTTGAAAGACCGCACACTCCCTCACAAAGTTAATTCACTTGGTCGCTACAATGGACATGGAATCTGCACCGCCGGGGGTTGTAATAGTGAGGTGGAGAAGCCAGAGTAGCAGCAACTGAGGAGCAGCCAGGAGTGTCAGGTGTCAAGGGGAGGAAGAAGCATTCTTCCACCAACTTCCAGCAGGAGTGGTCCTGAGTTTGGCCCTGCATTCACCCTGTGAAGGGAACAGTGAAAGAGCGTGGTGCAGACACACTCATTGGGGATGACGGCAGTTATACTAAGTCTCCTGGAAAGAGGCAATCACTTTAAACAAATTTAATCCACTGGGGTTGCAGCAAGCTATGTAACCAGATTTGTTTGATTTTAATAATTTGATTGTCTCGGCACCAGAAATCAGCTGGTATAATCAAGTCGGATGGATCATCTATATGATCTGCGATTAATACTCGTTCCTGAGGTAAAAAGTGCAGTAAATGCGGTGGGTTTTTTTCTTCTCGGTCCTGGCGTCAGGAACTGACTGGGAGAGACATTAAGCAGCAAGCCAGCCTGTGTGTTGGTGTCACTCAGATCTTGTCAGTGGTTTGAAGTATTATTCTGCCTGTGCAGATGTGGGGACCACATAAGGATTCTGCCTGTCTCAGCAAAGTTATAATCTGTAATGGGTAAAATTGTACTTTAAAAGATTAATAATGTTCCAAGCCGCCCTCACTCCCCCCCCCCGGCGACCAGCATTCCAATTGTTGAAACTTGGGACCTAAGCACCAATTATTCTGTGGTTACCAAGAAGTCGGGGGGTCAGACCAACTCTGGATCTGAAGTAGCTAAACAAATTTGCCATCACACAACCTTCAAAGTGGATTCCCTGCACTCAATTCTATGGGCTGTCCAGCTATGGAATTATCTAGCATCCACAGCCCTGAAGGATGCATATCTCCACATTACCAGTCTCACCAGATGTTTCTGAGGTTCATGATTCAGGGACAAGACTCTGAGTACAGGGTGCTACCTTCTGGGTTCACAACAGCTCCTAGGGTGTTCTCAAAGGTCCTTATAGTACTCATGACACAACTGAGACAGGAGACATCACGTATATCCCTACCTGGGTGACTTACTCATCTGAGTGTCATCTGCCCAGATAGTGAAGAAATCTGAGTCTGGGACCCTGGAGATGCTGGAGATATATGGTTGTGTAGTCAACCAGGAAAAGAGCTCCCTCAACCCATTACACAGTCTGGAACTCTCAGGCTTGGTATTCAGGATGGACGAGGGGAAAATTTTCCTCTCTTCAGCCAGAACAGGGATCCACAAATGATAATTTCAGTGGTTGAGAAACCAGTCAGCTTCTACTCACACGGACTGCGCCGGATTCTGCGGCTGATGACTTCAGCAATAGAGCCAGTGCTGTGGGCCAGCCTGCACATGTGGCCCCTTCAGAACAGGGTGTTAGCAATCTGGAATATGGCCTCAGAGAGCTACTAAGCTCTGATCTCATTTTCACAATCACTTTGGCAGCCAGTGACTTGGTGGGAGAGTTCCAACAACCAAAACAAGAGGTCTGCATTAGAAGCCCTCCCAGAGATACAGACTGTATGCTCAAAGTTCCGCCAATGCAGCCTTTGGTCGCAGAGTTTTGCATGCTGTGGTTAGCAGATATAGGACAATAGTCTAATTTCTCCCCACCCAGTATGGAATGGGTACTGCTTCTTAGAACCCATGTAAAGACTTCCAACTGACAACATGGAGAGATACAGAAAGGAGAAATGACTTACTGTAATTTCCTTTTCTGTTAACTCCAACATTGTCAGTGAGGCCTTTCCTAGGACCCACCAGCTCCTTCTGGGGAATACAGTCCAATGTATATCCATGATGTTCTTTTTTTCCAGAAATGATTGTTTCTGTATATTGCTGACATCCTACCCAGATTTATCTGTTAACATACAAACACGTTACAGTTTACTGGATTATAGGCACGCAGGTTGACAAGTTAATATTTCTATGATATGGTGCTTCTTTGTTATACTTTAGTGCTTACAATGTTTCTACAGTCATACTTATTGTTACTACTGATATTATTATCATACATTTTCTTGACAGCAGCACACCAGCACTGCTAAGAGAGTTCTGGTAGATAAGACAGGATTGAAGCAGGAAAGGTTGATGCAGAATGTCATCCAGTCTTCCTGAATGAGGTAGGAAATAAACTTATTGTTCTTGTGATGACAATTTTTTATACATATAATATTTTGTGGTAGTGCTGCAAGGAATGAATCAGATTCTTTGGGTGCTTCACAGATTTCTGCTTGCATACGACTGTGTAGGTGCCGCAATGACAGTGATGATTAGAGATTCTCTGCTACCTAGAATTTTCATGTGCCCGGTGTTCTATGCTGATTCGCCGCTTTGGGCTGTGCCACTACCCCTAGTGGGGGTGCACATTACTCATATGTAAAGGCTTCCCACTGACAACACTGGAGTCAACAGAAAAGGAAATTGCGGTAAGTATGAAAGAATTTCTCCTTTCTGCCCTGCGTCCAGAGAAAAATGGCTATAAGGCAACTTGCCTTGTTTTCATTCTCGAAATATTTTTTGACTGAGGAACCTGAGCTGGGTGTCTACCTTGTGCAGCATTAACTTTCTGAAATGTATTAAAGTGTGCCTGTTTCGATTCTGTTTATGGTCAGCCTCCAATTTCGTTATGTCTCTCAGAAGTGTCTTCTGACGTGATTAGACTCGTTTCTTCTTATATGAGACATATTCTATGCAGTAACCCCTTGGCACTGCCCTGAGTGCATCCCATATATATTTCTGATTTATGCCAGTCTCTCTACTGAGCACTAAGTGTTCTTGGATATGCTGTCTCATTTGTAAGATAACGTTCTTGTCTTTCAGCCAGCCAGTGTTCAGTCCCCATGAAGTGTCCCCCAGCAACGCTTCAACATCCAATTATAATTATAATTTTAATAAGGCATGGTCTGAAAATGAGGGTTACTCTACTGTAACCATAGTTTTAGGAATGCTATACGGTGCACATCCACACTCTAGCAGTCTTCCATGCCCTTTAATTCCAGCTGAAACGTCTTCAAGCTATGCTGTTCTCACCTGGGTGGCACACACGGCTCCCAGATCTACAGGGATTCCTGCATTTTACTGGGATTTGGAGCCATCTACAGGGAACTTATTCCCTTAGAGTTGCACTGGTTATACAGGAAAATGGAGAAATTCAGCTTCCATAGGAAATAATGTAATCTACAGGGAAACAGGAAAATCGCCCTGGAGTTGCAGGACAAATACCAAATCAGTCTGAGAGCACTGGGTTCACTCCTTGGCTCCACCCCGTGATGTCAGATCTTGCATGCTGGAAGCAAGGATCTGTGTGCCACTTGCCAGGAGAAGTTTGGTGGGGTGTGTGGATGTGCATCATATACCACTCCTAGAACTACGGTAACAGATAAGCAGCCCTCATTCCTAGGGATGTGGATATGGTGCACAATCTACACTCTGTCAGGCTCCTAGCTGTTATCCAGGAGGAGGGGGCAAGGTGCACACTCCTATCTGGCAAACAGGGATTGGAGAACTGAGGTCCCAAAACCAGCATCCCAGAATGACTTGGGTCAATGTGGCAGTGGGAAACGAATGTGTGTGCTGACTTCCAGGTACCAGCCCTATCTCCTGGACAGGGATGTCCCTGGAAGCAGCCATCGAAGCAGCGGTATGTCTGGTGGAGTGAGTCCTGTGTCCTAAGCCCTAAGGAAGCTCCCTACAAGTCAACCAATAGCAGAGCAAGGCATAAATTAGTGCTGGAGAGCTGATTAGCAGCCTTTGCTAATCAAAACAAAAAATGATTAGCAATCAGCTGATTTTGATTAGCAGTTTTCTAAAATGCGTAATTTTACTTTAACCCATATATTTACTTATTGTCTATATTAATAAAACAGACACTGTATACACAGTTTTGAGACTGAATTTGCCATTTTGACCAAACTGTCAGCATAGCCTTGTTCCTATTACCCCACCTCATGTACCTGGTGCAGAAAATTTTCCAATTCCTGCCAAAGCATAATTCTGTGCAACTCAAATGCCATTCTGCATCACGGGTGCGAAAACACATTTTGGTCAGGATTTTAAAAAGGACAGCTGTGACATACAAGAGGTAGGGTAATAAGAAGGCTATGCTGAAAATCTGGGGTCAAAATATTTAACAATTCCAAAGTTACGAGGGTGCATAATGAAATTGCAACAAATGATCATAACTCTGCCATCATTTCATATTTTGAGCCCAAATTTTTAAAAATCGCCTTCTTATTACCCCACCTCATGAACAATATAACTGTCATTATACAAATCCTGCCCAAACTGAGAATTCACCAAGCGACTGAGAAATCACCTTTCGGTCAGAAGTTGCTTAATGACAGTATTGTTCATGAGGTGGGGTCCCCAAAAGGCTATGTTGAAAATCTGGGGTGCATAACTCAAAAAAAATGACAGAGTTATGCACC
Source organism: Neoceratodus forsteri (assembly GCA_016271365.2). Lineage (NCBI taxonomy): Eukaryota > Metazoa > Chordata > Ceratodontiformes > Ceratodontidae > Neoceratodus > Neoceratodus forsteri. The sequence goes on from CM028131.1 coordinate 383,514,538, forward strand.
AAAGTTGAAACCCCCACTGAAATACATAGTCTGCATTTACCTTAGTTCTCATACTGCAACTGCAGTTGCCGGTTCCAGCAGCAAGACACGTTTTTGATCAGGAGCACAGATCTCGAACCCAAGACCTGTTCAGAGGAGTGACAGCCTGTGGGAGTGTCAAGGGAGGTGTGGAGAATTGGGTGCATAGTGGGTGGTTGGGTGGGGGTACAGGAGTGATCGGCGATGGATAATTTTTTTTTGCAAGTTTAAAAAAACATCGAGGGGCAAAAACGAGGACAGTGATCGGATGGTGGGGATGCCACTAGACACCAGGGAATGTCAAAATAACAGGGACAGCAGTCAGATGGGGGGGATGACACTAGACACAAGGGAATATCAAAATTACTGGGAGAGCGATTGGATGGGGGTCCACTAGACACCAGGGATAAAAAGTATTACGGGAATGGCGATCGGTGGAGGGAGGGCACTAGACACCAGGGAAACAAAGGGCTGGCAACTGGAGGGTGGGGGGCACCACTAGACACCAGAGAAAATAAAAACAAATACAGGGGATGGCCAGCTTCTGTCATTAGCAACCACTGCTAATCAAGATGGCAAAAGACTCGCGTTTCCAGATTTTTGGGTCACAAATTGCGATGATTGTGAACCCGCTTATTTTATGTTTTGCAGAGGTTGATGCAGGAAACAATTCACCTGCCAATAACCCACTCAGGTGCTGGTCTGTCAGAAGTCACTTCAGCATAGGTGACAAATAACCAGCAAATCTCTCGCCAAACTCCAGCTGTGCACTCCTTAAAGTAGGCGAGTGCGCGCCTTGGGACGAAAGTATGGAGCCTCTAGCTCGACCTCGGAGGCTGCACTGCTAAAGTACACTGGGAGGTTAATCAACTGGTTAAGGTGAAACTCCGACAAAATCTTAAGGAGTAATGTTGGGTGGGGGCGAAGGACAACCCTGCCCTTGTGGAATACCAGATAAGGAGACTCCACTGAAAGTACCTGAAGCTCGCTGATCCTTCTGGCGGAGGTGATGGCCACCAAGAAGGCGTTCTTCCACAACAGGTGTGGCATCTCTCACATCTATGCACTGGTTCGAACGGCTTGCTCATGACCACTGCCAGTACTAGCAACAAGATCCACGGTGGTGGAGGTTCACACACTAGAGGGGACAGGTGCTCAAGGTCTTTGACAGAATACCCAACCACCATTTTCTGTGGCACTCCAGACATACCAGCCCACGACCCATATTCAGAGATGTCTGCCATGTGCACAATGAGGGTCATCAGACAGAGAGGGAACACAGATAGTCCAGAATGCTAGCCAAAGTGTTGGCCAGGGGGTCTAACTCTCTGCCATGACATCAAATGGAAAACTGCTTCCACTTGTAGGCATAGCACTGACAGGTTGACTCTTTTCCAGGAGGCCCCCACAGCATGCAGAAAATCTTCTCGGAGACACCCAGAGCCTGTGACTCTAGCCACTCAGGAACCAGGCTGTCAGGCGCAGGACCTTCCCCTTGCGACAGCAGAGCAGGTTTGGGCACAGGGGCCATTGCCACAGATGCCTGCTAAGATGGAGAAAATATGGGTACCAAAACTGGCATGACTAGTCCGGAGCTACCAGGATCTTCCATACCGTGTCCCTCCTCACTTTGACCAACACTTTCTGGAGGGAAGCTGTAAAGTAGGCCTTAGGTCCAGGTCCTCATGAAAGCATCCTCCACCACTGCTCTGCACTGTTGGGGGGTGCCATATAACAGTCTCGGCTTGGCATTCTCCCAGGAGACAAACAGGTCGCAAGGGGAGTGCCCCACTGGAAGAACATGGGGTACACCACCTCCTGATGCAGGGAACGCTTGCCCACCTGCCTGAGGGCATCCAATGGCGGGATGCTGTTGCTACATGACTCACCGGGAAAATGGCATCCAAGCTGCGCACGAGGGTTCCATACAGTGTGGAGGGCTTCCTAACACAAACGAAGGAAGAGCATACTGCCCCTACTTGTTCAAGTAGTATACGGTTGTAGTATTTTCCTTCTGGACCTGCATGACCCGACACCAGACAAATGCATCGAATTCCCTCAAAGCAAGACACACTGCACAGAGCTCCAGTGGGTTGATGCAGTAACAGGACTATGTGGGATCCAGAACCCATGGGCCCTGTGGACCCACAGGCGCACCTCCCCATCCCACCAGAGATGCATCGGTTGTCAGGGTGACTGCTGGCTCTGGATGGATGAATGGGACTCCTTCCTCAGATGTCCTGTGATGAGCCACCATTGGAAGGCATCCCACATCAGCTTGGTAACTGTGATGGGCTGGTCCAGGTGACCTAGGCGCTGAGGTCACATAAGGGCCAGCTCCCACTGCAAATGGTGCACCTGCCAGTGGGCCCATCTGACTACACTGTTGCAGGATGACATGCACCCAAGCAGCCCTAGGAAGTCCCGGGCAGGGCGGAAACGCCAACCTGAAATGATCGGTCAAAGAAGGACAGATCCGATGCCCCATCTGCACGAAGCTGGGCCTTGGCCCGGAGGGAGTATAGCTCTGCCCCAATAAATGAATCACCTGCAAGGGCCTGAGTTCTGACTTGGCTGGTCTGGCCAAAAGACCTAAGTCTCTGTAGGTCTAGAGGGCTACATCCCTGGACTGCTCGATCACCCCCTTGGGTGGCCTGGCAATTAGCCAGTCATCCTGAGACTGGTACACCCAGACTCTTTGGTGCCGCAGGAATGCAACCACCAGTAAAATGCACTTGGTGAAGTCCCAGAAGACTGAGGAGAGGCCGACAGGCATGCCCTGGAACTCGTAGGCAACTCCCTCTGCATGGAACTGGAAGTACCACCAGTGGGAGGGGTCGAAATGTGGAAGCAGGAGTTCTGGAGATCCAGGAAGCAGAACCACATGCCCTGCTCCACAAATGGTATATATTTAGCTCAGAGTGACTATCTGGAACTTGTGCTTCCTCAAGATCTTACTGAGATTATGAAGATTCAGTATGGGATGCCAGACCCATCCCCCACCCATTTTGGGACCAGGAAGTACTTGGACATGAAGCCCTGATCAGACGTGGTGTCCAGGACTCAGGCTACAGCTCCTTTCTCTAGGCACTAAGCAATGTCCTTCCCGAGTGCGGACGTCTCCTGCGACACCACGGACTCCCATGAAGCGAGGGCCCTGTATGGGCGGGACTGCCTCGAAGTCGAGAGGTAACCCACTGCCACCACTTCTACCACCCATTTCTCAGATGTGTTGGTGGACCAGTTGTGCCAGAAATGGCAAAGCCAACTTCCCCAGGGGGAACTGAGGCAAGGACTGGATGGGAGACAGGCAAGACACCCCTTATACCATCACTGGCCAGCCTTGAAGGGGGCACCGACACCAGCTGCCGGAGGGGCACCACCACCCCTACCCCATGACTTTTCTGCCTGGCAAACTTAAGTTTTAGGCTGCCAGAGCTGCAATTACCCCTGCTGGGGTTGGTGCTGCTGCGATGAAAAAGGCCAAACCTGAAAGGGCTCCATTGGCTACTTCCCTAATTGGTCTTTCTTTAAGGATGTCGAAGAATTGAGGGTGGCACTGGACTTTTGAATCTTGGTAAAGTGCCTGTCCACTCCAGGGCTGAAAAGGTCAGTGCCCAACAAAGGGACATTGGCACATTTGTGCTGGGTGTCTGCCGTAAAGGTGGAACTTTGCAGCCAGGCCCTGCAATGCATCACAACAGCTGCTGCCATGGACCAGGCGCATGAGTTGCCTATGTCCAAAACTGTCTGGAGCTGGTGTTTAGTCAGTGCTCGACCCTGGTCTCTGACCAGCTTAACCACTTACTGCAAATCTACAAAAAAGACAAGGGAGGGCATGGTCAAGGACTCCCACGAGAGAGTGGCTGACGCTGGTATCATCAAAGCACCCAATGAACACCCAGGGAGAATGCAGCATACACTTTCTTCGCTGCTTGGTCCAGTTTCTTAGACTACTTGTCAGGGGCTTGTCCACATCCCCAACATTGTTGGTCTTGCAGAAAATTCAGTCAGCCACCAATCCCTTGGCCAAGTGGTTGTCCGCAAAAACAGACAAGGGACTGCATACTTGGGGACCACTTGGGCCATGGACACCACGCAGGAAGCCAGATGCTGTAAAAGCTCCAGCACAAGTCCCAGAATGGCTTCTACATCCGGGAAGGCAACCCCCAAGGAATCAGCCCTGTTCAGTATTTCCATTAGGGGGAATTTAGCCCACTTCTGGACCATTTCTACGGGGAATCTCAATAGATTCGGAGATCAATCACAGCATAGCCCCTAAGGACACCGGCCCATTGTCAACTCTTCAGCTGATTCACGGTTTAAGCCTAGGGTCCCTGAGGACTCCATGGAGGATACGGAGTCCGAAGACTCCTCAAGATAGCTCTCAGCTGCTTTTCGCCATTTACTACCCTGGACTTGTCCAAGTAGATAATCTCTACTAACAGCCGACCAGAAAGGCCGAAGTCATGGTGGGGGGCCTTAGTAGGGGCTCCCTGCGATAGTTGCCTGGGCGGCAGTTTCACCATACTCGGGGGAAGAGGCCTGCCCTAGAGACACCAGGCGCTGCAGGACTAGGACATGCCAGACTGAGGGTGACGAGGGAAGAGCTGGGGTTGGTGGAAGGGGTCTATCCTGTCCCAGAACCCACTGTTGCCACATTTGCTCCTCACAGCATTAATGCAGCCTGCGACAGAGCCTCCCCTCATCCGATGATGATGATGATGATGATGAGGAGTACTTGTGGTGCCTCTGGGCTGAAGATCGAGACCGGGAGTGCGAGGATTTACTCGACCGCGATCTTGACCCAAGACCTAGACCAATGACTTGATTGTCGACCGTGAGGAGAGGTAGGCTGGCGGAAGGCCTGTGTAAGCTATATGACCTGCTGCTGCCGTGGAACCCCAGAAGGAAGCAACTCCTGGGAGGAGGTAGTCGGGTCAACTGACTGTTCCTGACCTCCTGGCAGAGGGTTTAAAGGACTGGAGTCCTAAGATCAAGTCATTCTTGACCCCTTCAAACAACAGGTTGACTAGGTCGAGAAAGATCCCAACCACCTCGTCAGCCTGTGTCACAGAAAACAAGCCTGACAGGAGTACCGTGGAGCTTGCAGCCTGGCCTTCGACCAACACAGGCTCAGCTAAACCTGAGCACTCGACGGCCGTCGACGGAACTGCGGAAGCTGGGAAGAATGTGCTTGTTCTCGCTATGACGACAGGATTTTTTAGACGACGACTACTCGTCATGGGAAGTCCCAGGTTTGGAGGTATTTGCATATCTCTCTGAATGTTCCTGTGAAGGATGCCCCAAAGCTGACCCAAGCCAGGGGCAGTGCTGATGCCAATGAAGCACTTGCTGCTGCTTGGGCTGCCGCCTCTTCCATGGCCACAAGCTCAGCCGCCGAGATTGCCGACATGGACACCGCCTTATGGGCATCTTTCGAGTGGACAGGGAGGTCCCATTCAACTGGCCAACCGAGGAGAAGTGTGTAGCTGGAATTAAAGGGAAAGGAAAAATGCCAGAGTGTGGACAATGCACCATATCCACACCCCTAGAACTGTAATTCAGGGTATTGAATATGGAGAAAAAAATGATTAGCAGTTTTATGCGTGAAAGTGCTAATCATTTGTGAAAATGCATAGCACTTGGCACAGCCTGACTAGCAGAATTAAAAATATATAAATATATATAGTTTTATACCTGTTATCAACTGTGATATTGGCTCACTCAAAAATGTTTAGCAGTCTACTGCTACGCGTTTCTGGAAATGGTTAGCATCATCCCGTTTTGCATAGCATTTTGCTATACTATACCAGTTATTTAATATCTTATAATTTGTAAGATTTCACACCACAAAACTAATTGCATCACAATTCTGGGAGCCAATAAAACCTATCCAAACTAGAAGAGCTATTACTGCCTGCTGAGAAGAATGAGAAATATTTGACATGTGAGTTCTGTACCCTCTATGGGTCCTCCAGGCCCATTTCCTCCTGCAGATGTTGAAGCGCCTGAGCTGCCACTTTCCATGCCTTTACCACTCCTAAGGATATAACCCTACCCAGGTCCTTCACTCTATTCCAGTTCCCAACTAATATTATAGTTACCTCAGGAAGGGCTGACAGCTTGGTGAAGAGCATCCAGTAAGATGAATACTGTGCTAGCGTTTGGCTATATGTGTTAACTCTTTGGGTTCCTGATCGTAATGATGCTTTTGTGAGTCTCCCTCCTTTATATGAGTATTGGTCTGTCAGTTGCCATGTTAGCCCACTCCTAACCAGGATAGCCACATCAGCCTTTTTCCCCTGGGGTTGTGATGCTGCAAAGTACAATTACGTAAGAACTTACCGTAATAGTAGATCTCCTAGAGAGGCTCTTGCAGTAGGTAAGAAAAAATTACACACCACAGTAATGTTTCTTCTAATGGAGTCTTGCTGTATTGCGACAATCTGCAGTTAGCCTCAGCACTTGAACTGCCCCAGAAAGGAAAGGGTTAACTCTATGCCAAAGCATAGAACGTTGAGCTTGAGCTCGGTTCTCAAACCTCTATCCCTGGTACACTTCAGTGTAACTATCAAATTCTTACGAGCACTAATAATAATTCAAAGAATAGAAATTGTTTCAATAAAAACTTAAAAACCAAAGGCAACAACAAATGGTGACCGAAAGACTCTAGTCATGAACCCCCGAAAAGAAAACCTTATGCAGATAGTGATGATAACCAAATAATGTAATAGAAGTAAAAATTACTCACCTTAGTAATTATGTTTCTTCTAGTGGAGTTTTGCTGTATTCTGAGAAGTGCAGTTCGCCCCAGCCCTTACAATGCCCCGGAGAACAATGGGTTAACTTTTCTATGCAGGGCATAGAATGTTGATCTCAAGCTCAGTTGATGTCTCTGCCTGTTGTATTTTGAACTGCAACCGTCAGATCTTTACGATCAAAACTCACTAGGTGTTCTGTGTGGAAACTGTAAAATTTTTACTAGTCAATTGGCAGAAAAATAATCTTTTGGGTTCCCAGAGGAAGACTCAAGTCAGGAAACCCAAAAAAACAAAATCCAATAAAACTGAAATAACATATCACCCCATGAGTAACAGAGGGTGTAAGAAGGCACCCTGGGGTGCCAACACTGCGCCTGCCCACCCACATCCCAAAAAATCCAGTTTCTGAGAGGGGAGGCGGGGGGAAGTCAGAATACAGCAAGACTCCACTAGAAGAAACATAACTACTAAGGTGAGTCATTTCTTTTTCAAACAACATGAAGTCTTGCTGTATTCTGACGAGTGCAGACTACCAAGCAGTACCTCCACGGAGGAGGGACAGAACCTACTTTGGGAATAGGCTCCGAAGTACTGCTGTGCCAAACCGACCATCACTCCTAGCCTGGATATCCAGAGAGTAATGCCTGGTAAAGGTATGTACTATTTTCCAGGTGGCTGCTTGACAGAGTTCTAAGAGAGGGATCTCCCTGGCAGCAGCCAGGGAAGGAGATGTACCTCTTGTAGAGTGAGCCCTCAGGCCTGAGGGTGGAATCTTTTCCAGTTTCTCATAACAGAATTGTATACAAGACACAATCCACCTGGCAACAGTTCTCTTGGTGGCAGGTTTGCCCTTTCCTACCACTCCATAAGTGAGGAACAACTGGAGGGAATCAAACCCGTGACCCTTGGTACGCTCTATGTAGTAGCTAAGGGCTCTCTTAACATCCAAACTGTGTAGCCTCCTCTCCCCTGATGAAGAATGATCAGTGAAGTAAACAGGGAGAGACAGACTGATTCAGATGGAAATCTGAAACCACTTTAGGCAAAAACTTTCTGTTACTTCTAAGGACCACTTTATCTCTGTGAAAAGAGATGAAATCAGGTTCCACTGACAGGGCTTGCAATTCACTGCTACGTCTAGCAGATGTAATGGCTACCAAAAACACAGTTTTCCAAGTCAAGTACTTAAGCTCTGCTGAGGACAAGGGATCAAAAGGGGACTGCATAAGCTGAGCAATGCAAACATTAAGATCCCAAGCAGGAGCAGGATCCCTAAAGGGGGGATTGGTATGAAGCAATCCCTTGAAAAACTTACAGAATACAGGGTGGGATGACAGGGAGGAAGACTTGCCTACAGACAGGAAAGCAGAAACAGCAGACAAGTGTACTCTGAGCGTAGCTGTTCTGAGGCCCAGGCTATTAAGATGTACCATATAATCCAGAACTGTAGGCAATTCAGCAGTATCTTGGGAGATATGCCTCTTCGAACACCAAATGCTAAATCTCTTCCATTTGTAGTTATAAGTCTTTCTGGTGGAAGGCTTTCGAGAAGCTCTGAGAATATCCAGAACTCCCTGAGACAGATGCAAATCTGCAAACTCTAACTCTTCAAGAGCCATGCCTTGAGATTGAGAGACTGAAGACTGGGGTACCAAATCCTCCCCTGAGATGAGGTTAATAGGTTGTAATTCCTGGGAAGAGACAGGGGAAGATGGACTGCTAGGGACAGCAACAAGGGGCACCATGGCTGCCTGGCCCAGTCTGGAGCAATCAGAATCACTTTGCAAGGTTGTGACCTTATCTTGACTAGAACTTTGAACAGGAGAGGAAGGGGGGGGAAGCATACTGAAATTTCCCTTCCCAGTTCACAATCAGAGCATCCAGGGGGACTGAGCCCAAGACTGGGGGTCTGCAACAAAAGAGAGGAAGTTGGTGATTGTCTGGGGCTGCAAAAAGATCTATCTCTGGAGCGCCCCATCTTGAAAAAAATCACCTTTAACACCAGAGGATCCAGGGCCCATTCGTGATGGCCCTGAGATATTCTGCTCGTGCATCTGCTAGGACATTGTCCTTCCCTGGAAAGTGAATTGCTATCAGAGAGGTTTGCAGGGAATAAGCCAGGGACCACAACTTCATTGCTTCTGTGCACAAGGCTGTAGACCGAGTGCTTCCTTGCTTGTTGATGTACCACATGGTGGTGGTGTTGTCTGTTCTGACCTGAATCACCTTGTTCTGTACTGACTGGGAAAAAGCTTGCAGTGCCAGAAACACTGCCCTGAGTTCCAAGAGATTGATGTGTAGAAGAGATTCCTGAGGAGACCACAGTCCCTGGGTGGTGAGGTCCCCCAAATGGGCTCCCCATCCCAGCAGGGAAGCATCTGTGGTAAGGACCACTGAATGAGACTGAGTGGCAAATGGAGCCCCTTGCCTCAAATTGTCCTGATCCTGCCACCATTGCAGGGCTTGGATCAGAGTTCCAGTCACTGGGATTAGTTTGGTAAGGGAATCCTTTCTTTGGGACCAAAAAGCTCTTAAGTGGAACTGAATGTCCCTCATCTGGAATCTTGTGCCTTGGACCACTGCTGTAGAAGCTGCCATATGGCCCAAGAGCTGAAGGAAATGCCTTGCTGGTCGAAACGGCCCACTATGAGCCAGTCGTCCAAATATGGAAAAATGGAAATCTTTTGCCTTCTTAGGAAGGCAACAACTACTGCCAGGCACTTTGTGAAAACCGTTGGGAGCTGAGGTTAGGCCAAAGGGCATTGCTCTGAACTGACAGTGGCCTGAGGGCAACTCGAACCTGAGGTACTTTCTGTGGGAGCACCAGATGGGAATGTGAAAGTAGGCATCTTTGAGGTTCAGGGAGGCTAGCCAGTCCCCTGGCTTTACAGAGGGAAGGATAATTCCCAGAGTTATCATCTTGAACTTTGGCTTTAGAAGATGTTTGTTCAGATATCTTAAGTCCAGGATGAGTCGCCACTCTCCTGTCTTTTTGGGGGTCGGGAAGTACCTGGAGTATAGTCCTTTGCCCCAGTGTAGGGTAGGTACTCTCTCTACAGCTCTTAAAGCTTGGAGAGAAGAAACCTCTGCCTCTAGGGCAAGGGTTTCCAAAAGATTTGCAGGTGGAAAAGATCTAGCTCTCATCTTTGGAATTTTTTTGAAGCTGAGAACCAGTCCCTGGCTTACTACTTCCAGGACTCACTTGTCTGATGTGATAGACATCCAGTCCTGGACAAAGTAAGCCAGCCTGCCCCCTACTGGGACAGAAGAGTCGACCCGAGCAGACCCATCAGGGTGTCTGCTTGGCAGGGGCTTTAGGCTGAGGGATGGATGCAGGTCTGCTCATCCCCCTTCTGCCTCTCCCTCTTAAGAACCCCCTCTACGAAAAAGAAGAGGCCTGTGCTTGGTAAAAAGGCCTTTGAAAAGGCCTGCCCCTGCCCCTAGACTGCTGCCTTTGAGGAGCTGCCTGCCTCTCCTTGGCCTGAGCACTCCTATAAGTGGTCCTGTACTCATCAGTTTTTCATGCAATTCTCTGTCTGCTCCCCAAACAGAGAATTACCCACTACAGGAAAATCCATGGCCTTAGCCTGGGTGTCCTGCAAGAGGCTAGTACATCTGAGCCAAGCCATCCTCCGAAGAGCCACAGATGTAGCCATGACTCTTGATGACACATCATTAGAGTCCACAGCAGCATGAAACTGAACCTTAGATGTCTCACTCTCATCTGCAGCCACCGCCTCCAGCTCCTTGGCTAGCTGGGGGGAGGCCTGTTTAGCCAGTGCCAGTGCAGTGTCCCACCTGGACTTCTGGTACCTGACAGTATAGGCCATGTAATTCGCCTGCCTGAGTCCCAAAGAAGATGCTATGTACTGCTTCTTTGCCATGGCATCAATCTTCCTGGAGTCCTTGTCTGGTGGGTGTGAAGTCAAGGGAATATTTGCCTTGTCACAGGCAGCAGCCTGCACTACCCCAATATGGCTGCATTGCTGATACAAAAACTCAGTGTCAGAGCCTGAAAGCGTATACTTCTTGTCCAGTCTTCTATCCATAGGATGTATAGTGTTAGGAGACTTTAGAATTTTTTGTCCGTTTCCCAAAAGATTTGTGGAGGGGAACAGACAGTCTCCTGGACTCTGGGATGTCCATCAACTCTACATAATCAGGATCCTCTTGATCTTCCACAGCCTCCTCTATAGGAAGCTGGAGGGATTCAGCCACCTTTCTGTAAAACAAAGTGAGAAGGGGACTCAGAAAGCCTAGGAGGGGAAACATCTGAAAGTCTGTCTGGGGAGATGCCCGGTTCCACAGGCACATCCAGACCCTCACCTTCACCATCCTCAAATTCCCCTACCTCTTCAAATTCCGGTTCATAAAAATCTTCGAGGGTATAATCTTGAACCGGGGGAACCAACCGAACCAAACCCCTTCCAGAAGGAGCCGGATCGGTAGGAACCGGGCAGAGTGATTCCACAATCTGAATTGCTCTGGCTATCCCTTCGGCAGTCAGAACATTAACCTCTGGATCCAAACCGGTCGATTTGTCTCTGCGTTTTCTTTTTGTCGGAACTGATCCCTTGGAATTGGCTCTCCTTTTGCCCGAAGAAGTATTGCCCTGGTCAGAGGGCACTCCTCCTGGTTCGGTCGGAACCGAACCGGGCTGGCCATCTGGGTCAGTGGACTTCTCGACCTCCTTTTCCCTCAGTCTACCTAATCTCTTCTCAAGGGTAGATCTGGGAACATTTTTACATATTTGGCAGTCTGAATCAAGGTGGTCAAACCCCAGACAATAAACACAGGTGGTGTGGGGATCGGCCTTAGCAAAGACCTCCCCACACTCACTGCAGTGTTGAAACCCAGTGGGCCCGGTTTTTTTCTTGGGTTTCTCAGACCTGGCCACACAGATTTCACTATCAAATAGCCGGTTCAGTCGAACCAAGCCGCACTTTTACAAGTTCCACACAGAAAAACAGAACAATTCCTATCTAGTACTCACGGCACCACAGACAAAGACTGAACCGACTATGCGTATAACTTTTTCGGTTTAAAAAAACGAGGAAAACTGAAACTTTAACCAACTTTCGAACTGAGCTGAAGGAGAAATCTCCGGAGCGACCGTTCAGTGAGGCGGAGTAAAGAATCTGACGGTTTAAGTTTGAAACACTCCAGACAGAGACTTCAACCGAGCTTGAGCTCAGCATTCTATGCCCTGCATAGAAAGTTAACTCTTTGTTCTCCGGGGCAGCTCAAAGGTTGGGAATCACAGCAATATGTCAGAATACAGCAAGACTTCATGTTGTTTGAAAGACCCGAGATGAAACTGAATGTCCCTCATTTGGAACCTGGCTCCCTGGACCACTGAAGTGGAAGCTGCCATGTTAATTAGAAGCTGAAGAAAATGCCTGGCTGGCCGGGACACTCGATGCTTGAAAGAGGCTGCTAGGTCTGTGAGAGCCTTCACCCTTGAAAGAGGTAAGCAGGTTTTTGCCTGAATGGTATCCAGCTCTACCCCATGAAGGCAAGTAGCTGAACCGGTTCCAGCACTGTTTTAGAAAGATTGAGGATAAACCCTAGAGAGCCCACGAGCCTCTGGGTAACAGCCAGAGCTGACTTGACTTGGTCTGAGGACTGGCCTAGAATGAGCCAATCATCCAGATAGGGAAATACAGAAATGCCTGGTCTTCTCAGAAAAGCCATTACTACTGCTAGGCACTTGGTAAAGACTCTGGGAGCTGAAGTCAGGCCAAAGCACATTACTCTGAACTGATAATGACTTGAGGGCAACTCGAACCTGAGGTACTTTCTGTGGGAGCATCCGATAGGGATGTAAAAATAGGCATCTTTGAGATCCAGAGAAGCTAGCCAGTCTCCTGGTCTCAGAGAGAGAAGAATGATTCCCAGCGTCACCATCTTGAACTTTGGTTTTAAAAGATGTTTGTTAATATGTCTTAGGTCTAGGATGGGTCGCCACTCCTCAGTCCTTTTTGGGGTAAGGAAGTACAGTACCTCGAGTACAATCCTTTATCCTTGTGTACTAGAGGCACATGTTCCACTGCTTAGGAGCAGCAAGGCAGAGACCTCTGCCTCTAGAGCAGCTGTTTCCAGTGGTGAGAAAGGCTTGAAGGACCTTGCCCCCTACGTTGGGGAATTTCTTGAAACTGAGAAAAAGTTCTTGGCTTACCACCTCCAGGACCCATTTGTCTGTTACAGACTTCCACTCCTGGAATAAGTAAGGCAGCCTGCTCCCCACTGGAACTAAGGAGGCAACCCGGTCTGACACATCAGGGTGTCTGTTTGGCAGGGGTCCTAGCTTGAGAGGTGGATGCAGCCCTGCTCATCCCCCTTCTCCCTCTCCCTCTAAAGAGCTCCCTCTGCTAAAAAGTAAAGAAAGCCTGAGCCTGGTAGAAAGGCCTGTGAAAAAGCCTGCCCATGCCAGCCCTAGACTGCTGCTTTTGAGGAGTGGCCTGCCTTTCCTTGGCCACTGCATTCCTGTATGTGGTCCTATACGCATCCATTTTCTTCATGTACTCCTCTGTTTGCTCCCCAAACAGAGAGTTCTGAGTGACAGGAAAATCCATAGCCTTAGCCTGGGTATCCTGTGAAAGGCTAGTACATCTGAGCCAGGCGAACCTCCTTAGGGAGACAGACGTGGCAATGACTCTTATAGACATCATTAGAGTCTACAGCAGCATGTAAGTGAACTTTAGATGCTTCAATGCCATCTGCAGCCTCCTGCTCCAGCTCCTTGGCTAGCTGGGAAGGAGCATTCTTGGCTAACTCCAGAACTGTACCCACCTTGACTTCTGGTTCCTAGCCACATAGGCCATGTAAGAGGCCTGCCTGAGTTCCAAAGAGAATACCAAGTACTGTTTTTTAGCCATAGCATCCACTTTCCTAGAATCTTTATCTGGGGGTGTGTGAAGCCAAGGGTATGTTAGCCTTGTCACAGGCTGCAGCCTGCACTACCCCAACATGGCTGCAATGGTTATAGAAGAATCATGTCCCTGAGCCTGACAGCATATACCTCCTGTCCATCTTTTTATCCACAGAAGGTATGGAAGTGTGGGCCTTCAACATTTTCTGAGTCTGTTTCCTTAAAGACTTATGAAGGGGAATGGACAGTCTCTTTGACTCTGGGACATCCATCATCTCCACAAAGTCAGGCTCTTCATCCTCATCTGAGGCTACTACCGTTGGGAGCTGGAGGGTTTCTGCCATCTTTTTATAAAATAAAAAGTGCAAGAGGGACTCAGACAGTCTGGGAGGAGAAACACTGGTAGGCCTGTCTGGGGAGATGTCAGGCGCTACTGGCTCAACTAGGCCACCCAAGTCGTCGTCATCATCACCTTCATACTCTGGATCTCCTTCTCAATCAACCTCCTCAAAAGCCTCCGGATCATATTCTGACAGGGCTGGAACTGACAGTCTTTCAGAAACGGTCAGTTCAGTCGGAGTAGGGTGAAGCGATTGAACTATACTTATCGTTCTCGCAATCTCTTCAGCAGTTGGGATCCGTGGGTTTGTATCCGAACCGTCAGACTTCTTCTTACGCTTCGCAGAACCCGATTTCTCCGAATCGTACATTCTTTTGCTAGAGGAAGTATTGCCTATGTCAGCAGGCACTTCCTCAGGTTCGGTCGGAACCAAACCGGGCTGACCGTCTGGTTCAGCGGATTTTTCAGCTTCCTTTTCCTTAAGTCTAGCTAGTTTCTTTTCTAGCATGGACTTAGGGAAATTCTTACATATTTGGCAGTCTGTATTGAGGCGGTCAAACCCCAGACAATAAACAGAGACAATGTGGGGATCAGCTTTAGCAAAGCCTCCCCACACTTAGTGCAGTGTTGAAACCCAGGGTCACCGGTTTTCTTTTCAGGTTTCTCAGACACAGCCACAACTATCAGGTTTCCCTTAGAAGCGTCCAAGCCAGGCAACAAACTAAACTTTCCGCCACCAACCGGTTCAATGGTCTTGGAAAAAAAAAAACGAAATAAAAACTTCTTATTTTTTGAGACTGTAAGATACTGGACACCACAGCAAAGCGAAAAATAAACAACAATCAAGGATCAAGTTGGTTCCAAACTGGACCGACCGGAACGAAACAGAGGAAAAACAAAACAATTTCTTTTCTACAAAAAAATACCACTATCTACCACTAAACACTATCGAAAAGAAATAAATTGGATGAGATTTACCAAACGATTTACTGTACTGAAATGAAGCAACAAGGAGAAACTCTCTGGAGCAACTTCACAGTGGGGCGCAGTAAAGAATCTGATAGTTACCTGAAGTGTACCAGGGACAGAGGTTTGAAAACCAAGCTCGAGCTCAACATTCTATGCTCTGGCACAGAGTTAACCCTTTCCTCTCTGGGGCAGTTCAAGCGCTCCGGCTAACTGCAGATTGTCAGAATACAGCAAGACTTCATAGGACTAGAGCTGTCAGGCACTAGGACCACATGGAAAACTTTAGCTAGCAGTGTCCGGCGGAGGACTGCCCCATCTGACGTCTCGTGACAAGCGTCAGCGGGACACTATATAGTGGGGGCCCCCATGCCTGCCCTCCAGTTCTCCCACCGGAGACCTAAGAAGGTGCAACAGGAGAAAAAAGTGGGCTCCTGGAGCCGAAAGAAAGGCTAGAAGGAAGCAGCTGCAGAAGCAGGGGGAAGGTGGGAGGGGAAAAAAGGTACCTACTGCAAGAGCCTCCCTCAAAGAACTACTGTTACCCAAGTTCTTACGTAACTGTACTATTTTACTTCAATGGAACACAGAGGGTCATAGTCAATGGAACACTGTCTAGCAAGGGAAGGGTGATCAGTGGCGTGCCTCATGGATCTGTCCTTGGCCCAATCCTCTTCAATATATTCATCAGTGACATTGCTGATGGCCTACAGGGTAAGGTACGCCTGTTCGCAGACAAGACAAAGCTCTGCAACAGGGTAGATACAACTGAAGGAACATCAGCAATGGAAGCAGATCTAAAGAGCCTTGAAGTCTATGGACTGGCAGTTGAAATTCAACGCCAAAAAGTGCAAGGTCATGCACCACGGTAAAGCACACCCTAAGAAAACATACACACTTGATGACGAACAATTAACAAACAAAACTCAAACGGGACCTCGGAGTGCTTATTTCCGATGACTTAAAGGTGGATAGACAATGTCAAAAGGCGGTGCAGAAAGCTAGTAGCATCCTCGGATGTATATGCAGGGGCATTACAAGCAGGATGCAAGAGGTCATACTCCCTCTGTATAGGTCCTTGGTGAGGCCACATCTCAAATACTGCATACAGTTCTGGAGGCCTCACCTAAAAAAAGGACATAGACCGCTTGGAGGCTATACAGAGGAGAGCTACTAAAATGGTACAGGAACTGCACCAGGAGCAATATGAATCTAGATTACAGCAACTGCAAATGTACTCCCTTGAGCAAAGGAGAAACAGGGGGCACAGGATAGAAGCCTTCAAATACATAAAGGGCATAAATAAGGTACAAGCAGAAAACCTCTTTCACAGAAACAAGACCATGCGAATGAGGGGGCACAGTTTGAGACTAACGGGGAATACGTTTAAAACGAACATTAGTAACTTTTACTTCACAGAGAGGGTGGTGGACCCTTAGAATAGCTTACCACCAGAGGTTGTGGAGGCCAAAACAGTAACTGCTTTTAAGTTAGTGTGGGACAAGTGCTGCGGCAATCTCAGATGAAGAACAGAACAGGGGGTAAGCAATCTGGGCAGACTAGATGGATCATACGGTCCCCTTCTGCCAACATGTTTTTATGTTCTTATGTACTTTGAGAGGGCTCCTGCAGCAGGTAATAACCATTAGGACCGAGTCCCAAGCAGTGTAAAGGTTTGCAGTAGGTATCAGATTATGACAGGAGGCCCTGAAGGACTGCTAGTCCGAAGCCTGCCCTGCGTGTACAAGCAATGTCCAGACTGTAGTGTTTGGTAAAGGTGTAGACAGAACTCCAAGTGGCTGCCGCAAAATGTCTGCAGCAGAAACATTCCTGAAACAAGCAGTAGAGGCAGCCATGCCTCTGGTTGAGTGCCCCTTGACTTCCCCCGGAAGAGGCTTGTTATACTTCTGATAAAACAAAATGCAGTTTGCTAACCATCTGGACAAACATTGTTCAGAAACTGCAGCACCTTCACTTCTGGGCACAAACGAAACGAAAAGCTGATCCGTCTTACGAACTGTTTTTGTCCAGTTCGTAAAATAATGCAAGGTTCAATGCACAGACCGTGTGTAGGATTGCCTCCCCCTGATTAGAATGCTCAGGGTAATACAACAGCACGTGTATGGGTCCGATTCAAAGTAAACTCAGAAACCACCTTTGGTAGAAACTTAGTATTTGTACGCCAAGCCACCCAGTCTCTGGATAATCAAATATGGCTCCTTACATATCAGGGACTGAAGCTCGGAAATCCTTTAAGCAGAAGTAATGGCAATTAAAAAGAGTGCCTTCCATGAAAGGTAGCGCAGGTCGCAACTCGCGGCTGGTTCAAAGGGAAGCAAAGTGAGCTTCTTAAGAATAAAGTTCAGATCCCACAGAGGAACCAGGTTCCTGACCGGGAGTTTCAGATGGAGAATTCCTTTCAGGAAGGTTTTGGGAGGCCAGCCCCGTGGCGCGGAGGGCTGAGGCACTAGCCGCCTTACCTCACGCTACATCGGAGACCCGGATATGGGAATGATGTTGGGGTGCTAGTCAGGGGAGGAGGGAGGAGGTGGATTGAACAAGCCTTCAGGCTGCTTCCTCCTCTCGGGTGGTGGGGGGCTGCCCCTCCCCGTAGTTCCCTCCCTACCAGGTGGAGGTCTGGTGGGTAATGCAGATGGGCAGGGGCGACAACACGGGTGGGCAGAAGGGGCTAAGCTGACTTCCAGTGTGCATGCATGTCTCCACGTGCACATACAGCCGTGTGTCGGGGGGCAGATGTGGGAGAAACCTACAAAAAGATATATTAAAAAAAAAAAAAGAAAAGAAAGGTTTTGGAAACTGCCAGCTGGGCCAAGGTTTTGCCATCCACAGGAGTATGCTAGGTAGAAATGGCAGGCAAGCGGACCTTCAGGGAAGAAAAGCTAAGGCCAAGGTCAGAAAGATGCAGCAGGTATTCCATGACCTGTGGGACAGGGCATGAAAAAGGGTCCCATCCCTTATTGGTTGCCCAGCTGGAGAACCTCTTCCATTTCATAGCACAAGTCGTTCTTGTGGATGGCTTCCGGGCCTCCACAAGGACTTGTGCCACTCTGGAAAAGTCCCCAAAGTGTGCAACAGCTACACCAGAAGGTGCCACGCATGAAGGTGAAGGGACTTGAGGCCAGATGGACCAGCTTGCCCTGGTCCTGAGTCAGCAGGTTCTGGTAGAGGGGAAGAGGAATCAGAGGCTCCACCCTCACCTGCAAAGCAGAGGGAACCACACTTGGCCAGGCCAATAAGAGGCTAAGAGAATCATGTGAGCCCCTTCTTGCTGTAATTTCAGAAGCACCCTCTGCAACAGTGGGAAGGGAGGGAAGGTATACAAAAACCTCCCTGTCCAGCAAAGAGACAGCATGTCTTGCCAGAAAACACCACACCCGGGAATAAGTGAGCAGAAACTGGGTAGATTTGTGTTTGATGGGGAAGCGAACAAATCAAGATCTGGGCAACCCCACCGATCGAAGAGGTCTTCGACTACTGACTGCCTCAGTTCCCACTCGTGTGCCATTGCCTGAGTGCAGCTGAGAGTGTCCGCCAGGACGTGCACAGCCGTAAGCAGAGTACTGCCCACCGCCACACATGCATCGCTTCCTTGCACAGAGAATATGACTGTGTGCCTCCCTGTTTGTTCAGGTACCAGACTACAACCTGACTACACACATGTCTGTCTATACAAGGAGAGGCCCTGGGAGAAGAGGAAGCTGAAATGCCCTAAGGGCATATAGTACAGCCCGAATCTCTTGTGCACTGATGTGCAGAGATAGCTCCTGCTGAGACCAGGATCCCTGTCTCCTCTGGTCACCCAGATGAGTGCCCCAGCCTTGACCAGAAGCATCCATGTTCAGGGTCTAAGCTGGAAGGGGTGCCTGAAAAGGAACCCCTCTGGTGAGGTTGGACAGATTCTGCCACCAAAGGAGGTCCCGACACATGGGACCAGACACCAGAACCCTGTGATCCAGGTCATCTGATTTCTGGTTCCACTGGACCCTTAGGGTCCACTGCGTAATCCGCATGTGGAGCCTGGCCAGGTGGACTGTGGGGATAGCCACTGCCACAAGACCCAGAAGGCATAAGACGGAATGAGCCATGGTCCATCGGCTGGTTACCACTAGGATGGCCTACTGATGCAAAGTTTCCACCTGGTCCAACAGGTGGAAGGCCTGACCCTGAATAGTATCCAGCACTGCCCCAATAAACTGGAGACATTGGGATGGCACCAGGTGGGATTTGAGGTAATTCACCATAATTCCCACTTGCCAGAAAAGGTCCAGGGTAGCAGTCAGAGAGGCCGCCAGGCTGTCCCTCGACAATGCTGACAGGACCCAGTCATCAAGGTATGGGAACACATATATTCTCCTGTGGCATAAAGTTGCCATCACCACCGCTAGACACTTGGTAAACATTCTGGGTGCCGAGGAAAGGCCAAATGGGAGCACTTAAAACTGGAAGTGTTCCCTCTGGAAGGTAAAGCAGAGGAAGCGGCGGTTGGACAGAAAAATTGGTATATGCAGGTATGCAACTTGCATATCCAGTGCACTGAGCTAATGTCCCTGGTGAAGTAGTGGCAACAGCCCAGCAGGGTTAGCATGCGGAATCCTTTGTATTCTACTTACAGATTTAGCGTGCTGAGGTCCAGAATTGAAGGGAGGTCTCCTTTCTTTCTGGGGACCAGGAAGAAGTGGGAGCAATACCCCTTTCCTTCCTGGGCCCGAGGAATGGGCTCTATGGCTGAGTTTGTCAGAAGAGCCTGAATTTCCTCCCTTATCAGAGGAATGTGGCCTTTTGGGTAGTGAGAGAGACCTGGAGGATTTCTTGGAGGTCTCCCTGTGAATTCGATGGTGTGGCCTTGAGCGACTAGCTGAAGGACCCAAGTGTCTGTAGTGATTGCCTCCCACTCGGTCAGATGGTTGGCGAATCTGCCCCCTACTGGTTCCTCTGGAGCTGGTGGTGGAGGCTGGGGGCTCTACCATGAGTCAGGAAGTGGAGGGGGTGTGGGGAGCATCGCTCAAGCAGCCTGAGACTTGGCTGGAGGGGTGGCCGCTGCCGTAGGGGCCTGATGTTTGTTCTGACATCTGGCTAACTGCTGCAGATTCGGACGCCTGGGCTGGCAATGAAAAGGCTGCTTTGGCTTAGTATTGGAGCAATACACAGACTGGACAGGGCACAGTGCCTTGCCACTGTCCTGTAGCTCCGTAATAATGTCTTTGAGGTCAACCCCAAAAAGGGCAGGTCCTCTAAATGGGGCATCCTGGATGGCTACCTGGACCTCTTGGGCGAAACCGGATACCCACAGCCAGGAGTACCTATGCATGCTGACAGCCATGGTGGTACTCTGGGTAGAGGCATCCACCGTGTCATATGTCGCCCTGAGAGAATGACAGCAGAAGATTTCTGCTGTCCTGACCATCTGGGCAGTCCTAGTTTTAGCCTCGGAATCGGGCAAGGTCTCGAATTCAGACTTCAACTGGCCCAGGATAGATTTCTGGTACACAATTATGTGTGCCAGGTAATTTAGTGCTTTAAGGGCCAGTGTGGAAGATGAATAAACTCTGCACCCAAACTGGTCTATTTGCTCGACTCCTTGTCCAGAGGAGAGGTGCTCATATGTTTATCCATATGGTCATGCGCTGCATTAATGACCACCGAGTCTACTTTGGGATGGGAACTAAGGTGGTCCTTGCCCTCAGGAGCTTGATAAAAGTCAGTCAGCCTTCTTGGCGACCATGGCCACAGACGAAGGCTACTGCCAGATCATGGAGGCCAGGTCCTCATGCAGTCCAATCCACAAAAGAATGAGCAGTGGGGACAGCTCCAGTATATCTAGGTGTTCTGCTAACCTCTTACGTTAGGGGTCCTGATCCTCAGTCTTCCACCCATTCGTCTCCTGAATCTTCCAGTGGATCTCTGTGGAAGAGGGGTCCTCCAGAGGGGATTTGGGAGAGCGTTTGGGCTTGGGATCCTCCAGAGGAGGGGTCTCAAAGCCCAAAGGACAGGAGAGGGAGGAAACAGAGTCAGACGGGCTTCTGTTCG
Source organism: Neoceratodus forsteri (assembly GCA_016271365.2). Lineage (NCBI taxonomy): Eukaryota > Metazoa > Chordata > Ceratodontiformes > Ceratodontidae > Neoceratodus > Neoceratodus forsteri. The sequence goes on from CM028131.1 coordinate 383,535,542, forward strand.
GGGACATAGCCCATAGGAGCAGGATCTCCTGCAATGAGGCCGCGAGGCCCCTATCATTACCAGCTACCGCGGTAGGGCACGAGGCCTGTCCCGCGATAGAGGGGGCAAGACCACTGGTGAAAGGGATCTCAGCGTAGGCTCCGTGCAGACTGGTGGGGAAGCCATAGCTGGCGGACTCCAGTCCAACTCAGAAACCAGCTGTGACTTGGTCTCAGACCACCACAACTGAAGTGCTGCCCTAAAGTCCACCTGCTGTTTAGGCGGTGAGGGAGGGGTGGCTGACAGACTGGTGGGTAGGTTTGAAAATGATAACCCAGCGTCGTATAATGAAAATCCATGTACTTAGTTTGAACAGGTTGGTGTTGGATACCCAGAGTGGGGTATCCTGGCATCTGATACCTTGGCAGCAGATACCCTGAGAAGGGTAAAGTGCCCTCTGGGAAGCCCATGCCAGGGAGACCCGCGAAGGACCAGACGGGCGGAGCGGAGGGTCCTGATGGAGGCCATGATGGTGGGTAACCAGGCGAGGGCCCAGGAGGAGGGGCCGTGGCACCTGACGGAGGGTGAAGAGGGCCCAGTAACATCAGATCTGGCACTGGACCCACCAGAGGAAATTCCGGCGTCAGCTCCAAAGGAGTGGAAGGACTCACCGGAGTCTACGGCAGGGAAACTGGCCCCGATGAGGAAGCCAACGGTGCAAGAGATACCGGCTTCCGAGGGAGGTCTGACGCCGAGCGTTCTGATGCTCCTTCAACTCTGGCTCAGAATGGACGGGCAAGGTAGGAGTCTCCACCAGGGGAGATGGGGAAGAATGATTCTGAGAGGGAGGACCCTCTGGGGAGGGCTGTGGCAGGAGTGGCAACGTACACTAATCCACAGGATCACCATCAGGCCTGTTATTGGGGCCCGAAAGGGCAGTGGCTGGGCGGATGCCAGATAAGCTAGCCTGTGACTTATCAGTCGGGGCTGGGCAGTCGGAGGAGCTGACTATCGACTTATCAGCCACGCCACCAAACTTAGGCCCTGGAGTCTTGAGGAGCATAAGGGTGGTGGAGCTCTCCGAAACATCTGAGGTGCCTGCCTGAACTGTAACCAGTTTAGGCAGGGGAGCCAAGGGCTGCTCCGCAAAAGAGGAAGCAGGCTTGGCCAGAGGAGCGGTACCTGCGTCAGTGGGAGGCCGCTCAGCACCCGCAGCCCTCGAAGGAGGCTGTGGGTGGGAAGAAGACCGATCGTGGTCCAGGTGCTTCTCCTTGTCCTTCTTCTGGGAGTCTGAAGTAATCCCTAGGGAGGACGATCCCGCAGCTTCTTCTCCATGGAAGCCTGAGAATGTAGGCTTCCAGGGATTGTTGGCAGCATTTGTGTGGCCTGGTTGAAATTCTGGCAGGCCTCACAGTCCTTGATCTTGTGCTTGTGTACCAGGCAGAAAAGAAAGAGGGAATGGCCGTCCTTGTGCGGGAGCTGAGTGCTGCAGGAATAGTACTTGTTCTTATGTGACTCTGAAGGTGTCGGAGAAGACATGCACGAAAAAAATTTACTTTTCTGGAAATACACAAAATAAAGAAAAAAAACTGTGAAATACTCACCTGAAAAATGGTGGTCGACTGAAGCAGAGTTCTCCATGAGGTCTGACGTGTGCATTTTGACAGCAGGAAAGAACTGGAGGGTGGGCATGGGGACCACCCACTATGAATAAAATTGATTTTTATACAGGTATTATAATTGTTAGGGGTATTAACCTGCTTACAACAATCTCAATCAATGAATTTCTTTATTTTACCAGGTTAAACACCATTGAGGAGAACTCATTTGCAAGGTGGGCCAGGGAGGTCATAAAAAGAATTTACATAGGGAAAATATATAAATAACAGTGATAATATATGTACAGGACAAACCAAAAAAAAAATGACAATACATGTACAGAAATGTATATAGGGCAACACTGTACTACCAATTAATGTGCTAATTATACAACAGCTCTCGCGAACCAGTCAACAGTCATAGTACCACTACAGATTTCAGTGTTGCGTGCGAGGGGTAGGTCGTATGCTACCCAAGAATAGCCTCACCTCTATGTGAGTGAATCGCTTGAGGTAGTTCAGGTCTAAGGGGGAGAGAACATGCAAGTTTGAAGGGGAGGTAGAGAAGGGTGGCGGTATACAGAGCTGTTGAGAAGTAGGGGGAATACCGGGAATGGGAGTAGAGAGGGGGATAAGGGCATCATCAACAGAAACAATCACAGACCTCCTTGAAGGTGCCCGAGTACAGTGTTTTGAAAACAGCTTCAATCTCCTGTACAAAACGTACCAAAATACAAACATTTAACATATTTCTATTGCTTACATCTCATAATCTCGAAATAATGGCTTTTGTTTAAAAACATACACGGGTGCGATTCAAATACATTTTCAAAATCTTTCAAAAAGTGCAATATGAAGAGATGCAATCCAAATCGTTTGGTAACTTGTTCCAGGATATGGACACAGAATACTGAGACACAGAATCCCCATATCTATTATATGACCTAACAGTTGGAATATTTAAGTTGTGCTTTCTCAATTTGTATCCCTTTTCCACCTCATAAATGAAACTCACAGTACCCCCTTGTTGCAAGATTTTCATCTGATATAATAATTTATGGCACCAGGTGAGCCAGATATAACTTATTTTCTCTTCCGAATGCAAACAGCCCAATTTCTCATACAGTATACAATGATGTGTTCCATGTTTACTCTGTTACAAATTTTTCCAATTTATAATAAAGTTGGTTTAACTATTTTATTCAGTTTTATTAGCATTTCTACATACTATCAGACCATATTCTATCACAGCACTCTACATGTAATTCACGATTTTCTTTCTTGTCTCGGTTGTTAAACAGTTTGCTACTCTCAAGGCCCCCAATTTTATATTAATCTTCTTGACTGTTAATTTTATGCATTCATTAAATTTTAATTTATTATCCATTATTACCCCCAAAATATTTATAGCTGGTTGCATTTTCCATCCAGAGTCCATTGCCAAACCTCACATCCAGTGTCCCGCTCTGGAATGTTTTTTTGCCAGATTGAAAATATAGGCATTATGTTTTTTTCTTATTTAAGAATAGGCCAGGTGTCCCAAAACCAGGTCTCCATACTACTTAGGTCTTCCTGAAGTTTTTGTTCCAGCTGTGGGAGATTGCATGCGGACACCACCAATACTGTGTCATCCGTGTACAGACACACCCCACTGTCTTTAATATTCCTTTCCAGAGCATTCACATAAACACTGAAAAGCAACGGGTCCAGGATGGATCCCTGTGGTACCTCCCGAATCACCCTCTTCATTTGTGTAACACAGGTACCATTTACAACACATCGTCTCCTGTTAGACAGATATGATTTAAACCAGTACAGTGGATTCTGATGTACACCTATTTCTAACAATCTCTCCAACACTGTCTGGTGGTCAACCAGGTCGAAGGCTTTGCCAAGGTCCACGAATACCACCCTGGTTTCCCTCCCGATTCTTAGAGGAAGCAACTAAGTTGTTAAACTCCATAAGGGCGGTACCTGTGGACCTCCCAGCTCTAAACCTGTGTTAAGCAGCAGAAAATAAATCATGGTCCTCCAAATACTGGTAGAATTGCCTATGTACCAACCTGTCAAATACTTTAGACATTTATTTAGTTGTTTAACCAGGAGTAGCACACTAAGCTGAAAGCTTTTTTACAGGAGCAACCTGGGAGCACAGGGAAGTTAAGTGACTTGCTCAGGGTCACACAGTATGCAAGTGGAAGTTGTGGGATTCAAATCCAGGTCTGGTCTGCTGGATGTAACCAGATTTGTAGCTCAGAGCCTTAAACCACTGCGCTATACTGCCTCCAAATAGTTGACAGAAGTACCATAGGTCTATAATTTGAGGGTACAGTTGCTTCTCCTCCTTTATATACTGGAACCACCTGCTCTATCTTCTAATTTTCTGGAAAACTCCCACTGCACAAGCTCCAACTGAACAGGTATGTGTCAAGGGCCAATATAGCCACTCCCATTTTAAGAAAGTCTGGTTCTGGTCCATCAATATCTCCTGCTTTGTTACACATTAGATTCCTTAACTCCTTCTCAACCTCCTTGACTACCAATCTTCTAAACCTGAAGGGGGAATAGGAAGGTTTAGATTGTTCTGAAGTCACCGCATTTCTCTGTTCTAGCATTTTTACTAATTCTGCTACCACTACATCTTCAGTATCTCTCTTAGGAGCAGTTATGTTTAAATCTGGAAGATTTATGGGGTGTGTGGCTTGGCTCCCATCGCAATGGCTGCTTACATCACACGCTCTCTAACCCGGGATTTAATAACGCAGATTACACCACCCTAAGTAGTGGGCAAGCTCAATGTAGCAGTTAGAAAACTGTGCAACAAACTCGGGTGCGATGCAATTAGCTTTGTAGCGGCGTCTCCTGATCGGGAGGTCTAATATTGAGATTTCAGTTCAGAGAATGGCGCACAGCACAGGCCCGCTTTCTCTGACCGGCCTGAACACCCAGCAAATAAATGGGATGTTTGCTGCCCTAATGTGCCAGATGTCAGAGGTCACATTGGCCTCCAACAATACCACCCTAGCCATTCAGCAAATAGACAGCTGATTTACTATCAATGAAACTAAGGTACAGGCTAATGCCATGGCTAACGACTCACTTACTGCAACAGTCTGGGAACAGAAATGACTGATTCAGAATCTTCAATCTAAGATGGACAATATCAAGAACAGAAGCCAGCATAATAATCTCAGGATCCTAGTATTCCATGGGAATGCACTGGAATTCTTATACGATGTCCTGCCCAAAATTCTGAAGCATGAGCTACCGCCTGGCTTCACCATCGAACGTACACACAGAACACTGAATCCTATGCCCAAACCGGTGGAGAGGCTTAGGCATATCATGGCCAGAATACTTAATTTTGCCGACAAGGAGTGGATCTCCAACCGGGCACAGGAGCTGAGGTCTCTAGTATGGCGTGGACAAACAATATTAATATTTCAAGACTACCCCCGACAACTGGCAGTACACTGGAAAGCCTACACAGAGGCCAGACGTCTCATGCATTTCTCAGGCATCAGTCTCTCCCTGTGATACCCACCTATGATGCGCCTAGAGGTTAATGGCACAGTGGTCTCATTCTCTACCCCTGAAGCCCTCATGGACTATCTCCACCGAAACTGGCCTGCTACAGTGCAAAAAACCCACCCTGAGCCATCCACTAGGCAGCCTGACATGATCTCGAAGTGGGGCCCAGTGAGTGACACACCTCCCTTCCACAAAGACTACGGCCCCAATGTTAACTTTACTGGCGGCGCTTCAGACCTTCTGACCCATTATAGGAAAAGACAGCAATCTGCTCGACACGCCAAACGGAACCACACTCAGTATCGCCTTCTTGCTGCAGACAGTTAACACCAACAGCACACCACTGAGGTGGTTGACACCAGGATCAGTGCATTTGCCTCACCTAACCAGTATGCTCTTCTTCTTGATGAGAAACAGCCAGATGAAGAAGAATTTTCTGCATACCTGGGAGCAGGAGATGGTGCTCGAGGCTTCTACTCTGGAGGATGAGATACTAACCAGGACTGAATCCTTCGCCTTGAGCACAGCCTCCACTCCAGCTCATCTCCCCACCAAGCAGGCTGAATTAAACCCGCCGAACCACCCCTCACAGATCCAAGAACCGGAGAAGGCCTCTCAATCAGCGCCAGTGCAAGGCCCAGATCAGATAAGTACCTTAAACTTTGTTCTTAATTTCAAAGTCTGGGCATGGTCTAGTTTCATAGCTCTCCCAGCCTTCCATGGGACCCCTTCCCTAAGTAAATCTTTACAAGTAGCCCTCACCTCGGCTTTGTTATTAAAGAGTTAAGTTTTGGGGGAAGGTATATACAATGTGTAATCATCCATAGTGTCACTAATTCCTCCCCACAATCTCTTGGGGGGTGGGGTAGCCCTCTATCTCCCACTCAACATTACCATCTCATTTTAGGCAGGGGGGCAGAACTTTATGGAAATACACTGCAACTTGGGTTTTTTTTTTTTTTTTTTTGGGAGATGGTTCTTTCATTTTATTATGATAGATTAAACTTGTTAACTTTGGGGGATTTGTACCGGTGTGCAGACTGCAACTTGGGTAGGGGTTGGTGTATTTATATACACCGGTTGCCACCTAGGATATCGTGGCAAGCAGGCCTAACCAAGCCACGGTTAGAAGTAAGATTTACATTTCACTTTCACGTACAGCTGCCAAAGGGCAGCGTAAGGGCGCTCCCCCCCAAATTCGGACGAGCAGGTCAGATCGCAAAGGACAGAATGCCCTTAATCCTTCTGTGGCCTGTTCTGTCCAAAGCGCACAGTTGCACTGTAGTTGTAAACAGTTACTTAAGTTTTCTTTTAAATTGTATTGCTAACACACTGTCTTTAGAGTTTGATAAGCATACTGGTGCATTAGCTAGGAAGACTTCCCAAAGAGCTGAATGTGGCATGTTTCTTCCTCAGACAAAAGGTTTCCCCCAACGGTGGCTATTTGGGTGCCCCCCCCCCACGTGTTTATGTTATTTTGTACTTCATCTTGTTACACCCCTCTGACTATGGATGACATATCCTACGTAACCTGGAATATTCAGGGGCTCAATTCCCCATCCAAGTGAAAAAAGGTACTAATGCAACTAAAGAGGGGGGAAAACTCAGATAGCCTTTTTACAAGAGACCAAATTAACAAAAAAGAACCATAAGCTTCTTGTTACAGACTGGGTGGGAAAGGCAGTTTACGCCAGTGCACCCACAAAAAAGAGGTGTGGGGGGGGAGACACCATTCTAGTTCATAAAACCCTTGCCTGGTCTCTTTTGCAAAGCAAGGCAGACCCACAAGGTGGGTGGGTGATGGCACTTATGGACTCCCCGACAGGCTCTGTTCAATTAGTAAATGTTTATGCCCCTAATGAGGATGACCCCACCTTCTTTCTGGACATATCAAGCAAAATTGAGGGTTTGATGGAGCAGCACACAGCTATCATACTTGGAGAGGACTTTAATCTTACATTGGTTCCTATATTAGATAGAGGTGCTCAGGGGAAAGAAGAAAAAATTACTCACCTTAGTAATGTTGTTTTTTCTAATGGAGTCTTGCTATATTATGACATATGCAGTGAGTCCCAACCTTCGAACTGCTCCGGAGGTGAAAGAGTTAACTTTCCATGCCAGGTATGGAACTTTGAGCACAAGCTCGGTTGAAAGCTCTGTCTGTTGTTCTTCAAACTCAAACTGTCAGATCTTTACAAGCAAAACTCACTAAGGTTCTGTGTGGAAGCTGTAAACCTAGACTAGCCAACTGGCTACTAAATATAAGAACACATTTTTTGGTCCCAAAACAAAGACTCAAGTCAGGGGATCCAAAAAATAAAAACACAACACCCGAACACCCCAAAAAGGAGGGGTGAAAAAACAAGGTGGCATCTACTAGTGCCTAACACTGCACTGCCCACCCACATCCCAAGAGCAGAGGTTCTGAGACGGCAGGTAGGGGAGGTCATAATACAGCAAGACTCCATTAGAAGAAACAACATTACTAAGGTGAGTAATTTTTTCTTCAAACAACATGAAGTCTTGCTATTATGACATATGCAGACTACACAGCAGTACCTCCATGGAGGAGGGACAGAACCTACTTAGGAAATAGGCTCTGAAGCACAGTTGTGCTAAACCAAGCATCACTCCTAGCCTGGATGTCCAGGAGTAATGCTTGGTAAAAGTGTGAACTGTTTTCCAGCTAGCTGCTTGACATATCTCTAAGATAGGGATGTCCCGCAGCAGCCAGAGACGAGCTGTACCTCTGGTAGAGTGAGCCCTCAGGCCTGAGGGAGGAACCTTACCCAGTTTTTCATAGCAAAATTGGATACAAGAGACAATCCACCTGGCAATGGATCTTTAGTGGCAGGTTTCCTTTACCAACCTCACCATAAGTGAGGAACAGTTGAGGGAGTCAAACCTGTGACCCTTGGTACGCTCTATGTAGTAACTAAGGGCTCTTTTGACATCTACTGTGCAGTCTCCTCTCGCCAGAGGAGGAATGGTCAGTGAACTACACAGGAGAGACATAGATTGATTAAGGTGGAAGTCTGAAACCACCTTAGGCAAGAACTTTCTGTTAGTCCTGAAGACCACCTTATCTCTATGAAAGGAGATAAAATCAGGCTCCACTGACAATGCTTGTAATTCACTTATGCGCCTGGCAGAAGTGATGGCTACCAAAAACACAGTTTTCCAAGTCAAGTACTTAAGCTCTGCTGAAGACAAGGGCTCAAAACGGGGTTGCATAAGCTGGGCAATGCAAATATTAAGATCCCAGGCAGGGGCAGGGTCCCTGAATGGAGGGTTGGTGTGAAGCAACCCCTTGAAAAACTTGGAGAATACAGGATGAGCTGAAAGAGAAGAGGGTTTTCCAGCTGATAAGAAAGCAGACACGGCTGCCAGGTGCACCTTTAGGGTAGCTGGTCTCAGCCCCAAAGTATTCAAATGCACCATATAATCCAGGACTGTGGGTAAGTCAGCAGATTCTGGGGAAATTTTTTGCCAGAGCACCATATGGAAAACCTCTTCCATTTGGAATTATAAGTAGCCCTGGTGGAAGGCTTCCTAGAAGCCTTCAAGATATCCAATACACCTTGGGAGAGGTGTAGGTCAGCAAACTCTAACTCTTCAAGAGCCAGGCCTTGAGATTGAGAGATTTGCGATTCCGGTACCAAACTCTCCCCTGAGCACAGGTTAACAGGTTGTGATTCCTGGGAAGACACAGGGGAAGGTGGACTGCTAAGGACATAAGGAGTGGGTACCAGGGCTGTCTGGCCCAATCTGGAGCAATCAGGATCATCTTGCAGGGTTGAGATCTGATTTTGACTAGCACCTTGAACAGAAGAGGGAAGGGGGAAAGCATAGAGAAACTTCCCTTCCCAACTGAGAAGGAAGGCATCCAGAGGGACTGAGCCCAACACTGGGGGCCTGCAACAAAAAGGGAAGTTGGTGATCGGGCTGCAAAAGATCTATCTCATGGGTGCCCCATCTGGCAAATACTACCTCCAGTACTAGGGGATCCAGTGACCATTCGTGATGGCCCTGGGAAATCCTGCTGAGCATCTGCCAGGACATTATCCTTGCCTGGGAGGTGAACTGCCGTAAGGGAGGTGTTCAGGGAATAAGCCAGAGACCACAACTTCATTGCTTCGGTGCACAAGGCCGTAGACCGAGTGCCTCCTTGCTTGTTGATGTACCACATTGTAGTGGTGTTGTCTGTTCTGACCTGTAGAACTTTGTTCTGAACAGATGTGGAAAAAACTTGAAGTGCTAGAAAAACTGCTCTGAATTCCAACAGGTTGATGTGGAGCAGAGATTCCTGAGGGGACCACAATCCCTGGGTAGTGAGGTCGTCCATGTGAGCTCCCCACCCCAAGAGGGATGCATCTGTAGTAAGGATTAAGGAGTGAGACTGAGGGGTGAAGGGGACCCCCTGTCTCAGATTGCTCTGGTCCTGCCACCACTGAAGGGCTTGGATCAGGGTTTGAGTCACTGGGATCAATTTGGTTAGAGGTCTCTCCTTTGAGACCAAAAGGCTCTCAAATGGAACTGGATGTCCCTCATCTGAAATCTTGTTCCCGCACCACTGCTGTAGAAGCAGCCATGTGCCCCAGGAGCTGCAGAAAATGCCTTGCTGGTCGAGAGACCTGCAGGGTGAAGGAGGAGGCCAGAGAGACCAGGGTCCTTGCTCTTTCCAGAGGAAGGAAGGCTCTGGCCTCGTTTGTGTTCAGTTCTGCACCTATGAAGGTGAGAAGCTGGACAGGCTCTAGAACTGACTTTGGAAGACTGAGAAGGAAACCTAGAGATGTGAGCAGTTGCTGAGTTACCTGAAGGTGTAGTTTGATTTGGTCTGGAGACTGGCCTACTATGAGCCAGTCGTCCAAGTAAGGAAAGATGGCAATCTTTGCCTTCTTAAGTGGGCAACTGCTACTGCCAGGCATTTTGTGAATACCGCGACGTGAGGTCGGCGGGCATTGCTCTGAACTGGTAATGGCCTGAGGGCAGTTCGAATCTGAGGTACTTTCGATGGGAGCTTCTGATGAGAATATGGAAGTAGGGCATCCTTGAGGTCCAGGGACGCCAGCCAGTCCCCTGGCCTTAGAGAGGGTAAATAATTCCCAGAGTCACCATTTTGAATTTTGGTTTTAAAAGGTGCTTGTTTAGGTATCTGAGATCCAGGATGGGCCACCATTCTCCTGTCTTTTTGGGGTAAGGAAGTACCTGAGTACAACCTTGCCCTGGTGTAGGGTGGAACCTTTCCACAGCTCGGAGAGCTGGAGGGTAGAAACTTCGTTTCTAGGGCAAGTGTCTCTGATGGATTTGAGGTGGGAAAGGACCTGGTTCTCATCTTTGGAAATTTTTGAAGCTGAGAACCAGCCCTGGCTTACTACTTCCAGGACCCACTTGTCTGATGTTAAAGACTTCCAGTCCTGGACAAAGTAAGCCAGCCTGCCCCTACACATACCTCTCAAGTGTCCCTGATTTTCAGGGACGTCCCTGATTTTGCCTCAAAATTTTACTTTGTCCCTCCTAAAATTTGTGTTTTTGTGGCTAAACAGTGGGGACTGTAAGCACAAAACAATGTCAAGCATTAAAATTACAGACTTGTTCTTCTTTTGAAAATGCATTTTGCACTAAGCCCCATATTCTATCAGCTTTCTGGGTGGATATCTCTCATTTTGAAGATGTGTTCCTGATTTTGGTCCTTTGTCCCTGATTTGTTTTAAGCCTTGTCCCTGATTTATCAGGCAGGGGGTTGAGAGGTATGCCCCTACAGGTAGTGGAGAATCGGCCCTGGCCACCCCATCAGGGTGCCTGCTTGGCAGGGGCTTTAGGCTGAGGGGTGGAAGCAGGTCTGCTTGTACCCCGTCTGCCTCTCCCTCTAAAGAACCCCCTCTGGGCATAAGCTGAAGAGGAAGCCTGGGCTTGGTAAAAAGGCCTATGTAAAGGTCTGCCCCTGCCCCTGGAAGGCTGCCTTTGAGGAGTGGCCTGCCTTTCCTTGGCCTGTGCACTCCTATAGGTGGTCCTATACTCATCCATTTTCTTCATGTAATTCTCTGTCTGCTCCCCAAACATAGAATTACCCACAACAGGAAACTCCATGGCCTTAGTCTGGGTATCCTGTGACAGGCTAGTACATCTGAGCCAAGCCATTCTGCGAAGTGCCACAGATGTAGCCATGACTCTTGATGACGATCATTAGAGTCCACTGCAGCATGGAATTGCACCTTGGATGCCTCAATACCATCAGCAGCCACCTGCTCCAGCTCCTTGGCAAGCTGGCCAGGGACCTGTTTTGCTAGAGCCATAACAGTATCCCATCTGGATATCTGATATCTAGCAACATAAGCCATATAATTTGCCTGTCTGAGTCCCAAGGATGCTGCCATGTACTGTTTCTTTGCCATAGCATCAATCCTCCTGGATTCCTTGTCAGGGGGGTGTGAAGCCAAGGGAATATTAGCCTTGTCACATGCTGCAGCCTGCACTACCCCAACAGTGGGGTACCACAGGGATCAGTGCTGGGACCGGTACTATTCAATATCTTCATCAGTGACATTGCGCAGGACCTAGAAGGCAGAATTTCACTGTTCGCTGATGACACAAAGCTCTGTAACAGAGTAGACACACCAGAGGGTGTAGACAGAATGAGAAGGACCTGCAGAAACTTGAAGAATGGTCAGGGTCTGGCAGTTGAAATTCAATGCAAGGAAGTGCAAGATAATGCATATGGGGCACAAAACCCTGGCACAATATATCAGTTGGGGGTGAGGATATAGCATGCACCAAGCAGGAAAGGGATCTTGGAGTTATCATCTCTGATGATCTCAAGGCAGGAAACAGTGTGACAAGGCAGCAGGTAAAGAATAGGATGCTGGGATGCATAGGCAGGGCATCACCAGCAGGAAAAGGGAGGTCATAATTCCACTATACAAGACACTAGAGAGGCCGACCTGGAGTACACTGTGCAGTTCTGGAGACCTTACCTACGTAAGGACATAGACAGGGTAGAGAAGGTTCAGAGGAGGGCAACAAAGATGGTGCATGGATTGCATCAGAAGTCCTATGAGGACAGGTTGTAGGCACTGAACATGTACTCCCTGGAGGAGAGGAGGGAGAGGGATATGATAGAGACATACAAGTATCTTACAGGGAGGAACAGGGTGCAGGAATGCACTATTTTAAGCGAAAAGATGTTCCAGGACTAGAGGGCAAGGGATGAAGTTGAGGGAAGACGATTCAGAGGAAACGTGAGGAAGAATTTCTTCACAGAACGGGTGGTGGACAAGTGAACACCCTGCCAGAGGAAGTGGTGGGGCTGAAACAATCACGGATTTAAGAATGCATGGATAGACATAAAGGAATTCTGAGGTCAGGGTAAGGGGCAACAGACTTCTAGGAAAACAAACTGAACTTACAAGCTCAAATGGGCAGACTGGGTGGGCCATAGGCCCTTATCTGCCGACACTGTCTATGTATCTATGTATGGCTGCATTGTTGTGTAAGGAACTCCGTATCAGAGCCTGACAATGTGTACCTCTTGTCCATTCTTTTATCCACAGGAGGTATAGTGTGAGGAGTTTTTAGAATTTTTACTGTCTGTTTCCCAAAAGATTTATGCAAAGGAATAGACAGTCTCCTAGACTCTGGGATATCAATCATTTCTACATAGTCAGGCTCCTCTTGATCATCCACAGCTTCCTCCACAGGGAGCTGGAGGATTTCAGCCACTTTTTTATAAAACATAAAATGAGAGGGGGACTCAGAAAGCCTAGGGGGAGACACTCCTGAAGGTCTGTCTGGGGAGATGTCCGGTTCAATGGGCACATCCAGACTTTCAAATCCACATTCACTCTCCTCATACTCCTCTTCCCCCTCCTCCGGTTCATAAAATTCCTCTAAATCATATTTTTGAACCGGTGGAACCCGACAGAATCGATTACTTTGATGGTGCCGGTTCGGTCGGAACCGGGAAAGCGACTGGACAATTTTAATCGCTGGCTATTTCTTCAGCGGTTGGAGAAGGAAATTTTGGCTCCACACCTGCTGATTTTCTAGTCCTTTTGCTGGAACCGACTCCTCCGAGTCGGCTCTTCTTGCCCGAGGAAGTCTCACCCTGGTCAGAGGGATTCTCCCGGTTCGGGTTACAACCGAACCGGCTGGCCATCCGGTCAGCTGGCTTGGCCTCTTTCCTGAGCCTACCAACTCTCTTATCCAGGGTAGCTGCAGGAAAATTTTTGCAAATCTGGCAGTCTGCATTGAGGTGGTCAAACCCCAGACAATAAACACAGGTGGTGAGGGGTCAGCCTTGGCAAGGCTTCCCCACAAACACTGCAGTGTTGAAACCCAGTGGGCCCGGTTTTTCTTTTGGGTTTCTCAGACATAGTGCCAGCCTAACCAAAACTTGCCCGTTTATGGCAATCCGCCAAGCAAGACCCTCTTATCGGTTCCCAACCGTGTCACGGGTCGTGGAAAAAAACGTAATGAAATTGTTTTTTTTTAGAACCGATAAGAACCGAGAACCGCACTCTAAAAGACAGATTTAATGGATGTTCAACAACCTAATCGGTTCAAACCGAACCGATAATACCGTTTACAAGTTCCACACAGAAATAAATGTAAAACCTATCTAGTACTTACGATACCACAGACAGAGCTTGAACCGACCGGTTGCGGTTTAAATTCAGTTAAAAAAACGAAAAATTAATACTTCAACCGACAAAATGAACCGAGCAGAAGGAGAAATCTCCAGAGTGACTGTTCCGTGAGGCAGAGTAAAGAATCTGACAGTTTGAGTTTGAAGAACAACAGACAGAGCTTTCAACCGAGCTCGTGCTCAAAGTTCCATGCCTGGCATGGAAAGTTAACTCTTTCACCTCCGAAGCAGTTCGAAGGTTGGGACTCACTGCATATGTCATAATATAGCAAGACTTCATGTTGTTTGAAACACACACTAAAGGTGCCCAAGTGGTACACAGACTCAGTGAGGTGCTTAACCTAGTGGACATCTGGCGTATTATCCACCCTAAAGACCGTGATTACACATTCCAGTCTGGAGTGCACGGAACCTTTAGCAGACTGGATTTTTGGCTCATCTCTCACTCCCTCACTCAGTTTGTGCTCAGCTCCACTATTCTCCCTACTGTCATATCAGATCATGCCCCCGTCCAACTTATAATATCATTGGGCATCCCTGCATCACATTCCCCCACATGGAAACGTGACCCTCTCCTCATGCAGGATCCCAAATTTGTGGATTGGGCTAAAAAAGAAACTGTACTGTTTCTGCAAGAAAATCCTACAGCTGATACATCTGCAAGGAACATTTGGGAAGTGTACAAGCAAACATGAGGGGGATAATTATAAGTTATACTACATATAGGAGACAAAACAGGGAAAAGGAGATGGCACAGCTAGAGAGTGACTTAGCGGCTGCAGAGCACAATCTCAAACAATTGCTATCCCGTTCCCCACACTCGGCCCAATACTGCCAAGTGTTGGTACTCAACAAACTGATCTCTAGGAAGGCGGATCTGGCACTTCTTAAGCTAAGACACTCCTACTGAAAAGGAGGTGACAAAAGTGTCAAGGTACTGGCATACCAGTTACGCAAACAGCAAGAATGTAGGCGCATAGCTGGACTAAAAGATCCCCAGACTGAGACAGTTAAAAACTAACCCTCAGAAGGTGAACAAGAATATGGGTAACTTTTACTCACTTATCTGCTACTTTGAGTACCCCGGAAATCTTACAGTTCCTTGAAGCAATACGCATCCCTAGATTGTACCCTGAACAGAGAGAATCCCTTGAAGGGCCACTTACGAAAATGGAAATAGCAGAGAGTTTAAAATGACTCAAAGCAGGGAATGCCCTGGGGAGATGGATTCCCCGTGGAATGTTTGCAGGCCGTAGCCCCATTGATCATCCCTCTCCTTTCCCAAATGTATACTGAATCTGAAAGCCTGGGTATTTTACCACGTGCACTACGAGAGGCCGTAACAACAGTACTCCCTAAGAAAGGAAAAGATGTCACAGAGGCGGCTAACTACTGACCTATCTCCCTAATAAAAACTCAGCAAGGTTTTTGCTAAGGCCCTTGCAAACGGACTAAACCCAGTGCTCCCTTCCCTGATTCACCCATCACAGGCGGGGTTTGTAAAGGGCAGATATAGTGCTGACCACCTTCGCACTCTGCTCAGCCTCATTCACCAGGCCAAGGAACTGCAGGCGACAGCCGCTCCCCTTGCCACAGACTTTGAAAAAGCATTTGATTCAGTGGAATGGGAATACCTGCTTGCTGTTCTTGAATATTTTGGATTTGGCCCTCAGTTTAAATCAGCGATACAGACACTTTATACCTCACCGCAAGCTAAGGTGCCGACAAACTATCTTGTCTGCACCCTTCAGTTTACACAGAGGCACTAGACAGGGCTGCCCCCTCTTACCTGTCCTGGCAGTGGAACCACTCGAGGCTGAAATCCGACAACATCCACTAACAACAGGTATAAGCATAGGCCGCTCTCAATACTCTACCCTTCTGTATGCAGACGATCTATTGGTTCCTATAGGGAACGCACAACAAGCCATCCCTCCATTACTTTCTCTATTAGCACACTTCTCCACTGTCTCTGGCCTTAAAATTAATGCCTCTAAAACAGAAGTGTTGCCTCTTAATGATCTTTGCTGTCAACAGTACCTACCTAATTTAGGCTTTAAGTGGGCACAAAACACCATTACATAACTAGGTATTAAAATTGGTGCCCAGACTGAAAGGTGGTGGAGTAATAACCTGGCCCCCTGGATATCTGAATGTAAAGGAGAACGAGAGCATTGGCACAAGCTAAATATGTCAATGGCAGGTAGGATAGCAGCCTTCAAAATGTCCACGACCCCAAAATTCTTTTACTTGTTTTCCCATATCCCTCTCGGGCTCCCCTAACACTGGTTAGGGAAAATAGATAACATGATAGGATTTTTTTTCTTTGGGGCACTAACAGACCTCAATATAGTCGGAACACTAACAGAGCCCACTGGAAGCGGGGCGGCTGGGGGTTACCATGCATGGAGGGTTATAAGACTGTGTATCAATGCTCCCAGACCTTGAAGTGGTTTCAACCTGTATCACAAACAACCCCACAATGGTAAGAAATAGAGCAGAATATTGGCAATACCCCAATCCTGGCATCTATCCTAGGCTCAGGGCTTGCCACACACCTAAAATCTCAATTCCACCCACACCTACTGGCAGGTACTCCAGCAGAAACTAGACCTTTCTCTTGCCCCCCTTTCACTTAACCCTATCTAGTAAAACCCAGAAGTCACTATCAATAGCCATCCAGTGTTGTGGCTGACATGGATGGAGGCAGCCATAATGTTTGTGGGTGACCTCTTGGATTCTCAAAACCAAACTATTGACTCCTTTGCAGGTTTCTGTGGGAGATGGTCTCTATCCAAATATGACCTCTGGAGATATTTCCAGATAAGAGCTGCACTAAAACCTATCCTCACCAAATTTAAAACTTAGGAACTCCCCACCCCCCTTCTTTTGACTTGGCTGGGTGCTTCTGGAGGCACGGCAGGTCTGGTATACACCTCACTTAGAGATACCCTCCCAAACTCGTCCTCTAATTCAAAAGCCAAATGGGAGAAAATGTTGCAAGTCCAGATCCCAGATAACCACTGGGGACAATGCTGGCGTACTGGGCACCTGGTATATAAGGATGCCCATAGTCTACTGATCCATAACAAGATACTTCACTCGTGGTACAGAACCCCAGAGGTCCTTAAAAAGGCTAACGTTCTACAGTATGACAATTGCTGGAGGTGTCAAGAGTCCGGGAGGTAATCTATATCACATTCTCAGGCAATGCCATATGATAGCTCCAGTCTGGCAAGGCATAATTTCAGTAGCTACTAAGACTCTCCAAACAGACATTCCTCTAAGTGCCCCCTTGTACTGCTGGGTATGAAATCTGAAGCCCCCTCTCTCTTACACCAGCATTTTCGCTGGCTAATGTTACTAAGCATGCAAGTAAAACATATCATTTTGAGGAATTGGAGAACCCCACGTATACCTACCCTGGGAGAAATCCTCTCTGCCCTTACTCAGCTTCGTGAGCTAGACAGAAGATCACACAATACATTAGGCCAGAAGGCCAGGTTTCAGAAATCCTGGGCACCATACATGGCCTACCTAGTGGCCAGAGCTGGCATAGGCTGAATGGTCTAATGGAAACTCATGAGATCTCCCGTTGAAAGATATACTGTTCGACCCTTATTATGTCTCTTCAATCCTGATATTAGATAAGTCTATGGTACCTATGCCCTTATGATGTTAGGACAGTGATGTTAGCAGTAGAACAGGGTGCATGTAACTGATTTATTTTTTTTCTTTATTGATACAGTATGCTGTTATTTTACAATCTTTTACTAAATTGTTAAGTATGTTAAGTGCAGCTGCAAAAATGGTAAGTATAACTCCTTGGGAGTGGTTGTGGGTCCAGGCCAGTTTACCCTTTGTAAACTTTGATCTTAGGCACATGCTATGACTCTCTGGTCACTTGAAGCCATGGCATACGTCAGCAGCAGTACCTCCTATTTGGTCCCTGGTTTCAGATGAAAGATGGTAAGTAACAATTTATTTTTCTTTCCTTATCTCTTCTGCTGGATTTAATAGGCATGTACACACCCTGTTCAAATGTACTACCTTTTTTAAGATAAAACTGGAATGACAAACACTAGAAATACAACATTTCTTTACTATACATATCTTGTACCTGTACAGTATATGCAGGTGTAATATCTTTCTTAGCAAGTGCAGGTACCAGTACACTCAAAAGAAACCAGTATATTGGTATATGAGGACCCCTTACATGTCTGTGATGTTGCATATGTATGTAAATGTATATAAATGTCTGTATCTTGTTTTCTTAAAATTAATAAAACATTTAACTAAAAAAAAAATCTGGAAGATTTATGAAGTAGCCATTTAACACTTACCCTACCTCTTGTTCCAGAATCAAATTACCATTATTTATTAATTGGATCTGGTTAGCCCTAGTTAGTGGTTGTTGAACTTTTATAACACATTTCCAAAAGTGTTTTGAATCATTTGACCGCTCAAAGTCTGACCTGTAGTAGTACCTCCTTTTTGCCTTACTGATATTCTCTGAACATTTATTTCGCCATGTTTTATATGTGTTCCAATCTTCTATACTTTTTTTCTTCCATAACCTATTTTTTATTCTTGTCTGAGTTATAAGTCTATCCGTCATCCAGGGAAGATTCTTACCATCTATTTTCTTTCAAACCTTTAAGGGTGTTTTTCTATTATCTGTGTTAAAGTATTTGTCAGATCTCGTATGGCTAAGTTTATATCAGGTATAAGGTACATTCTATCCCATCTAATTAAACATAAACTGTCCCTAAATCTGTATGTTAAAATGCTTTAACTGCCTCATCCATTTGAAATGTGGCTCAGTTCTGTCTCTTTCCCATTTTATCATACACATTACTGGACAAAAGTCACTCAAATTTTGGGCCACTACTTTTGACTCAAAGTATATCAATACTCACAAAAATAAAAATTATAGTCAGCCCGGTGGCGCTGAGGGTTGAGGCGCCAGGCGCCACCTGCCTTGGCGCCCGGTGACCCGGGTTCAATAATAGACTTAGGTGTGAGGGCTGGCAAAGGGAAGGAAAGATTGAGCATCCCGACAGCTCTCCTTCCTTGAGGTGGGTTAGAAATCGCCGCCTGCAGTGACACCCAGCAGAGGCTGGGTGTTCGGCAGGTGCAGGCATTAACATGGGGTGGAGGGGGGGGGAGCCGGCAGACGTCTGCACGTTAGTGCATTGATGTCATTGCACATCAGGCTCTCTAGAGAGGAAAGGAGGAAACATCTCCCAAGCCTCCTAGATGACCATCACCGTTGCCTGCTTTGCTGCCCACCGACTGATAAGGGGCAGACTCCGCTGTGCGCAGCTTGATCACTCGGGAATAGAAGAGGGTTAGGAGGGTTCCCTCCTCACCCTGCCCGGGGGGGGGGGGATACGGGCCGCCAAGAGACCCTGAGGATTCAAGTGTGTGGCACTCTAGGGTAGTCGGCAGGGTCGGGAAGCAGAGCACCTTGGTGGCCTGAAGGAGTGGAGATTAGGAGACAGTAGAGGCGTAGAAATAGAAAGAAAAAAAATTAAGTCTAAGATTGTTCCTTGAGTCAAAAGTTGAGAAAATCGAGTGGGTTCCTGAATTACTTGTTTTAAACCCAATGGGCCAAGAGAAATTTCCAGTTTCTAACCCCTATTTCGCCCTCACCCTGCATTAAAATCCTCTGAGAGTACCATTTTTGAATCTTTTACTAAATCAGCTGTTCTACTTTGTAATACTTCAAACCTTTTCAACTTTGTTTATGGTGGAGCGTAAATTGTCCCTATTACCAATTTGAGTGATACAATTTCTATTAAGAGGCAGTCCATTCCTTCGATACTTTCCGACAAAATGGTTTTAAAACTTCCCAGCTGTTCCCCAATATACGTCATTACTCCTCCCCCTCTGCTTTATCTAATCTTTGACTTTTACAGTTTTCAATTTGAACTTCCTTATTTTCCACTCCCTCATGTAGCCTCATTTCAGTTAATCCCATTATATCCGGCTTCTCTTTCTGCATCAGTACCCTTAGTTCATCTATTTTAGGTACAATACTATGTGCACTTTCCTGTAAAATTTTAAGGCTTGTAGAGTTACCAGGCCCTAGGTTTCGCTCTATCTCCACCCCCTCCCAAAAGTGCCCAAGATGTTCTACTAATTTTTCTTCCATCCCCATTTAGTGCTGTTTTGACCATGTGCACCTTACCTGTGTATAATCTCCATACATTTGTAAAATTATTGTTTCTATATACATGCAAGGGTTTGTGTCTTTGGACTGTCATAGCAAGTGACAGAACACTTATCTTTATTAATTTGTTTTGGGCTACCTGTCCACTCATGTTTCTGGCCCACTATGAGCCCCAAAAGGTAGAAACCCCACATCAAAACTGTTATCTTCATGTTGTAAACAATACTATTTTCCTCTCACAATTCAATTATCTAAACAGCAAAAATCACAGTCTGTGTCTGTTTATTTCCTCATATGTGAATAATTCCCCATGTGTTATGCATACCACTCTAGCTAAGCCCAGTTAGACTATTTTAAGCCTCCCCTAAAATACTCCCCAAAGTAAAAAAAAAAAAAAATGTTTAATGCAGTCTCGCGCTCCACGGAGAGCTGCTAAATCTAATGAGCCTTTTAAATATTTGTTGCCCCTCCTCCTTCCAACGTCACCACCAGCTCCCGGTCCACTGACTGCTGCCACCAGGTCGGGACCGAAAAGACAGATCCTGCCAAACATCCACTGGAGGGTCAGGAGGTTTGGAAGTCCAACAAATCAGCAGACGCTGATGTAAATGCAGAGGTAAGCGCCTTTTTGCTGCAGTCGGGCGGCTAAAATGCGGAGTGGTGCGTTCTGTGCAAAAAACAACTGTGTGAGGTTTTTAAATGTTTGCTGCCCCTCCTGCTTCCCAGTCCACCGATTGCTGCCACCAGGTCGGGACTGAAAAGATAAGATTCTGCCAAATAGTCACTGGAAGGTCAGGAGGTTCGGAACTCCAGCAAAGCAGCTGACGTTAATGTAAATGCAGAGGTAAGCGTCTTTTTGAAGCAGTCGGATGGCTAAAGTGCAAAGTGGCACCTCTTGTGAAATCACGAACCACTCCAGGAAGTTTCTTTCCATACCTCCTTTAACAGAACATAATACAGTGTGACAGCCATTTGGACAGGCACTCTTTAGATACAGGGGTGCCCTATTTTCTGGTGTAAACAAAACAAAAACCTGAGAGAACTTTCTGCTATCCTTGGTGTGGGTCACATAATAGCAGAGAATTCTATGTACATCCAAAGTATACAGCAATGCTTCCCTGGATTAGCATGCTCCAGGTAGTAAATTCAGACACCACCTTTGGTAAGAAAATACAGGTTACTCACCTGTAACAGGAGTTCTAGGAGTGCTATATGTTGTTCATCCACACTTTGTGGCAGGTTCCTTGCCGCTTTAAATCTTGCCGAAAGGTCTTCAAGCTGGCTCCTCCCACCCACCCGGGTGGTAAAACCCTCGGCTCCACCCCATGACGCCAGATCTAGCCCACTGGAAGCCAGGTTGTGCGTCGAAGCCGGGGAGGTCGGGTGGGTCATGTGGAAAAACAACATATACCATTTCTAGAACTCCTGTTACAGGTGAGTAACCTGTATTTCTAGGGACGTGGATATGTTGTTCAATCCACACTTTGTGGCAGACTCCTAGCAGTTCTCTGGGAGGAGGGAGCCAAGGCACCCACCCCCTACTTAGGGAATAAGGACTGGAGAACCGAGGTCCCAAAACCAGCATCCTGGCGCAACTCTAGGTCAATGTGACAATGGGAAATAAAGGTGTGTGCTGACTTCCAGGTAGCATCCCTGCAGATTTCCTGGATAGGGACGTCCCTAGAAGCAGCCACAGAAGCAGCGGTATGGTGGGTAGCATGAGCTCTTATCCCTTTGGGAGGCTCCATGCCCGCCAACCTACAGCAGAGATCTATGCAGGAGGTGACCCACCTGCTTATCGTCCGCTTGGCTGCAGGTCTGCCAGGTGCGGCTCCAGCGTAAGTGACAAACAGCTGGTGAACCTCTCCTCGAACTTCAGCCATTCGCTCCTTATAATAAGCGAGCGCTCTTCTAGGGTCCAAAGTATGGAGCCTATATTCAGCCTCTGAGGTGTGACTGGGGTAAAACACTGGCAGAGTCAACACCTGGTTAAGGTGAAACTCTGACACCACCTTCGGAAGGAATTTAAGGTGGGGGCAAAGGACAACCTTGTCCCTGTGGAAGACCAGATAAGGAGACTCTATGGAAAGCACCTGGAGCTCTCCCATCCCTTTGGCTGATGTTATAGCCACCAAGAAGGCGGTCTTCCACGACAGGTGGGAGACATCGCACCTGTGCCATCGGTTCGAATGGCTTTCCCATGAGCTTAGCCAATACCAGTAGTAGATTCCACGGAGATGGAGGTTCTCGCACCGGAAGGGATATGTGATCAAGGCCTTTGAAAAAGCGCCCGACCACCTTCTCCTGCGCCACCAACTGCTTGCCGACCTGCGCCCGGTAAGCAGATATAGCCACCAGGTGCACCTTGAGGGTCGGCGACCAAAGCCCTAGCTGACAAAGGGACCATAGGTAGTCCAAAATACTAGCCAAGGGACAGGAAGAGGGGTCCAATCCCTTGTCCTGACACCAAATGGAGAATCTCTTCCATTTGAAGGCATAGCATTTTCTGGTCGACTCCTTATGGGAGGCCTCGACGACGCTGAGGACCTCGTCGAAAAGAACCAAGGCCTGGAACTCTAGTCGCTCAGGAACCAGGCCGTCAGGTGCAGGGATTGAAGGTCCGGATGGAGAACCTTCACCTTGTCAACTGAGATCAGGTCCGAGCGGTCTGGAAGCTGCCTCAGGAGCCTGGAACTGAGGCTGAGGAGATCTGGGTACTAGAACTGGCAAGGCCAGTCTGGGGCTACCAGGATCACCTGTGCCTTGTCCCTCCTCGCCTTGAGGAGCACCATGTGGATCAAGGGAAATGGAGGGAAGGCATAAAAGAGGCCTGGGGTCCACGGCCTCGAAAAGGCATCCCCCCTGCAGCAAGCCCTGCTGAGGGGGCGGTGAAACAGCCTCAGCTTCACGACTCTCCTGGAGGCGAACAAGTCCACCTGAGGGGTGCCCCAATGGGAGAACAGGTCTTGTACTACCTCCGGCAGGAGAGACCACTCGTGAGATGCAGCGCCTATCCGGCTGAGGGCATCAGCCAGACTGTTGGAGGCTCCTGCCACATGGATGGCTAGGAGATCCGCCTCCAGGCTGATCACGAGAGACCAGATGCGGAGAGCCTCCTTGCACAGAGGCAAGGAGTGTGTCCCGCCCTGACGGTTGAGGTAGTACATGGTCGTGGTGTTGTCTGTCTGGACCTGAACCTCCTGACCCCGTACAAACGGAGCGAAGGCGGTGAGGGCTAGTCAAACAGCTCAAAGCTCCAGCAGGTTGATGTGGCATCGAGACGCCTGAGGGGATCAGAGGCTGTGGGCCCGGAGATCCCCCAGATGGGCACCCCAACCCATCAGAGAGGTGTCGGTCGTTAGGGTGACCGTCGGCTCGGGGCGGACAATTGGGATACCCTCCTGCAGATGAGCTGGGACGAGCCAACACTGCAGGCTGTCCCACATCTCCTAGGTCAGTCACCGGCTGGTCCAGAAGACCGAAGCGCTGTGACCACTGGCTGGCCAGCCCCCACTGCAGGGGGCCCATATGCCAGCGGGCCCAACAGACCATGCTGGTGTAGGCCGCCATGAGGCCCAGAAGGCGCTGGAAGTCCCGGGCAGGGCACAATTGCCCAACCAGAAATGATTGGGCAAAGGAGGAAAGGACCTCAGCCCTGTCTGCCAGGAGCTGGGCTCTGGCTCAAAGAGAGTTGAGCTCTGCCCCGATGAACTGAATCACTTGCGAAGGCACGAGTTCTGATTTGGCCTCTTGATGAGGAGGTCAATCTGAGAGCAGACCTGGAGGGCCAGATCCCTGGCTCGCTCCACCTCCAACCTGGAGGGGGCTGCAATCAGCGACTCATCCTGGTAAGGGTATACCTGGACCCCTCGGCGCCACAGGAATGCTGTCACCACTGCCATGCATTTGATGAAGACCCTAGGAGCTGGAGAAAGGCTGAAGGGCATGGCCCGGAACTCGTAAAGAGATCCCTCTGCTCTGAAGCGGAGGAATCGCTGATGAGACGGACGGATTGGGACATGAAAGAATGCGTCCTGGAAATACAGAGTGCAGAACCACACGTCTAGTTCCAAGGATGGAATGATGTGAGCCACAGTGACCATCCTGAAGGTGCGCGGCCTTAGGAACTTGTTCAGGTCGTGCCGGTCGAGAATGGGGTGCCAGCCCCTCATCAGCTTTGGGACCAGGAAGTACCTGGACACAAACCCTGGGTCTGGAGAAGGGTCCGCCACCTGGCTGATCACCTCCTTCTGGAGGAGCAGGGCAAGACGAGCCGACAGAGAGGCTGCAGAACCCATTGCCCCCGTGGGGCGACTACTCGATAGGGAGGGGACTGCTCGAACTCCAGAGGCAGACCCCTGCCAACCACTTCTTACACCCAGCAGTCCATGGTGGTAGCGGACCAGGCGGAAAGGAAGTGGCGGAGTCGTCCCCCCATGGGGGAAGTCAGGGAGGAGTGACGGGCCTGGGGGGGGGGGGAAGACACCCCACAACCTGTCACTGGGCAGGCTTGGAGGAAGGGCTGGCCGAGGCCCTCCTAGACCCTTCCCTCCAGGCTTGAGTCTGCTGGCCCTGTTGCTGGTGCTGCTGGGCCAGAAGTGCCGCAGGGGCGGAAGGGCGAAAGGGCTTACACTGCTGCTGGCGACCTTTGTCCTTCTGGGCAGACATGACAGAGTTCAAGGTGGCACAGGACTTCTCGAGCCTCTGGAGATGGCTTTCCATACCTGGCCCGAACAAGTCGGTGCCCAGGAAGGGAATGTCTGCCAGCTTGTGCTGGGTGTCCGCCGTGAAGGTGGAGATCTGCAGCCAAGCTCTGCGGCCGCTACTGACCGGGCCGAAGAATCCCAAATGTCCAAAGAAGTTTGGAGCTGCTGCTTAGCCACGGCCCTTCCCTGATCCCACACCTGCTTGACTGTCGTCTGAAGGTCAGCCGGGAGATGGGGAATCACCTCATCCAGGGAACCCATAAAGGCGTGTGAAAAATGTGCCATCGGTACAGCCGAGCTAGCCTGTCTAAGGCCTAGGGTGAAAGCAGCGTAAACCTTCCGTCTCGAATTATCCAGCTTTTTGGATTCTTTAACGGGCGGTTTGTCCACATCCCTAGCGTTCCCGGAATGCTGGAAAACACTGTCGGTCACCAGCTCCTCCGCAGAGGGGTGCTCCGAGAAACCGGAGAGTGAATCAGTGGGGACCACATACTTGCGAGCCATCCTGGCTGAAGGCGCGGGACATGATGCAGGCCGCTACCACAACTCCAGGGCCGGGCCAACAATGGCTTCGGCCACCGGCCTCCATATGGGAATCTCCTCGGTCCAGTATCTCCGTGAGGGGATACCTGGCCCGTTTCTGAACGGGTTCGAGCTGCATCCCAGTGGACTCTGAGATGAGTCAAAGTATACCCAAGAACGAGGATGGGCTCTTGTCCACCAACTGACGCCCTGCAGATTCCAGGTCAATGGGCCTGGAGTACAGGGAGGAGTCATCAGACTCCGAGGAGTCTGCAAACAGCTGCCGAGCACCTGAGCTACCCTCCACCTGCCGAGGCCGATCGGGAGTGAGGGTGACCGACAAGGCAAGCCTTGACCCAACCGAGAATCCTTTGTCAGGGCCCCAATCTTCAGTTGAGGAGGCGGTGGTTCCATCACAATGCGCAGAGCAGCCGGTTTCGGCCAAACAACCGGTGTCGGGGTTGGCTCCTCAAAAACTACGAGGGGTTGCTTTGGTCGCTCCGGTGACAGCCACTTAATGGCCGGAGAAGGCGATGGAGTTGGCTTGTTACCGGTCAACAAAAGTTGCTGCCACATCATGTTCTTGTAGCGCCGGCATAACTTACGTCGGAGCCTATCCTCCGAAGAGGACGAGCGGTGACGCCACTTTAAATGGTGCCAAGACAGAGACCGCCGATGTCAGCGGGACCTACTCAACCTGGAAGAGGACAGAGACATTCGGGGTCGCCGAGGGTGGGTTAAAGAGGGGGCTGGGGAAACACGCTCATCCCTTGGTTCAGGGCCCTTGGCTGGGGACTTTGGCACAGGCAAGTCCTCGGTTACCGCCGAGGGGACTGGTGAATTAGGGCTGTCAGCTTCTGCAGTCGACAAACCGTCCAATGGGTCGAGAAAAATATCGACCGCGTTGATTTGATGGGTGTCTCGGCCGGTTGACCTGACGGGGACACCGTGAAGCCAGCAGCCTTAGCCACAACCTCGACCAAAGTCGAGAATCGATGGTCTGGTGAAGGGGATCTCTCCCACTCCCACAAACGTTGATGAAGGGACTTACCTTTTAGTTCTTTTTTCTTGGACCTACTGGTATGTCCCAATGGCCCTTCTCCCTTGGTGGAGAGGGACTGGCAAAGCACCTTAAAAGAAGCAGTGTAGGAGGAGCCCAAGGAGAGCGGGATAAACACCACAGCCAAGAAGGAAGATGAAGCGGCCTGGGCTGCCTCCTCCTCGAGGGCCGTCAACTGCTCCAGCTGCTCCGTAGAGCCCGCAGCCGTGGACACCGCCCAACGGGCCTCCTTTGACTTCACCGGTGGGTACCGCTTTGGGGCCTGAGCTGTACCAAGAGCGGTCCTCTAAAACCAAGGCAGAGAAGGACTTTCACAGAACGCAGATCTGCGGATCGTGGGCAAGACCCAGGCAGTAAACACATGTGGAGTGCAGATCGGTCCAGGACATCTTCTGCCCGCAAGGGCACCAACGGAAGCCAGGAGTGGATCTGTCCATTGCAGCCGTGAAGGAAGAGGAAGACTATAGTCTAGTAAACTTTAAAATTATTTTCGGAAAACCCTAAGAGTTTGGATCCAGACCTAAAACGCAGAGTGCTAAGGAGGGAACCTGAGCTTCCAAGTGGTAAGGAAGATCTGGCGTCATGTGGCGGAGCCGATGGTTTTACCACCCGGGTGGGTGGGAGGAGCCAGCTTGAAGACCTTCCGGCAAGATTTAAGGCAGCAAGATACCAGCCACAAAGTGTGGATTGAACAACATATCCATGTCCCTAGAAGTACAGTTACGTAAGAACTTACCATAACAGTAAATCTTTGAGAGGAGCTCTTGCAACAAGTAACACAAGTACTATAGGACTGAAGTCGGCAAGCGGCAGGACCACATCGAAAATTTCTAGCTAGTAGTGTAGAGCGGGGGCCCGCCCCCGATGTCCCATGTGGTATAAAAGGGGCGGTCCCCCAGCATCCCTCAGTTCTCCCACCGGAGACTCCAGCACAGATGAAATTATGGATGGAGAAACAAAGGATCCTCCTATGGCGTAGGAGGCAAGTGTTCTTGCTTCAAATGCAGAAGGAATCCCTTGAGGGGAAAGGTGAGTGGGAAACAGCACCTCCTGCAAGAGCTCCTCTCGTAGATCTACTGTTACAGTATGTTCTTACGTAACTGCACTATCTTACTTTGAGATGGAGCCCTTGCAGCAGGTAACACAAGTCAGACTGAGTCCCAAGCAGTACACAGTCCCTTACATGCAGGGTAGAGGGAACAGAGAGATAAAGACTGAGTCCCTCAGGAGAGAAGGCCCTGCGTGACCGTAAGGCCGAAGCTGGTCCTGCACCTAGAAGCAATGTCCAGACTGTAATGCTTAATGAATGTGTGGACTGAACTCCAAATGGCTGCTGTGCATATGTCTGTTGCAGACACATTCCTCAAGGAGGCAAAAGAGGCTGCTACTCCTCTGATGGAGTGGCCCTTTTCTCGACCCAGAAGAGTTTGTCGTACTTCTGGTAACAAAATACAATACAATTTACCAACTGTTTAAAAAGGGTTTGTTTTGTAACAGGTGCCCCTAACATCCGTGGGGCAAAGGAGATGAACAGTTGGTCAGATTATCTAGACCCCAGGGTTCGGGTTAAATAATACCAAAGAATCCATTGGACATCCAGGGTGTGTAACAGAGCTTCTCCTCAATTTGAAAGCTATGGATAGTAAACAGGCAGGTTGATGTCTTGGTTAAGAATAAATTCAGACACCACCTTTGGCAGAAACTTAGCATTTATTTGCAGGAATACCAAGTCCCTGTGCAAAATTAAATATGACTCTTTACACATTAGAGTCTGAAACTCAGAGATTCTCCGAGCTGAAGTGACTGCAACCAAAAACAACATTTTCCAGGAAAGAAAGCGCAGGTCACAAACTGCAGCTGGTTCAAATGGAGGTAACGTAAATTTTTCCAGGACAAAAAGAAGGTTCCATGGAGGGATGGGATCCCTGATGGGTGGCTTCAAATGAAGGATGCCACGCAAGAAAGCACGTGCAAGATCCGACTGTGCCAGGGTTTGTCCCTTCACAGATGCATGATAAGCTGACACCGCAAAGAGGTGAACCTTTATAGAAGAGTAGCTGAGGCCTGAGTCGGAAAGTGAAAGGAGGTACTCTAGTACTGAATTCACTGGGCAAGTGAATGGGTCTACTCGACAGCTGAAGTCCCAGAGACAGAAGCGTCTTCCACTTCATTGCATATGTGACTCTGGTGGAAGGTTTCCTGGCGGCCACCAGAACGTCAGGTACTCTGGCCAAGACCCTGTAGCAGGAAACGGCTAAATCTGTAGGAGCCACACATGCATATGTAAGGATCTCAGGTCTGAATGAACTAAGATCCCGTTGTCCTTAGATAGAAACATTAAGTGAGTGGGGGTGGAACAGGTGGTTCCCTTGCCAGTTGCTGGAGTAGCGGGAGCCAAATCTGTTGAGGCCAGAGGGGTGCAACCAGAATCATGTCTGCCCTTCTGACTGAAGTTTGAGAAGAACCCTCTGTATCAGGTGAAAGGGACAGAAGGCGTAGAGGAACAGTACAGTTATGTAAGTACTTACCGAAAGAGTAGATCTTCAAGAAAGGCTCTTGCAGTAGGTATTCACATATAGGACTAAGCTGCCAGGTGTCAGGACCCCACGGAAAACTTCTAGCTAGCAGCCTCTGGCGGGGGACCACCCCCACGTCAGGTGACCTGCATCATACGATGTTGGTATACCGGGGGGGTGGGTGCCCCCACGCCCACCTTCCAGTTCTTTCCCGCCAAAGGCCAAAAGAGGCAAGAAGAGAGAGAAGAGGATGTGCCCCCATGGAAAAGAATAAGACACTTAGGGGACGGGGGGGAAGGTAATACCTACTGCAAGAGCCTCTCTCAAAGAGCTACTGTTACGGTAAGTATTTATGTAACTGTACTATCTTACTTCGAGAGGGCTCTTGCAGTAGGTATTCACATATAGGATAGAATCCCAAGCAGTCTGGAACAAGAAAAAAATGAGAGGAAGATTGCCATCTACAATATGACCTCAGGGCTGAGCAGGTCTCAAGAAAGGAGGCCCTGCAGAACAGCCACCCCGAAAGCCTGCTCTACGGTGAGAGGCAATGTCCAAACTGTAGTGTTTCATGAAGGTATGGACTGAAGAGCAGATTGCGGCTGTGCAGATGTCTGCCGCAGGCACATTCCTGAAACAAGCAGCAGAGGCAGCTACTCCTCTGGTGGAGTGACCTCTGACCTGACCCGGAAGGGTCTTGTTGTACTTGTCATAACAGAAAGTGATGCAACTGGCCATCCATTTGGAAAGGCATTGCTTGGAGACAGCACTGCCTTCCCTTTTGTGAGTGACAGACACAAAAAGCTGATCAGTTTTCCTGAGATTCTTAGTCCGACTGGTGTAGTATCTCAGGACTCTGAACATCCAGAGTATGTAAGAGGTACTCCCCTTGATTGGAGTGTTGCATAAAGAAAGCCAGTAACTCAATGGATTGATTCAACGTAAATTTAGACACCACCTTAGGAAAAAACTTAGGGTTGGTGCGCAGAGCCACACGTTCCTTGTGGAAAATCAAACACGGGATTTTACACATCAAGGCTTGAAGCTTGGAATGCGCCCAGCAGAAGTGATGGTCACTATGAAGAGTGTCTTCCAAGAAAGGAACTTTAAACCTGCTTTCGCTGCCGGCTTGAAAGAAGGCAGTGTGAGCTTCTCTAGAATAAATTCAAGTCCCATGGAGGGGCAGGATTGTGGATGGGGGGGGGGGTCTCAGGTGGAGAACCCCTTTAAGAAAAGTCTTAGAGACTTCCAACTGAGCAAAAGTCCTGTCTCCAAAGGGAATGTGGTAGGCTGAAATAGCTGCCATATGGACTTTTAGAGGGGAAAGGCTGAGACCCAGGTCGAAGAGGTGACGCACGTAATCCAGGACTTTGTTGGCTGGGCACGAGAAAGGTACTAAGTCTTTGGAATGTGCCCAGATGGAAAACCGTTTCCACTTTATAGCGTAGGTGTAGCTGGTGGAAAGCTTCCTGGCCTCTACCAAAATGTCTGCTACTAAGGGAGAGACTCTGAAGTGGGCTTTCACTATGTCTGCAGGAGCCACGCATGAAGATGAAGGGATTTGTGGCCTGGGTGAACAAGGGTCCCCTGATCCTGGGTCAACAAGTGCTGCAACAGAGGAAGAGGATGTTCCTCTGAAAACTGTTGAAGAAGAGAGAACCAAACTTGCCTGGGCCAGAAGGGGGCGAAGAGAATCATTCAGGCCTCTTCTGATCAGAGTTTTTTCAGGACCCTCTGAGTCAATGGAACGGGAGGGAAGGCATAAATGAATATGCCCCTCCAACAGAGAGACACAGCGTCCCGCCAGAATACGTCTCGCCCTGTAGTGAGTGAGCAAAAGGTGGGAAGTTTTGCATTTAGGGGGGAGGCGTAGAGGTCTACTTGAGGTGTCCCCCACTGCTGGAAGATGTCGTCTACGACCTGTTGGTCTAACTCCCATTTGTGAGCCCTGGCTGAGGATCGACTGCGTTCGTCTCTGAGGGTGTTTTCCACTTCCGGCACGTGAACTGCGGTCAGGTGAAGGTCGTGTTGGGCTGCCCAATACCAGACTCTCATCACCTCCTGTTTGTTGAGGTACCAGACTACACACTTTGTCTGACTGGATGAGAAGATGACTGGGAAGAAGAGCCTGTAGGGCATATAGGACTGCCCTCAGTTCAAGCACATTTAAGTGCAGTTTCTGCTCGAATGGGGACCAGCTGCCCTGAGTTCTGAGAGACCCGAGGTTGGCACCCCAGCCCTCCCCTGACGCATCTGTTGTCAACGTCTGGGAAGGAGGAACGATGCAGAATGCAACTCCTAGACACAGGTTCTCCTGAACCATCCACCAGTGCAAGTCCCTCATCATGGGATTCAATACTAGCATCTCTTGGTCTAGATTGTCCGTGGTTTGGTCCCATTGCGACCGAAACGTCCACTGAGAGATCCTCATGTGGAGCTGAGCGAACGGAACGGTTGGAATGGCAGCCGCCATAAGCCCAAGGAGGTGGAAGACTGACCTGGCTCTGACCCATCTGCGACCTGTGAAGGGACTTGACCTGGTTGATGGTAATACCCAGGCTGGCAAAAACCTGCAGGGTAAGGGAAAGGGACTGCAGGAGTTCTTCCCTGGACGGGGCCACCAGGAGCCAATCGTCCAGGTACGGCAAGACCTGCACACCCTGGGTACGCAGCTGGACTGCTACCACCGAAAGGCGTTTGGAAAGTACTCAGGGAGCCGAGAAGAGACCAAATGGGAGGGCCTTGAACTGGTAGTGGTCCCCCTGAAAGCAAAAACGGAGGTATTTGCGATGGGAAGAGCACATGGGGATATGCAGGTATGCATCCTGCATATCCAAAGCACATAGTCACAGTCCTGGCCAGAGTAACAGCAGAAGGCTCTGCAAGTAGAGCATTCTGAAGCATTTGTACTCCACGAACACGTTCAAAGAGCTGAGGTCTAGGATTGGCCTCAAGTCTCCTGTCTTCTTTGTAACTAGAAAGAAATGTGAACAGTAACCTGTCCCCCAAAGGTGAGTGAGGACTGGCTCTATCGCCTTGGACAGAAGGGATAACAGTTGTTCTAGGACCAGAGGAAGATGATGCGGGGAGTAGGACGACTGAGGGGGTGGTTTTTGAGGAGGTTTCTCTAGAAACTCTATCGAGTGCCCGGCAGATATGAGCTGGAGAACCAAGCGTCCGATGTTATCCTCTCCCAACCCGGCAGATGGGAGGAGAATATCCCCCTACTGGTTCCTCTGGAATGGCCAAAGGCAGAGGGAGAGGCAGTGAGTCAGGAGGTGTCAGGCAGCGCAGCTGCCGAGGCTCCTTTAGATTTTCTGCTGGGGGGAGTCTTAGTTACTGGCGGGGCCAGACGTTTGTTGGCACGCCTTCCTTGGTCGGGCTTTTGTTTTTGTTGGGTTTGACGAAAAGGACATCACTGCCCCTGAGGGGGCCTGTACAAGTCTGGACCGACTTTAGTGCAGTGCCCTGCTCCTGCAGTTTGGTTATGATGTCCTTGACATCACCCCAAATAGCACCAAACCCCTGAAGGGAGCATTCTGTATAGCGGACTGTACTTCAGGAACCACTCCTGGCACACAGAGCCAGGCATGATGCTGTAGGTCTACGGCGAAAGCAGAGCTCCTGCCAGCTGTGTCCCCCACGTCGTAGGTGGCATGAAGCATGTGTCTACAGGCCAAATGAGCAGAACGGACCAGGTCTCCCAGTTCCTGCTTAGTTTGTGAATCAGGCAGGGAGTCCCAGCTTGGATTCCACCTAGCTAAGGATGGACTTCTGTAAATCTCCCATATGGCCAACGTAGTTGAGGGCCCTGATGCCTAGGGTCGAAGAGGAGTAAATCTTCTTCCTGTACTAATCCAGAAGTTGGGATTCCTTATCAGGTGGGGATGAGCTCAGATGTTTGGGGTTGGCGGAGCGGCTGTGGGCAGCACTGATCACAACCAAATCTGCCTTGGGGTGAAGACTAAAGAAGTCTTTATCCTCCGAAGCCTGGTACAGCCTATCCGCCTTCCTTGGAAGGGGGCCTGGCGTGGATGGTTGTTTCCAAGTACTGGAAACAGTATAGGAGCGGTCTCGGGCAGATCCAGATGGGCAGTGATCTTTTTACGCTGTGGGTCTGGCTCCACTGATTGCCACTGACGTGTCTCCTGGATCTTCCTTAGGAGCTCCAGAAAAGGAGGGTCCTCTGGAGGAGATTTCAGAGGGTCCCTCGGCCTTGGGCGTTCCAGAGTATGGGGCTCGTCTCCATGATCAGAGTGGTCAGAATCAGAATCTGAGTCCCGATGGCTCCAAGGTAGAAGACGCTGACTCCTCCCAGGAGGGGAGGAACGACCTTCTCTAGGAAGCCCGCTGGGTCCGAGTCCTCCGACTCTCGGTGCCAGAAGGATCTCCTCTGGCCAGGTAAAGGGAGGGAGTTCCCGT
This sequence comes from Neoceratodus forsteri, assembly GCA_016271365.2. NCBI lineage: Eukaryota > Metazoa > Chordata > Ceratodontiformes > Ceratodontidae > Neoceratodus > Neoceratodus forsteri. The sequence goes on from CM028131.1 coordinate 383,568,695, forward strand.
CTCCGAAAAGGGGATCTGGCATAGGAATCGACGTCAGAAAACCTCTCTGCCTCCTGGTGAGTTGAGCCTTGGCCTCAGCCCACCAGGAGGCCAAGGTTTCCTTCAGATCCACTGGCGCGCTGTGGAGTGGTGGAGGAGGAGGGGGCTCGATACGGGTAGGGTGAGCACCCGTGGTAAGGGCAAATCAGAGCTCAATGACGGAAGCCCGCGGCCAGGCACTGCGCACCAGATACTGAGAAGGCAGTTACCTGGCATCGGTATTGTGGTGTCAGTTACCTGGCACCAGCTGCTTGGACAGAGCAGAGGGTCCTGGCAAAGGCCCTGCTGACGGACCAGATGAAGTATGCGTCGGGCCCGGTGTAGGGAGACCGCCGAACGGATCTGACGGTCCTGACAGATAAACAGGTCTTCCGTCGGGCAAAGGGATGCCAGAGAGTGGCATCGGTTCCAGTGTCAGAGGGTCCGGCATACAAGGGGGAAGCCCTGACGACAGCGTACCAAGGTCGGTTTCAACTGGGGAAGGAGGACTGAAATCCCCGGGTGTGAGCCGCAGGGACCTCGGTAGGCAATGGGGTTATCCGTTGAGGACAGCCTGGGGTGTCAGGTGTGACGGTAGGGTCTGACACAGGTTTGTTGACGGATCGGTCATCGGAGGAGCCGGTGGCTGCATTGCCGGCAGTGTCCAGGCAGACGATGGAGAAACCAGTGTCTGACTTGTCGGACTCCCTGTCCAAGGAAAGCCATGAAGGAGTGGTGGCCTTGTCGGAAGGGGGGTGGGCTGGGCATTCACCCGAAGAGGTGAGTGGCTTAGCAGCCCTGTCCGGGCGGGCATCCATGGGACCGATGTCTGACTTACCGGACCCGTTCGGACCAGAAGGCCACGGAGGAGGTGCGGCCGTGATGGGAGCAGAGGCCTCCTTTGCCCCAGAGGCTCCCGAAGAGCCTCAGCACGAGCTCAACGGGAAGGGCAATGCCTTCATGGTAGCCACCAAGACGGCCGCTGAAGAGTGATTCCCCGGAGGGGATGATTCCTGTAAGGCCGCAACTCCAGCTGAAGTTGTGGCTGCTGTGGAAGACAAATCCTGCTCCCGGTGCTTCTCATTCTCACGCTTCTTCTTGTGGCCTTCGGGGGAGGCTGATGCCTGCCTAAGTTTTTTCAACTCTTTTTCCATGGATGCCATTTTCTTTTTGATGAGATGGGCTTCCAGGGACTGCTGCCTTCGCTTGCGGGTAGCACAGTTGAATTTCTGGCAGTGCTGGCACTTCTCCACAGGGTGGTCTGGGCCAAGAGAGAAGAGGCACAAGGAGTGGCCGTCCTTGTGTGGAAGCTGGGAACCACACGAGTCGCACTTGTTTTTATGCGAGTCAGAGGGCGTCGGGGACAACATGTACAGCAGATGGTATAAAAAAAAAAAAAAAATTTAGAGAAAAAAGGTTGAAAAAGTTGAAAACTTTATGACTGACGAAGGTACTGACGAGCGCTGTTCTAAAGTGAGGAACTTTCAAACGCCGATGGTGGGAATTAACTGGAAGACGGGTGTGGGGAACCGCCCCTTTATACAGACATCATATGATGCTGGTCACCTGATGTGGGGGCAGTCCCCATGCCAGAGGCTGCTAGAAGTTTTCCGTGGGGTCCTGACACCTGGCAGCTTAGTCCTATACGTGAATACCTACTGCAAGGGCCCTTTCGAAGTAAGATCTCCCTGTCCAGCATAGGGACAACGCATCTCACCAGAAAACACCAAGCCCTGGATCTAGCAAGCAAAAACCGTCTTGTACGACTGACTGCTGAAGCTCTCACTCGCGAGTTCTGGATCTTGACTGGCTTAGGACGTCCACAATGTGTTTTGCACAACTAGGACATGGACTGCCAAGATCTCTATCCGGTGAGCTATGGACCATTCCCAAACTCTCACTGCCTTGTGGCAACGTGGATAGAAGTGTGTTCCCCTTTGTTTGTTGATGAACACCACCGACATGTTGTCCATCTGGACGAGGTGGTGTCCCGGAAGTATGTCCATTTGCAATGCCTGTAAGGCATACAAGATTGCCCTCATTTCCAATACATTGATGTGCAGGGTCTCTTTGGTCAGGGACCACAATCCAGGAGTCCTGTGACTGTGTAGATATGCTCCCCAGCCTGTGCCTGAGGCATCTGTTAATATCTGGGTAGGCTGTATCCTCTGGAAGGGGGTACCCAGAGATAGGGGAGACGGTTCCAGTCACCACTGGAGGGCTTGCCTTACAGATCCTGGGACTGAAACAAGCTGATTGAGGTCATCCCAATGCTGGTCCCTCTGGACCCTCAGAGTCCACTGGATCTTCCTCAGCTGTAATCTGGCCAATGGCACGGTGGCAATGGTTGTTGCCACGTGGCCGAGAAGTCGGAGTACTGTCCTGGCCAGGGCCTGTCGTACAGACTTAATATGGTGAGCAAACCCCCTGAGGTGGTCTGCTTTGTACTCTGGGAGGAAGAACTTCCCCCGAGAGGTGTTGAGGACTGCTCCAATGAATTGGACCCTCTGAGTCGGCCAGGGTGATGATTTGAGCATGGTTACTGTGATTCCCAGTGTCAAAAAGAGAGAAAAGGTGCCTACCACTATGTGCTGAAGAGCCTCCCTAGACGGGGCTGTGAGAAGCCAGTCATTCAGGTAAGGGAAGACATAATGGCCTCTCCTCCGGAAGGCCATTGCCACTACTGCTAGGCACCTGGTGAAAACCCTTAGTGCCGAAGACCAGCTGAATGGTAGGGCCTTAATTGGAAGTGCTGACCCTGGAATTCTAATCGGAGGAATCTCCTGTGGTGCCTGGCTATCAGGATGTGCAAGTATGCATCCTGCATATCCAGGGATGAGAGCCAATCTCCTTGATGGATCACGGGGAGTAGATCCTGAAGGGTGACCATCCAAAAGTGTGTGTACTACAGTACATGAGGTCTAGAATGGGTCTGAAGTCTCCCATTTTCTTGGGTTCTAGGAAGAAGTGAGAATAGTACCCCTGTCCTTTCTGGCTGTTTGGTACAGGCTATATTGCTTTCTTGCCCAGCAGGGCCTGGATCTCGTCTGGATGACAGCAGCATGGCATTAGGAATAATGGGGCAAAGGGGGTGGTCTGTCTGGGGGTAGCTCGGTAAATTCTATCCTGTGACCCCACTGAATCATTTGCAGAACCCACTGATCGGAGGTGACCAGCCTCTAACCCTCTAGATAGGGGGGAAAAGTAGCCTCCGACCACCTTTCCTGCTAAATCTGTCTGGAGAGGAGGGTTCAGTCAAAAGTCAGGCACTAGTGGCTGAGGGCAGAGTAGTCTGGGTTAGGCTTGGTTGACTGTTGCCCTGAGTTTCCAGAACCATGAGAGGGGCCTTTGTGACTGTAACCTCCTCTCTGTTGTTGGTATCTGGATTGCTGGCCGGATTTATCACGAAAACGCTGTTTTCAAAATGTTTTTTGTCTGGGCTTATATATGGTCTGGACTGTGTGTACAGCTTTCCCAGTGGCTTGAATTCTGGTAATAATCTTTTTGGATTCCTCTCAAAGAGGACTGAACCCTTAAAGAGGGCATCCAGGATTCCTGCTTGGACATCTTGGGCGAAACCCAAGACTCAAAGCTAAGAGTGTCTCCTGAGGCATACCCCTGTAGCATCTGCTCTAGCTGCAGTGTCTGCAGAATCATAGGCTGACCGAAGGACGTGGGTGCCTATGTCTGATCCGATGTGCATAAGTTTCTTCAACTCAGCTTTTTGGGGACAATCTGGTAGGTCCTAAACTAAGCCCATCCCTTGTTCTCACATGGCATTCTGAAACTGCACCATGTGGGTCAAGAAGTTCAAAGACCTGATAGTGCAGGTGGCAGAAGAGTACACTCGCCTGCCCTTCGAGTCCAGCTGCTTGGAGACTCAGTTCGGTGGCTGTGTGCTTAGCTGTTTTGGTTTCTGGGACCCATCGTGAGCAGCAGTGATTACTATGGAGTCAGCTACAGGCTGCTCGCCTAGGAAGGGTTCCTCTCGGGGTGCCCTGTAAAGGCAATCTGCCTTCTTTGGGGTGGCCAAAGACGTGGAGGGATGTTTCCATGCAGCCTTGGTTACGTCCTGAAAAGTGTCCACCAGCGGTGGAACGACCACCGGTTTTGGGTCTTTCTGACGCAGGTATTTTGCCAGACAGCATCTTTCGGGATCAAGGTCCTCAGTGTCCCAGCCCATGTTTGACTGTATACGACACATAACCTCCATGAAGGAGGGGTCGTCAGGCAGTGACCTTGGTGTGTCCCTTGGGTCCGGAGATGGGAGGTCAGCATCTGAGAACCCATTAGAGGAATACGATGAATAGTCTGACACCTCAGAGGAGGAGGACCTGGACCTAGTATGTCTGTCTTTACGCTTGTGACCCTCTGTGGAGCGTGATGAGCTCCTGCGCTTTGTCCGGAAGGGTCTCTTGCAGCCCGAGCGACTCCTGCTGGTGGCAGGAGGGGTGGGCTCTTTGAGCGGAAGAGTAGGTTCTTTGGGTGGAGAAGTGGATTTCCTGGGGTTAGGCTCCTCTACCCGTCTGTTTGGCTGGTAGAACGTCAGCCTTGATAGTGTCCCACCAAGAGGCAAATAGCTCTTTGACCTGTGACAGGTGAAGTCTTGGCTCCTGATCTGGCGTAGGCCGGTTTAACAGACCTAGCTTCTGACCAGTCTTTCTGGTCTGGTGCCAGAGTTAGCGGCGGAAGGGCTTTGGGTGGGGGTCCCTCCGGTGGCATCAGGACTTCAGACTGGGGTCCCGTCGGTGGAGAAGGGGCTTTAGGTGGGGATCCGAGGTCATCAGCTGTATTCTGAGGAGAGGCTGACGTCTGACTACCTGACGGCAGATCACTGCAATCGTTGTCCGGTGTCGGCAGTATGATGGCGTTTGAAGTATTCGGAGCCTTAGGCTGTCTGGCATCAGGCTCCTTTGCCCAACGGTGGGTGTTGTTGAGCAACATTCCTGAAGTTATTGTCTGCTTTTCGGACAACGGGGCCTGGTGGAGGAGTGTGTTGTCGGCCAGCAGCCGTTTCTCCATTGCCCTTTTCTCAGGCGTCGGCTAAAGCAACGTTAGGTCCCTAAGGGGTTGTGAGATTGACCTTCCAGAGGAGTGGCCCGAATCCCTGCATCTGTCCAGGGAGTCAGCTACCAAGGAGGCCGACTTGGAGGACACTTTCAGTCTGTCACTGGATGAAGACCTGATGTTGGTGTCTGAATGCCAGCCTGAGGAATGGCAGTGTGGCTGGATCTTCAGAGGCTGAAGGGTAGAAGACCCTTGCGTAAAGCTCCCCGTCGTCCTTACCTGGGCAGGTGGACTCACTACCGTCAACCTGGCAGGAGAACATGTTGTCTGGGAGGCTGAGTCCACACTCCTCCTGGATGCAGACCGGGAGTCGGACAACCTAGATCCCAATGGGGATCTGTCTCTATCCCGCTCTTTTCTTTTCTCTTCATCATAATGTTTCCCTGATTTTTTGTGAGAGGGGCCCTCCTTGGCAGAGGTTTTCTTCTGCACGGCAGCTATCTTCTGCTCCATTAAGTAGGCCTGGAGGGTCTTCTGGCGGCTTATCCTTGTCCTGTTATTGAATTTCTGACAGTGGGGGCAGGCCTCAGTATCGCGATCCGGGCCTAAAAACAGCAGGCAGGCAAAGTGTCCGTCTTGGGACGGGATTTGTTTGCTGCAGGCACCCTTAAGACTGGTGCTGGTCTATGGACAATGACGCGGAAGTCAACAAGCAGAAAAATCAAAGTAAAGAAAAATCAAACTTATCACACATAAAGCATTGAAAACGTGGATGAAATGGCAGTTGATCGAACCTGAAGGTATGCATGCGAGTCGATGGCAGGAGAAGAACCTTGGGATGCTGGGGTCCACCCCATTTATACCAAATGGGACGTCGGCGGCGGTCCCCCACTGTATATTGCTAGCTAGAAATTTTCTGCGGGGTCCTGCCGCCTTCAGTCCTACTTGTGTTACCTGCTGCAAGAGCTCCATCTCGAAGCAAGATCTTGGGATTCATGCGTAAAGCCACTATCTCTTTATGGAAAATCAAATAGGGAGTCTCTCACATTACAGCCTGCAACTCCGAAATCCTTTGAGCAGAAGTGATTGCAACTAAATACAGGTTACTCACCTGTAACAGAAGTTCTAGGAATGGTATATGTTGTTCATCCACACTATCTGGCAGGTTCCTTGCCGCTTTAAATCTTGCCGGAAGGTCTTCAAGCTGGCTCCTCCCACCCACTCGGGTGGTAAAACTCTCGGCTCCGCCCCATGACGCCAGATCTAGCCCGCTGGAAGCAGTGCGTCGAGGTCGTGGTGGATCAGTGGATGAACAACTATATACCATTCCTAGAACTCCTGTTACAGGTGAGTAACCTGTATTTCTAGGACATGGATATGTTGTCATCCACACTTATTGGCAGACTCCTAGCAGTTCTCCGGAGGAGGAAGGCAGGCGCACCCCTACTTAGGTAGAAAGACTGAGAACCGAGGCCCCGACCAGCACCCAGCGCGACCCAAGGTCGATGTGGAGGGGGAACGGTAAAGCCTGCTTCCGGGCAGAAGCCCTGCGGATATCCTGGACCGGAGTGTCCTTGGAAGCAGCCACCGATGCAGCGGAAGGACAGGTTAAAAAGAGTGCTTATCCCTCAGGGAGGCTCCATGCCCGCCTGCCTAAAGTGGAGACCTTGCAGGGGTGACCCGCCCGCTTGTCTTCCACTGGGCTGCAATCTGCCAGATGCGGCTTCAGCGAAGGTGATGAACAGCTGGCGAACCTCTCCCGAATTTAAGCTCTACGCTCCCTGAGAAGGCGAGCACTCAATTAGGGTCCCAATGGAGCCTATATGCGGCCTCCGAGGTGTGAATGGGATTGAACCCCGGCAGAGACAATACCCGGTTAGGGAAACGCTCCGCCACCACCTATGGAAGGAACTTCGGGTTGGGCGCAGGACAACCTTGTCCCTGTGGAAGACCAGATAGGGAGACTCGAAGGAGCGCCTGGAGCTCTGGCAGTTGATCGAACCTGAAGGTATGCATGCGAGTCGATGGCAGGAGAAGTACCTTGGGATGCTGGGGTCCGCCCCTTTATACCAAATGGGACGTCGGGGGCAGTCCCCCACTGTATATTGCTAGCTAGAAATTTTCTACGGGGTCCTGCCGCCTTCAGTCCTACTTGTGTTACCTGCTGCAAGAGCTCCATCTCGAAGCAAGATCTTGGGATTCATGCGTAAAGCCACTATCTCTTTATGGAAAATCAAATAGGGAGTCTCTCACATTACAGCCTGCAACTCCGAAATCCTTTGAGCAGAAGTGATTGCAACTAAATACAGGTTACTCACCTGTAACAGGAGTTCTAGGAATGGTATATGTTGTTCATCCACACTATCTGGCAGGTTCCTTGCCGCTTTAAATCTTGCCGGAAGGTCTTCAAGCTGGCTCCTCCCACCCACCCGGGTGGTAAAACTCTCGGCTCCGCCCCATGACGCCAGATCTTGCCCGCTGGAAGCCAGGTTGTGCGTCGAGGTCGGGTGGGTCATGTGGATGAACAACATATACCATTCCTAGAACTCCTGTTACAGGTGAGTAACCTGTATTTCTAGGGACATGGATATGTTGTTCATCCACACTATCTGGCAGACTCCTAGCAGTTCTCCAGGAGGAGGGAGGCAAGGCGCACACCCCCTACTTAGGGAATAAAGACTGGAGAACCGAGGCTCCAACCAGCATCCCGGCGTGACCCAAGGTCGATGTGGTAGGGGGTAAAACGGTATGTGCCAACTTCCAGGTAGGAGCCCTGCAGATATCCTGGATAGGGGCCTCCCCGGAAGCAGCCACCGATGAAGCGGAAGGGTGGGTAAAATGAGCACTTATCCCTCTAGGAGGCTCCATGCCCGCCCACCTATAGCAGAGATCTATGCAGGAGGTGACCCACCCGCTCATCGTCCGCTTGGCTGCAGGTCTGCCAGGTGCAGGTGCAGCTTCAGCGCAGATGACAAACAGCTGGCAGACCTCTCCCGAACTTCAGACCAACGCTCCCTGAGAAGGCGAGCACTCAATTAGGGTCCCAATGGAGCCTATATGCAGCCTCCGAGGTGTGAATGGGATTGAACCCCGGCAGAGACAATACCCGGTTAGGGAAACGCTCCGCCACCACCTACGGAAGGAACTTCGGGTGGGGCACAGGACAACCTTGTCCCTGTGGAAGACCAGATAGGGAGACTCGAAGGAGCGCCTGGAGCTCTCCCAGCCTTCTGGTTGGCGTGGTAGCCCCGGAGAAGGTGTTCTTCCACAACAAGTGGGAGAATCGCACCTGTGCATAGGTTCGAATGGCTTGCCCGTGAGCTAAGCCCATACCAGCATAAGAGCCCACGGAGGTGGAGATACTCTCCTCGGAGGGGAAGGGTGATCAAGGCCTTGGAAAAGCACCAGACCACCTTTCCTGTGCCACCGACTACCTTCCGGCCCGCGCCCAGAGGACAGGGGTGGCTGCCAGGAGCACCTTAAGGGTCGTCGACCGAAGCCCTTGCTAAAGAAGAAGACCGAAGCCCTTGCTAAAGAAGAAGAACGGACCACAGGTAGTCCGGAATGCTCGCCAGGAACAGGAGAGGGACCAGGCCTCATCTAACACCAAATGGAGAACTCTTCCATTTGAAGCGAGTATGTCTGGTGTTACCCTGCAGGACGCTTCAATAACGCCAAGGACCTCGCCAGAAGAGCTAAGGCCTGGCCACTAGCCGCACAGGGACCAGGCCGCCAGGTGCAGGGATTAAAGGTCTGGATGGAATACCTTCCCCTGACAACAGAGATCAGGACCGGGCAGGCTGGAAGCCGCCTCGGGAGCCTGGGGCTGAGACTGAGGAGAGCTGGATACCAGGGCTGGCAGAACCAGTCTGGGACTACCAGAATCACCTGTGCCTAATCCCTCCTCGCCTTGCCTGCTGGTCAAGGGAAATAGGGGAGAGGCGTAGCAGAGGCCCGGGTCCGCTGCCTCAAAGGCATCCCCTACAGCGAACCCTGCTGAGGGGGGCTGGCATGAGACAGTTACTCGGCTTCGCATTCTCCCTGGAGGGGGAAAAAAGGTCCGCCCGAGGTGTGACTTAGAGGGAGAAAGATCTTATGCTACCTCCGGCAGGGAAGACCACTCGTGAGGCGCAGCCCTTAGCCGGCTTAGGGCATCAGCCAGGGTACTGGAGGCTCCTGCCATCGAAATGGCTAGGAAAACCGCCTCCAGGCTGCGCACGAGACCAAATGCGGAGAACCTCCTTACGCAATGGCAAGGGGCTCGTCCGGCCCTGGCAGGTTAGGTAGCACATGGTCATGGTATTGTCCGCCTGGACCTAAACCACTAGACCCCACACAAACGGAGCGAAACGGTGCGAGCTAAGTGGACCGCATGAAGCTCCAGCAGGTTGAAATGGCATCAGGACTCCCAAGGGGACCAGAGGCAGTGCACTCTGCGCTCCCCTTGATGGGCACCTCAACCCATCAGAGATGCATCGGTCGCAGAAGACCGTCGACTTGAGGCGGACGAACAGGATGCCCTCCTGCAGATGAGCTGGAACACCCGCCATAGGAGAGCGTTCCCCAACCCCTGGGCTACTGTCACGGGCTGGTCCAAAGGATCGCAGCGTTGTGACCGCTGGCTGGCCAGCCCCCATTAAGGGGACGCATGAACCGGCAGGTCCAATCGGACCACGCTGGTGCAGGCCGCCACGAGGCCCAGGAGGTGCAGGAAGTCCTGGGCAGGGCGCAACTGCCCAATCAGACATGACTAGGTAAAGGAGAAAAAACCTCAGCCCTGTCCGCCGGGAGCCGAGCTCTGGTTCGAAGAGTCAAGCTCTGTCCTGATGAAAAGATCACCCGCTTTGACACGAGTTCTGACTTGGCTACATTAGAGAGGAGACCGGCCTGAGAGCAACCTAGAGGGCCAGAACTCTGGACCGCCCCACCTCTGCTCTGGAGGGGTTGCAGTCAGCCTGCCATCCGGGTAGGGGTACGCCCGGACCCTTCGGCGCCACAGGAATGCTGCTGAGAAGAGGCCGAAGGGTATGGCCTGGAACTCGTAAAGAGATCCCCCCGCTCTTGAAGCGGAGGAGTCTCCCAAGAAACGGACGGATCAGTGTGAAGAATATGCCCTGGAAGTCCAGGAAATAGAGCCACACGCCTCGTTCCAAGGATGGGATATCTGAGTCAGAGTGACCATCCCAAAGGTCCGAGACCTTAAGAAGCTGTTCAGGTCATGCGGGTCAAGGATGGGGCGCAAGCCCCCCGTCCGTTTGGGGACCAGGAAATACCTGGATGCAAACCCAGGGTCTGGAGGAGGATCCGCCACCTTCCTGATCACCTCTATTTCGAGGAGCAAGGCAAAATCGGCTCGGTGGGCCGACAGCGAGGCTGCGGACCCCGTGGCCCCCCCCCGAGGGTGGGGCCTGCACGAAATCCAGAGGCAGGCCCCTTCCCTAGCACCTCCGACACCTGCAGCAGTCCGTGGTGATAGCGACCTATGCGGAGGAGGGCTGAGCCATCCCACGGGGACCCGGGTAGGGGTGACGGTACGGGTAGCGCCTCAGCCCGCCACTGAGCAGGCTTGGAGGAGGGACTGGCCGAGGGAGCTCCTGAGCCTTACCTCCTTGCTTCCTTTTAGAGGAAGCCGCTGCTTGGGGTCAGGATGCTAAGCGGAAGCCTGCCGCCCTCATGCTGCTTTTTGGTGGGCTGGTAGTCAAGAGGGGTCAAGGACAAAGGGGCTTATAAAGGTTGCCGGGTAGCCCTAGTCCTCTGGGCGGGGTGACCGAGTCCAGAGTGGCATTGGACTTCTCTGTCCCCTGGAGGTGTCCCTCCACTCCAGGGCCGAACAGGTCAGTCCCCAAGAAGAGGATGTCCGCCAACTTGTGCTGGGTATCCATTGAAAAGGTGGATATCCTCAGCCACGCCCTGCGGCGCATTGCCACCGCGGCCGCTACTGACCTGGCACAGGAATCACCTATGTCCAAAGCAGTCTGAAGCTGCTGCTTCGCCACCGCCCTACCCTAGTCCCGCACCCGCCGGACCGTGGTCCGCAGGTCGGCCGGGAGATGAGGGAGCACCTCATCCAGGGAGCCCAAAAGTGCGTGGAAAAAATGTGCCATCAGTGCGGCTGAGCTGGCCTGTTGGAGGCCTCAGGAGGACGCGGCGTAAACCTTGCGCCCGACATAGTCCATCCTTTTGGACTCTTTGTTGGGGGGCCTATCCACATCCCGAGCGTTCACAGAATGCTGGAAGACATTATCGGTAACTAACCCCTCAGTGGAGGGGTGCTCCGAAAAACCGGGCAAAGAACCGATAGGGACAGAATACTTCCAGGCCATCCTGGCCGAGGGCGTAGGACAGGAAGTAGGCCGCTGCCAAAGCTCCAAGGCTGGGCCGACGATGGCCTCAGCCACCAGGAAGGCCTCCGAGGGTGAACCCCCTCGGTCTAGGATCTCGGCCAGGGGATAGAGAGCCCGGTTTGACCGGGTTCGAGCTGCATCCCGGTGAACTCCGGATGAGCCTAAGCAGACCCAGAGAATGGACGAGGGCTGTCGCCCATACGGGGTCCAGGGAGGACCCTTGGGCTCCTGGCCTGGGGAACACGGAGTCATCGTCGTCGGACTCCGAAGGGTCTGCAAAGAACTGCCTCAGGCCTGAGCGACTCTTCACCCGCCGAGGGCGGGCGGGAGTGAGGGTGACCGACAACCTTCGGGACAGGTCATGACCTGACTGAGGTTCCACCATAATCGGTGGGGCAGCAAGATTTGGTCGAACAACCGGCCCAGAAGTGGGCACCTCGACTGCAGCGAGCGGTTGCGTTGACCGTTCGGGCGGCAGCTGCTCGATAGACGGGGAATGAATCGGAGTAGATTGATTCCTGGCCAACAGCAACTGCTGCCACATGAACTCCTTGTAACGTCGACACCATCTGCATCGAAGCCTCTCCTCATCCGAGGAGGGAGACAAGGAAGAACGGTATTGCCACTTAACTCGGTGCCCGACCGAGACCGCCAAAGTCGGCGGGCGGCTTGACTGATAAGAGGACCGAGATCGTAGACCCAGATCTCGGCGAAACCGAGGGTGGTCTGGGAAGGAGCCGGGGACACCCCGCTTTCCTCGGTTCGGACGCGGAATGACCGAGGACTGCTGTTCAAGGTGCAGGCAGACATTGGCTCCACCGGGAAACCGCGAAGGGTTGACGGTTTGCAGTCGACCGCCCGGGTGACAGGTCGAGAGAAGACTTGACAACGTCGATGGGAGTCATAGCCAGCTGGCCTGATGGGGACACCGTGAAGCCAACGGCCTGAGCCGCAACCTCGACCGAAGTCGAAGGTTGGCAGACAGGGGAAGGGGACCTCTCCCGCTCCCACAAACGCCGACGATGGGACTTACCCTGCGACTCCCTTGACCTGGGCCGAGAGGCAGGTCCCGATGGCCCCTCTCCCTTCGTGGAAAGGGACTGGCGAAGCTCCTTGGACAAAGCCGAATGAGAGGAACTCAAAGAGAGCGGGATAAAAGCCGCGACCGAGGAGGAGGGGGATGCAGCCTTGGCCGCCGCCTCCTCCAGGGAGCAAGAGAGATCGAGCTGCTCAGCAGAGACAGCCGATGCGGACACCGCCAGACGAGCCTCTAAAGATTTTTCTGGCGCGAAAAAAAACCTCTGGTCGCCCGAGCCCCAAACGGGCCGCAGGATCCTCTGGGAGGCACTGTGGGTCACCTTGGAGATTGGAAAGGGCACCACAATCCGCACAGGGGTAGTGTACAGACCCCCATGTCAGGGGGAAGGAATGGACAAGGATATGATAGAAGGCATTCTTAGAATGGCAGAGAAAGGGGAGATACTGTTGATGGGAGACCTGAATATGCCAGATGTTAACTGGAGCACATTTGTGCAGCCACATCCAAGAGCAGGGTCATTTCAGATGCCCTACAGGTGGCATGCCTCAGACAGCTAGTCTTGGAACCCACTTGTGAGGGAGCAATCTTAGACCTCATACTCTCAAATGGGGACAGTGAGAGGATCTCAGATCTAGAAGTGGGTAGCCATCTGGGAACAAGTGACCATCAAACAGTGTGGTTCACGTAAACTCAGCTACAGAGTCGTCAGCATAAATGTGAGGGTACTGGACTTTAGGAGGGCTGACTTTGGCAAGATGGGAGAGTGCCTCAGAAAAGCACTAGCAAACAGGCTAGAAGGAGGTGTGGAGCAACAATAGAATTATCAAAACTGCCATCACAGAGGCAACAAGCCTTTGTGTGAAGCAAATAAACAAATCAAAACGAAAGAAAAAGCCACTGTGGTTCTCAAAAGAGGTGGCTGTGAAAGTCAGGAAAAAAAAGATAGCATTCTGGAAGTATAAGGAAACACAGAAGGAGCAGGACAGAGAGTTGTACCAGTTAAGGCAGAAGGAAGCAGGGAGAGAAGTCAGAATAGCAAAGGCCCAAACTGAGGAAAAGATACTCAACTCAGTTAAGAAGGGGGATAAAACCTTTTATAGGTACATCAGCGAGCGTAGAAAGACAAAGGGAGGGATAGTGAGGCTGAATAGAATGAACAGTGGGTGGGCAGAGGGGGACAGTGAAAAAGCAGGAATACTGTGTAACCCCCCTGCAAATGGGGGTTCCCAAAAGACTTCCAGGAGCTTGCTTGAATGCTCCAAGCCTGAATGGTGTTTGGCATTTAAGCCATTTATCAGTGAGTGTTTTTAGAACCTCTGGTACTGTCTCTTAAGAGCTGTCTGCTTGCAGACATAATTAGTTTGTATGGGGGACTGTGTGTTTCTTTGATTGAGTACCACCAGCTGCTGCCAATTCTACTTCATTTTTGCAGTCACTAGGAGTGCAAAGGGAACCTATCTGAAAGATGTAACTGTTTGCAGAAATTATTTAGAGTAATAATGAAATTACAGTTTGTCTAACCTGCTTTCTTTGCAGTCAGAACTGTGTCTGCTAGTTCCCATTCTAGTTTTGAACTGCTGAACTGGACCAATCAGTGTGGGGTAAGCTAGCTCAAAATGGTGCCTTGGACGAATCAGAACTTGGACTCATAATCTGAGCCAGCCACAAGAGGATTGTATGGGCAGTGACTCTGGGAGATGTAGTTTAGACTTCAGCACCTTTGGACCAACAGCAGCAGTCTATTGTGAGTGACAGCCAATCCAGTCAAGAACTGGGAGGAACTCAAAGGAAGTGCCCGGTTTTGTCGGGTTGGAGTTTCAGTTGAGCTTGGCAGTGAAGAAGGAAGGAGCCCTGTGCTTTTCAGTGTGCAGTTTTAGTCAAAAACGTGTGTAAGGCCCAGAGTTCCGGTCTGCAGCTTGTTAGGACTGAATCCGTCCTGTGAAAAGAATCAAAGGATCTCTGAAGAGTAGAAACCAGGCTCACCCTGTAGAAGACTGGAGGAACTGCTGAAAATTGCACTCGGTCTGTCAGGAACTGAATCTGCTGTGTGTTCTCCCGGTATTGTGCAGTAATTACATCGAACAGATGCAGCCTGCCTGGTATAGTGCTTTCTTTTAATGGATGTGTGAAGAGGTTTGTGTACCTCAAGTGAGCCCTGCTGACATTGAAGGACCCTATCTTATTTGGAGGTCGTGAGTACTAATTCAGGGTCGCTCCCTGTTGAATTGCCATTAAATCCAAATGGAATTACTGTACTGCTGACTGTTTAATTCTCCTTTCTCTCTGAAAGGGCCCCTACCAGCTGCCACTGTTTGGACTAGCCACTAGGCTTGGGTACCCAGGGACAGTAACTGATAGGGATAGGCCTGTGCACAGAGCCATAGGTAGATTATTAGAGTGATAAGCTAATTAACTGATTTCCCTGTCCTTGTTATATCCCCTAAATAAATCAGAGCTGCTTGTTTCAGCAAAGTTATACTGCCTGAGGTATTTGTCTATGTTAAAGTACTGTACTGTGATTGTTGCACTGTATCTCATTTCACAGGAGGTCCCAGTGCCGAACCAGACCTGGGGGTAAGTGTATACTGTGAAGGTAATTCTGATATATTGTGTGGCCACTAGTGGGAAGAAAGGGTTGCAGTGTCCCAGAGGGCTGTGACCAAGTTAGTTTAACTATTGCAAACCCTGACCTCTGGGTGGAGGCACCCGCCATTGGATCCAGGCCCCTCAACCTGTTAGTGGCAAATCAGGCAGGGGTAGTAGCCCCTGGGATAGCGCCATCTAGGGGTTACAACTGAATGAATATTTCTGCTCAGTATTCACAAAAGAGGAGGGGGAAGTGCCTAATCCAATTAACAGAAGCACTCTTGATAGGGGAGTCGATCCCAGTCCTTTCACAGAAGAAAGGGTTCTGCAAGAACTCCTAAAACTGAAGGTGGACAAAGCAATGGGTCCTGATGGAATTCACCCAGAATTCTAAAAAGAATTAAGGGAGGAACTAGTGAAACCACTGGCTACTCTTTTAATAAATCATGGGAGGATGGTGGGCACCCGAGGACTGGAGGAAGGCAGATGTGATTCCCCTTCACAAAGTGGGTCCAAGACAGAGGCAGGAAACTACAGACCTGTCAGTCTGACCTCTGTGGTAGGAAAGTGATGGAGTCACTTCTGAAGGTAAGAATAGTCGAGTACCTTGAGGCCAGTGGAGCACAGGACCCAAGGCAGCATGGGTTCACAGCGGGAAGGTCATGTCAGACGAATCTAATAGATTTCTCTGACTGGGTGACCAAAGTAGTAGACCAGGGAGGGGCTGTGGACATGGCCTACCTAGACTTTAGCAAGGCATTTGACACAGTCCCACACAAAAGATTAATAGTCAAATTAACCAGCCTGGGAGTGGAACCCAGGGTGGTAGCCTGGGTAAAACATTGGCTGGACAACAGGACACAGAAGGTAATTGTAAATGGAGTCCACTCTGAAGAAAGGGGTTACTAGTGGGGTACCGTAGGGTTCAGTATTGGGTCCAGTCCTTTTTAATGTCTTCATCAGTGACATTGCAGAGGGACTGGAAGGAAAAGTATGCCTTTTTGCAGATGACACAAAGATCTGCAACAGGGTTGATACACAAGGAGGCGTGGAAAGGATGAAAAGGGACTTGGCAAGGTTGGAGGAATGGTCAGAAGTATGGCAGCTAGGATTCAATGCAAAGAAGTGCAAAATAATGCACCTGGGAAACAAGATCCCAGGGGAAGAATACACAATGGGTGGGGAGGTAGTAACAACAACAAAAAAGGAAAGGGACCTGGGGGTAATCATATCAGATGACCTTAAGGTTAGCAAGCAATGTGAGAAGGCAGTAGGGAGGGCTGGGGGTATACTGGGATGTATAGGGAGAGGCATCATCAGCAGAAAACAGGAAGTTGTTATCCCTCTGTACAGACAGTTGGTGAGACCCCATCTGGAGTACTGTGTCCAGTTCTGGAGACCCCATCTCCGCAAGGACATAGAAAGAATAGAGACAGTTCAGAGGAGGGCAACTAAAATGGTGCAGGGTCTGCAAGAGAAGCCATATGAGGAAAGACTAAAGGAGCTTAATATGTATACCCTTGAGGAAAGAAGGGAGAGGGGGGACATGACAGAAACTTTTAAGTACCTCAGTGGAATCAACAAAGTCCAAGAGGGTAGCATCTTTCAGAAAAAGAGACTTGCAAGAACAAGGGACACAATTTAAAGATAGAAGGAGGGTGGTTCTAGGCAATGTGAGGAAGTATTTCACAGAGAGGGTAGTGGATGCATGGAACAGTCTTCCTGAGGAGGTTGTGGGGTCTAAAACTGTGGAAGAATTCAAGAATGCATGGGACAGACATAAGGCAATTCTTGTGGGGGTAGGAAGAATAGGCTGTTAGTTAACTAGGATCTGCGGCCTATCCTGTAGGTAGGGAAATGGGCAGACTAGATGGGCCTAGCGGTCCTTATCTGCCGTCAAAGTCTATGTTTCTATGTTGGTCGAAAGGGCGCTGCACAATTCGCAAACTTGCGGATCATGGTCCAAGTCGAGGCAGTAAACGCACGTGGAGTGCGGATCCGTCCTGGAGATATTCCGCCCGCCCGCGCGCCTGCAAGAGCCGGGAAATGAATTGTCCATCGCAGCTGCGAGGGAAAGAAGACCGAAGTTTTAGAAAACTTCAAAACTAAATTCAGACGATCAGGAACCAGTCGAAAAATGCAGAGAGCTAAGGAGGGAACCTGAGCTTCCAAGCGGTAAGGAAGATCAGGTGTCATGGGGCGGAGCCAAGAGTTTTACCACCCGGGTGGGTGGGAGGAGCCAGCTTGAAGACCTTCCGGCAAGATTTAAAGTGGCAAGGAACCTGCCAGATAGTGTGGATGAACAACATATCCATGTCCCTAGAAACATTACGTTTTCTATGAAAGGAAGTGTAAGCTACAGCCCACAGCTGGCTCAAAAGGAGCCAAAATCAGCTTCTCCAATACAAAATTCATGTCCCAAGCTGGGACTGGATTTCTAATGGGAGGTTTCATGTGTAATACACCTTTCAGGAAAGTACACGACACCTCTAACTGGGCAACTGTACGTCCATCCACAGGGGCATGAAAAGCTGAAATAGCTACCAAATGCACCTTTAATGAGGAATACTGAAGACCGGAGACTGACAGGGAAAGCAAATATTCCAGGACTGCATTTACCAGACAGGTAAATGGATCCAACTGCTTGGAAGCGGCCCACAATGTAAATTACTTCCACTTCAAAGAATAGATGCATCTCGTGGAGGGTTTTTTGGTAGCCACCAGAACATAGGCCACCTTAGCTGATACTTCAAATCATTCCACGGTTGTGTCTTCAGGAGCCATGCATGCAGATGTAGAGACTTCAGGTCGGTATGGACCAGACACCCCTTTAACCTGTGGCAACAGGCCCCTGCACAGCAGTAGAGGTACTTTTTTTTGGGGTTCTACTGTCAACTGCTGTAGCAGTAAATACCAGATTTGCCAAGGCCATAGTGGAGAAATGAAGATGAGGGTTACCCCCTCCATCTTCAGTTTGAGTAGTACTCTCTGTATTACAGGAAAGGTTTACAGAAACCTCCCTTTCCAAGAGCGAAACACCACATCTTGCTAGAAAACTCCAAGCCCTAGAGTGGGCAAGCAAAATGCAACAGTTCTGCGTTATGTGGGAGATGCAAAAAGGTCCAACTCTGAGCGATCCCACCTTGCGAAGAGGTCTTCCACTACTGAGGTCAGCAGTTCCCATTCGTGCAGTCTGGACTGTGACCCGTTTAATTTGTTTGCCAAGATGTTTTGGACACCTGGAAGATGCATGACTAATTCTTCTTGACCGTGTTCCGGTATCTCCAAACACTGGTCTGGGTCCATTCCCTCCAACTTTTCCTCTCTCCTCTCCCCAATCCCCCTGCCTCTTACCCTCTCTCTGCTCCAGGGTCATCGAACCTTCACCATTCCACAACTCCACTCCTCTGCTGAGCAATCAGCAACCTGCTCCCCTCCTTCCTCCACCTCACCAGAGTCCCTCAGGCACCAGCTGAAACTCCTCCCTACCCCATCTGCTCCTGTCACCCCTTTCCCAGACCCTCCCCTGTTTGGAGACCCTCCTATCCATGATGTTGGGGCTCCTCCTGGTTCTACCTCATCTTGTATAAGGCTTCCTACCTCTCTACTTCTGCACTGCCACCATTCCCCTACGCAGGTCTCTCTATCGCACTTGTTCCATGTTATACTGTACTTTGACCGCACTTTATTTGCATCAAGCACCGATTATTGTGTACGTTTAATTTCCTGCTCCCTTTCTCCTAGATGGCTCCTGGAAATGATCTTTGGCTCAGTGTGCCTTTCAAGGGTCACCGACTTTCAAATAAAAAATAAATAAATACATCGAATAATAAAAATGACTTGGTCACAAGTACCCCACTGTTCGTACTATTACAGCACAGTAAACCATGAAGACACAAACTAAAGCTGAAAGAGATCTATTTTCCTACATGTAATACATGCAATACAAACAGGATTACACTAGGTGGCACAAGATCTCACTGTGATACTTGCTACCATTCTTGTCTTCATAGCACAGTGTACTTCTGCAGTGGATCATTTCGTTTTTGTGTATTAAGTAACATGAATGCTATAGCCAACACATAAGTATAAAAAGAGTGACAAATTTAGAAGACAACTATACCAACTGTATTCATATTTTTTTTTAAGTACAAAACCGGACTTTGTTTTGGTTTTTCTTCCAGTTTTCACTTTTAAATGCAGCATGCGGCAACATAATTTTTACAACCAATATTGATGTAGGTCTCAAGAAATGAACAAAACTACCCTTAAAAAAACAGGAAACTCTTTCTTGCCTCAATACAGAAATGCAATCAAGGCTTGTCGCCCCATTAGCACAGCAGTAGGGCTTCTGCATCGCAGATTAAACATCTGCACACCCCGTGATCTCCATCCCTGGTCCACACCTTTGTGACTTCATGGCTGGATCAGCATTTCCCCTGACCACTCGTGAGAGCTAGGGGAGGCTGCACTCATTGGGTTACTAAAGATCTCCAGGCCATGATGAGAGAGGGGGATAAAATATGGTCAGCCAACAAAAAGGCCCCCTTCCCTGCCCACCGGAACAAGTACAAGTGCCTATGGAACCTATGTAAACAAACTGCCCTAGCCCAAAAACGTGCCTTCTTTCAGGGGAAACAACAGGACAGCCTTGTGATCCTCACCATTTCTGGGGCGAGATCAGCTCCTTGCTTAACCCATGTACTCATAACCCTACCATTCACCTTGATACCCCCTCCGACCATCTGACTGACCCCGTTGAAGTTGCCAAGGCCTTCAATAATAAGCTCACAGACCTATCTGCCCTCCTTAGCAAGCGGCCTATCCTGGCGGTGCCTAGCACTTGGAAGCATGCCAAGGTGGTCCCGATTTTAAAAAACTAGTGACCAGCTATTCACAGACAACTACTGACCTATATCCTTGCTCCCCCACCTTAGCAAGCTCCTAGAAAGGAATGTACACCAACTGTCTGACCACATCGATACTCACAATCTAATGTCCAGACAGCAACATGGCGTCTGTAAGCATCACTCTACCACTTTTGCCTTGGCTCTGTTTACTTATCACATTCACAGGAACATGGACCTGGGAGAGCCACGGGTGCTGTCTCTGTCGACCTGACTAAACCTTTCGACCAGGTCAACCACACCCTGTTGCTCTCCTCCCTCTGCAACCTTGGCTGCTCCTCTGAGACCACTCAGTGGTTCCACAGTTACCTCTCAAATAGATCTGTCAGTATGCTTTAGTTCTGCCACCTCCCCTGCCCTCCCAGTTACCGCCGGTGTACCGCAGGGCTACATCCTTGGCCCATTATTATTCGCCCCGTTTATAAACTCTCTCCCCCTCTCTCTTACTTGTGACAACCCTACTATATGCCGCCGACCTTGTCCTCTCTAGTGACAAGGCTCTTGAAAATATATCCGCAGTTTTATCCAGTAACTACATCTCTGCTCACACCTGGTTCCAGTCACACTACCTACTTGTAAACATCAAAAAAAAAAAAAAAAACTAAATCCATGCTGTTTGGATCAAAACCCTTCCTAGCAAAGTTTGCCAAGACAAGGTACACCCTGTCAGTATTTACACCGAATGGTACTGTACTTGAAAATGTATTAACTTTTAAATATCTGGGTGTAATCCTGGACCCCACCCTCTCCTACATCGATCATGTCACCTCCGTCATGTTAACCAGATTCTTGGTGTGGCTTATCGGATTAAGCCATTCTTAAGCAGGGAAGCCCGCACAGCCACTGCACAAGACAACTAATTGCCCATTATTGACTACTGCTCCCCCATTTACTCACGTGCGTCCTCAGCCCTGCATGCACGCCTCTGCTCGACATACAATATCTGTCGTTTCACTCTCCTGGCACCTTACTCCACCCACCACTGCCACCTCTACCAGACACTAGGTTGGCTCAGACTCCACCACAGATCTGATTATGTGCTTGGCAGCATTCTGGACAGCGCCATCAGGCATGGTCATATTTCCCCTTAACACCAGAACTCCCTTGAGAAGCCTGCATGCGTCCTCAGTCGTCCCCCGTAATCCCAAAAGTCTCCTCGGCCATGGGTGGTAAAGTGTTATCACTCCTTGGACACCAATGCCATCTTCAAGGTACATTTCAAATCCTGGCTGCTTGACCAGGCCAAGTGTCGTTGCTCACCTGGGTAACCCCCCCTCCTCCCGCCCCCACCGCTGACACCACCAGCCTTTCCTTCTAGCCAGCTTGGTCTCCCCAAGCGCTTTTCTACTATCACTGTGTCTAATCTCCCTCTATACATGTTCCGTGCATTCCGTCTCAACAGCATCTTAGTGAGTGTCCTATGTCATGCACTTATTTGCACTCATCACTTATCCTGCTATAAATAATGCAGTTAGTTTTTTTGATTGTTCCTGATGAACTGATTTGTTAGTTATAAGTTGTACAGCCTTCCTTATTTGTATTTCTCCTATGTACCTTACTTTGCCCACGAGTGATGTCTGTATATGCAATAGCTCATATTGATTGTATAATAAATTTCTCTGTATATGTACTAGCTTGTACTCACTGTACAATAAATTTCTCCTTTCTGTACTGCCACCTGCTGTCGCCTTGGTCGTGCCTGAAAACGGTCCCCTGGATCAGGGCACTTACCCGGTTACCAAAGACATAAATAAATAGATTACTGCAATGCATTATACCTGGGGTTAGCGGGGGGTTGATCTTCGCTGCCTGCAACTAGTGCTGAATGCTCCCCTCCATTCTGATGAGGGTTTTCTGGAGATTGCCAGGGTTCGCCTTAGGACATCGGGCACTCTGGCATTTTCTTTCAGAGCGCCAACCTTGTGGAACTCCTTCCCTTGCTATATTACAGCGTGTCAGTCTTTACAAATTTTTAAACGGCAGCCGAAAACTTTTTTTGTTTAATCAGGCTTTTTTACCTAATTAGTTAGCTGACCCGTTATTAATTTATTATGTTTATGTTATGTTTTAATGTTTTCATGATTTCATTATTGTAAAGTGTCGAGTCCCAATTGCTAAAGCGCGCTCTAATAAAATAAAGACTGATGATGGCTGATGAACGGCAGCCACCCTAGTTGTAAAGAAGCCAGGGTTGGGGGGCCAGCTGAGGGAGGAAGATTAGGTGTCCCAGAGGACACTCCTCTACCAGGGAGGGATAGCAGTGTGCTCCGCTACAATATCACCACCAAGCTGACCACAGGTGGCAGTGAAAGCTGGATCTACTCGGGTGGTTGCCTCCTAATGGTGGTGTGTGTACATGGGCATGCATGCTCCACTGCCATCCTTGCACACAAGGCATCCATGAGGATCAGGGACAAGAAAAGTGGAAACAACAGCGTGACTGCAGAGGGATGATGTGGAGACCCTCTACAGGTTCCATATTGCCTCCTGAGCCCCTCTCCTTCAACCAAGCATAACATGGGGCCTGGGGGACCCAAACAACCCTGCTATAGAGGGGAGCTATAGGGCAATGGAAGTATAAGTCAAGATACTGCAGGGGTTGGGGGTGTCGCCTGCAGAAGGGGCAAGCCAGAGCAGCGTGGGCCAAAACAAAAAGGGGGAGGGGGAATCTAGCCATGGCCACAAACTCTCATCTAAGATTCGTATACAATGTACTCATACGGCCAATTTATTTATTGTTTTTTGATCAGGTAATTGCACTAGATAATTAAATGCCTATTTTCAGGCATGATCTGGGAGGTTACATATGGTCAGGGACAGTAAACAACAGGTACAGTACAGCAACTGTGAATGACATTTATAACAGCATATATAGCAAATTACATAGCAAAGGCAGTACCACAGATAAGCAAAAAATACAGGTTACTCACCTGTAACAGGAGTTCTAGGAATGGTATATGTTGTTCATCCACACTTATTGGCAGGTCCCTTGCCGCTTTAAATCTTGCAGGAAGGTCTTCAAGCTGGCTCCTCCCACCCACCCGGGTGGTAAAACTCTCGGCTCCGCCCCATGACGCCAGATCTAGCCCGCTGGAAGCCAGGTTGTGCGTCAGGCCGGGAGGTCGAGATGTGGATGAACAACATATACCATTCCTAGAACTCCTGTTACAGGTGAGTAACCTGTATTTAGGACATGGATATGTTGTTCATCCACACTTATTGGCAGACTCCTAGCAGTTCTCCGGGAGGAGGGAGGCAGGCACACCTACTTAGGTAGAAAGACTGGAGAACCGAGGCCCCGACCAGCACCCAGGCGCGACCCAAGGTTCCTGTGGAGGGGGAACGGTAAAGCCTGCTTCCGGGCAGAAGCCCTGCGGATATCCTGGACCGGAGTGTCCTTGGAAGCAGCCACCGATGCAGCGGAAGGACAGGTTAAAAAGAGCACTTATCCCTCAGGGAGGCTCCATGCCCGCCCGCCTAAAGTGGAGACCTTGAAGGGGTGACCCGCCCGCTCATCTTCCACTGGGCTGCAATCTGCCAGATGCGGCTTCAGCGAAGGTGATGAACAGCTGGCGAACCTCTCCCGAATTTAAGCTCTATGCTCTCACGAGGTGAGCGTTAAACGGTTCCCACGGAACCTGAATACGGCCTCCGAGGTGTGAATGGGGATAAACCCCGGCAGAGGCAAAACCCCCGAAGGGAAGACTCCGCCACCGCCTCCTGGAGGAACTTCGGGTGGGGCGCAGGACAACCTAGTCCCTGTGGAAGACCAGATAGGGAGGTTAAAGGAGCGCCTGGAACTCTCCCAGCCTTCTGGATGGCGGAGTGGCCCCAAGAAGGTGTTCTTCCACAACAGGTGGGGGAAAACGCACCTGTGCAAAGGTTCGGATGGCTTGCTCATGAGCTAAGCCCATACCAGCAAGGATCCCGCAGAAACGGGGATACTCTCCCAAAGGGGGAGGCGTGGTCGAGGTACAGAAGTGTTAGACCACCTTCTCCGCACTAACCAGCTACCCTCCGCCCGCGCCCGGAAGACAGTGGTGACCGCAGAAGCACCCAGAGGGTCGTCGACCGAAGCCCTGGTCTAAGGATGGACCACAAATGGTCCGGAATGCTATGCCCAGGGACGGGGAAGGGCACCGCCCTATCCCATCATCGGAAGAAGGAAAACTTCTCCCAAAGGACAAGCATCTTGGCCGACTTCTAGCAGGACGCCTCGAAGGTCGAGGACCTTGCCGAAAGACCCTAGGCCTGGCCCCTAGCCGCACAGGGGATGGCCAACAGGTGCAGGGATTGAAGGTCCAGATGGATAACCTTCCCCTGAAAAGGAAAGACAGGACCGGCAGACTAGAGACCGTCTCGGGAGCCTGTGGCTGAGACTGAGGAGAGCTGGATACCAGCACTGGCAATCCAGTCTGGGGCTACCAGCATCACCTGCGCCAAATCCCTCCTCGCCTTGCCCATAGGTCAAGGGAAATGGAGGAGAGGCACGGAGGGGCCTGGGGTCCGTGGCCCCGATGGCATGCCTACAGCAAGCCTTGCTGAGGGGCGGCAAAAACAGTCTCGGCCTAGTATTCTCCCCGGAGGGAAAAGGGAGAAGACCCTGTGCTACCCCCGGCAGGGGAGACACTCATGAGGCGCAGCCTATGCCCGGCTCAGGGCCGCAGCCAGGGAATTGGGCTCCTGCCATGAAATGGCTAGGAAGCCTCGACTGCGCAACCGCCCAATGCAGAGAACCTCCTTGCACCGAGACAAGGGGATAGACCAAACCTGGCAGAGTAGGTAGCACATGGTCTTGGAATAATCCAACTTGGACTTAGACCACTAGACCCCGTATAAGAGGAGCGAGCGGTGCCGGCCAATCGGACCGTCTGTCTCCAGTGAGCGGGAAGGACATCGGGACTCACAGGAGGACCAGAGACGACGCACTCTGCATTCCCCAAGATGGGCACCCCACCCATCCGAGAAGCATCGGTCGGAGAAGAACGGCAACTCAGGGCGAACAAGCAGGATAGTCTCCTGCCGAAGTTAGAACGGTCCAAGGGAGCATTCTCCTAACTCCTGGGCTGTAAGTCACAAACTGGTCCACGGGACACAGTGTTGTGATCTCTGGTTGGCCCCTCCCACTAAGGGAAGGCCGCCCTGAGGCCCAGGAGGAGCAGGAGGTCCTGGCAGGACGTAATTCCCCGGCCAACTGACTGGCAAAGGAGGAAGAACCTCGCCCTGTTTGCCCGGAGCTGAGCTCGGACTCAAAGTCGAGCTTAGCCCGAAGAAGCTTCACCGCTAAGATACGAGTTCTCACTCGGCTCCCGAAACGGGAGACCAGTCTGCCTTCCGGGTTGGGTGACATCCGGACCCTTCCATGCCGCAGAGACTGCTAAGCAAGGAAGTGTTAGGAACTCGTAAGCAGCTCCCCCGCAAGAAGGGGTGGAGCCTCCCCCAAAAACGGATGGAACGAGGAGTAGGTACATCCTGGAGACCAGGAAACAGCTACACGCCACGTTCTGAGGATGGAATGTCTGCAGAAGAGAGACCATCCAGGCGTGCAGGAGGATGGGCGCAAGCCCCTGTCCGTAAGAGACCAGGAATACCTGGACACGAACCCAGGGTTGAATGGGGTCCACGGCCTTCCTGATCATCTCTAACTAGAGAGCCAGGCATGTCGGACGACCGACACAGGGGCAGTGAACTCAAATTCCCCGTGGGGCAACGGCTCAAAGGGGATCCGCTCGCAACTTGCGACAGGATCCACCCTAAATACCTCCAGAACGAGGTGCGGAGCCGTCCCCCCACGGGAAAACCCGGGCTGGGACGACGGAGCCGGAGCAATGCCCCTTGGCCTGTCACTGAGCAGGCTGAGAGGGGGAGGGAGCCGAGGAGCCCCTCGGTTTCCTGCCTCTCCGCTTCCTTTTGGAGGAAGACGCTGGTTTGGCAACAGGCCGCCCAGCGCATGCCTGCTGGCCCTCATGCTGGGCCAGGGGGGCCCCAGGGCTCAGGGGGCAAAGGGGCTTACGCAAAGGCTGACGGCTGCCCTTGACCCCGTGGGCGAGAGTGACAGAGTCCGGAGTGGCATCGGACTTCTCGGGCCCATGGATGTATCCCTCCACTCCAGGGCCGAAAAGGTCAGTCCCCAAGAAGGGGATGTCCGCCAACTCGTGCTGGGTTTCCAAGGAGAAGGATGTTAACCTCAGCCACGCCCTGAGGCGCATGGCCACTCGCGGCCACGATCTGGCACAGGAGTCGCCTAGATCCAGAGCCGTCTGGAGCTGCTGCTTCGCCACCGCCCTACCCTGGTCCCGCACCTGTCGAACCGTGGTCTGCAGGTCACCTGGGAGATGAGGGAGAACCTCGTCCAGGGAGCCCAAAAGGGTGTGGGAGAAATGTGCCATCAGTGCAACCGAGCTGGTCTGATGGAGGCCTAGGGAGGACGCAGCGTAAACCTTACGCCCGACATAGTCCATCCTTCTGGACTCCTTGTCGAGGGGTCTGTCCACATCCCCAGCGTTTCCAAGACATTGGAAAACGTCGTCGGTAATTACCCCTTCAGCCGAGGGGTGCTCCGAGAAACCGGGCAGAGAACCGACCGGGATAGGATACCTCCGAGCTACCCTGGCCGAAGGCGCAGGGCAAGAAGTAGGCCGCCGCCATAGCTCCAAGGCTGGGCCCACAATAGCCTCAGCCACTGGGAAGGCCTCCGTGGAGGAACCCCTTCGATCCAGAATCTCCAGAAGGGGGTAAGGAGCCCGATCGGAGACGGGCTTAAGCTGCATTCCAGTAAACTCTGAAATGAGCTGAAGTAGACCCTTAGAAGACGATGGGCTGTCGTCTACTGGATGTTCCTGGGAAGACCCGGGGTCCTCCCCGTCAAGAAACATGGCAGAGCCTGCTCCAGGCTCCGAAGGGTCTGCAAAAAGCTGCCGCAGGCCCGAGGCACTCTTCGTCCGCCAGGGGCGGGCAGGAGTGACGGAACCGAGTGACCTGAAGGACAGGCCATGGTCCGGCCTGGACTCCGCCGAAGGTGGAGTGGCAGCGAGGGTCGAGCGAGCAACCGGTCCTGGAGAAGGCTCCTCGACCGATTCGAACAGCTGCCGACCAAGTGGCGACTGCTTGCTATCTGGAGAATGAATCGGAGTCAATTGAAACCCAGACAACTGCTGTCGCCACATAAGTTCCTCGTAACACCGACGCCAATGGCATCGAAACCGCTCCTCATCCGAGGAGGGGGACAAGGAAGAAAGGCCAAGCCACTTAACCCGGTGCTCCAACTGAGAACGCCGAGATCGGCGTGAGGGGCTAGACCGAGAGGTAGACCGAGACCCAAATCCTCGGGGTAACCGAGGGCGGGCCTGGGAAGAAACGGGGAGCACCCGCTCCTCCCTCGGCTCGAAGAACGGACCGAGGCTGTCGACCTGGGGAGGACAGAGCTCGATCATCAAGGCGGCAGGAAGACGGCCTCAGCAGACCCCCGAAAGATGGGTGAGAAACTCGACAACGCTAAGGGATTTTGGCTGGCTGACCTGACTGGGTACCGGGAGGCCAGAGGTCGGAGCAAATCTCATCAAGTCGAAGGCCAGCCAATGAGGGAGGGAAAACTTCCTCCCCCGACTAAGAGACTCTCGCCAGGCCCTTTAGACATAGGCCGAGAGTCAGGCCAGGTTCCCTCTCCCTTGGAGGAGAGGGAATGACGAAGCTCCCTGAACGAAGCTGAATGTAAGGAATCCAAGGAGAGCGGGATAAGCTCTGCAACCGAAGGAGAGGGAAGGGGAACCCCCGTCCCTTCCCCGGCAGGATAAGACTGCAGAGAAACAGTCGAAGCGGGCACCCGCCGGTCCGACGGAGAATCCGGAGCGGAGAAAACTACCGGATGTCCGAGCCCCAAACGGGCCGCGCGGTCCTCCGGAGAGCTGACTGAAAGGTCAGAACAAAAATTGCAAGCCTGAGGATCGTGATCCAAGTCCAGGCAAAAAGAGCACGGAGTGCGCAGTCCTTCCTGGAGGAACTAACCGCACGCCCCACGGGCCGAAAGCCATCGCCGCAGCGAAGAAGAAAAGATCAAGATTCAAGGATACTTTAATAAATTTGAAGACCAAACTTTTCAGGAACCAGTCAAAAACGCAGAGCTAAGGGAGGGGAACCTGAGCTCATGGTGAGATTTGAGCAGTGGGCGGAGCGAGTTTTAGTACTGGTAGGAGGAGTAGCCTGAAGATTTTCCGCAAGATAGCGGTAGTGACTCCGTTATGAGGATGAACAAATATCCATGTCCCTAGAAATACAGGTTACCACCAGTAACAGGAGTTCTAGGAATGGTATATGTTGTTCATCCACACTTACTGGCAGGTTCCTTGCCGCTTTAAATCTTGCCAGAAGGTCTTCGAGCTGGCTCCTCCCACCCACCCAGGTGGTAAACCTCTTGGCCCCGCCCCATGACGCCAGATCTAGCCCGCTGGAAGCCAGGTTGTGCGTCGAAGCCGGGAAGGTCAGGTGGTGGGTGAACAACATATACCATTTCTGTAACTCCTGTTTCAGGTGAGTAATCTGTATTTCTAGGGACATGGATATGTTGTTCAATCCACACTTACTGGCAGACTCCTAGCACTTCTCTGGGAGGAGGGAGACAAGGTGCGCAACCCCTACTGGGGAAATAAGGACTGGAGAACCGAGGTCCCAAAACCAGCATCACGGCGTGACTCAAGGTCGATGTGGTAATGGGAAATGAAGGTGTGTACTGACTTCCACGTAGCAGCCTGGCAGATTTCCTGGATAGGGACGTCCCTGGAAGCAGCCACCGAAGCAGCGGTATGGCAGGTAGAATGAGCTCTTATCCCTTTGGGAGGCTCCATGCCCGCCAACCTACAGCAGAGATCTATGCAGGAGGTGACCCACCTGTCTATCGTCCGCTTGGCTGCAGGTCTGCCAGGTGCGCTTCAGCATAGGTGACAAACAGCTGGCAAACCTCTCCCCGAACTTCAGCCGTCCGCTCCTTATAATAAGAGAGCGCTCTTCTAGGGTCCAAAGTATGGAGCCTATATTCAGCCTCCGAGGTGTGACTGGGGTAGAACACTGGCAGAGTCAACACCTGGTTAAGGTGAAACTCCAACACCACCTTGGGAAGGAATTTCGTGTGGGGGCGCAGGACAACCTTGTCCCTATGGAAGACCAAATAAGAAGACTCGATGGAAAGCCCCTGGAGCTCTGCCATCCTTCTGGCTGACGTAATAGCCACCAAGAAGGCGGTCTTCCACGACAGGTGGGAGATATCGCACCTGTGCACTGGTTCAAATGGCTTGCCCATGAGCTTAGCCAATACCAGCAGTAGATCCCCCAGAGGTGGAGGTTCTCGCACCAGAGGGGATATGTGATCAAGGCCTTTCAAAAAGCGCCTGACCACCTTTTCCTGTGCCACAGACTGCTTTCCCGCCCGTGCCGGTAAGCAGAGATGGCTGCCAGGTGCACCTTAAGGGTCGTCGACCGAAGCCCTAGCTCAGAAAGGGACCATAAGTAGTCCAGAATGCTGGCCAAGGAACAGGAAGATGGGTCCAACCCCTTATCCTGACATCAAATGGAGAATCTCTTCCATTTGAAGGCACAGCAGTTTCTGGTCGACTCCTTACGGGATGCCTCAACAATGTTGAGGACTTCGTTGGAAAGACCTAAGGCCTGGAACTCTAGCCGCTCAGGAACCAGGCCATCAGGTGCAGGGATTGAAGGCCTGGGTGTAGTACCTTCCCCTGGCTGACTGAGATCAGGTCCGGGCGGGCTGGAAGCCGCCTCAGAAGCCTGGAGCTGAGGATGAGGAGATCTGGATACCAGAACTGGTGGTGCCACTCTGGGGCTACCAGAATCACCTGCACCTTGTCCCTCCTCGCCTTCAGAAGCACCTTGTGGATCAAGGGAAACGTCGGAAGGCGTAGAAGAGGCCCGGGGTCCACGGCCTCGAAAAGACATCCCCCAGCAGCGAGCCCTGCTGAGGGGGGCCGGCATGAAACAGCCTCAGCTTCGAATTCTCCCTTGAGGCAAACAGGTCCACCTGAGGTGTGCCCCCGTGGGAGAACAGATCGAGTACTACCTCCAGCAGGACAGACCACTTATGAGATGCAGCACCTATCCGGCTTATGGCACTGGCCAGAGTGTTAAAGGCTCCTGCCACTTGGATGGCTAGGACATCTGCCTCCAGTCTGCTCAGAGAGACCAAGTGCGGGGAGCCTCCTTGCACAGAGGAAAGGAGTGCGTCCCGCCCTGGCGGTTTGGGTAATACATGGTCATGGTGTTGTCTGTCTGGACCTTGACCCCATACAAACAGAGAGAAGGCGCTGATGGCTAGTCGGACCACTCGAAGCTCTAGCAGGTCGATGTGGCATCGAGACTCCTGAGGGGACCAGAGGCCGTGCGCTCTGAGCACCCCCAGATGGGCACCCCAACACATCAGAGCGGCGTTGGTCGGTAACATGACCGTCGGCTCTGGGCGGGTGAACGGGATACCCCCTGCAGATGAGATGGAACGATCCACCACTGGAGAGCATTCCCCATCTCTTGGGTCACTATCACTGGCTGGTCCAGAGGACTGGAGCGCTGTGACCACTGGCGGACCAGCACCCATTGCAGGGGATGCATATGCCAGCAGGCCCAACGGACCATGCTGGTGCAAGCCGCCATGAGGCCCAGAAGGCGCAGGAAGTCCCGGGAAGGGCGCAATTGCCCAACCAGAAATGATTGGGCAAAGGAGGAAAGAACCTCGGCCCTGTCCGCCGGGAGCCGTGCTCTGGCTTGAAGAGAGTCGAGCCCTGCCCCGATGAACTGAATCACCTGCATTGGCAAGAGTTTTGATTTGGCCTCGTTGATGAGGAGGCCAATCTGAGAGCAGACCTGGAAGGCCAGATCCCTGGACCGCTCCACCTCCGGCCTGGAGGGGGCTGTAATCAGCGAATCGTCCAGGTAATGGTACACCCGGACCATTCGGCGCCGCAGGAATGCTGTCACCACTGCCATGCATTTGGTGAAGACCCTGGGAGCTGGAGAGAGGCCGACGGGCAAGGCCCAGAACTCGAAAAGGAATCCCTCTGCCCTGAAGAGGAGGACTCATTGTGAGACAGATGGACTGGGACATGAAAGAACTCATCCTGGAGGTCCAGAGAGCAGAACCACACGCCTCGTTCCAAGGATGGAATGATTCAAGCCAGAGTGACCATCCTGAAGGTACAAGACC
The DNA here is from genome assembly GCA_016271365.2 of Neoceratodus forsteri. Lineage (NCBI taxonomy): Eukaryota > Metazoa > Chordata > Ceratodontiformes > Ceratodontidae > Neoceratodus > Neoceratodus forsteri. The sequence goes on from CM028131.1 coordinate 383,599,799, forward strand.
TTAGGAACTTGTTCAGGTCATGTAGGTCTAGAATGAGGCGCCAGCCCACCGTCCGTTTTGGGACCAGAAAGTACCTGGACACAAACCCTGGGTCTGGTGGAGGAATCGCCACCTCCCTGATCACCTCCATCTGGAGGAGCAGGGCAATATCGGCTTGATGAGCCGACAGAGAGGCTGCGGACCCTGTAGCCCTCCGTAGGGCGACTGCTTGATAGGGTGGGGACTGCTCGAATTCCAGAGGCAGACCGTTTCCTACCACTTCCAGCACCCAGTTGTCCGTGGTGATATCGGCCCAGGCAGAAAGGAAATGGCGGAGCCGTCACCCCACGGGGGGAACCTGGGGAGGAGTGACGAGGTTGGGGGCGACACCCCCCTCAACCCATCACTGGGCAGGCTTGGAGGAAGGACCAGCCGAGGAGCCTCCTGGACCTTTCCCTCCTGGCTTCCTGTTGGAGGAAGCAGCAGGCTTGGCTTTGGGGTGCCAAGTGAGAGCCTGCTGGCCCTGATGCTGGTGTTGCAGGGCCGCACGTGCCGCAGGGGCTGAAGACCGAAAGGGCTTACGCTGCTGCTGGCGGCCTTTGTCCTTCTGGGCAGACGTGACCGAGTCCAAGGTGGCGTTGGACTTCTCTATCCTTTGCTGATGACCCTCCACCCCAGGACCGAACAAGTTGGTACCCAAGAAGGGAACGTCTGCCAGCTTGTGCTAGGTATCTGCCGTAAAGGTAGAGATCCGCAGCCAAGCTCTGTGACGCATTGCCACTGCGGCCGCTACTGACCGGGCACACAAGTCAGCGATGTCCAGGGAAGTCTGGAAGTGCTACTTGTCCACCGCCCTTCCCTAATCCCGCACCTGCTTGACCGTTGTCTGAAGGTCAGCCGGGAGATGAGGAATCACCTCATCAAGGAAGCCTAAAAGGGCGTGTGAAAATTGTGCCATCAGAACGGCCAAGATGGCCTGACGAAGGCCTAGCGAGAAGCCGCATAGACTTTCTGCCAGGAGTAGTCCAGTTTCTTGGACTCCTTATCAGGAGGCTTGTCCACATCCTGAGCGTTCCCGGAACTCCAGAAAATGCTGTCGGTCACTAGCCCCTCCGCGGAGGGGTGCTCCGAGAAACCAGAGAGTGAACCAGTGGGAACAGCATACTTCTGAGCCATCCTGGCTGAAGATGCTGGACAAGAAGCTGGCCGCTGCCAATAGCTCCAAGGCCGGGTCAACAATGGATTCGGCCACCGGGAAGGCCTCCATGGGGGAATCCCCTCGGTCCAGTATCTCCGTGAGGGGATATCTGGCCCATTTTGAAACGGGTTCGAGCTTCATCCCAGTGGACTCTGAGATGCATCGAAGCATTCCAAGAAACGAGGATGGGCTCTCGTCCACTGACTGACTCCCCGGTTGACTCCAGGTCAATCGGCCTGGAGAACAAGGAGTCGTCGCCATCAGACTCCGAGGAGTCTGCAAACAGCTGCCGAGGGCCTGAGCCACCCTCCACCTGCCAAGGTCGATCGGGAGTGAGGGTGACTGACAACCGATGGGGCAAGCGCTGACCCGACCGAGAATCCTGGGTTGGGGCCCCAGTTTTAGGTTGTGAAGGCGGGGGTTCCACCACAATGGGTGGTGCAGCCAGTTTCGGCCGAACAACCGGTGCCGGCTTCAGCTCCTCGACTACAATGAGGGGTTGCTTTGGCTGCTCCGGTGACAGCCACTTAATGGCCAGGGAAGGCGACTGAGTCGGCTTATTCCTGGTCAAAAGGAGCTGCTGCCACATTAGATCCTCGTAGCGCCGACTCAGTTTGTGCCAGAGCCTATCCTCCGAAGAGGAAGAAGACAAGGATGACCGGCACCACTTTCCATGGTGCCGAGACCGCCGATGTCGGCGGGATCGGCTGGACCGGGAAGAGGTCTCAGACTGAGACCTTGGGTGTTTCCGAGGGTGGGTCTGAGAGGGGGCCGGGGAAACCCACTCCTCCCTCGGTTCACGGACCTTAACCGGGCACTCCGGCACAGGAGGCACAGGCAAGTCCTCAGTTTCCACCAGGGTAACCGGTGAAGAAGGGTTGTCGGCTTCTCCAGTCAACAGCCCGTCCGACAGGTCGAAAAAAATCTCGACAGCGTCAACGGGTATCTCGGCCGGCTGACCTGCCGGGGACATCGTGAAGCCAGAGGCCTTAGCCAAAACCTCGACCGAAGTCGAGTGTAGACTATCCAGGGAAGGGGACCTCTCCCACGAACATCGATGGTGGGACTTACCATTGGAGTCCTCCTTTTTGGACCGAGAGGAATGTCCCGAAGGCCCTTCTCCCTTGGTGGAGAGGGACTGTCAAAGCTCCTTGAAATAAGCTGTGTAGGAGGATCCCAAGGAGAGCGGGATAAATGCCGCGACCGAGGATGATGATGATGATGCAGCCTGGGCCACCTCCTCCTCGAGGGCGATCATCTGCTCCAGCTGTTCAGCCGAGCCCGCAGCCGTGGACACCGCCCAATGGGCCTCCTTCGACTTGACCGGAGGATAACGTTTCTCGGGTCACGCCAACAGCAATCAGGCAACGCGGTCCTCCAAGACCGAAGCCAAAAAGGATTTGCACAACTCACAAGCCTGTGAGTCATGGCCCAGTCCAAGACAATAAACGCACGAGGAGTGCGGATCGGTCAGAGATATCTTCTGCCCACAGGGGCACCGACGAAATCCGGGAGTCGATTTGTCCATCGCAGCCGCTAGGGAAGATAAAGACCGAAGTCTTGTAAATTCTAAAATAAGTTTCAGGCTAACCGAAGAGTTTGGATCCAGGCCTAAAACGCAGAGCGCAAAGGAGGGAACCTGAGCTTCCAAGCGGTAAGGAAGATCTGGCTTCATGGGGCGGAGCCGAGAGTTTTACCACCCGGGTGGGTGGGAGGAGCCAGCTCGAAGACCTTCCGGCAAGATTTAAAGTGGCAAGGAACCTGCCAGCAAGTGTGGATTCAACAATATATCCACGTCCCTAGAAAGGCCAAAGTTACAAGGCACTGGACAAGCAGGCAAACTACTTCCTGATTAAACCAAACAATATAAATAATCTAGACGCTGCACTGATTAACACTAGAGGCTAAGGTGTAGCAACCAATTCAGAAAGAGAATTCTAAACACAACGGAATACAGAAGACTTAAAGGAGTAGTGCACCAAGAATCGCATAACATATGTTTTTTGCAAGAGTGCTTTGATATGTATGTTAAGTCCTAGTGTGTCCTTCCCTCTGTCTGCTAGTAGGAGTTTTTTCCTAAATTAGTCTGCTAGCTACTGTATATGGTAGTTTTACGACCCCTGGGGATCTCCATCACAAATCGGTTTATTGGCTTTCTTTCTCCTAATATGCACCCAGTCTCATGTGACACTGATGTAGCCATGCCCTTAGATTCAGCATGTGCACTGCTTTAAAATCAGGTTACAATCAGTTCACAACAGCAGGTAACTGTTCTTATCCAGGGAGCACAAATGGCAAGTTAGTTTAGCAGATGCATGAGAGCAAGCTAACTGGGGTTTCTGTAAGACAACAGCTACTAAATAGCTCTAATTCACTATTTTTGTTTTCTATGTGTATCATGTCTAGCTAGCAGGAGTGTTTTAATTTTAAAACTTTTAATTTTATCAAACTACACACAACCATAAAAGCACAGAAACTGTCCAGATCATCAATGCTACCTATAATAAATGAAGACTCTAGCTGTTTTCTTACAGAAACCCCACTGTTAGATGTCAAGTATTTGCTAAACTGTAAACATAGGTATCAGCATTCTATTAGCAGTTAGTGCTGATTTTGCTTCGTGACAAGATTTTCGTATTTATTTGTTTATTCTTACAAATGAAGTGTGTGGTATGAAGCCTCCACCAGGAGGTAAAGAGTTAGGAATCTGTAGAATCGTTTGTGTCTGTTTCCCCAAGGACTTACGAATGGGGACAGACAACCTTTTGGACTCTGGGATGTCCATCATCTCCACAAAATCAGGCTGTTCCTCCTCCTCAGCAGCTTCAACCATACGGTGCTGGAGGGTTTGGGCCACCTTCTTGTAAAACAAGAAGTGTGAAGGGGACTCAGAGAGCCTGGGAGGAGAGATATCAGAGGGCCTGTCTGGGGAGATGTCCGGTTCAATGAGCACATCCACACCCCCACCCCCCCGGGTTGTCATCATCATCGCGATAATCTTCATCTCCCTCCCACTCCTCATAGAAAGCATCTGTATCATAATCCGAAGGAGCCGGTACCAACCTAACCGGCGATGTCGGTTCACACACAACGGGGCAAAGAGACTCGACAATACTAATTGCTTTGGCTTTCTCATCCGCGGTTGGAGTATGCAGTACTGGATCCGAACTGGCAGACTTTCGTTTCTTTTTTGACAGAACTGACCCTTCAGAGTCGGCTCTCCTTTTGCCCGAGGAGGTATTGCCCAGGTTAGTAGGCACCTCCTCAGGTTCGGCCGCAACCGAACCGGGCTGGCCATCCAGATCCACGGACTTCTCGGCCTCCCTTTCCCTCAACCTACTCAGTCTTTTTTCTAGAGTGGTTTTGGGAAAGTTTTTGCAAATTTGGCAGTCTGACTGGAGGTGGTTAAACCTCACACAATAAACACAGATGAAGTGGGGTCGGCCTTGGCAAAACCTCCCCACACTCAGTACAGTGTTGAAACCCAGTGGGACGGTTTTCCTTTGGGTTTCTCAGACATGGCCAACCACAAAATTACCTATGAAGCTTTCAAATGAGTAATACCAACAGATCGTTAACAACCGTGTCACGGCTTTGAAAAGAACAGAGAAAAGCCCGGTTCCTTTGAAACCAATCGGTACCGGAACACAACACTAATCATAGAAAGATATTATTTAAAATTGGAAAATTCACAAGGTCGGTTCCTAACCGGACCGACCGAAAAGAAACTGAAGAGAAAAACAATTTCCACGGTTAAATAAAATTAAAACACAGTCACTACCTATCTACAACACTACCTGAACTGTAAACAGAGGCTGGAAATCCGAAAAAACAATAAAGAAATGTTTTTTAAAACCGAACGCTTTACTATACCGAACCAAGCAGAGGAATTCTCCAGAGTGACTTCACTGTTAGGCGGAGTAAAGAATCTGACAGTTACACTGGGAAGTATCACAGACAGAGGTTTGAAAACCAAGCTCGAGCTCAACGTTCCATGCTTCTGCATGGAGTTAACTCTTTCCTCTCTGGGGAAGTTCAAGTGCTGGGGCTAACTGCATTATGTCTGAATACAGCAAGACTTCATGTTGTTTGAACCTCCTATTGGTTCTGAGGACCACCTTATCTCTAAGGAATGAGATAAAATCAGGTTCAACTGACAGGGCCTGTAATTCACTAATTCGCCTAGCAGAAGTGACAGCTACAAGAAACATAGTTTTCCAAATCAAGTACTTAAGCTCGGCTGAAGCCAAAGGTTCAAAGGGTGGCTGCATATGCTGAGCAATGCAGATACTGAGATCCCAAGCCGGGGCAGGCTCTCTAAAAGGAGGGTTGATATGGATCAGACCTTTAAAGAACTTTCCAAAGGTAGGGTGGGTTGCCAGAGAAGAGCCCTTCCCTGCTGACAGGAATGCAAAAACAGCTGCTAGATGCACTTTTAAAGTGGTTGGCCAAAGGCCTAAGCCATAAAGGTGAACCTGATAATCTAAGACTGTGGCAATACCTGCAGCATCTGGCAGGATATCCCTGTGTGAACACCAAATGCCGAATCTTTTCCATTTGGAGTTATAGGACTTCCTGGTTGAAGATTTCAGAGAACCCCTGAGGATGTCTAAAACTCCCTGTGAGAGGTACAGGCCTTCGTACTCTAACTCTTCAAGAGTCGGGTCTTGAGATTGAGAAACTGGAGACTGGGGTACCAGATCCTCCTCGGACAGGAGGTTAAGAGATTGTGTCTCTTGGGAAGAGACTGGGGGAGTGAGACTGCTAAGGACAACAAAAGAGGATACCAAGGTTGCCTGGCCCAGTCTGGAGCAATTAGAATCACTGTGCAGTGTTGTGACCTGATCTTGACTAGAGCCCTGAATAACAGGGGAAAGGGAAGAAAGGCATAAAGACACTTGCCTTCCCACACCAATATCACAGCATCCAGGGGAGCAGTTCAACGGACTCGAGGTCTGCAGCAGAACTGGGGAAGTTGATTGTTTGGGGCTGCGAAGAGAACTATCTCTGGAGTGCCCCACCAGGTGAAGATTACTTTTAAGATGAGAGTGTCCAAGGTCCATTCATGATGGCCCTCGGAGACTCTGCTCAGAGCATTTGCTAGCACACTGTCCTTCCCTGGGAGGTGGACTTCGATTAGGGAAGTGTGTAGGGAGTAGGCCAGAGACCATACTTTCATGGCCTCAGTGCACAAGTCCGTAGACAGAGTGCCCCCCTGCTTGCTGATACATGGTAGTGGTGTCGTCTGTCCTGACCTGAACCACTTTGTTCCTCACTGAGTCAGAGAAAACCTGAAGGGCCAAGAAGAAAAAAATTACTCACCTTAGTAATGTTGTTTCTTCTAATGGAGTCTTGCTATATTATGACAAGTGCAGTTTGTCCCACCACTAGAACTGCTCCGGAGGTGAAAGAGTTAACTTCCATGCAGAGCATGGAGTTTAGAGCGCCAGCTCGGTTAAAGAAGCTCTCTTAGGGTGGTTCAAACCGAAACCGTCAGATCTTTACAAGCAAAACTCACTAAGGTTCTGTGTGGAAGCTGTAACCTACACTAGCCAACTGGCTACTAACATATTCACACATTTTCCTGGTCCCAACACCAAGACTCAAGTCAGTGGACCAGAAAAATAAGATAAAATAACTAAATAAAACACAACACCCAAACATGATAGAGGGCATCAATAAATGCCAACAGTGGACTGCCCACCCCATATCCAAAGTAGAAGTTCTGAGAGGGGCAGGCTGGGGGGGAGGTCATAATATAGCAAGACTCCATTAGAAGAAACAACATTACTAAGGTGAGTAATTTTTTCTTCAAACAACATGAAGTCTTGCTATATTATGACAAGTGGAGACTACACAGCAGTATCTCCATGGAGGAGGGACAGAACCTACTTAGGGAATAGGCTCTGAAGCACGGCTGTGCCAAACCGAGCATCCCTCCTGGCCTGAATATCCAGGGAGTAATGCTTGGTAGTGTGTACTGTTTTCCAAATAGCTGCTTGACATATCTCCAAGATAGGGATGTCTCTAGCAGCAGCTAGAGATGCAGCTGTACCTCTGGTAGAGTGAGCCCTCAGGCCTGAGTGGGAACCTTACCCAGCTTTTTGATAGCAAAATTGATACAAGAGACGATCCACCTGGCAATGGATCTCTTAGTGGCAGGTCTCCTTTCCCAGCCTCACCATAAGTGAGAAATAGTTGGAGGGAGTCAAACCTGGGCCCTTAGTACCTCTAGTAGTAACTTAGGGCCCTCTCAACATCTGTTGTGCAGCCTCCTCTCACCAGAGGAGGAATGGTCAGTGAAGAACACTGGAAGTGAAATAGATTGGTTAAGGTGGAAATCCGAAACCACCTTAGGCAAAAACTTCCTGTTAGTCCTGAGGACTACTTTATCCCTGTGAAAGGAAATAAAGTCAGTCTCTACTGATAAGGCCTGTAACTCACTTATGCGCCTGGCAGAAGTGATGGCTACTAGAAATACAGTTTTCCAAGTCAAATACTTAAGCTCTGCCGAAGACAGAGGCTCAAAGGGGGGTTGCATCAGCTGAGCAATGCAAACATTAAGATCCCAAGCAGGGGCAGGGTCTCTGAATGGAGGATTAGTATGAAGCAATCCCTTAAAAAACTTGGAAAATACAGGGTGAGCAGAAAGAGAAGAGGGCTTCCCTGCTGAAATGAAGGCAGAGACAGCAGCCAAGTGCACTTTCAGGGTAGCTGGTCTCAGTCCCAAAGAATTAAGATGGACCATATAGTCCAATACAGTGGGTAGATCAGCAGATTCCGGGAAATATAGCTTCCCAGAACACCATATGGAAAACCTTTCCACTTGGAGTTATAGGTAGCCCTGGTGGAAGGCTTCCTAGCAGCCTTCAGGATTTCGAGAACACTTTGAGAAAGTTGTAGATCAGCAACTCTAACTGCTCAAGAGCCAAGCCTTGAGGTTGAGGGATTTGAGATCTGGATACCAAACTCTCCCTGAGCACAGGTTAACAGATTGTGGTTCCTGGGAGACACAGGGAAGCTGGACTGCTAAGGACAGAAGGAGTGGGTACCAGGGCTGCCTGGCCCAGTCTGGAGCAATCAGGATCATCTTGCAGGGCTGAGACCTGATTTTGACTAGTACTTTGAACAGGAGAGGGAAGGGGGAAAGGCATAAAGAAACTTCCTTCCCAATCGAGGAGAAAGGCATCCAGGGGACTGAGCCCAACATTGGGGCCTGCAACAAAAAAGTGGAAGTTGATGATTGTCTGGGGCTGCAAAAAGATCTATCTGAGGAGTGCCCCATCTGGCAAACACTATCCCCAGTACTAGGGGATCCAGTGACCATTCGTGATGGCCCTGGGAAATCCTGCTGAGAGCATCTGCCAGGACATTGTCCTTGCCTGGAAGGTGAACTGCTATGAGGGAAGTGTTCAGGGAATAAGCCAGAGACCACAACTTCATCGCCTCGGTGCACAAGGCCGAAGACCGAGTGCCCCCTTGTTTGTTGATGTACCACATTGTAGTGGTGTTGTCTGTTCTGACCTGTACCACCTTGTTCTGAACAGATGCAGAAAAAACCTGAAGTGCTAGAAAAACAGCTCTGAGTTCCAACAGATTGATGTGGAGCAGAGATTCCTGAGGGGACCATAACCCCTGGGTGGAGAGGTCGCCCATGTGAGCTCCCCATCCCAAGAGGGATGCATCTGTAGTAAGGGTCAAGGAGTGGGACAGAGGGATGAAAGGCACCCTTGTCTCAGATTGCTCTGATCCTGCCACCACTGAAGGGCCTGGATCAGGGTTCGAGTCACTGGGATTAACTTGGATAGGGATTCTTCTTTGAGACCAGAAAGCTCTCAAATGGAACTGAATGTCCCTCATCTGAAATCTTGCTCCTTGCACTACAGCTGTGGAAGCAGCCATGTGTCCTAGGAGCTGCAGGAAATGCCTTGCTGGTCGAGAGACTTGCAGGGTGAAGGACGAGGCCAGGGCCACTAAGGTCCTTACCCTTTCCAGGGAAAGGAAGGCTCTGGCCTGCTTTGTGTCCAGTTCTGCGCCTATAAAGGTGAGTACCTGGACAGGTTCCAAAACTGACTTTGGAAGATTGAGAAGAAAGCCCAGAGAGGTAAGCAGCTGCTGAGTAACTAGCAGGTGTGATTTGACCTGGTCTGGAGACTGACCCACAATGAGCCAGTCGTCCAGGTAGGGACAAATGGCAATCTTTTGTCTTCTTAGATGAGCAACTGCTACTGCCAGACATTTTGTGAATACCCCTGGGGCAGAAGTGAGGCCGAAGGGCATTGCTCTGAAATGATAATGGCCTGAGGGCAGTTCGAATCTGAGGTACTTTCGATGGGAGCTTCTGATAAGAAAATGGAAGTAGGCATCCTTGAGGTCCAGGGAAGCTAGCCAGTCCCCTGGCCTTAGGGAGGGTAAAATCATTCCCAGAGTCACCATTTTGAACTTTGGTTTTAAAAGGTGCTTGTTTAGATATCTTAGATCCAGGATAGGCCGCCACTCTTCTGTCTTTTTTGGGGTAAGGAAGTACCTGGAGTACAGACCCTTGCCCTGGTGGGGGGGAGAAAACCTTTCTACAGCTCCGAGAGCCAGAAGGGTTGAGACTTCCGTTTCCAAAGCAAGCGTCTCTAAAGGGTTTGCAGGTGGAAAGATCTGGCTCTCATCTTGGAAATTTTTGAAGTTGAGAACCAGACCCTGGCTCACTACTTCCAGGACCCACCTGTCTGATGTTAAAGACTCCCAGTCCTGGACGAAGTAAGCCAGCCTGCCCCACAGGTAATGGAGAGCCGACCCTGGGCATCCCATCAGGGTGCCTGTTTGGCAGGGGCTTTAGGCTGAGGGGTGGGAGCAGGCCTGCTCATACCCGTCTGCCTCCCTCTGAAGAACCCCTCAGCATAGGATGAAGAGGAGGAGGCCTGGGTCTGTAAAAGGCCTGTGAAAGGCTCTGCCCCTACCCCTGGGGCTGCCTCTGAGGAGTGGCTTGCCATTCCTTGGCTTGTGCACTCCTATAAGTGGTTCTATATTCATCCATTTTTCATATAATTCTCTGTCTGCTCCCAAACAGAGAATTTCCCACCACAGAAAATCCATAGCCTTAGACTGGGTATCCTGTGACAAAGTAGTACACCTGAGCCAGGCCAATCTATGAAAAGCCACAGATGTAGCCATGACTCTAGAGGATACATCATTAGAATCCACTGCAGCATGGAATTGCACTTAGATGCCTCAATACCATCAAGAGCCACCTGCTCCAGCTCCTTTGCAAGCTGGCCAGGGACCTGTTTGGCTAAGGCCATGACAGTATCCCATCTAGATTTCTGGTATCTTGCAACATAAGCCATATAGTTTGCTTGTCTGAGTCCCAAGGATGCTGCCATGTATTGTTTTTTGGCCATGGCATCAATCTTCCTGGAGTCCTTGTCAGGAGGATGTGAAGCCAGGGAAATATTAGCTTTATCACAGGCTGCAGCCTGAACTACCCCAACATGACTGCATTGCTGTGAAAGAAAATCTGTATCAGGACCTGACAAAGTGTACCTCCTGTCCATCTTTTTGTCTACAGGAGGCACAGAATTAGGAGCTTTTAAAATTTTTATTGTTTGTTTCCTAAAAGATTTATGCAAAGGGATGGACAATCTCCTGGACTCTGGGATATCCATCATCTCTACATAGTCAGGCTCCTCTTGCTCATCCAAAGCCTCCTCTAAGGGAAGCTGGAGGGTCTCAGCAACTTTTTATAAAACAAAAATGAGAAGGGACCCAGAAAGCCTAGGGGAGATTCACCTAAAGGTCTGTCTGGGGAGATGTCCGTTCAATGGGCACATCCAGACTTTCAAAGTCACATTCACACTGATCATAATCATCCTCCCCTCCTCTGGTTCATAAAACTCTTCTATATCATATTCCTGAACCGGAGGAACCGACCGAACCGACCTTTGCCAGATAGTGGCGGTTCGGAGGAACTGGGGACAGTGACTGGACAATCTGTATTGCCCTGGTTATCTCTGCAGCAGTTGGAGAAGGATTTTGACCCAAACCTGCTGATTTTTAGTTTTCTTTGCTGGAACTGGCTCCTCAGAGCCAGCTTTTCGCTTGCCGAGGAAGTCTCGCCTGGTCAGAGGGCACTCCTCCGTTCGGTTGGCACCGAACCGGCTGGCCATCCGGGTCAGCTGGACTTTTGGCCTCTTGTTCCCTGAGCCTGCCCACCTCTCTTGTCCAGGGTGGCTGCTGGGAAATTTTACAAATCTGGCAGTCTGAATTGAGGTGGTCCAACCCCAGACACAGACACATGTGGTGTGGGTCAGCCTTGGCAAAGGCTTCCCCACAGACACTACAGTGTTGAAACCCAGTGGGCCCGGTTTTTCTTTTGGGTTTCTCAGACATGATGCCAGCCTAACCAACAAACTTGCCCTTTTAACGGCAGTGCCAGGCAAGACACCCTTATCGGTTCCCAACCGTGTCACGGGTCGTGGAAAAAACGTAATGAAATCCGTGTTTTTTAGAACCGATAAGAACCGGGAACCGCACTCTAACAAGCCTTAAAAGGCTTTAAAACCAAGTTTAAATACAATTCGATCGGTTCAAACCGAACCGATAAAAATTTACAAGTTCCACACAGAAAACCTATCTATTACTTACAATACTATAGACAGAGCTTGAACCGATCGGTTTGCGGTTAAAATAAATAAATCGCGGATAAATTCAACCGAGAAAAAACGTTTTAAACCCAGGAAATGAACCGAGCAGCAGGAGGAATCTCTGGAGCGACTGTTCAGTGAGGCGGAGTAAAGAATCTGACGGTTTCGGTTTGAAACCACCCTAACAGAGCTTCTTTAACCGAGCTCGCGCTCTAAACTCCATGCTCTGCATGGAAGTTAACTCTTTCACCTCCGGAGCAGTTCTAGTGGTGGGACAAACTGCACTTGTCATAATATAGCAATACTTCATGTTGTTTGAATACTGCCCTGAGTTCCAGAAGATTGATATGGAGAAGAGACTCTTCTGGAGACCAAACCCCTTGTGCTGTGAGGGCTCCCATGTGAGCTCCCCAGTCCAAAAGAGAAGCATCTGTGGTGAGGACCACCGAGGGCATTTGCTTGAGAAATGGGACACCTTGCCTGAGACTGTCTTGGTCCAGCCACCACTGGAGAGCTTGGACCAGAGTCTGAATCACTGGAATCAGTTTGGTAAGAAACTCTTTCTTCTGGAGACCAAAAAGACGTTAGATGGAATTGAATGTCCCTCATCTGGAACCTGGCCCCTGGCACTACTGCAGTGGAAGCTGCCATGTGACCAACGAGCTGAAGAAAATGTCTTGCTGGATGAGAAACCAGAGGATTAAAAGAAGAAGCAAGATCTGTAAGGGCCTGAAGTCTTGCAAGTGGAAGGAATGCCTTTGTTTGAACAGTATCTAACTCGATCCCTATGAAAGTGAAAAGCTCTACTGGTTCGAGAACCAACTTTGACAGGCTGCAAAGGAACCCCAGGGAAATGAGTAGATCCTGAGTGACCTGTAGAGCTGACCTGACCTGGTCGGAAGACTGCCCCACAATGAGGCAGTCGTCCAGGTATGGAAATACAGAAATGCCCTGCCTTCTAAGGAAGGCCGCTACTACTACAAGGCAAACACCCTTGGAGCTGATGTTAGATCGAAAGGCATAGCTCTGAATTGATAATGGCCTGAAGGCAACTCGAACCCGAGGTACTTTCTGAGGGAGCACTTGATGGGAATATGGAAGTAGGCATCCTTGAGGTCTAGGGAAGCTAACCATTCTCCTGGCCTTAGAGAGGAAAGAAGAAAAAAAATACTCATCTTAGTAATGTTGTTTCTTCTAATGGAGTCTTGCTGTATTCTGACATATGCAGTTAGGTCCTGCCTTTCAACTGCCCCGGAGAACAAAGGGTTAAACTTACCATGGCCAGCATGAAATGTTCACCGCAAGCTCGGTTGAAGCACCTGTCTGCTGCTGTTTAAACTCCAACCGTCAGATCTTTACGAGCAATACTCACTAGAAGTTCTGCGTGGAAACTGTAAAACTCAAACTAGCCAACAGACAACTAAATTTATATGAAAGGGTTTTTTGGTTTCAAAGCAAAGACTCAAGTCAGGAAACCCAAAAAACCAAACACATCCCAAAACACAACACTCACCCAAAATAAAGGCTGGTGAAAAAGGGACACCCCTAGGGTGCCAACACTGCTCCTGCCCATCCACACCCCAAAAACTAGGTTCTGAGAGAGGAGGAGGTCAGAATACAGCAAGACTCCATTAGAAGAAACAACATTACTAAGGTGAGAAATTTTTTCTTCAAACAACATGAAGTCTTGCTGTATTCTGACATATGCAGACTACCAAGCAGTACCTCCATGGAGGAAGGACAGAACCTACTTTGGAAACAGGCTCTGAAGTATGCTGTGCTAAACCGAGCATCACTCCTAGTCTGGATATCCAGAGTGTAATGCTTGGTGAATGCATGGACTGTTTTCCAGGTGGCTGCTTGACAAATTTCTAAGATAGGAATATCCCTGGCAGCAGCCAGGGAAGCAGCTGTACCTCTAGTAGAGTAAGCCCTCAGGCCTAAAGTTGGAGTGCTACCCAGTTTTTCATAGCAGAACTGTATACAAGAAACAATCCACCTGGCAATAGATCTCTTAGTGGCAGGTTTGCCCTTATCAACCTCTCCATATGTGAGGAACAATTGGAGGGACTCAAACCTGTGACCCTTGGTGCGCTCTATTTAGTAGCGGAGAGCCCTTTTAACATCCAAGCTGTGCAGCCTCCTCTCTCCAGAGGAGGAATGGTCAGTGAAGAAAACAGGGAGAGACTTATCTCTATGGAAAGAGATGAAATCAGGCTCCACTGACGGGGCTTGCAATTCACTGATATGCTTGGCAGAGGTAATGGCTACCAAAAACACAGTTTTCCAAGTCAGGCACTTAAGCTCTGCAGAGGACAAAGGCTCAAAGCGGGGTTGCATAAGCTGAGCAATGCAGACATTAAGGTCTCAAGCAGGAGCAGGGTCCCTAAAGGGGGGACTGGTGTGCAGCAATCCCTTAAAGAACTTACAAAACACAGGATGGGCTGACAGAGGAGAGGGCTTGCCTACTGACAGGAAAGCAGAAACAGCTGCCAAATGCACTTTATAAGTGTAGCTGGCCTAAGGCCTAGGCCATTGAGATGCACCATATAGTTCAGAACCACAGGCAACCCAGCAGACTCCGGAGAAATATTCTTATTAGAACACCAAATAGTGAACCTTTTCCATTTGGAATTGTAAGTCTTTCCGGCGGAAGGCTTTCGAGAAGCCTTAAGGATATCTAGAACCCCTAGGAAAGATGCAGATCAGCAAACTCTAACTTTTCAAAACCCATGCCTTGAGATTGAGAGACCTGAGGTTCGGGTACCAAATCCTCCCCTGAGAGGATGTCAACAGGTTGTAATTCCTGGCAAGAGACAGGGGAAGGTGGACTGCTAGGGACAGCAACAGGGAGTACCAGGGCTGTGTGGCCCAGTCTGGAGCAATCAGAATCACTTTGCATGGTTGTGACCTTATCTTGACTAACACCTTGAACAGGAGAGGGAAGGGGGGGAAGCATACAGAAAATTTTCTTCCCAATTCAGGATCAGAGCATCCAGGGGGACTGAGCCCAAGACTGGGGGTCTGCAACAAAAGAGAGGAAGTTGGCGATTGTTTGGGGCTGCAAAAAGATCCATCTGTGGAGTGCCCCATCTCGAGAAAATTACTTTCAAAACTAGGGGATCTAGGGTCCATTCGTGATGGCCCTGGGATATTCTGTTCAGAGCATCTGCTAGGACATTGTCCTTCCCTGGGAGGTGAACTGCTATCAGACAGGCTTGCAGGGAATAGGCCAGGGACCACAACTTCATTGCTTCTGTGCACAAGGCCGTAGACAGAGTGCCTCCTTGCTTGTTGATGTATCACATGGTGGTGGTGGTGGTGGTGTCTGTTCTGACCTGGACCACCTTGTTCTGTACAGATTTGGAAAAGGCTTGCAGTGCCAGAAACACTGCTCTGAGTTCCAAGAGACTGATGTGAAGCAGAGATTCTTGAGGTGACCACAGCCCTTGGGTGGTAAGATCCCCCAGATAGGCTCCCCAGCCCAGCACGGAAGCATCAGTGGTGAGTATCACTGAATGAGACTAAGTGACAAAAGGAACTCCTTGTCTCGAATTGTCCTGATCCTGCCACCACTGCAAGGCCTGGATCAGGGTTTGAGTCACTGGGACTAGTTTGGTAAGGGAATCCTTTCTTTGGGACCAGAAGGCTTTTAAGTGGAACTGAATGTCCCTCATCTGGAATTTTGCTCCCTGGACCACTGCTGTGGAAGCTGCCATGTGGCCCAGAAGCTGAAGTAAATGCCTTGCTGGTCGAGATACCTGTAGGGTGAATGAAGAGGCCAGTTCTATAAGGGTCCTTGCCCTGTCCAGGGGAAGGAAGGCTCTTGCCCTTACTGTAGCCAGCTCCGCCCCAATGAAGGTGAGGAGCTGTACTGGCTCGAGAACTGACTTTGGAAGGTTGAGAAGGAATCCTAAGGAAGTGAGCACTTGCTGAGTTATTTGCAAATGTGACTTGACTTGGTCTGGAGACTGATCCACTATGAGCCAGTCGTCCAAGTATGGGAAGATGGAGATCTTTTTTCTCCTTAGGAAAGCAACCACTACTGCCAGGCACTTTGTGAAAACCCTTGGGGCTGATGTTAGGCCAAAGGGCATTGCTCTGAATTGATAGTGGCCTGAGGGCAACTCGAACCTGAGGTACTTTCTGTGGGAGCACCTGATGGGAATGTGATAACAGGCATCTTTGAGGTCCAGGGAGGCTAGCCAGTCCCTTGGCCTTACAGAAGGAAGGATTATTCCCAGAGTCACCATTTTGAACTTTGGTTTTAAAAGGTGTTTGTTCAGATATCTTAGGTCCAGGATGGGCTGCCATTCTCCAGTCTTTTTGGGGGTTAGGAAGTACCTGCAGTATAATCATTTGCCCCTGTGTAGGGTGGGAACCCTCTCTATGGCTCTGAGAGCTAGGAGGGAAGAAACCTCTGCCTCTAAGGCAAGGGTCTCTGATGGACTGACAGGTGGAAAGGATCTGGTTCTCATCTTGGGAAATTTTCTGAAGTTGAGAACCAGACCCTGGCTTACTACTTCTAGGACCCACTTGTCTGATGTCAGAGACTTCCAGTCCTGGTCAAAGTAAGCCAGCCTGCCCCCTACTGGTATTGGAGAATCGGCCCGGGAAGACCCATCAGGGTGTCTGCTTGGCAGGGGCTTTAGGCTGAGGGGTAGATGCAGGCCTGCTCATCCCCCGTCTGCCTCTCCCTCTGAAGAACCCCCTCTGAGAATAAGAGGTGGCGGCCTGAGCTTGGAAAAAAGGCCTTTGGAAAGGCCTGTCCTTGTCCCTGGACTGCTGCCTTTGAGGAGTGGCTTGCCTTTCTTTGGCCTGAGCACTCCTGTAAGTGGTCCTGTATTCGTCCATCTTTTTCAAGTAGTTCTCTGTCTGCTCCCCAAACAGAATTACCAATAACGGGGAAATCTATGGCTTTAGCCTGGGTATCCTGTGATAGGCTAGTACATCTGAGCCAAGCCATCCTCCGAAGAGCCACAGATGTAGCCATGCCTCTTGATGAAACATCACTGGAGTCCACAGCAGCATGAAATTGCATGTTGGATGCCTCAATCCCATCTGCAGCCACCTGCTCCAGCTCCTTGGCAAGCTGGTCAGGGGCCTGTTTAGCCAGAGCCAGCACAGTGTCCCATCTGGACTTCTGGTATCTGGCTGTGTAGGCCATACACTGTAGTTAGCCTGCCTGAGTCCCAAAGATGCTGCCATGTACTGTTTCTTTGCCATGGCATCAATCCTCCTGGAGTCCTTATCTGGGGGGTGTGATGCCAAGGGGATATTTGCCTTATCACAGGCAGCAGCCTGCACTACCCCAACATGGCTGCATTGCTGAGAAAGGAACTCCGTGTCTGAGCCTGAAAGAGTATACCTCTTGTCCATTCGTCTGTCCACAGGAGGTATGAAGTTAGGAGTCTTAAGAATTGTATTTGTCTGTTTCCCAAAAGATTTATGGAGGTGAATAGACAGTCTTCTTGACTCTGGGATGTCCATCATTTCAACAAAATCAGGCTCCTCCTGATCCTCTACTGCTTCTTCCATAGGAAGCCGGAGGGTTTCAGCCATTTTTGTAAAACATAAAGTGGGAAGGGGACTCAGAAAGCCTAGGAGGAGAAACACCTGAAGGTCTGTCTGGGGAGATGTCCGGGTCAATAGGCACATCCAGACTTTCATAATCACCATCATCATCCTCATACTCTCCCTCCTCCTCATCCAGTTCATAAAATTCTTCTACGGTGTAATCCGGAACCGGGGGAACCAACCGAGCGAACCCCTGCAGATAGTGCGGTTCGACCAGGAACAGTAACTGCACTATTCTTATCGCCTTGGCTATCTCATCAGCGGTCGGAGTATGAATTTCTGGATCCAAACTGGATGATTTATCTTTTCTTTTCTTTAACGGAACTGACTCCTCAGAATCGGCTCTCCTTTTGGCCGAAGAAGTATCGCCCTGGTCAGAGGGCACTCCTTCTGGTTCGGTCGGAACCAAATCGGGCTGGCCATCGGGTCAGCGGACTTCTCGGCCTCCCTTTCCCTCAGTCTGCCTAATCTCTTTTCCAGGGTAGCTTTGGGAAAATTCTTACAAATTTGGCAGTCTGAATCGAGGTGGTCAAACCCCAGACAATAAACACAGGTGGTGTGGGGATCAGCATTAGCAAAGACTTCCCCACACACACTGCAGTGTTGAAACCCAGTGGGCCCGGTTTTTTTCTGGGTTTCTCAGACATGGCCAATTCTATTCAAAACGTACCCTTTTTTTGGCAATCCGCCAGGCAAGACTCCCCTATCGGTTCCTGACTGTGTTACGGGTCTTGGAAAAAAACATAATAAAAATCCTTTTTTTTTTGGAACCGATAGGGACCGGTTACCACACTCTAAGTAAATTCACAAACTTTTTTACCTGAACTGATCGGTTCAGCCAAACGATCCACAATTTACAAGTTCCACACAGAAACTAAATAGAAAACCTATCTAGTACTCACGGTACCACAGACAGAGACTTAAACCAACAGATTCGGTAGCAGCAATTCGGTAGAAACCAAGCGAAAAACGACACTTTAACCGACTTTTTTGAACCGAGCAAAGGAGAAATCTCCAGAGCGACTGTTCAGTGAGGCGGAGTAAAGAATATGACGGTTGGAGTTTAAACAGCAGCAGACAGGAGCTTCAACCAAGCTCGCAGTGAACATTCCATGCTGGCCATGGAAAGTTTAACTCTTTGCTCGCCGGGCAGTTGAAAGGCAGGACCTAACTGCATATGTCAGAATACAGCAAGACTTCATGTTGTTTGAATTACTCACAGAGTCACCATTTTGAACTTTGGTTTTAAGATGTGTTTGTTCAAATACCTTCAGTCTAGGATGGGTCACCACTACCCTGTCTTTTTTGGGGTAAGGAAGTACCTGGAGTGCAGACCTTTACCCCTGTGTGGAGTAGGAACTCTCTCCACAGCTCTGAGAGCCAGCAGAGAGGAAACCTCTGCTTCTAAAGCAATGGTTTCAGAGATGTTTGCAGGTGGAAAAGACATGACCCTCATTTTTGGAAATTTTTTGAAACTGAGGGCCAAACCCTGGCTTACTATCTCCAGGACCCACTTGTCTGAGGTAACAGACTTCCACGCCTGGAAGTAGTAAGCCAGCCTGCCTCCTACTGGAATTTGGGAGTCGACCCGGGCTGACACATCAGGGTGTCTGATGGCAGGAGCCTTGGACTGGGAAGAGGATGCAGCCCTGCTCATCCCCCTCCTGCCTCTCCCTCGGAAGAACCCCCTCTGTGGGAAGGGAGAGGAGGCCTGGGCTTGGTAGAAAGGCCTGTGAAAGGATCTATCCCTGCCCCTAGACTGCCACTTGTGAGGAGTGGCTTGCCTTTCCTTGGCCTGAGCACTCCTGTAAGTAGTCCTGTATTCATCCATTTCCTTCATTTAAGCCTCTGTCTGCTCCCCAAACAGAGAATTACCTACTACAGGGAAATACATGGCCTTAGCCTGGGTGTCCTGCAAAAGGCTAATACATCTGAGCCAAGCGAATCTCCTGAGACACAGATGTAGCCATGACTCATGATGCCACATCTCTTGAGTCCACAGCAGCATGGAACTGTACCTTGGATGCCTCAATTCCATCAGCAGCCAACTCCTCCAGCTCTTTGGCCAGCTGGGGGGGAAGCCTGTTTGGCCAGTTCCAGAACAGTATCCCACCTGGACTTCTGGTACCTGGCTGCATAGGTCATATAGTTTGCCTGCCTGAGTTCCAAAGAAGATGCCAAATATTGTTTTTTGGCCATGGCATCTATCTACTTGGAGCCATTATCTGGGGTGTGTGAAGCCAAAGGTATGTTAGCCCTGTCACAGGCTGCAGCCTGCACTACCCCAACATAGCTGCTATGATTGTACAAAAACTCCGTACCTGAGCCTGACAACATGTACCTCTTGTCCATTCTTTTGTCCACTGGAGGTAAAGAGTTTGGTGTCTGAAGAATCTTTTTTGTCCATTTCCCCAAAGATTTGTGGAGGGGAATAGATAGCCTGTTAGACTCCGGGATGTCCATCATCTCGACAAAATCAGGCTCCTCTGCAGCTTCTACCATAGGGAGCTGGAGGGTTTCAGCCATCTTTTTGTAGAACAGAAAGTGGGAAGGGGACTCAAAGCCTGGGAGGAGAGACATTGAAAGGTCTGTCTGGGGAGATGTCTAGTTCAATGGGCACATCCAGACCTTCTAAATCATTATCATCCTCATCATCTTGTTCTGGATAGTCTTCGTTCCCCCTCCCACTCCAATTCATAACAGGCATCCAGATCGTAATCTGATGGAGCTGGATTCAACCAAACCGACCGCCTAGCCGAAGGCGTTGGTCCGGATGGAACCGATCGAAGGGACTGAACAATATTTATTGCTTTGGCTATCTCATCAGCAATTGGAGTATGCAGTTCTGGATCCGAACTTGCTGATTTCCTTTTTCTTTTTGCCGGAACCGAACCCTCAGAGACGGATCTCCTTTTGCCCGAGGGTGTATCGCTCGTGCTAGCAGGTACCCCATCAGAGTTGGTCGGAACCGGGCTGGCCATCCAGTTCAGTGGACTTCTCGGCCTCTCTTTCCTTCAGCCTACTTAATCTCTTATCCAAAGTAGCTTTGGGAAAGTTTTTACATATTTGGCAGTCTGATTTGAGGTGGTCAAACCCCAGACAATAAACACAAATGAGCTGGGAATATGCTTTAGCAAAAGCCTCCCCACACTTAGTACAGTGTTGAAACTCAGTGGGACCGGTTTTCTTCTTGGGTTTTTCAGACATAGCATTAACCTACAAATTACCCTTAACAGCTTTTAAGCCAGGTAATACACCCTTATCAGTTACCAACCATGTTACAGGCTGTGGTAAAAAAACAAAGAAAATTTTGTTTTTTTTGGAAACAGATAAGAACCGGACACCACTACTAAACTCCCAGAAAAAAATAAATAAATTTTTCAGTTCCCAACCAGACCAACCAATAGGAAACTGAAGAAAAACAATTTCCACACAGTAAATTCCAAAACAATTTACTATCTATCTACTTACACTACCCTGTACCGAAGACAGAGATCTGATACCGAAAAAAACAAGAAAATCGGTTGAACAAACCAACCGATTCAAAACTTTACCGAACCAAAGGAGAAATCTCCAGAGTGACTTCACAGTTAAGCAGAGTAAAGAATAGTACACTTACATAAGAACTTACCGTAACAGTAGATCTTCGAGAACAGCTCTTGCAGCAGGTTACACCATTAGGACTGAAGCCGGCAGGTGCCAGCACCCCACGGAAATTTTCTAGCTAGCAGTATTCAGCGGGGACCGCCCCCCTGACGTCGGTCCCACCCCCGACGTCAGGCACAGTACATAAGGGGGCGGTCCCCCAGAATCCTCAGATCTCCTGCCAGAGACTCCCGGCCACTGGATGACATCAGAAGAGGAGACTAAGGATCTGCCATCAAATGGCAGTCAGAGAAATGCTGAGACACCTGATCCTAGGGGAAGGATGTTGCAACTAGAATCTACCTCCAGTGGGGATGGTGGGAGGGAAAGTACCTGCTGCAAGAGCTGTTCTCGAAGATCTACAGTTACGGTAAGTTTTTACGTAACCGTACTATCTTACTTCGAGAAACAGCTCTTGCAGCAGGTTACACCATTAGGACTGATTCCCAAGCAATAATGAAAATCCCACACCACTGGGAGGAGGGAAGGTAGAAATATTTAAGGAAACCAAAGCCTAGGACAGAAGTCCTTGAAGGACTGCTAGACCAAAACCTGCTCTTCTCCTCGATGCAATATCCAGGCTAAAATGCCCGATGAAAGTGTGAACGGAGCTCTAAGCAGCTGCACCACAGATGGCTGAGGTGGACACATTCTTAAGGGCCGCAAAGGAGGCAGCCACCCCCCTTGTGGAATGACCCATAACAGCGCCTGGTAAGGGTTTGTTGCGCTTCTGGTAACAGAACGTGATACACTGAATGAGCCACCTGGACAGCGACTGTTTGGAAACAGGAGCTCTCATCATCCTGTGGGCAAAGGAGACAAAAAGCTGGTCCAATTTTCGGTGGTGTTTGGTTCTGGTCAGGCAGTATCGGAGACACCTATGCACATCTAGGGTGGGCAACAGGGCCTCTCCTCAATTCGAATAGTTGGGAAAGTACACTGGTAGATCAATATCCTGATTAACGGTGAGAGCCAAGACCACCTTAGGCAGAAATTTGGGATTATTCCGTAGGATACCCTGTCTTGGTAAAAAAAAAAAAAACAAATAAGGCTCTTTGCACATAACTGCATGGAGTTCAGAAATTCCTCTGGCTAGGCCGGCCCGCTGCTGCAGCGGTAAGGTTACCGCTCGTGGCACCAGCAACCCAGGTTCGGGAACGGACTCAGGCAGCTGGAGGGCCGGCCGCGAGGGGGGGGGGGAGGATCGAGTGTCGAAAGGCTGCTCTCCTCCTCCGGGTGGGGTGGGATGCAAGTCTCGCTGCTATACCGCCACCTGGGTGACCACAGGTGGAGGTGCAACGAAGACAGCTTGAAAAAAAATAAGTCTGGGGAGGTGCTTGCCGGAAGCCGGAGCAATAAGTGCATCACGACGTGCTTAGCCCCTAGGCTTTCCTAGTGTGCAGGCGCCTCGAGGGCTGGGACCAGAAAAACAGAAATACCCTCTCCCATGTTCCTGTAGACGGGACCCGGTTGTCCTGAGAAAACTCATAATCAGGCACTTGAGATGAGGCCAGCTGACCTCCTGACGCATACCTGAGGTGTGAGAGAGGGTAAGGGGAGACCCTCTCCTCCCCGCCCAGGGGGTAAACCGCGGCAGGATGGGGGCAGGCAGCTGGTACTCGGAATGGAGGTTCCCAGGGCGGGACTACAGGAAGCGCGCACGACAACCCGATTCCCTGAAGGTTCCTGGAGTAGCGAGAAGGGCAGAGAAAAACAGTAAGTATATAAAAACAAAAAAAAATGTCTTCTAACTTGACCGCGGCAACTAAAAACAATGTCTTCCGAGTGAGAAAGACGTAGCTCGCAATCCGCGGCTGGTTCAAAAGGTGGCAGCGTGAGCTGCTCCAGGACAAAGGGTTGATTCCATGGCGGAATTGGATCATTAATCGGAGGACTAAGGTGAAGAATACCTCTCAGGAAGGCTTGTGCCGTGTCCAACTGGGATATGGTGCGTTGGCCTATCGGACAATGATAGGCTGATATGGCACAGAGGTGTACTTTGATCGAGGAGTAGGCTAAGCCTGTCTGAAAAAGAGACAGGAGGTAGTCCCAGACCGACTTTTCTGGACAGTCTAGAGGCAAAACCCCCCCGCCCGCGCTTGAGCCCATAGGCAAAAACGGCGCCATTTCATGGCGTACGTAGCATGATTGGCCGGTTTTCTCGCGGCCACCAGAACGTCAGCTACCTCTTGCGAGACCCCATGTCGCAAAATGGCTATGTCTCTAGGAGCCAAGCGTGCAGGCTCAGTGAACGAAGGTCCGGAAGGACCAAGGAGCCCTCCTCCTGAGACAACAAGTGAGAGCTGATTGACAGAGGTACCGGAGGTTCCCGCGGGATAGCTGATGTAGTAGAAGGAACCCAATCTGCATGGGCCAGAACGGCACAATGAGTATCAGCATCGCTTGCTCTCTGCGAAGTTTCAGAAGAACCCTCTGGATCAACGGAAAAGGGGGGAAGGCATAAAGGAATCTGCCCGCCCAGGAGAGGGACAACGCGTCTCACCAGAAAACACCAGGCCCTGGATCTAGCGAGCAAAAACTGGGCAGTTTTGCGTTGGATGGGGTCGTGAAAAGGTCTAACTCCGGTGTACCCCATCTGTGAAACAGATCCTCTACTACCTCCTGGAGTAGTTCCCACTAGTGGACTCTGGCCTGAGAGCGCCTCAGGCCGTCTGCAATGACATTGTCCACTCCTGGGACATGAACAGCAATGAGGTTTGCTCCGTGTTGCAAAGCCCAATCCCACACCCTCATGGCCTCCCTACAAAGCAGGTAGGAATGGGTGCCTCCTTGTTTGTTGAGGTAATACATCACCGCCGAATTGTCTGTTCATAACAGAAGGGCACCCGGTGGAATCTCCGACTGGAAGGCCTGCAGGACGTAAAGAACTGCTCTCATTTCCAGGATGTTTATGTGGAGATGAGTCTCTTGGGCTGTCCACAGGCCCAGAGACCGGACACTGTCGAGGTGTGCTCCCCATCCGAGCCCTGAGGCTACTGTGGAGAGTGTCACAATCGGAGACGGCGCAATAAAGGGGACCCCTGCCGATAGATTCTTCGGATCTAGTCACCATTGCCAATCCTGGATTATGGTCTTTGTGATCTGGATTGGAAGCTGCAGATGGTCTTGCTTTTGATCCCACTGGACCCGCAACAGCCACTGGGCGACCCGCATGTGGAGACGAGCAAGTGGGACTGTTGCAATGGCCACAGCCATGTGTCCGAGCAGGCAAAGGACCAATCTGGCAGGAACAGTCTTCTTTGCTGAAATGTCCCTGATGAGGGATCTGATGTGTTCCGCTCTGTCCTGGGGAAGAAAAGCTTTCCCTTGGACGGTGTCCAGAACTGCGTTTATGAACTGCAGAGTCTAAGACGGAACCAGGCGTGACTCCTCTTCATTGATCATGATGCCCAGCATCTCGAACAGAGACTGAGTATAATGAATGGCGGACATCAAGGCCTCCCGAGAGGTTGCCACGAGAAGCCAGTCGTCCAGGTAGGGGAACACGTAGTGGCCTTGCCTCCTCAGAGTCGCCGCTACGACCACCATACACTTCATGAATACCCGAGGTGCCGATGACAGTCCGAAGGGGAGGGCTCGGAACTGATAATGGTGGCCCTGGAACTCGAGGCAGGAGAAACTTCCTGTGCGCTTGAGTGATGGGTATATGCAGGTAAGCGTCCTGCATGTCCAAGGACGCTAGAAAGGCGCCCTGCTTGAGCATGGGAATCAGACCTGGGAGGGTCACCATGCGGAAGCGCTTGTACAGGACCAACTCATTGAGGTCGCTGAGGTCCAGTATCGGACGGAGGTCCCCTGTATTCATGGGAACCAGAAAGAAGTGAGAATAATATCCCTGCACCCCTCTGGTTCCATGGAACGTGCTCTATCGTTTATTTTTCCAGGAGCGCGAGCACCTCCTGCTGTAAGAGCAAGGCGTGCTGACCCGAGTAACAGGAAAGCAGGGGAGGTCTTGCCGGTGGGTGGTTGAGAAATACTATGAAGTGACCTTTCTTGACCAACTGGAGAACCCACCGGTCGATGGTAATCGACTGCCACCCTGAAAAGTGGCGAGCGATGCAACCCCCGACCTTTTGTGCCCATTGATCCAGAGGAGGGGCGGGGGCTGGGAAGGAGTCATGCTGTGGCAGCACCGGTCCCTGCAGGCTGGGCCGGTTTAGTATGGCACTGGGCTCTGCCTGGTGACTACTTAGCCTGGGCTTTCCGCTGAAATGTGCCCCTTTGTTGCTGGCCGGAACGTGGCTGCTGCCTTTGTTGCCGACTGCGAAAACGGCTCTGGTTCCTATGAAAGGAACCGGGCCTGGGTCTGTACATGGCCTGTACAGACCTGACCGTCTTCCCAGTGTCCTGGAGTTTGGTGATCACCTTCTCCAAGGGTTCACCAAAGAGTACTTCGCAGTTGTAGGGGACGTCAAGAATTTTCTGTACATCCGGGGTGAAGCCGGAGACACGGAGCCACGAGTGTCACCGGAGACAGACACCTGAAGCTGCAGCTCTGGCCAGACGGAGTCCATGAAGAATGGAAATATCGACTCATAATACTTGGGTACCCACATCAGACCCTGTGCGGAAGAAGGTTTAGGAGCTCCGCCTTCTGATCGCCATCCGGAAGCTTATCGACCAGGTCCTGGCCCTGGCCCTGTTCTCATAAGACGTTCTGAAACTGTACCATGTGGGTTAGGCAGTTCAGGGACCTGATGGAGCATGTAGCTGCCGCATACATGCGTCTCCCCAGGGCGTCCAATTGTCTGGATTCCTGGTCCAGTGGCTGTCTACTCATGTGATGCGGTCTTTGGGACCGGTCATGTGAGGCCGTAATGACCAGGGAGTCTGCCAGAGGTTGTTAAGCCAAGTACTGGTCCTCTCTCAGGGCCTTCTACAGGCGGTCAGCTTTCTTCAGCACCACAGGAGTGGAGTGAGGACGCTGCCACGCAGCCTTGGTGATGTCCACAAAGGTGTCCACCAAGGGTGGCACTACCACAAGCTTTGGGTCTTTCTGCTGAAGATAACGGGCAAGGCACTGCCTTTCGGGGTCGAGGTCTTCAGCATCCCACCCCATGTTGTCCTGGATGTGCCTCATGATCTCAGAGAAAGAGGGATCATCTGGAGGAGACCTGGGAAGGTCATGTGGGTCAGGTGATGAAATGCTGAGTAGAGAAGGAGATCTGGAGTAATCCGAGGTATCCGATCTGGAGTCCTCCC
The DNA here is from genome assembly GCA_016271365.2 of Neoceratodus forsteri. Taxonomy (NCBI): domain Eukaryota; kingdom Metazoa; phylum Chordata; order Ceratodontiformes; family Ceratodontidae; genus Neoceratodus; species Neoceratodus forsteri. The sequence goes on from CM028131.1 coordinate 383,626,055, forward strand.
CTGACGGCTGGGAGACCCTGATGGAGATCCTGAGGGAGGCCTTCTCCGATCCTGGGATCTACCCTAGGAGGTGGAGTCTGCTACTTGGGGGTTGGTGGTCGTCCTCCTGGCCCCTGTGGTGGAGGAGGGGGCGTAGGAGGTGAAGGAGTAGGAGGAGGAGGTTTCACTGGGACCACGTCTTTGCGGATGGTGTCGGGTCCTCGGGTGTCGCCAGGGTGGGCGAAAGTTCCCTCGGAAGCCCGGCATCTTCTGTGTTGCCCGCCTGGTCTTCGGGCAACGCAGTGTCCTCCTCCATGGAGTCCCTGTGACCGGTGCCTACCGGTGACCGGGGGGCTGTCTTCGGCTCCGGTGAGGCCAACTTCAGTCGCCTGGCCAACGACTTCCGGTCCAGTGAATGCCTAGCCGGCATCTGGTGCTTGGCCAATATTCTCAGCTCCGGCGAACACCTGGCCGACGTCAGACCCGACGTCTGCTTGAGGGACGTCAGGTCCTTCGTTTTCCTGGGTGGGGATCCGGGCCCCTAGGGGTCTGGGAGACAGACCTGGAATCGGGGTCCCGACGTCGGGTGGGAGAGGAAGACTTGTGGCGTTCAGAGGATTTTGAAGAGGCCCAAGAGGGAGTAGAGGAAGCAGAGGGCCTGGAGGTCTTAAAGGGCTGAAGAGTCGAAGAACCACTGGAAGCCCGGACCTTGACCGGAGGGGGCTGAGACCTAGCCCTGGAGGGAGAGCGGTCCAATCGGGTGGAGCCTGAGCTCGGCGAATCTGAGGCCCAGTTCGGGGATCAGGACCTTACCTTCTCCCGGTGCTTATCCCAGTGTTTTTGGACCTTGGAGGAAGAATCGCCCCTACAGGAAGGTTCTTTGTCCATCCTACTAAGTTCTTCCTCTAACAGGTAAGCCTGAAGTGCCTTCTGACAGCAGATCCTGGTGCGGCTGTTGAACCCCTGGCAAAAGGTGCAGGCCTTGGTATCATGGTCTGGGCCTAAGCACCGCACGCAGGAAGAATGAGGATCCTTGAAAGGGATCTGTTTTCCACAGGCACACTTTGAAAGGTGACCCTCAAATGAAGGAGTTGGAGAGGACATTAGTCGTGTAGACACTCTGGAAGTTCTAAATCGTCATGCGCTATGTAGAGACCGAGAGGCCGATGCTGGCAAGTCGACGGCAGGAAAGGAACTGGGGATTCTGGGGGACCGCCCCCTTATGTACTGTGCCTGATGTCGGGGGTGGGACAGACGTCAGGGGCAGTCCCTGCTGAATACTGCTAGCTAGAAAATTTCCGTGGGGTCCTGGCGCCTGCCGGCTTCAGTCCTAATGGTGTAACCTGCTGCAAGAGCTGTTTCTCGAAGTAAGATCTGACAGTTACACTGAGATGTACCAGAGACAGAGGTTTGAAAACCGAGCTCGAGCTCAACATTCTATGCCCTGGTATAGAATTAACCCCTTACTCTCCGGAACAGTTCAAGTGCTGAGGCTAACTGCATATAGTCAGAATACAGCAAGACTTCATGTTGTTTGAACCACTTGCTACCAGCACTCAATGACAATCAACAATAGAAACTTCATACTGTGCCTACCCAATAAACAACTGCTCAACATATCAACCCCCAAAAAAAATAAGTCATTAAACAAAACAAAGAAAGGCAGCTATCTCTATTGGCACTGACACTCACAAAAACCAAACAAACAACAAAAAAAAATCACTGCATTCGCCTTCTCCTTCCACTGTATCAGCACTCACAAAATGCCCTCACTCTTTCCCAAACCTGAGTCACTCTCCATCATGCTCACAAGGACTCACAATTTACGCATAAAACAAAAATATAGGGTGTGCTATGTAGCATGCCTGGTGAGAAGCCATGCCTGATGGCAGTTCAGCAGCATTCATGACTTAAAACTACATGATTTTCTTACCACATAAATTACATTGACATCTTTGCATTTTGCATTCCTGAGCTTATACTGCACAGACAGATATAAAATAAGCAGATGGTTCGCCCAAACAAAGGAGGAGCAGGTGGTTCTGAAAATCAGCTGCAAGGGGAGACTAACCACAACAACTGCAGCCTCCTTGATCGCTGCAGACCAGCCATGGAAATCCCTCCAGCTTTCTATGTACGCGATCAACAACAAAGACAAAGCTACACTACAGCGCCTAGGTGAGCAGACATTATAATAGAGGTCCCCAATAAAACGGTGACCTCGGCAGAGCATCAGGCTACTCAAGCACTCGCAGCAACCAACAAGCTTAACCAGTTTTGTTACAGGCTAGAGGCCTTGCAGAATGCCAATGGGGCCTCCAAGATCCGATTGGTGTAGTCTGCTGAAGGGAATAGAAGGGTTGGATCTCAGTCAGTTCCACCGTGACTGACTACCAGTGATGGACAGAGTAATGTGCTGGCCCAACAATACAGGACTTACAGGATTTTGCTGCAGAAAGCAACTGCTCAAAACAACTAGCCCTGAACCATCCTTCAGACGATGGCAGGAGTGGTTACTTGGAACGTGATTCTGATGGCATCTTGGGACTGGGAAACTTTAAACTACAAAGGAGACACCCTTCCCATCTTCCCAGATCTGTCATATACAAGCTGGGTCACCGCAAGAGGTTCGATGTGGTGTAGGCCTGTCTTCGGACCCTTGCTGTTGTTCACTCACTTCTCACACGTGCACGCCCTAGAATTTACTATGGTGGGCATACTTATCTGTACAACAGTGCGGTGGAAATCATTAATAAAGTGTAGCTCTCTGCAAATGAATTTGAGGCAGCCTGGGGACAAAACAATGTGGAGTCGGAGGATGGAACTTGAGGGGAAAATGGAGAGCTAAGTACTGCTCAAACTAAGTTGACCTTTTTTCCAGCTGGGACAGTTCTGTGCATACTTGGGGTTTGTTTAGGTATCATCAGTGGAAGTTCTCGGGGAAATCAAGAGACTGCAAACAGGGGCACCACTCCCTCTCCAACGACTGACAGTGGAGCTTCTTGTGTTTCTAATGGTGAGGGAGGGCCCTCTTCGAAGGTCTGAAGAGCCGGATACTTTTCCTGGACCCCAAGACAATCCCTGAACAGCATCCCAATGGACAGCCCCCCTTCTGTGTCCTGTCTCTCGAACCAGCAGATGACGGTGCTGGTGAATTCACAGCACTTCCTGAGCCATTCCAACAACAGCCCATGGTACATGGTGTCAAAAGCTGACAAGATCAAGAAAAATGAGACATGACTGTTCCCCTCGATTCCTGGCCCTGAGCAGATCATTCTGCACTCTGACCAATGCCATCTAAAGCATCTGACATTTAGATTAACATTGATGGTAATGTCTTTGATTCTATCAGAATTTGCATTTTTATGTGTACATTTGTATATTTATTATGTTTAAACTTTTGTTTTAAAAATTTGTACGGCGCCCAGAGCCTCCGGGATTGGGCGTCTTTTAAATAAATTTTACCTTGCCTTGCCATCTCATTACTGTGCCTAGACCTAAACCCTGACTGGAGAGGTTCACAGATGTCAAAGGCTGTGAGGTACTCCTCAAGCTGCAATGCCACCACTCTCTCAATAACCTTGCCCAAAAGGGGGAGGTTAGAGACGGGTCTATAATTTGCCAAACAGTCCGGGTCCAAAGATGTTTTTGTCAGAAAGAGGTCTCACTAGAGTCACTTTCAATGCCCCAGGAAATAAGCCCTCTGAAAGGGAACATCTGAAAACCGCTCACACTCAATTATTAGAAGAGTCAGGCCTGGGTTCAGTTCACAGTAGGTGGGCCACAGCTCTGAAACCACCCCACAAAACTCTTCCATCGAAACTGATCTAAACTCGCTCCAGACCGGCAGATGGCATCCCTCACAAACCCATCTGATACTGCTGGATCACACTAATCCATTTGGAGAGCCCCCCCCCAACCAAATCTAGGACACCCTGTCAGAGAAAAAAAATGAAAATGACGTACTCACCCCATCAGAGAGAAAGAAAAAAAATGAAAATGACGTACTCACCATAGTTCCTGATCTTCCTGAACCATCTTCGCCATTGATTCACACTGCTGGATTCAAGCCGGAGGCGCTAGGACCCTGTGGGAGCCTAAAATCCTCAAGAGGGCTGGCACTGAAGTAGACTGCTGTGTATGCATGGCACTGCGAGACTGTCTCGTGCTACATAGCCTGTTTTAGCAATGGTACTCAACCGCCTCAGTACCTTGTTTAGCAAGCAGGTGCAGCGTAACCTAACTAAACACCTAATCTAACAAGGGCATTAAATAGCCCTGGTTACCCGTGTAAGAAGGACCAACAAGAATAACATCTTCACAGCCCAAACCAAAACAAGGGAGATAAAGACCAATAAACAGAGACAGTGATCTTGGGGGATGGTTGGTGGGCATGTGAACTGATGGTGAAGATTGTCCAAGAAGATCAAGAATCACGGTGAGTACGTAATATCTTCCTGAACATTATCTTCACCACTGATTCACACTGCTGGGTTAGCATACCAAGCTTCAGACAAAAATCCTCCGAGAAAAAACGTAGGAGATCGAGCTCACCAAGGACAATAGTCCACTAAGAATTTTGCTGCCAAAAGAAGCATGCTGTTTGGCATAGGCATCCGGGGAACAAGTGCCTGATGAAAGCATACACAGTGCTCCAAGTAGCGGCTCTGCAAATATCAGTGATGGGAACAGAGCAAATCTCTGCCGAGGACATAGCAACTCCTCTGCTGGAGTGGGCATGAACTTGGCCTTCCAACTTGACCTGTGCCGTAGAATAACACTGGCGAAGGCAAGCCACTATCCAAGCAGAAATGCATATGATTGTAACCAGCTGATCTATCCAGTTCATGTTGAAGACGACAAAGAGCTTCCTGGACTGTCAGATGCCCTTAGTTCTATTGACATAGAACCCGAGGGCTCTTTTATCATCCAGAGAGTGAGATCAAGAGGTCTTACAAGTGAGCATGTCCAACACAAGGCTGATATACCAGGGAACTACAGGTTTTCTCTGGGGGTCTTGTATACAGGATACCCTTCACAAACCTCTTGAAGAGAGGTAGTTGAGCCAGAGTCAGGTTTTGGACTGGCACATGGTAGGCAGAGAAAGCACATACTGTAGATGTACTTTGACAGAAGAGTATTGTAATCCAGCATGAGAAAGGTTAAGCAAGTATTCTAAACCCTTGTCCAGTGGACATCAGAATGGAGCCATACGGAATTTGGAAAACTATTCAGAGAAACATTTCCATTTGGCTGTGTTAAGTCCTTCTGGTGGAAGGTTTATAATCAGCCAGGAGAATCTCAGAGACATTCTAAGAGACCTTAAGCCTGCTCACGTCTATCTACTCAGCAGCCAGGCATGAAGAAGAAAGCGCAAGTTGGGATAGACCAGAGATCCCTGTGTCAGAAGGTCTGTTCTTAGAGGTAGAGGCCTTGGAGGGGGCCACTGACAACTTGTGGATCAATGGAAACCAAATCTGTTGTGGCCAGAATGGGGCAATGAGAATCATCTTGCCCCTGTGCGCCTCCAACCTGAACAGCACTCTCTGAACCAGTGGAAGAGGAAGAAATGCATACAGAAAGCAATTTGCCCACTGCAGCCTAAATGCATCCTGACAAAAAAATACCAGGTTCTGGATTTCTGGAACAGAACTGAGGCAGTTTTGTGTTGAGTGGGGATGCAAACAAGTCCAACTCCAGAGTTCCCCACTCATCTAAGAGACCGTACAATATCTAGAGCTAATGACCATTCGTGAGGATCTCCTCCTATGGCGACACTACTACCACACACTTATCACTTCCCTATACAGAGAGTAAGAGTGTGCTCCCCTTCTTGCTTGCTGATGTAGTACATAACTGATTTCTTGTCTCTCTGAAGGAAGATTACCTTGAGCCGGATGAAGCCCACTAGGGCTCGAAGGTCATACAGGACTGCCCTCATCTCCAACACACTGATGAGGACATCAGATTCCATTTGAGTCCAGACTCCCTGGGTATCGTGACTGACAATGGGCTCTCCATCCCAGGAGAAATGCATCTGTGGCAAGTGTTATGTGCGGTTCTGGTGGAAAGAAGGGAAAACTTGATGAAGGCTGCTCTCCTGTGTCCACCATGCAAGCAATCGAAGAAGAGGCTTCGTCACTTTGGGGTAAGCATGGGGATGCGCTGTCTGAGACCACTGTGTGCTGAGCTTCCACTGTGTTGTTCTCATGTGCAGTTTTGCTAGGGGCACTGTGAAGACTGGATGGAGTAAGTCCACACAGACACATTCTCCATGATGAGGTGTGCCATCTGAAGGACGGCCTTCGTCCTGTCTTCCAGGAGGAATACTCACACCTTGGTAGAGTCCAAGAGGGCTCCAATACAGCTGCTGCAGAGGTTGAAGCTGCAACTTCTCTAGGTTCAGTAGGACCCCCATGGAGGTCAGAAACTGAGATGCTGTTTTTACTGCCTCCTCTGTGTCCTGCTTGGACAGGCTTGCCAGAAGCCACTAGTCCAGATAGGGAAAAACCTGTAGCCTGAGCTTTCGACGGTGTGCTGCGAAAATCGCGAAGCACTTTGTAAAGACTCAAGGCACCGAGGATAGCCCAAAGGGTATCAGAATTGTTAGTGCCGGTCTACAGCCACGAAGCATAGGAACATGTGCTGGCTAGGGTGCACCGGGATGTGCTGAAAGGCGTCTTGCAATGTCCAGGGATGCCAACCAGTCTTGTCGCTTGACAAGTGGCAGTAGGGCTCCTAGGGAAAGCCATCTTGAACTTCTTGCAATAGAGAAACTTGTTCCGTTTTCTAGGGTCGAGGATGGGGCGCATGCCTCCCATCTTCTTTAGGACAAGAAAGCAATGGGAGTAGAAGCCTGCATTTGTTATACCTGGGTTCTACACCATCTACTGACCCACATGTAACCGTATACATAAGCACCTACACAAGCTCATAACAAAAGTAATCTTACATAACCTTGTTTTATTTTTACTCTGATGTTGCAGTACTGCACTGTCATTTGGTGCTATGAAAAAATTACTCACCTTAGTAATTATGTTTCTTCTAATGGAGTCTTGCTGTATGCTGACATATTGCAGTGATTCCCAACCTTTGAACTGCCCCGGAGAACAAAGAGTTAACTTTCTATGCAGGGCACAGAATGCTGAGCTCAAGCTCGGTTGAAGTCTCTGTCTGGAGTGTTTCAAACTTAAACTGTCAGATTCTTATGAGCCCAAATAACTAAAAATTCTATGTGGAAACTGTAAAAATTCTTACTAGCCAACTGTCCGAAAAAAGTTTTGTATTCCCAGGGAAGACTCAAGTCAGTAAACCCAAAAACCAATCTAATACAATTAACAATAATAAATCAGCACCCAAACAAAAAGGAGGAGGGTACAAACAAAAAACAACCCTGGGGTGCAACACTGCATCTGCCCACCCACTTCCCAAAAACAGGTTCTGAGAGGGGAGGCAGGGAGGGAGGTCAGAACACAGCAAGACTCCATTAGAAAAAACATAATTACTAAGGTGAGTAATTTTTTCTTCAAACAACATGACGTCTTGCTGTATTCTGACATACTGCAGACTACCAAGCAATACCTCCATGGAGGAGAGACAGAACCTACTTTGGAAAAAGGCTCTGAAGTACTGCTGTGCCAAACCGAGCATCACTCCTAGCCTGGATATCCAAAGAGTAATCCTTGGTAAAGGTATGGACTGTTTTCCAGGTGTCTGCTTCACAAATTTCTAAGAGAGGGATATCCCTGGCAGCAGCCAGGGAAGCAGCTGTACCTCTTGTGGAATGAGCCCTCAGGGCTGAGGGTGGAGTTTTTCATAGCAGAATTGTATACAAGACACAATCCACCTGGCAATAGATCTCTTGGTGGCAGGTTTGCCCTTTCCCACTTCTCCATAAGTGAGGAACAACTGGAGGGAGTCAAACCTGTGACCCTTGGTACGCTCTATGTAGTAACTAAGGGCTCTTTTAACATCTAAACTGTGTAGCCTCCTCTCTCCTGAGGAAGAACGATCAGTGAAGAAAACAGGAAGAGACAGACTGGTTTAAATGAAAGTCTAAAATCACTTTGGGCAAGAACCTTCTATTGGTTCTAAAGACCACTTTATCCCTGTGAAATTAGATAAAATCAGTTACCACTGACAGGGCTGGCAATTCACTGATATACCTGGCAGAGGTAATGGCTACCAAGAACACAGTTTTCCAAGTCAAGTATTTAAGCTCTGCTGAAGACATAGGCTCAAAAGGGGGTTGCATAAGTTGAGCAATACAAACATTCAAATCCCAGGCAGGGGCAGGGTCTCTAAAAGGAGGATTGGTGTGAAGCAATCCTTTAAAAAATTTACAGAACACAGGATGAGACGATTGTGAGGAAGACTTTCCCACAGACAAAAACGCAGAAACAGCTGACAAGTGTACCTAGAGAGTAGCTGGTCTGAGGCCTCAGCCATTAAGATGGACCATATAATCCAGAACCGTAGGCAATCAAGCAGTGTCTGGAGAAGTATGCTTCTTAGAACACCAAATGCTGAATCTCTTCCATTTGAAGTTATAAGTCTTTCTGGTGGAGGGCTTTCGAGAAGCCTCGAGGATATCCAGAACCCCGTGGGAAAGATGCAGATCTGCAAACTCTAACTCTTCAAGAGCCATGCCTTGAGATTGAGAGACTGAAGATTGGGGTACCACATCCTCCCCTGAGAGGATGTTAACAGGTTGTATGTAATTCCTAGGAAGAGAAAGGGGAAGATGGACTGCTAGGGACAGCAACAGGGGGTACCAGGGCTGTCTGGCCCAATCTGGAGCAATCTGAATCACCATGCAGGGCTGAGACCTTATTTTGACTAAAACTTTGAACAGGAGTGGGAAGTGGGGAAAGGCATACAGAAACTTCCCTTCCCAATTCAGAATCAGGATGTCCAGAAGGACTGAGCCCAAGACTGAAGGTCTGCAACAAAAGAGAGGGAGTTGGTGATTGTCTGGGGCTGCAAAGAGATCTATCTCTGGAGTGCTCCACCTTGAAAAGATCACTTTCAACATCTGAGGGTTCTGGGACCATTCGTGATGGTCCTGAGAGATCCTGCTCAGTGCATCTGCTAGCACACTGTCCTTCCCTGAAAGGTGAACTGCTACCAGAGAGGTTTGCAGGAAATAAGCCAGGGACCACAACTTCATGGCTTCTGTGCACAAGGCCGTGGACAGAGAGCCTCCCTGCTTGTTGATGTGCCACATGGTGGTGGTGGTGTCCGTTCTGACTTGAACCACCTTGTTCTGTACTGACTGAGAGAAAGCTTTTAGGGCCAGAAAAACTGCCCTGAGCGCTAGGTGATTGATATGGACAAGGGATTCTTGAGGGGACCACAGCCCCTGGGCAGTGAGGGACCCCAGATGGGCTCCCCCGCCCAGAAGAGAAGCGTCCGTGGTAAGGACCACTGAACAAGGCTGAGTAACAAAAGGAACACCTTGTCTTAAATTGTCCTGATCCTGCCACCATTGGAGGACTTGGATCAAGGTCAGAGTCACTGAGATCAGTTTGGTAAGGGGAATCCTTCCTCTGAGACCAAAAAGCTCTCAGGTGGAACTGAATATCCCTCATCTGGAATCTTGCCCCTTGGACCACTGCTGTTGAAGCTGCTATGTGGCCCAAGAGCTGCAGGAAATGCCTTGCTGGTCGAGATACCCGAAGGCTGAAAGAAGAGGCCAGTTCCATAAGAACCCTTGCCCTTTCTAGAGGAAGAAAGGCTCTTGCTCTGAGTGTGTCCAGTTCTGCCCCTATAAAGGTAAGAAGCTGGCCTGGTTCGAGAACTGACTTGGGAAGGCTGAGAAGAAATCCTAGAGAAGTGAGCACTTGCTGGGTCACTCGCAGGTGAGACCTGACTTGGTCTTGAGACTGACCCACTATTAGCCAATCGTCCAGATAAGGGAAAATGGAAATCTTTTGCCTTCTTAGAAAGGCAACTACTACTGCCAGGCACTTTGTGAAAACCCTTGGGGCTGAGGTTAGGCCAAAGGGCACTGCTCTGAACTGATAGTGGCCTGAGGGCAACTCGAACCTGAGGTACTTTCTGTGGGAGCACCTGATGGGAATGCAAAAGTAGGCATCTTTGAGGTCCAGGGAGGTTAGCCAGTCCCCTGGTCTGAGAGAGGGAAGGATTAATCCCAGAGTTACCATCCTGAACTTTGGTTTTAAAAGATGTTTGTTTAGATATCTTAGGTCTAGGATGGGTTGCCACTCCCCTGTCTTTTCGGGAGTCAGGAAGTACCTGGAGTACAGTCCTTTGCCCCAGTGTAGGGTAGGTACTCTCTCTCTATGACTCTTAAGGCTAGAAGAGAAGAAACCTCTGCCTCTAGGGCAAGGGTTTCTGAGAGATTTGCAGGTGGAAAAGATCTGGCTCTCATCTTCAGAAATTTTCTGAAGCTGAGAACCAGTCCCTGGCTTACTACTTTCACGACCCACTTGTCTGATGTATTAGACATCCAGTCCTGGACAAAGTAAACCAGCCTGCCCCCTACTGGAATAGGAGAGTCGACCCGGGCAGGCCCATCAGGGTGTCTGCTTGGCAGGGGCTTTAGGCTGAGGAGTGGATGCAGCCCTGCTCATCCCCCTTCTGCCTCTCCCTCTGAAGAACCCCCTCTGAGAATAAGAAGAAGAATCCTGTCCTTGGTAAAAAGGCCTTTGAAAAGGCCTGCCCCTGCCCCTAGACTGCTGCCTTTGAGGAGTTGCCTGCCTCTCTTTGGCCTGAGCACTCCTGTAAGTGGTCCTGTACTCATCCATTTTCTTCATGTAATTCTCTGTCTGCTCCCCAAACAGAGAATTACCCACTACAGGAAAATCCATGGCCTTAGCCTGGGTGTCCTGCGAGAGGCTACTACATCTGAGCCAAACCATCCTCCGAAGAGCCACAGATATAGCCATGACTCTTGATGACGCATCACAATTCACAGCAGCATGAAACTGAACCTTAGATGCCTCAATCCCATCTGCACCCACTGCCTCCAGCTCCTTGGCTAGCTGGGGGGAGGCCTGTTTAGCCAGTGCCAGTACAGTGTCCCACCTGGACTTCTGGTACCTGGCTGTACAGGCCATGTAATTTGCCTGCCTGAGTCCCAAAGAAGATACCATGTACTGTTTCTTTGCCATGGCATCAGTCTTCCTGGAGTCCTTGTCTGGGGGGTGTGAAGCCAAGGGAATATTTGCCTTGTCACAGGCAGCAGCCTGCACTACCCCAACATGGCTGCATTGTTGATATAAGAACTCTGTGTCTGAGCCTGAAAGTGTATCCCTCTTGTCCATTCTTCTATCCACAGAAGGTATAGTGTTAGGAGACTTTAGGATTTTTTGTGTCTGTTTCCCAAAAGATTTGTGGAGGGGAATAGACAGTCTCCTGGACTCTGGGATGTCCATCAACTCTACATAATCAGGCTCCTCTTGATCTTCCACAGCCTCCTCCATAGGAAGCTGGAGGGTTTCAGCCACCTTTCTGTATAACATAAAGTGAGAAGGGGACTCAGAAAGCCTAGAAGGGGAAACACCTGAAGGTCTGTCTGGGGAGATGTCCGGTTCCACAGGCACATCCAGACCCTCACTTTCACCATCATCATCCTCAAATTTCCCATCCTCTTCAAATTCCGGTTCATAAAAATCTTCAAGGGTATAATCTTTAACTGGGGGAACCAACCGAACCGAACCACTGCCAGAAACAGCCAGATCAGTAGGAACTGGACGGAGCGATTCCACAATCTGAATCGCTCTGGCTATCTCTTCGGCGGTCGGAACATGAACCTCTGGATCCGAACCGGTCGATTTGTCTTTGCGCTTTCTATCTGTCAGAACCGATCCCTTGGAATCGGCTCTTCTTTTGGCCCAAGAAGTATTGCCCTGGTCAGAGGGCACTCCTTCTGGTTCGGTCGGAACCGAACCGGGCTGGCCATCCGGGTCAGCGGACTTCTCGGCCTCCTTTTCCCTCAGTCTACCTAATCTCTTCTCAAGGATAGATTTGGGAAAGTTTTTACATATTTGGCAGTCTGAATCGAGGTGGTCAAACCCCAGACAATAAACACAGGTGGTGTGGGGATCGGCCTTAGCAAAGACCTCCCCACACTCACTGCAGTGTTGAAACCCAGTGGGCCCGTTTTTTTTTTGGGGTTCTCAGACATGGCCAGCCTAACCAACTTACCCTCTTTATGGCAACCGCCAGGCAAGACTCCCTTATTAGTTCGTAACCGTGTCATGGGTATTGGGAAAAAACGTACTAAAACACTTTTTTTTAGACCTGATAAGAACCGGTAACCACACACTAAGTAAAACACAAAACACCAGATTTCACTATCAAATGGACGGTTCAGCTGAACCGAGTTGCACTTTTACAAGTTCCACACAGAAAAACAGAACAATTCCCATCTAGTACTCACGGCACCACAGAGAGAGACTGAACCGACTATGCAGATAAATTTTTTGGTTTAAAAAAACGACGAAAACAAACTTTAACCGACTTTCGAACTGTGCTGAAGGAGAAACCTCCAGAGAGTCCGTTCAGTGAGGCGGAGTAAAGAATCTGACGGTTTAAGTTTGAAACACTCCAGACAGAGACTTCAACCGAGCTCGAGCTCAGCATTGTATGCTCTGCATAGAAAGTTAACTCTTTGTTCTCCGGGGCAATTCAAAGGTTGGGAATCACTGCAATATGTCAGAATACAGCAAGACTTCATGTTGTCTGAAGCATCATGTTCATACTGTTTTTATTGTTCCTTTGAAAATGGGCTTTTTATTTCCTGGCATCTGATTGGCTAGTACCCTGGCCAGGGGAGGTACATTAACTTTCAATAGATGCCCAGGAAAAAAAAAGTACCAGCCCAAGTGCCCCTTTACTCACTCAAGTGTCTTTCTGCCTACCCTGGTTGTTCATTGGCCAGAATCACACCACTGAGCTTGAAATTGCCGCCATGTTTTTCTCTCGTTTAACTAGAGATTACGTTTCCCCAAAGCTCCCTACTTCAGCGCCAGCTTAATGACGAAGATGCTGCTCAAATTCCGCTGCTCACATTCCTCAGTACCTTTCTTTTTCATTTTTTTTTTTATATATTTCGAGTACCATATGCCCCATGATTCTCCATAATGCCTCTCTGAGAGACGACCGCGCGCCCCTCCACCCTTCCTCAGCCAACTGCCCACTTGCTCTATATAGCGCTAGCACCACAAAACTCATCTTTCTTTTCAGTTCTGTGGCTAGCACAGACTGCGCTCCCAAGTAAGTCACACTTCATTAGCGTCCCTTCCAATCCCCTGCCCGAGAGCTAACAGCGAGTCAGTTCCACCACACATACGGACCACTGTTTTCTCCTCTGGACGTTGCACTGCAACAGCTATTCTCCGTTTATACAGCCTGTCAAATCGGTCACCGCTACCAGCTTGCCATTATCGTCCCTTCCCGGCCCCCGCCCGAGTGCTGTCAACTAATCCAAAATTCCGCTTCTGGTTAAATAATTTCCCTAATCCCTACCACGGCACCTCCGGACATTGCACTGCAACTGCTACTCTGCAATTACCGTCGCCGCTACCAGCTTACTCTTTTTCGTTCTGTGTGAACCAAGCAGGAGATCCAGATATGGTTTTCAGGTTGATGGCGATTCAAGGCGGGGGGGAGGGACAGACACATATGTGTGTGTGTGTGTGTGTAACCATGACAACCAGCTTCAAGGAAGAACACTGTTACATGCGGAGGAACTATTTTATTACAAACCTTACTGTAAAGTAAGTGGTTATTTTTTGAATTAAACAAACTATTTTTTTTTTTACAATGCCCATTTTCTAAGCACAATAATACCCTCCAGGGTGGGCGGTATGGGCAATACCGGACCTTCCAGGGGCTATAAGGCCCTGGACGGTCAGATATTATATCACCTACCAACTGTCGGTATTATTGCTTCATTATTTTACTGGGTTTTTTTTTTGTTAATATCTTTATTACAATTCTTTCTTACAGTTGATTGTGAGCAAAGTAATAAGAGTAGGAAATTAATTAAAAGATACTTACAGAAGTCCGTTTGGTCTTAGTACACAAGGATTTCAGTTATTTGAAAAAGCTAAATAACAGGAAGGTTAAAGTTCATTGTCCTTAGAAGGTCAGGGTCATTCAAAAAAGCCAGATTCGGATTACCCTCCCTCCTCTAATTAATGTTCCGATAGTTCCTGAGTGTCAGACCAAATCATTAGAAAATTCAAATACACAACATGAGCAACTAGTATGCTTTAGCTACTTTAGGCATACCAAATCTAGCATACCCAGTCTAGAGTTGTTGTGGGAGGCCCCCTAGAACTCGCACACAGCAACCCCTTCCCTGTGGGTTTTATCGTCCTATGGTATAAAAGTTGTATCTTTCAGCATATAGTACAAAAGCCACCTGTTCCATCTGAAGCCAAATCTTTCCTCCCTACCATTCAGGCTATGTGTTATATTCTCCATTTGGTAAGTCTGTTTTGAAATGGTCCACCAATCCTGCAGCGTTGGGAGCTTAGGGGAAAGCCATAACTTAGTGATGACCTTCTTGCCTGCAGTAAGCAGCATGGCTAGGAGGTAGCAGGTATCCAGGTCTCTGAGGCCACTGGGGAACATCAGTAAAATAAGTATCTGTGGAGTTAACTGCATGGGCCTGTCTAATAGTTCTTGAAGTTCAGACTGTAATGAACAAATAAATGGTTCCAGCCTGGGGCAGGTGAACATTACATGTGTGAGGTGGGCCTTTTTTTCACCACAGTTACACCAGCAGGAGGCTGAATGACTAGGTGAATAGTGGCTTGCGACCTCTGGGGTCTTGAAATAACAAACCTGAAATTTCCATGCAAATTCCCTCCATTGGTGTGAACTAAAAGTGCTCGCCACCTGTCGGCATGCCTGTTCCCATTGTTTGTTCTCTATGTGTGTGGCCTGCTCCTGTTGCCATCTCCCACGAATATCTGCAAGATTCGCCGTTGGGTTTGACATTAAAGCCTGATACAGGGCAGATATCAAATGACTTTGGTTTGGGGTAGCAATTAAAGACTGCAGCTTAGTGATCAGTGGAGGCAGCTGCTCTGGGTTTCGTACCTCAGTTGGCAATGATTCGTAATAGTGTCTTAACTGTAAGTATCTATAGCGGTGTGTGCTTGGCAGGTTGAATTTTATCTGTAACTCCCGATGTGACCACAGAACCCCTCCAGTGGTAATCTGAGACAGGTAATTCAACCCATATCTGCTCCACTGCTTGAAGACATGGTCCATTTTACCGGGCTAAAAATCTGGGAGAACAGCTATTAGACATATTAATGGTATAAAGGGGGATACTGAAAATTGCCTCAACTTGTTTCCAAATTGTCACTCTGTGTTGTAACTCTGAGGTTAGGTTAAGGTTTGAGTTAGGGATTATATGACCGTGGAAGAGTACGGTATAACAGTCTGAGTCAGGAATGATTGCCTGTTCCATCTCTGTCCAGTGTGCATCCTTTGGGGATAGCTGCCTTGCAACTATATGTGTTAAGTGCGCAGCTTGACAGTACCGATAGAGGTCTGGGAGGGCAAGCCCACCCATTGCCCTCGGTCTGGTAAGGAGTTTTAGTCTGACTCTCGGCCTGCGGCCCACCCAAATAAAGGGCGAAATAGCCTTTTCCCAGTCCAGAAATACAGAATGTGGCAGTCTAATAGGGATATTGTTAAAGAGATATAGGGCCCTGGGCAAAGTTACCATTCGGATGATATCTATTTTTCTGGAAAGACTCAGAGGGAGTGTGTTCCAACTGGCTAGGTCATCCTTAAGGCGAGTGGTAAAGGGGATGTAATTCTGCTTATAGGCGTCCTCTAAATTCTTAGTCAGATTTATACCAAGGTATTTCATTTTCCCCAAATCCCATTTACAGGGAAATTGTTCTCGAATATTCTGAGCAGGGGAATATTGTAAGGTCAAGACCTCAGTTTTTGAGATATTAACCCTTTATCCCGAGACCCGCCCAATAGCATCCAGGAGCTCCCTGGCCCTCGGGAGTGAGGTCGCTGGATTTCGGAGGTATAGGAGAACATCATCCACTTAAACTGCTATTCAGTGTTCCTCTCCATCCATGTCAACCCCCTGGAGGTCCTCCGCTTGCCTGATAAGCTGTGCTACGGGTTCCATAAATAGGGCAAAATGGAGAGGGGGATAGTGGGCATCCCTGTCTAGTGCCCCTGTATAGAGGAAAACACCACGAATGGTGTCCTGAAACCCGAACCCATGCCCTCGGGGCACAGAAAATGTTCTTGATCACCCGGACCAGGGACTGAGGGAACCCTGCCCCCTCCATAACTGAGTAGAGGAATGGCCAGAGAACCCTATCAAAAGCCTTTTTGGCATCTAGGCTGAACAGGGCTGCAGGGTAATCACTGGTGTGCATTTTACGTATTATGTGATACGTCCTCTTGATGTTATCTGTAGTTGTTCGTCCACCAACAAAGCCAGTTTGGTCTTTGTGTATTATTTGCGGTAGCACAATCTGTAGTCTGCAGGCTATTATCCCCATAAACAGTTTACAGTCTGAATTTAGGACAGATATCGGTTGATATGAGTCGCAGAGTTGGGGAATTTTGCCTTGCTTGGGGATGACAGAGATAGTGGCATAAGACCAGGTGGGTGGGGGAGGGTCTCCTTCAAGTACCGAATTAAAGGTCCTAAGGAGGGTAGGCATGAGCTTTTCTTTTGTGGCTTTATAGAATTCGGCTCCATAGCCGTCAGGCCCCAGCGCTTCCATGGTCCTGGCCCGGGCTAAGGCGTTGACCAGTTCCTGCATTGTAACAGGGCGAATCAGTTGATTTCCTTGCTCCTCACTAATTCTAGGGAGGTTAAGGGATTGTATAAAATCTTTTATATTTTCCGCAGCTACTGGGTGCTCTGGCGTATAAAGGGCGGAGTAGTATGTGTTGAACGGATCTGCTATATCCACAAGTTTGTTCAGAGGCCCACCATCCGTTGGTTATAGTGGCAACTTTCTTTTGTTTCCTAATTTGGTAGGCTAGCAGCCTTACAGCCCTAGGCCCAACCTCATAATACAGCTGTCGCAGAAATGTTAGGGCAATCTCTGCATGCTGTAGAGCCAACTTATCTAAGTCTAGCTTGACTTGTTTAAGTTGCGGGAGCACAGATCTATCGCCTTGTTTATGTGCAGTTTGCAGAACGGGAAGGGTTTCTTCCAGCCTAGCTTTATGTTGCTTGCAGGATTTTGCTTGGACAGATGTGTACTTTATGAGGTGGCCTCACAACACAGTTTTTACTGTGTCCCAAAGCATACTTGGGGTAGTCTCTAGGCTAGAATTATCTGCAATTATCTCAGTCAGCTTGTCAGCAAGGTATTCCCTAAACTTTTCTGACTTTAAATGGTAGGGGTTTAGTCGCCACTGTGTACTCCTCCTCTGCAGTCCTATTTTCCATGTTATAGTTATAGGAGCATGATCTGATAAGGAGATATCCCCAATCTGGGAGTCCACCACCAAGTCTAGATGCTCTATTTGGGTGTAGTAGTGGTAAATTCTTGAGTATGTGTAGTGAACTGCCGAGTAGTGTGTGTAGTTCCTAGTGTAAGGGTGTGAGTGACGCCAGGTATCAATCCAGCCTACTTCAGCAAGAAACCTACTTAGAAACTTCTGCTGCTGGGTTTTCCTGGGGGTCATAAGACTTGATGAGTCTCATTCGGGGTTAAGCAGGATATCAAAATCCCCTGCAAGCATTAATATACCTTTGGTGAATTGTGTGATTTTATCAAGCAGGTTGCGAACCTCACTCACAGGAGAATCCGGAGGAAAGTACGCATTTGCCAAAGTGACCTCAGTCCCTCCAATTAAACCCCTAAGAAGTACCAACCTACCGGAAGGGTCTATCCATTTAGCTTGCAGCTGCCAAGCGGTGTGTTGTGGCACTACTATTGCTACCCCCCTTCTTCCATTTCTGAAGGTGGAGCTATACATCTCACCTTTCGAGAGCCGCCCCAGTTTAACGTGTTCTGCCATGCTTAGGTGGGTCTCCTGCAAATAAATGAGGTCTGCTTTACTTTTTTAAATATGTGCAAGAACCCTGGATCGCTTAATAGGGGAGGCGAGTCCACTGACAGTCAGAGACAGCAACTTCAAAAGAGTCCCCTCCATAATAGGGTCCAGATATTATGTGTGTTTAGGACATTACGTTGTGAAGATTCCAGGGAGCCTCCCCCAACAGACCCCATAAACCTCTGCGTATCACAGTTAAGTAAACACAACCGACATATTGTTATCATACAGCTGTTGCGATTAATTTTCCCAGGTTTAGCAATACTTACTACGGCTAACAACTTATTGCCTTTAAACTGGCGACTCAAGAAAAAATTACTCACCTTACTAATGTTGTTTCTTCTAATGGAGTCTTGCTGTATTCTGACTATTGCAGTTAGGTCCTGCCTTTCAACTGCCCCGGAGAACAAAGCGTTAACTTTCCATGGCCAGCATGGAACGTTCGGCGCAAGCTCGGTTGAAGCCCGTCTGCTGCTGTTTAAACTCCAACCGTCAGATCTTTACGAGCAATACTCACTAGAAGTTTTGTGTGGAAACTGTAAAACTCACACTAGCAAACTGGCAACTAAATTTATTAAAACAGGGTTTTTTGGTTTCAAAGCAAAGACTCAAGTCAGGAATCCCAAAAATCAAAACACAACACACACCCAAAATAAAGGAGGGTGAAAAAGGGGCACCTCTAGGGTGCCAACACTACTCCAGCCCACCCACATCCCAAAAACCAGGTTCTGAGAGGGGAGGCGGGGGGGGGGGTCAGAATACAGCAAGACTCCATTAGAAGAAACAACATTACAAAGGTGAGTAATGTTTTCTTCAAACATGAAGTCTTGCTGTATTCTGACTATTGCAGACTACCATGCAGTACCTCCATGGAGGAGGGACAGAACCTACTTTGGGAATAGGCTCTGAAGTACTGCTGTGCCAAACCGAGCATCACTCCTAGCCTGGATATCCAGAGAGTAAAGCTTGGCGAATGTATGGACTGTTTTCCAGGTGGCTGCTTGACAAATTTCTAAGATAGGAATATCCCTGGCAGCAGCCAGGGATGCAGCTGTACCTCTAGTAGAGTGGGCCCTCAGGCCTGAGGGTGGGGTTCTACCCAGTTTTTCATAGCAGAATTGTATACAAGAGACAATCCACCTGGCAAAAGATCTTTAAGTGGCAGGTTTGCCCTTACTGACCTCTCCATATATGAGGAACAACTGGAGGGACTCAAACCTGTGACCCTTGGTGCACTCTATGTAGTAACCGAGGGCCCTTTTAACATCCAAGCTGTGCAGCCTCCTCTCTCCAGAGGAGGAATGGTCAGTGAAGAAAACAGGGAGAGACACAGACTGATTAAGGTGGAAATCTGAAACCACCTTAGGCAAAAACGTCCTGTTAGTTCTTAGGACCACTTTATCTCTATGGAAAGAGATGAAATCAGGCTCAACTGACAGGGCTTGCAATTCACTGATACGCCTGGCAGAGGTAATGGCTACCAAAAACACAGTTTTCCAAGTCAAGTACTTAAGCTCTGCAGAGGACAAAGGCTCAAAGGGTGGTTGCATAAGCTGAGCAATGCAGACATTAAGGTCCCAAGCAGGAGCAGGGTCCCTAAAAGGGAGGGGGTTGTGCAGCAACCCTGAAGAACTTACAAAACACAGGATGGGCTGACAGAGGAGAGGACTTGCCTACTGACAAGAAGGCAGAAACAGCTGCCAGATGCACTTTAAGTGTAGCTGGCCTAGAGTCCAAGCCATTAAGATGAATCATACAGTCCAGGACTGAGGCAACGCAGCAGATTCTGGAGAAATATGCTTATTAGAGCACCAAATAGTGAACCTTTTCCATTTGGAGTTTTAAGTCTTTCTGGTGGAAGGCTTTCCAGAAGCCTTAAGGATATCCAGAACCCCTTGAGAAAGGTGTAGATCAGCAAACTCTTAACTCTTCAAGAGCCATGCCTTGAGATTGTGAGATTTTGAGGTTTGGATACCAAATCCTCCATTGAGAGGATGTCAACAGGTTGTAATTCCTGAGAAAAGACAGGGGAAGGTGGACTGCTAAGGACAGTAACAGTGGGTACCAGGGCTGGCTGGCCCAGTCTGGAGCAATCAGAATCACTTTGCATGGTTGAGACCTGATCTTGACTAACACTCTGAACAGGAGAGGGAAGTGGGGAAAAGCATACAGGAATTTCCCTTCCCAATTCAGAATCAGAGTATCCAGGGGGACTGAGCCCAAGACTGGGGGTCTGCAACAAAAGAGAGGAAGTTGGTGATTGTCTGGGGCTGCAAAAGATCTATCTGTGGAGTGCCCCATCTTGAGAAAATCACTTTCAAAACTAGAGGGATCTAGGGTCCATTTGTGATGGCCCTGGGATATCCTGCCAAGAGCATCTGCTAGGACATTGTCTATCCCTGGGAGGTGAACTGCTATCAGAGAGGTTTGCAGGGAATAGGCCAGAGACCACAACTTCATTGCTTCTGTGTACAAGGCCATAGACCGAGTGCCTCCTTGCTTGCTGATGTACCACATGGTGGTGGTATTGTCTATTCTGATCTGGACCACCTTGTTCTGTACAGATTTGTAAAAGGCTTGCAGTGCCAGAAACACTGCTCTGAGTTCCAAAAGACTGATGTGAAGCAGATATTCTTGAGGTGACCACAGTCCTTGGGTGGTAAGATCCCCCAAGTGGGCTCCCCAGCCCAGCAGGGAAGCATCTGTGGTGAGTATCACTGAATGAGACTGAGTGACAAAAGGAACTCCCTGTCCCAAATTGTCCTGATCCTGCCACCATCGCAAAGTCTGGATCAGGGTTCGAGTCACTGGGATTAGTTTGGTAAAGGAATCCTTTCTTTGGGACCAGAAGGCTCTTAAGTGGAACTGAATGTCCCTCATCTGAAATCTTGCCCCCTGGACCACTGCTGTAGAGGTTGCCATGTGGCCCAGGAGCTGCAGGAAATGCCTTGCTGATCGAGATACCTGAAGGGTGAATGAAGATGCCAGTTCTATAAGGTTCCTTGCCCTGTCCACGGGAAGGAAGGCTCTTGCCCTTATTGATCCAGCTCTGCCCCTATAAAGGTGAGGAGCTGTACTGGTTCGAGAACTGACTTTGGAAGGTTGAGGAGGAATCCTAAGGAAGTGAGCACTTGCTGAGTTATTTGCAGATGTGACTTGACTTGGTCTGGAGACTGACCCACTATGAGCCAGTCGTCCAAGGATGGAAAGATGGAGATCTGTTTTCTCCTTAAGAAAGCAACCACTACTGCCAGGCACTTTGTGAACACCCTTGGGGCTGATGTTAGGCCAAAGGGCATTGTTCTGAATTGATAGTGGCCTGAGGGCAACTCGAACCTGAGGTACTTCCTGTGGGAGCACCTGATGGGAATGTGAAAATAGTCATCTTTGAGGTCCAGGGAGGCTAGTCAGTCCCCTGGCCTTGGAGAGAGCAGAATTATTCCCAGAGTCACCATTCTGAATTTTGGTTTTAAAAGGTGCTTGTTCAGATATCTTAGATCCAGGATGGGCCGCCATTTTCCTGTTTTTTTGGGGGGGGGTTAGAAGTACCTGGAGTACAACTTTGCCCTGTGTAGGGTAGGAACTCCTTCTATGGCTCTGAGAGCCAGGAGGAAGAAACCCTGCCCTAGCGCAAGGGTTTCTGATGGATTTCAGGTGGAAAGGATCTGGTTCTCATCTTGGGAAATTTTTGAAGCTGAGAACCAGTCCCTGGCTTACTACTTCCAGGACCCACTTGTCTGATGTCAGAGACTTCCAGTCCTGGACAAAGTAAGCCAGACTGCCCCTACAAGTATTGGAGAACGGCCCAGGCAGACCCATCAGGGTGTCTGCTTGGCAGGGGCTTTAGGCTGAGGGGTGGAAGCAGGCCTGCTCATTCCCTGCCTGCCTCTCTGAAGAACCCCTCTGAGCATAAGCAGAAGAGGAGGCCTAGGCTCGGTTAAAAGGCCTTTGAAAGGGCCTGCCCCTGCCCCTGGAATGCTGTCTCTGAGGAGTGGCTTGCCTTTCTTTGGCCTGAGCACTCCTGTAGGTGGTCCTGTACTCGTCCATCTTTTTCATGTAATTCTCTGTCTGCTCCCCAAAACAGAGAATTACCAATGACAGGGAAATCCATGGCCTTAGCCTGGGTATCCTGTAATAGGCTAGTACATCTGAGCCAAGCCATCCTACGAAGGGCCACAGATGTAGCCATGACTCTAGATGAAACATCACTGGAGTCCACAGCAGCATGAAATTGTACCTGGATGCCTCAATCCCTCCGCAGCCACCTGCTCCAGTTCCCTGGCAAGCTGGTCAGGGCCTGTTTAGCCAGAGCCAGCACAGTGTCCCACCTGGACTTCTGGTATCTAGCTGTGTAGGCCATATAATTAGCCTGCCTGAGTCCCAAAGATGCTGCCATGTACTGTTTCTTTGCCATGGCATCAATCCTCCTGAGTCCTTATCTGGGGGGTGTGATGCCAAGGGAATATTTGCCTTATCACAGGCAGCAGCCTGCACTACCCAACGTGGCTGCATTGCTGAGAAAGGAACTCCGTTTCCGAGCCTGAAAGGGTATACCTCTTGTCCATTTGTCTGTCCACAGGAGGTATGGAATTAGGAATCTTTAGAATTTTAAATGTCTGTTTCCCAAAAGATTTACGGAGGGGAATAGACAATCTCCTGGACTCTGGGATGTCCATCATCTCAACAAAATCAGGCTCCTCCTGATCCTCTACTGCTTTTTCCATTGGAAGCTGGAGGGTTTCAACCACTTTCTTGTAAAACATAAAGTGGAAGGGGACTCAGAAAGCCTAGGAGGAGAAACACCTGAAGGTCTGTCTGGGGAGATGTCCGGGTCAATAGGCACATCCAGACTTTCATAATCACCATCATCATCATTATCCTCATACTCTCCCTCCTCCTCCTCCTCCGGTTCATAAAATTCTTCTAAAGTATAATCCAGAACCGGGGGAACCGACAGAACCGAGCCCCTGCCAGATGGTGCCGGTTCGGCCGGAACCGAAGTTAGCGACTGAACTATCCTTATCGCTTTGGCTATTTCGTCAGCGGTCGGAGAAAGAACTTGTGGATCCGAACCAGATGATTTTTCTCTTCTCTTCCTTTTAACCGGAACAGACTCCTCATAATCGGCTCTCCTTTTGCCCGAAGAAGCTTCCCCTGGTCAGAGGGCACTCCTTCTGGATTGGTCAGAACCAAACCGGGCTGGCCATCCGGGTCAGCAGACTTCTCGGCCTCCCTTTCCCTCAGTCTACCTACTCTCTTATCCAGGGTAGCTTTGGGAAAACTTTTACAAATTTGGCAGTCCGAATCGAGGTGGTCAAACCCCAGACAATAAACACAGGTGGTGTGGGGATCAGCCTTAGCAAAGGCTTCCTCACACACACTACAGTGTTGAAACCCAGTGGGCCCGGTTTTTTTCTTGGGTTTCTCAGACATGGCCAATCCTACCCAAAACGTACCCTTTTTTCGGCAATCCGCCAGGCAAGACACCCCTATCGGTTCCTGACCATGTTACAGGTCTTGGAAAAACCGTAATTAAATCCGTTTTTTTTTTTTGTTTTTTTTTAAGAACCCATACGGACTGGTTACCACACTCCAATAATTAAATTCAAAAACTTTTTTAAGACCAATCTGATCAGTTCAAACCAAACTGATCCAATATTTACAAGTTCCACACAGAAACTAAATGCAAAACCTATCTAGTACTCACTGTACCACAGACAGAGACTTAAACCGACAGGTTCAGTAGCAGAAATTCGGTAGAAACCAAGCGAAAAAACGACACTTTAACCAACTTTTTTGAACCGAGCAAAGGAGAAATCTCCGGAGCGACTGTTCAGTGAGGCGGAGTAAAGAATCTGACAGTTGGAGTTTAAACAGCAGCAGACAGGGGCTTCAACCGAGCTTGCGCTGAACGTTCAATGCTGGCCATGTAAAGTTAACTTTCTGCTCTCTGGAGCAGTCGAAAGGCAGGACCTAACTGCAATAGTCAGAATACAGCAAGACTTCATGTTGTTTGAAATACAATATCAAAACAGCAGCAACCATGTGTTCCAAAAAATGTATAGAAAGTAAGTTAGAGCCAACAGGGCTCTAACTAGTACAGCAAGCAACTAACAAGAAGAAAAAAAAAGATGAATATACAAGTAAGTACTTCCAATTTCTGGGGGCTCTCCAAGCTCCCTGCCATGAGGTGTCCTCACTGGAGGGTATGCCTCTGAACAGAGGTACCCCAAGGCACCTCTAGTGCCTGAGATAGGTAAAGAGGAAAGGGTTTTGGTTATTCACACTCCCGCCCACAAGCCACTTGTAAAAGTGTGGGGCGTCAGGGGGAGAGATTACAAGAGTTAGCAAACAATGCAACTTTATGACCGTAGCTCCAAGCAGGTCCCTGGAGCAACGTTAGGGGCTCATTGATATTGTTTCCCTAAGGTGTGCAACAATCACTAGAGTTTGAATTGCAGTTCTTTTTAGTGGTGAACCTGGGGCATGGGCCATTTGATACTCGGCGGCGGGGGGCAGCCAGATACTAACATCACGAGTTTGGACACAGAAAGGAGAGAGGAAAAAACAAGGGGGGGGGGGAGAGAGGACTGTATAGACGTCGTAACTAGCTGAATTACCCGGGGCAGTACACCCATGTCACAGTGCCATCACAGGTGTTGGCATCTGCCAATGCCACAAGCACCTGCAAGTCCCTGGGCAGAACCCCCCCCCCCGCACCACTATCTCTCAAGGATTGACTTGTGGGTCGCTATGTGTTTGCGGCATATCAAACTCTTAATGGGTAGCTAATTTCAAAACCCCACACGTGCAGTACTAAATCGCCAGCCCTGCAGTTAACACACCGGCAGCCATACATTCCGGAGGATTGCCGGCACCATTTAGGGGAGCTTTACCATCCCAGACCCCTCAGTGAAACTGTTAAGCATCCAGCCGGTAACTAGCAATTATACAGTGTAGAGTTGGAGAGGGCCAGACCAGTTTAAAGATTTCTTACCCTCTCCCACACCACACATCATTCTGCAGGGGTTGATAAGCGCTTTACCTGAATACAGAGAGAGACAGTACAGAGGGATAAAACGTGTTAGTTCAATTGGACAGAGTAATTAGTTGTCATATAGGCTGAAACAGGACATGTACCAGAAGCATGGTAATTAGTAAGCAGGAACTTATATGAAAAGATTAGTAGATAGGAACTGGCACACACAGAAACTCAGTGGTAGCAGTTAGAGTGTCCAGAGTGTCTGGGCAGCAGCCTTTCTGTCCTTCAAGGAAATGAAGTCCCACAGTTTGGCCTTGAGATCCTATCACTCCTAAAACTTCCAGACAATCCAATGGATCCCAGTCAACCCTCGGTACAGTCAGCAAGGCGATCAGATAGTCGACTGGGACTGCTCTCATAGCGAATCTACTATTTTGCGGATTGCTCTGCACCCTGACGTTTCCTGAACTCACGTTGCCCGGACTGCCAGGCCTGCTGTGATAGTTTCGCTGCTAGCGTAACTCACAGTGGGTGCACAGCCGATTTCTGAACCTTGATTCCGTGTTTCTGAAGGCCTCCAATCCCCTCCTCAGCTGAGCTGTAAGTGAGCTGACCTTCTGCATAGAAGACCGTTATTTTGGCTGGATAGGGGATCCGGTAACGCAGGC
This sequence comes from Neoceratodus forsteri, assembly GCA_016271365.2. Classification (NCBI taxonomy): domain Eukaryota; kingdom Metazoa; phylum Chordata; order Ceratodontiformes; family Ceratodontidae; genus Neoceratodus; species Neoceratodus forsteri. The sequence continues at coordinate 383,651,720 of CM028131.1, forward strand.
CTGCTTTTTTCAGTGATTTTAGTATCGGTATGGATGCCTTGCGTCTTGCCATCACTTCAGGGGCGAAATCGTTCTCGAAGTACAACCTCTGGCCTTTGTAATTAACTTGCCCTTGCTTCCATGCAGTGTGTAAAACTTGTTCCTTTTCTTGGAACCAGATGAAACGTACAAGCATAGTACACGGTCTGGCACCTGGGGGTGCTAGGGACCAAGCGGTCGGTGAACCCGCTCAAATTCAAATGTAGCTTCCTTTGGGAGATCAAGCGTCTGTTGGAGCAGGCGGCGAACAAATTTGTGAGTATCAGTGCCCTCTTCTCCTTCCGGAATTCCCGATATCCGTACATTATTACGCCTACTTCAGCTCTCTGCATCTTCAGCCCATTCTTGTAGTGCTTGTATATTCTGATTTAGCTGCACAATCGCCCACTCAGATCTATCTACCCTGCTGTCAACCTCAGTAGCATGCTGCTCTAGCTTCCCAATGTCTGTCCTGAGGGCTACTGTAGTAGAGCGGAACTCCTTGCGAAAGTCTCGGAACTCCACCAGTACCAATGTCATTTGGTGTTGCAGCGTTGTCAAGGGAGGCTGGTCGGTCCTGCTGGTACTCTGCCTCGAGGTGGATGAGGCCTGCAATCCCTTGCTTCCAGAATCGGAGAATCTGCCTTCATCGGTTGTTGCAGGGGGTTTAAAGCCTTTCTCCCCATGCTTTGACACTGCTACACCTCCAAGTGTGTCTCTCGTTTTGTTGTTTGCTACTGTTTTGTAGTGTAAAAACGGAGGATTTTGCAGGCTTTAGTGGGAGCCTCCTAATTCAAGCTGGCATCGGGAGTATGACGTCACCGGAAGTCCGTTTTTACTGTTTTATTTATATTCTATTCATTATACCTGCTATGCCTTTTATGTACTTTCACACATTTCTTATGACACATGCATTTCTGCTTACTCTGCAGTCTCTGTTTCAGAGAGAACTAATAACATATTTTTCATTATTTGCTGACGCTGCTTTCTCTTTGTTCTAAGATTTATCCTGACTATGCATATTTTATTTCCTAATGTTTCCACATGAGGGATCCACCTAATTATTACACTTTGCTATACCTAGCCAATTATGTTTGTATATCATATCTGAAAACTGCATTCTTATCTGTAATACTTATATGCCTGCCAGCCAGTCCCTACCCGGAGAAGTGAGAAACCCTGGGGCTGATGGGTGAAAATAGTCTCCCTGTAACTCTTTTACATGTTCTGACATGAGGATCTGTAATAAACTGCTTTCGCTCTTTATTACCCACTCGTCCCAGTACGTTCCTTGTCTTAGCCAAGCAGCATCTAAGAACCTAAAGCTGTGTGCTGCACACCCAGGCAACACACTGCATTCAGCATGGGGCACTACTACCACTGTCCTGTTGCTCAGAAGGCCCACTATCTCTGTAGTAAGAAGATCAAACATGACAACCGACAGAATGTGCTGCCTCTTGGGCGGATTTCTAAATAGTTCAGCAACTATCCCTATCACAAGATCCGTAAAACCCATTTGTCTGTGGTGATGGACTTCCACTGATGGTAAAAATGAGTAAAAGGTCCCCCCACCGGGAAGCAGAGGTCCACCTCGTGCAGCAGAAGTAGAGCCAGAGCTGCTAAGGTGGCACTAGGTGCTTTCGGGGCCTGTGCCTTCTGCTGCGATTTTTTTCTGTGGCTGGGGAGACTGGTGCTTGACTTAAGCTCCTCTGCCCCTTCCACAAAAGGACCGCTTGTTGCGGAAGAACCAATGGCTCCTTCCTTTCTGTGAATATGAAGGGGCTGGTCTCACAGATTTGATGGCTGTCCTGGTCTTTGGAGAGGTCTCGAGAGATTGTTCCACCTGCTGGGCAAACAAATAGGTGCCATCTAAAGGGACATTCGTGACTTGCTGCTGGGCATCAGTTGAAAAACCTGAAGTCCAAAGCCAGGAATGTCTCTGTATGCCGAGTCCAGCAGCAGAGTGGGAAGCATTATCAAATGCGTCCATAGCTGCCTTGAGCTGTTACTGTTCGTTTCTATTTATCATGAGTGATAGTCTGAAGGATAGTGCAGTTACATAAGAAAGAACAGTTAAGTAAGAACTGACCGTAACAGTAAATCTTCAAGGGGATCTCAGTCATCAGGTTACACCATAGGAGCTTTTGCTATCAGAGACCGGGAATCCACATGAAGATTTTGAGCAATACAACTGAGGCCGCCCACACTGCTGATGTCCGCCAACATCACCAACCCTATGTAGGTGTGGGTGGCTCCATTTCTTCCTCAGTTCTTTCCCTCCAGAGACGAATGGAGCAAGGCTGATGCCTTGGGGAACTGAGGAGTGACAGAGGGACCTGGCTCTAAAAGAAATGATGGAATACAGCAGACAGCCAGGTGCTGAACAGGAGCCCCAGGAAGGGGGATGGTGGGAGGGAAATCAGATCTGATGACTGAGATCTCCTCGAAGATCTACTGTTACAGTAAGTTTTTACATAGCTGTTCTGTCTTCTTCAGGGGTATCTCAGTCATCAGGTTTCACCATAGGTATAAGTAGCAAGTGAAAGAAAAAAACAGTCTCAGAGATTGGATCTCCATAAACTTAAGACAGGAGTCCTTGCAGCACACCCCTGCCAAATCCAGCACAGGCTCCTGAGGCAATGTCCAGACTGTAATGCTTGGTGAAAGTGTGGACTGTACTCCAGGTGGCAGCAGTGCAAATATCAGCAGCTGAAACTCCCATGAAACAAGCCACCGAGGTCCTCATACCTCCGGTGGAATGAGCTTTGACAGCATCAGGCAATACTTTGCCATACTTGTTCTAGCAAAACACAATGCAATTTGCCAACCACTTGGATACACATTGCTTAGAAACTGAAGTGTCCTCTCTACCTGGGGCAAAAGAAACAAACAACTGCTTAGACTTTCTGGACTCCTTAGTCTAAAGCAGATAATACTTAAAAGTTCTGCGCACATCTAGAGCATGCAGCAGTGCTTCCCCTGGATTGGCACTTTCAGGGAACTAAACAGGAAGGTGGATAGATTAACTGAGTGTAAACTCTGAAACCACCTTAGGCAAAAACTTAGGATTTATGCACAAAGACACCCAGTCTTTGTGAAAAATCAAATAAGGCTCCTTGCATCAGAAGGCCTAAAATTCTTCGAGCAGAAGTAATAGCAACTAAAAATATACTTTCCAAGAGACAAAGCACAACTCACAGGTTGTGACTGGCTGAAAAGGAGACAAGGTCAACTTTTCCAAAACAAAAGTCAAGTCCCAAGCCAGGACAGGGGAACCGACTTGGGGTTTCAGGTGCAGGATGCCCCTAAGGAAGGTACAGGAAACATTCAGCTGAGCAATCATGCGGTCACTCACAGGCTCATGAAAGGCAGAAATAGTCGAAAGGTGGATCTTTAGGGAGGAGTCCTGGAGACCTGAGTCAAGACAAAAAAAAAATATTCAGGTAGTCCAGGACATGCTTCACAGGACAGGTGAAAGCTTCAAGGCAATGCTTGGCAGCCCAGATGACAAACCGCTTCCACTTCATGGCATAAGTAGCATGGGTGCAAGGCTTGGGAGCAGCAACCAGGACATCTGCCACCCTGTTAGAGACCCCAAACCTGGCGATGGCCACGTACTCAGAAGCCACATATGCAGATGGAGGGACCGGAGGTTGGGATGGACCAGGATCCCCCGATCCTGGGTCAGCAGGTTCCTGCAAAGGGGCAGAGGAACCAGAGTTTCCTCCACCAGCTGCTGAAGCAGTGGGAGCCATATCCGGTGAGGCCAGAATGGAACTACCAGAATCATGCGGGCCCTCTCCATTTGCAACTTGATCAGCACCCTCTGTATTAGAGGAAATGGATGGAATGCATACAAAAATCTCCCGGCTCCAAGAGATGGACGACACGTCTCTCCAGAAAACTGTACGCCCTGGATCTAGCTAGCAGAACTTGGGTAGTTTTGCGTAGAGTGGGGATGCAAAAAGGTCCAAAGAGAAGCTCCCATTCATGCATGCTGGACTGAGTCCTGCTGAGACTGTCTGCCAGGGTGTTTAAGACATCTGGTACGTGGACCCCTGAGAGTGTCAGGATTGTGCTCCAGTGCTCAATACCACACTCTCATGGCCTCCCTGCAAAGGGGGTACAAGTGAGTCCTGCCCTGCCCTGCCTGTTGATGTAGTAGATGACTCTCAGGTTGTCCGACTGCAACAGCAGCTGACCTGGAGCCAGGTGCTCCTGAAAAACTTGCAAGGCATAGAGCACTGCTCTCATCTCCAGAATACTGATATGCAGGGTGGCTTCCCACTGAGATGAGGAGCCCTGGGTTTAAAAAGAACCCAGGTGTGCTTCCCCAACCTAGACCCAAAGCATCCATGATTAGAATCTGATGTGGGGAGATCTGAAAGGGAACCCCTTGAGAAAGGTTAGAGGGGTCCATCCACACTGCAGTACCTTGCGAACTGGAGAGGAAATCAGGACATGATGGTCTAACTTATCCGTATGCTGGTCCCATTGCACTCTGAGGGTCCACTGAAGTGTGCGCGTGTGAAGCCTGGCCAGTGGAATGGTAGGAATGGCAACAGCCATTAACCCCAATAGCCTGAGGTGCAGTCTGGCAGGAATGTATCGACTCTGGGCAACCTCCTGAGCCTGGGCCATAAGGTATTCCGTCCTATTTGCGGCAACTGCTCCCTGCTTGGAGTCCAGAACTGCCCCGATATACTGCAGTCTTTGGGATGGAACTAGTACCGACTTGGGCAGGTTAACAGTTATGCCCAGCGAGTGCAAGAGCTGTAGAGTGCGCTCCAGAGTCAGCAAGAACTGCTCCCTGGATGGGGCTTTCAGAAGCCAATCGTCCAGGTAAGGGAAGACATACAGTTCCTCTCTTCTGAGAGCTGCTGCGACCGCTGCTAAGCATTTGGTAAAGACATGCGGTGCACAGAATAAGCCAAAGGGCAGCACTTTGAACTGGTAATGCTCATCTTGAAAGGCAAAGCGGAGAAACCACCCGTGAGGAGGAAAGACCGAAATGTGCAGGTATGCATCTTGCATGGCCGGAGAACAGAGCCAGTCCCCAGTCTTGAGAAGGGGCATGAGGCCTGGCAAAGTTAACATCCAGAACTTTTACTTATTTATTTATTTGAACAGCAGTTTGAAAACCTTTAAGCCAGAGGCTCATTTACAAAGGTACCTTGTCACAAAAAAGAACAGAACACAGCACAACAGTATGTTACATCAATAATGAATTCAACAATGGGGAATACAACAAGTTGGTACAAACAGGGTGATGCACACAATAATACTGTTAGGCAGTTCTAACTTCAAATTGTCATAAGCAGCTAAACAGGTGGCTTTGTCATAACATTTGAGCAAGGCTAAAACTAGTAACAATTACAGCTACGAGTATTAAGTAGGTGATTCCGCAGGGAGGTTTTGAAACAGGATATAGATGGGCCATCGGAGATAGAAGGGGGCAGTGTGTTGAACCAGGATGGTCCTCTGTAGCGGTAGGCTCTTTGACTGTGTGAGGTCCTGGCCCTGGGAATGGATAGGGTGATTTTTTCAGAGGTACGAGTATGACCTTGTGATTTTGCAAGGTGGATGGTGGCCGCCAGACCTGGTGGGGAAAGCCCAAGGAGAGTTTTTTTTTTGTTATGATACAGGTCTGATATCTAAGGCATCATCCAGGTCAAGCAGCATGGCTTTCGCATATAGCTGACAGGTGTGCATTAACCTAGGGGCCCCAGAAATTAGCCTACAGGCCTTGCTTAGTACTACACAAATTTTGTTGAGAGCGGTCTGATCAGCAGCGCCATACACTGGCAGCCCATAATCCACTAGTGACAGGATGGATGAAGTGACCGCGAGTCGTAGAGCCACGGGGGGGTGACAGTTTTAATACCGGTATAAGATGCCTAGTCGGATATTTGCAGCTGTGGCAAGAGCTGATATATGGCCATGGAAGGAGAGAGTGGGTCAAAATAGATCCCAAGGTACTTATAGGAGTGGACTTGCTCGAGCGAGAACTTGGAGCTAGAGTGTATGTGAAGTTTGAAGTTGCAGGACTTGTTTTGTGGGTGGGCGAAGATCATGGTTTTTGGTTTTTTGAGATTTATCACCAGCCTATGTTCCTTGAACCAACCCTCGGCTTCGTTAAAGGATCTTTGCAGGGAGTCCTGGAGAGCGATAGGGTTGCGATCAGTGGCAAAGATGACGGCGTCATCTGCATACAGTAACATATTTCCACTACAGGAACCTGGTAGGGTGTTAAGGTATAGGGAGAAGAGTAAGGGTCCAAGAATGGAACCCTGGGGAACACCAGAGCGGATGGGACAGATGTCGGAGTGAGTCCCGCTAATTTTAACACGCTCTGAGCGAGCTGACAGATAGCTGGTGCACCAGGAGATAGGCCCAGTGGCAAAGCCAGAGTTACTGAGGGCATCCAGAAGGAGGGGATGGGAGATGGTGTCGAATGCTTTTGATAAGTCTACAAACACAGCACCAGCCAGAAAGCCCAGGTCTAGGGAGGAGTGGGAGAAAAATTTGAGAATTCCCAGGAGGGCAGCATTGGTATTATACAGCATCAAACCGCTGTTCCTGGGCAGAGTGTGTTGTAGTTGGTGAGGTAGTCAGTAATTTGAGAGGCCACCACTTTTTCCAGAGCTTTGGAGAGAGGAGAGAGAATGGAGATAGGCTGGTAGTTCCCGGCCAAGGACCTGTCTCCACCTTTAAGAATGGGTGTGACTGGCGATTTTCCAGACTGACGGAAGTTGCCCCAGGCAGAGAGATTTATTGAGGAGACTGGTGATCGGGGTAAGGACCAGATCTAGAACCTGTCAAAGGATACATGGATCCAGGGTGTCACTGCCCGTGCTAGTGCTCCTAAGGGCACTGACTAAGTGAGGTCTGAATTCTTGGGCAGAGACTCGGCGAAGGTGAAAGTATGGGCGCATAAAGACTGGGTCAGGCAGCGGGGGTGGGGCGGTGGGTTGAAAAAGTCTTTAGGGAGGATAGGGCAAAGATCCGTGAAGGAGGTATTGAGGCAGTTAGCTATAAGGGCTGGGTCAGAGGAGATAGTGCCATTGATATTGATCAGGGAGGGAAGGAGGGGAGCGTGAGCTCCCATTTAACTGTTTGATACTATCCCAGAAGGTTCTAGCATTCCCCCAGGAGGAGGTAAGCGAGGACTGACAGTGATCAGCCTTGGCCTTTCTGATAGCCCAGGTGCACTTATTTCTGGCAGCAGCATACACCTGCCTATCGCTGGGCCGGCCAGTTTCAGTAGCACGGTGCCATAAATTATCCCTGTGTTTGAGTTGTTGGATCAGGGCTGAGGTCACCCAGGGAGCATTTTGCACTTTGGAACAGCGGACTGTAAGTGGAGCGAAGATATCGCAGGCTTTATTGAATGTTTGGATAAAGAAGGTTAGTGCCGTATCAACGTCAGGGGCATACTGAATAGGAGACTAATCAATTTGGGACAGAAGTTCCTTGAGTTTCTTCAGACCACCTGGTTTCAGACGCCGAAGTATGGACTGTGCTAATGGTTTGGATACTGTGGAAGACCAGTGAAAAAGTATGGGTGAGTGATCGCTAAGTGAGTCAGGAAGGACTTGGACATCAAGGATCCGATTAGGGCGATTAGAGAGGACCACATCGAGTAGTGTACTAGTGCCTCTCTTAGGGTTAGTCCTAGTGGGATGGGTAACGAGTTGAGTCATATCGACTGCAGCAAAGGAGTCACGAGCAGAGGACGAAGAGGGGCTAAGCCAACTGATGTTTAGGTCGCCCACTAGTACTTGGTCCGAGGGGTGGGGTAGCGAGGAAAGGTATTCCGTTAGGGAGGCTAGAGCCAGAGTTTGGTTTTTTGGGGGTATGTAGGCTGTAGTTAGATAGAGTGGGCCCTTTAGCGGGTCAAGGGTCAGTTTCAGGGTAAGCGCCTCAGCCCCAGAATCAAGAGCAGGTGCTGGTAGGGCAAGTCCAGTGAGGGATTCTTTAATGTAGATGGCACAGCCACCACTCCGTCTACCAGCCCGGTCAGCCCGGAAGAGGGAGTATCCAGGGAGGGAGACAAAGGAGTCAGGGGTGGCTTTTGTCAGCCAGGTCTCAACCAAGGAGATGACATCTGGGTTACGAGATGTGACCCAGCACTGGAGTGAGTCAAATTTTTTCAGGAGGCTACAGATATTCATTGAGACCACGCAGAGTCCAGGGGAGCCTGTAGCAGAGTTGTTGTGAGCCGGGCCAGGGTTGGGGTGAATGTTACCTGACAGGAGGAGTAGCATAACCAACACCCTGGCCAGGTGGCGGTGAAAGGTATTTCTATGACAGACACAAGGGGGGGGAAGGGAGTTTCAGTATATAGGGGGTAGGCAGAGTAGTACAGAATGGGAAAGCAAGAATGATAAGTCTCCCATGTGCGTTTGGGGTGGGAGCTTGGAAGAAGCTGGTGGGTGGGCAAGGTGGGCAGAAGCACCCCGTGGCGGCAGGGAGAACGAGAGCTGGCTCCGATACATAGGAGGGGTGCAGTACCTGAGCACAAAGAGGTGCAACTGACCGGCATGTTTGCAACAGCACTGAGATAGATGGGTAAGACAGTGGCAGCAGACATAGGCTGAGCACGAGGCAAGTCCAAAGGTGAGTGGCATGCATAGTGCTAAAGAGCTAAAACAGGTAACAGAAGAAAGAAGTGGAGGTGGCTTGCCTGTGACCGTTAGTGCCACTTTGGTTCAGTGGTAGCGACACCGCCTCTGGTATACAGGGTACCAGGTTCGAGACTCGCCCAGGGTATTAGGAGAATGGACCTGGGTAGGAGTCAAAAAATTCAGGGTCCGAGCGCCGGGGCAGCAGAGGTTGGGCCTGGAAATAGGGTGCTCGGTAGCGACTCCTAGTGGTCAGTAATTGCAGGCTGGGGTAGGGGTCCAGAGGGGTGGTAGTTATAGGCTGGACAGGTGGCGGAGAGGCGAAGGAAAGTAGAGGCCAAGGGGAGGAAGAGGCGAAGGAAAGTAGAGGCCAAGGGGAGGAGAGGAGAGATGCTGTAGATAGGTTAGGAGAACTAGCAAGGGGGGCACAGGTGCTATTTGGACAAGGAAATATAGAGAGGGAGCGCTGAGTCCCTCTAGTGGCCAGCAGTTATAACCTGAAAGTGGGGAGATAGAATTTCAGCAGCAGGAAATGATGTCACAGGGGTGGGTCTATAAACTGAACGCCACCCGTGGGTGGGTGGTTGGGGCAGGCGGGGCAGACGACGCGAAGCGTTGTCAGGCTAGCACCCCACAGCAGGAGTCCAGCAGGTGGGTAAGAGAGGTGCTCTTTACCTCTTCGGCTGTTTCTCCTAAAGCAGCGTTGTTTCTGCTCCTCTGCAGGCGCCATACTCCCTGGGCCTGCCGCTGCTAGCAGTGAGCTTGTTGGGGTTCAGTCACATGCTGGCTTTCCAGAGAAAAGAGATTGAGGTCCTTCAGATCTAAAATGGGTCTCAGATCTCCAGTCTTTTTGGAGACCAAGAAGAACCTTGAATAAAACCCCCGTTTTCTCTGCCACTGTGGCACCAATTCAACCACCTGCTTGCACAGAACAGACTCTACTTCTTCCCAGAAAACAAACAAGTGGGCCGGAGGATAGCTGGAAGGTAGGGGAAGGGTATCTGGAGGCTGTTGGATGAGCTCCAGGGTATGATCTGTCTCTATAATCTGCAGGATCCATGCATCTAAAGTTATGGTTTTAGACTAACTCAAATGGAGGGAGAACCGACCACCACCTCCTGGGTATGGGCCAGAGAAGGGGGGTCTAGCAAGGAGTCAAGCTGAGGACAGACCAGCAGAGGAGGCTGGCCTGTCATTTCTGGGACACTTTGCCGCTGCTCCAGCATTGGTGGGAGTGGGCAAGGGCAGCTGGGTTCTGCGCTTACCCTGGGTACGGGGGTCCAAGTCTGGCCTACTTGCCTGTCTACGTAAAGTAGTCCACCCTCTGCCACGCGACAGAGTGTTGTAGAGAGAATCCACAGACTTAATGGCTGTGCTAGAGACCTACAGATCAATGATGAGGTCCTGGACATCAGGGCCGAAGAGTTTGGTGCCACTGAAAGGGGCATTAAGCACCTTGTTTTGCACATCGGCTGCAAATCCAGAGACCCTAAATCATGAGTGCCTATGAAGGCATATTCCCGTGGCAGCAGCCCTGGCCACTGTGTCAGATAAGTCGTACAGGGCACTGAGGAGATGTCTGCCGACATCTTCCACAGTTTGCAAACACTGGAGGAATTCCTGCTTCTGGGAACCATCTGGAAGGGTCTGAGTGGCCACCTAGCCCTTTCTCCAGTTGGTGTTCTGGAATTTAACCATACAGGATAAATAGTTTACAATCCTGAAACCTGAAATGAAGGAGGTGTAAACCCTTTTATCCCTGAGGTCAATACTGAGGGATTCCTCATTTGAGGGAAGGGAACTAAGGTGCTTAGGTGCCCAAGACCTGTCATGGGATGCCTTGATGACCGAGTCAGTTTTGGCCTGTGCAGCAAAATAAGGAAGGCCCTGGGGGGCACTGTAAAGCTTCTGTGCTCTGCGTAGAATAGCTGGCACAATGTCTGGCCTGTGCCAGGCTGCCATGGTAGCATTCCTTAGGGCTGGCAGCTTAGGAGGGATAATCTTAGGGGGAGATTCAGGAACCTCTAGGAAGTCCACCAGGTCTTTCCTGGTGACGACATCCTCCTCAGTCTGGAAGCCCATAGTGGCAGACAATTGCTTCATGACATTAAAAAAAAGGTAGCAATTGCTTCATAACATTAAAAAAAGGGTAGCATCCTCAGAAAGAGAACCTGAGGTATGCTTGACTGAGTCCTCACTGACTGAAGAGGCAGAGGACCTGTAAGAAATGAGGCCTTCCTCCTCTTCCTCTATATCATCCGGGAGGATAAGCTCAGGATGCTACTTCTCCTATGCCCATGCCTATATGGGGTTGGTGATGGCAGACGTTGATGGCGTGGGTGGCCCTAGTTGTACCGCTGAAAATCCTCCATATGAATTTCCCCTCTCAGACACTGAAGGTTCCTACAGTGTAACCCGATGACTGAGATACCCCCGAAGAAGATCCTACTATAACAATAGATCTTTGAGAGAATCTCTTGCAGCAAGCCACACCTTTGAAACAGCAGCCGTCAGGCACTAGAACCACAATGAAACTTTAGCTAGTAGTCTACTGGGGCTGCCCATGACAATTATATCACCCAATGTCGCCACTCCTATATACATGGGCAACCCCACACCCTACTTAGTTCCCCTGCCAGAGACCAGACATAAAGGATGTCCGCTGCAGGAATCGATGAAGGGTAGAGGTTCCTGCCACTGGAAGAGAGGCAGCAAGCAAAATACCCTGGAGAAGGAGTTTGTCCAAGCTTAGAGGAATGCTTTAAAGGTCCCTCTCATCAAAAAGGGATCAAGTTCTGAGCCAGCTAATTTCAGACCCATTAGTCTGACATCATTAATGGGTAAAGTTATGTGGGGGATTTTAAAGGATGTCATAGTTGATTATATAGCAGCAAATTGTCTGACCCTGTACAACACGGTTTTATCAAGTCTAGATCATGTCAGACTAACTTGTTATCCGTTTATGAAAATGTTAATACTGAGTTGGATAAGGGTAAAGCAGTGGATGTGGTTTTCATGGACTTTGCCAAAGCATTCGACAAGTTACCTCATGAGGAATTAATACAGTTATTGATTAGGATGGGGAATAGACAACAACATCATAAAATGGATAGCTGATTGGTTGGCTGGGAGGAAGCAGAAAGTGGTGGTTAAGGGTGTGATGTTAGATTGGTCGGCAGGTACCAGTGGTGGGACCCTGTCTTTTTAATATCTACATTTCAACTTTGCAACTTAGTAATCCTTATATATGGATTTCTAAGTTCTCAGATGATTGTAGACTAGGTTCGATTGTTACTACTACAATCAAGGCCCTTTCTTTACAACAGGCCATACATTAAATCTGTAAGTGGACTATATCTAGTAAATTAGAACTTAACATCTCTAAATGTAAAATCATGCATCTGGACCGGAATAATAATAAATATATGTATTATATTGGGGACAACAGTCTTGTATCAACATGCGAAGAGAGCGATTTGGGCATAAAAATTATCACTGACTTAAAATTTAGCGCACACTGCAAACAACACGTCAAAAGAGCAAACCAGAATTTAAACTGCATACTGACACACATTTCTAGAAGAAATGAGAATGTTATTATGCTATCGTATGGTGCCCTGGTGAGACCACACCTGGAATATTATGTGCAGATGTGGGCTCCCCATAAAAGGGAGGATATTGTTAAAGTTGAGAGTGTACAACGCAGGGCTACCAAATCAGTGACTGGACTGAACAATTTATCCTATGAGGAGAGATTGACTAAACAAACTGTACTCATTACATTATAGAAGACTAAGGGGAGATCTATGCATGATGTTTAGGATATCTAAAGATACGGCACTAAGAGAAGATCTTATACTATCCTATAAACCTGGCTGGACTAGCGCAAGAAAGCACAGTATGCAACTTGATTTACCGAAGTGGAATACAAACCTAAGGAAACACTGGTATACAGTAAGGGTGGTGACAGCATGGAATAGCTTACCAACAAATGTGGTGGAGAGCACTAATATGGACATATTTAAGACTAGATTAGACAACTTTCTATGTGATAAAACTACTATATTTTAACAAAAATCAATGGCGAGCATTATGGATGCAAGTCCCACAGCCTGAATCAACTTATGAAACTTATGAAAGGAGATAGAGACAGAGGATCAAGGGGGATGGAGGGAAGGATGGCATGGCTTGCTGCAAGAGATGCACTTAAACATCTACTGTTACTTACGGAACTGCACTATCTTCATGGAGAATATATCTTGCAGCAAGCCACACTTCCGATCGAGTCCCAAGCAGTTCCGACATCGCAAACAGTTTCGGTGAATGGAAGCAAGAGGCTCAAGAAAGGAGGCCTTGTAGAACAGCCAGGCAAAAACCTGCCCTTCTTTTGGAAGCAATGTCCAGACTGTAGTGTCTAGTTAAAGTGTGGACTGTATTCCAGGTAGCAGGTGCGCAGATCTCAGCAACTAAAACATTCCTGAAACAGGCAGTAGAAGTAGCCACCACTATAACAAAAAGTACTTCAGTTGGCCAACCATTTTGACAAGCACTGCTTCGTATTTGGAATGCTCCCTTTCCCAGAGGCGAAAGAAACAGCTGCGAGGACTACCTGAGTAGTCTCTGTACATCTATGGTATGGAGCAATGCTTCCTCTGGACTGGCAGACTCCGGATAATACACAGGCACGTATATGGATTGATTTAAAGTAAATTCAGACACCACCTTAGGTAGAACCTTAGGACTGGTATGCAAAGATAACCTGGCTTTGTGGAAATTCAAATAAGAGGGCTCACAAATGAGAGCCTGAAGCTCAGAAATCCTCAGGGCAGAAGTAATAGCAACTAAAAATAACACTTCCCATGACAGAAAGTTTAGTTTGCATGTCGCGGCAGGCTCAATCAAAGCTAAAGCAAGCTTTTCTAACACAAAATGCAGATCCTTCAGTGGGGCTGGACTGCAATTGGATGCTTTAAGTGTAGGATGCCTCTCAACAACATATGGGACACATCCAGCTGGACCACTGTACAGCCATCATCAAGTACATGGAAGGCAGAAATAGCTGACAGGTGAACCTTCATGGAAAAGTACTGCAGCCCAGCATCAAACAGGGAGCACAAGTACTCCAGAACCCGATTCATTGCGCAAGTGAAAGCATCCAGGTGATGGGAAGCAGCCCACAGAGCAAAGTGCTTCCACTTTATGGAAGAAGTGGCCCGGGTGGAGGGTTTTCTGGCTGCCACAAGCTCATTAGCCACCTTTTGGGAAATTCCAAAACTAGCAATGGCTATGTCTTCAGGAGCCATGCATGAAGACGAAGAGACTTGAGGTCCGGATGGACTAGAGTGCCCTACTCCTGTGACAGCAAGATGGGGCACAGAGGCAGAGATCGGGGGGTTCCACTGACAGCTGCTGTAGAAAGGGAACTAGATCTGTCGAGGCCAGAAGGGAGCCACTAGAACCAGAGCAGACCCTTTAATCTGAACCTTGATCAGAACCTCTGAATTACGGGAGGGAGAGAAGGCATAGCAGAACCTCCCTTTCCAGGAGTGGGACAACGCATCTTGCCAGAAAACTTCACACCCTAGAACAAGCAGAAAAGTGACAGCTTTGCATTGAGTGGGTACGCAAAAAGGTCCCACTCTGGATGGCCACCTGTTGGAACAGGTCTTCTACAACCGAGGTCAACAGCTCCTGCTTATGCATCCAGGATTGCAGGTGGCTGAGACTGTCTGCTAAGGCATTTTGCACACCTGGAACCTGGATGGTTTAAAGTTTTAGAGCACAACAACAGACCCTCATCGCTTCCGAGCACACAGGGTACGAGCAAGTCCACCCCTGTCTGCTGTTATAGTGGACTACACTGATGTTGTCCATCTAGACCAGCACATGTCCTGGGGACAAGAGTCTGGGAGGCCTGAAGGGCACTGGATAATAGCCTCCAATGGGCACCATGTCCCCTGAGCCTGATGGGACACCAGGTGAGCCCCCCAACCTGACCCCAAGAAGTCCATCATGAGGATCTGTTGAGGAGAAGGAAGGAGGAAAAGAACCCCTTTCAATAGGTTACTGGATTCCATCCACTATCGCAGCATATTTTTAACCACCAAAGGGCAAGGCTCAAAACAGGTAATGCTCCCCCACGGAAGTGGAACCTGAAGCACTGCCAGTGTGTGTGTGAGAGAGAGAGAGAGAGAGAGAGTGGGAGGGACGGTAAATACCTTCCTCTGCAGGTACACGTCCTGCATGTCCAGAGAACAGATCCAGTCTCCCAGGTGTAGCAGGGATCATAGACCCAGTAGGTCATGATTCTGAAGTTTTTGTACTGGATGTAGGAATTGAGGTTCCCTAGGTCCAGAATGGGCCACAAATCTCCTTGCGGATCTGAGGAAGAGAAAGAAGTGGGTAGAGAAATACAGGTTACTCACCTGTAACAGGAGTTCTAGGAATGGTATATGTTCTTCATCCACACTGTCTGGCAGGTTCCTTGCCGCTTTAAATCTTGCCGGAATGTCTTCAAGCTGGCTCCTCCCACCCACGCGGGTGACAAAACCCTCAGCTCCGCCCCATGACGACGGTTCTAGCCTGCTGGAAGCCAGGTCGTGCGTCGAAGCCGGGGAGGTCAGGTGGGTCGTGTGGATGAACAACATATACCATTCCTAGAACTCCTGTTACATGTGAGTATCTCATATTTCTAGGGACATGGATATGTTGTTCATCCACACTGTCTGGCAGGCTCCTAGCAGTTCTCCGGGAGGAGGGAGGCAAGGCGCACACCCCCTACGTAGGGAATAATGAATGGAGAACCAAGGCCCCAAAAGAAAAAATTACTCACCTTAGTAATGTTGTTTCTTCTAATGCAGTCTTGCTGTATTCTGACATATTGCAGTGATGTCCAACCTTTGAACTGCCCCGGAGATGAAAGAGTTAACTTTCCATGCCAGGCATGGAACGCTGAGCTCTAGCTCGGTTGAGACTCTGTCTGTTGCTGTTTGAACTCAAACAGTCAGATCTTTACGAGCTATACTCACTGGGTGTCCTGTGTGGAAACTGTAAACTTACACTAGCCAACTAGCTACTAAATATAATAAAAAGATTTTTTGGTCCCAAAACAAAGACTCAAGTCAGGAAACCCAAAAAATAAAACAAAACACAACACCCACACACCCAAACTAAAGGGGTGAGAAAAGAAGGAGTGGGGGCACCTCCCGAGTGTCAACACTGTTACTGCCCACCCACATCCCAAAAACCAGGTTCTGAGAGGGAAGGCAGGGGGGAGGTCATAATACAGCAAGACTACATTAGAAGAAACAACATTACTAAGGTGAGTAATTTTTTCTTCAACACAACATGAAATCTTGCTGTATTCTGACATATTGCAGACTACCAAGCAGTACCTCCATGGATGACGGACAGAACCTACTTAGGAAATAGGCTCTGAAGCACTGCTGTGCCAAACCGAGCATCACTCCTAGCCTGGATAGCAAGAGAGTAATGCTTGGTAAAAGTGTGTACTGTTTTCCAGGTGGCTGCTTGATAAATCTCTAAGATAGGAATATCCCTGGCAGCAGCCAGGGAAGCAGCTGTACCTCTGGTAGAGTGAGCCCTTAGGCCTGAGGGTGGGATCCTACCTAGTTTTTCGTAGCAAAATTGAATGCAAAAGACAATCAACCTGGCAATAGATCTCTTAGTGGCAGGTTTTCCCTTACCAACCTCACCATAAGTGAGGAACAGTTGGAGGGAGTCAAACCTGTGACCCTTGGTGCATTCTATGTAGTAACTAAGGGCCCTTTTCACATCCAAACTGTGCAGCCTCCTCTCCCCAGAGGAGGAATGGTCAGTGAAGAAAACAGGAAGAGACATACACTGGTTAAGGTGGAAATCTGAAACCACCTTAGGCAAAAACTTCCTATTAGTCCTGAGGACCACCTTATCTCTATGGAAAGAGATAAAATCAGGCTCCACTGACAGGGCCTGTAACTCACTTATGTGTCTGGCAGAAGTGATGGCCACCAAGAAAACAGTTTTCCAAGTCAAGTACTTAAGCTCTGCTGAGGACAAAGGTTCAAAAGGGGGTTGCATCAGCTGAGCAATGCAAACATTAGGGTCCCAAGCAGGGACAGGGTCCCTGAAGGGAGGATTGGTATGAAGCAATCCCTTGAAAAATTTTGAAAATACAGGATGAGCTGAAAGGGAGGAGTGCTTGCCTGCTGAGAGGAAGGCTGAGACAGCTGCCAGATGCACTCTTAGTGTAGCTGGTCTGAGTCCCAAGCTATTAAGATGAACCATATAGTCAAGGACGGAGGGCAGGCCAGCAGACTCTGGAGAAATATGCTTCCCAGAGCACCATATAGAAAATCTTTTCCACTTGGAGTTGTAAGTGTTTCTGGTGGAAGGTTTCCGAGAAGCCTTTAAGATATCCAGAACACCCTGAGAGAGGTGCAAATCAGCAAACTCTAACTCTTCAAGAGCCAGGCCTTGAGATTGAGAGATTTGAGATTCGGATACCAAACCCTCCCCTAAGCACAAGCTAACGGGTTGTAATTCTTGGGGAGAGACAGGGGAAGGTGGACTGTTAAGGACAACAAGAGAGGGTACCAGGGCTGTCTGGCCCAGTCTGGGACAATCAGAATCACTTTGCAGGGTCGAGACCTGATTTTGACTAGCACCTTGAACAGGAGAGGGAAGGGGGGGAAGCATATAGGAACTTCCCTTCCCAATTGAGAACTAGGGCATCCAGGGGGACTGAGCCCAACACTGGGGGCCTGCAGCAAAAGAGAGGAAGTTGGTGATTGCCTGGGGCTGCAAAAAGATCTATCTGTGGGGTGCCCCATCTGGAGAAGATCACCCTCAAAACCAGGGGATCCAGGGACCATTCGTGATGACCTTGAGATATCCTGCTGAGAGCATCTGCCAGGACATTGTCCTTGCCTGGGAGGTGTACTGCTATAAGAGAGGTGTTCAGGGAATAGGCTAGAGACCATAACTTCATTGCCTCTGTGCACAAGGCCGTAGACAGAGTGCCCCCTTGCTTGTTGATATACCACATTGTGGTAGTATTGTCTGTCCTGATCTGAACTACTTTGTTCTGAACAGACTTGGAAAAAGCTTGAAGTGCTAGAAACACTGCTCTGAGTTCTAATAGACTGATGTGAAGCAGAGATTCCTGAGGAGACCACAACCCTTGGGTGGTCAGGTCCCCCAAGTGGGCTCCCCACCCCAAGAGGGAGGCATCTGTAGTAAGGATTAGAGAATAAGACTGAGTGACAAAAGGAACTCCCTGCCTTAGATTGCCCTGATCCTGCCACCACTGTAACACCTGGATCAGGGTTCAAGTCACTGGGATTAGTTTGGTAAGAGGGTCCTTTTTCTGAGACGAGAAGGCTTTCAAGTGTAACTGAATGTCCCTCATTTGAAATCTTGCTCCCTGCACCACTGCTGTAGAGGCAGCCATGTGTCCAAGGAGCTGCAGAAAATGCCTTGCTGGTTGAGACACCTGGAGGGTGAATGAAGAGGCCAGTGAAATAAAGGTCCCTGCCCTGTCCAGGGGAAGGAAGGCTCTTGCCTTAACTGTATCCAGCTCTGCCCCTATGAAGGTGAGGAGCTGCACAGGCTCTAGAACCGACTTTCAAAGATTCATAAGGAAACCTAGAGAAGTGAGCAGTTGCTGAGTTATCTGTAGGTGCAACTTGACTTGGTCTGGAGACTGGCCTACTATGAGCCAGTCGTCCAGGTATGAGAAAATGGAGATCCTTTTTCTCCTTAGGAAGGCAACCACTACTGCCAGGCATTTTGTGAACACCCTTGGAGCAGAAGTTAGGCCGAAGGGCATTGCTCTGAATTGGTAATGGCCTGAGGGCAGCTCGAACCTGAGGTACTTTGAGGGAGCTCTGATGAGAATATGGAAATAGGCATCCTTGAGGTCCAGGGAAATTAGCCAGTCCCCTGGCCTTAGAGGGTAGAATTATTCCCAGAGTCACCATTTTGAACTTTGGCTTTAAGAGGTGCTTGTTTAAATATCTGAGATCCAGGATGGGCCGCCATTCTCCTGTCTTTTTGGGGGTTAGGAAGTACCGGGAGTACAATCCTTTTCCCTTGTGTAGGGGTGGAACCCTCTCTATGGCTCTCAGAGCCAAGAGGGAAGAGACCTCTGCCTCTAGGGCAAGTACCTCTGAAGGATTTGCAGGTGGAAAGGATCTGGTTCTGATCTTTGGAAATTTTATGAAGCCGAGAACCAGTCCCTGGCTTACTACTTCCAGGACCCATTTGTCTGATGTTAAAGACATCCAGTCCTTGACAAAGTAAGCCAGCCTGCCCCCTACAGGTGGTGGAGAATCAGCCCTGGCAAACCCATCAGGGTGCCTGCCTGGCAGGGGCTTTAGGCTGAGGGGTGGAAGCAGGCCTGCGTGTACCCCGTCTGCCTCTCCCTCTGAAGAACCCCCATGAGCATAAGCAGAAGAGGAGGCCTGGGCTTGGTAGAAAAGCCTATGAAAAGGCCTGCCGCTGCCCCTGGAATGCTGCCTCTGGGAAGTGGTTTGCCTTTCCTTAGCCTGAGCACTCCTATAGATGGTCCTGTATTCATCCATTTTCTTCTTGTAGTTCTCTGTTTGCTCCCCAAACAGAGAATTACCCACAACAGGAAAATCCATGGCCTTAGTCTGGGTATCCTGAGACAGGCTAGTACATCTGAGCCAAGCCATCCTACGAAGGGCCACAGATGTAGCCATGACTCTAGATGAAACATCAATGGAGTCCACTGCAGCATGGAACTGCACCTTGGATGCCTCAATACCATCCGCAGCCACCTGCACCAGCTCCTTGGCAAGCTGGCCAGGGACCTGTTTAGCTAAAGCCATAACAGTGTCCCATCTAGATTTCTGATATCTAGCTGTATAGGCCATATAATTAGCCTGCCTGAGTCCCAAGGATGCTGACATGTACCATTTCTTTGCAATGGCATCAATCCTCCTGGAGTCCTTATCTGGGGGTTGTGAAGCCAAGGGTATATTTGCCTTATCACAGGCAGCAGCCTGCACTACCCCAACATGGCAGCATTGCTGGGTAAGGAACTCCGTATCTGAGCCTGATAGAGTATACCTCTTGTCCATTCTCTTGTCCACAGGAGGTATAGAATTAGGAGTCTTTAAAATTTTTATTGTCTGTTTCCCAAAGGACATATGAAGGGGAATAGACAGCCTCCTGGACTCTGCGATATCCATCATTTCAACATAGTCAAGCTCCTCCAGGTCGTCCATAGCTTCTTCCATAGGAAGCTGAAGAGTTTCAGCCACTTTTTTGTAGAACATAAAATGGGAAGGGGACTCAGAAAGCCTAGGAGGGGAAACCCCTGAAGGTCTGTCTGGGGAGATGTCCGGGTCAATAGGCACATCCAGACTTTCGTAATCACCATCACTATCCTCATACTCTCCTTCCTCCTTCTCCGGTTCATAAAAATCTTCTAAATTATAATCTGGAACTGGGGGAACCGACCGAACCGAGCCCCTTCCTGATGGTGCTGGTTCGGTCCGAACCGGGGTTAGCGACTTGAACAATCCTTATCACTTTGGCTATTTCATCAGCAGTCGGAGAAAGAATCTGTGGATCCGCACCGGCTGATTTATACCTTCTTTTTCCTTTAACCAGAACCGACCCCTCAAAGTCGGTTCTCCTTTTGCCCGAAGAAGTTTCGCCCTGGTCAGAGGGCACTCCTTCTGGTTCGGTTGGAACCGAACCGGGCTGGCCATCCGGGTCAGCGGACTTCTTGGCCTCCCTTTCCCTGAGCCTACCAACTCTTTTTTCCAGGGTAGCTGCAGGAAAATTCTTGCAAATCTGGCAGTCTGAATCGAGGTGGTCAAACCCCAGACAATCAACACAGGTGGTGGGGGATCAGCCTTACAAAGGCTTTCCCACACACACTACAGTGTTGAAACTCAGTGGGCCCGGGTTTTCTTTTGGGTTTCTCAGACATGGCCAGTCCTAATAAAACTTACCCTTTTCTGTAATCCGCCAGGCAAGACACTCTTATCGGTTCCCGACTGTGTTATGGGTCGGAAAACCGTAATGAAATCCTGTTTTTAGGACCGATAAGGACCGGTTACCACACCTCTAAAAGTAGAATAAACTTTTTGATTAACCTCGATCGGTTCAAACTGAACCGATCCACGCTTACAAGTTCCACACAGAAGAACAAGAAAATAAACCTATCTAGTACTCACGTATACCACAGACAGAGACTGAACCGACAGGTTAACGGATAAATTCGGTCGAAAACCGAGAAAACGGCACTTTAACCGGACAAACTTGAAACCGAGCAAAGGAGAAATCTCCGAGCGACTGTTCAGTGAGTGGAGTAAAGAATCTGACAGTTTGAGTTCAAACAGCAACAGACAGAGTCTCAACCGAGCTCGAGCTCAGCGTTCCATGCCTGGCATGGAAAGTTAACTCTTTCATCTCTGGGGCAGTTCAAAGGTTGGACATCACTGCAATATGTCAGAATACAGCAAGACTTCATGTTGTTTGAACCAGCATCCCAGCGTGACTCAAGGTCGATGTGGTAGTGGGTGATGAACGTGTGTGCTGACTTCCAGGTAGCAGCCTTGCAGATTTCCTGGATAGGTACATCCCTGGAAGGAGCCACCGATGCAGCGGTATGGCGGGTAGAATGAGCTCTTATCCCTTTGGGAGGCTCCATGCCCGCCAACCTACAGCAGAGATCTATGCAGGAGGTGACCCACCTGCCTATCGTCCGCTTGGCTGCAGGTCTGCCAGGTGCGGCTTCAGCGTAGGTGACAAACAGCTGGCGAACCTCTCCCCGAACTTCAGCCGTCATTCCTTCTAGTAAGCAAGCCTTCTAGGGTCCAAAGTATGGAGCCTATATTCGGCCTCCGAGGTGTGACAGGGTAGAACAATGGCAGAGTCAACACCTGGTTAAAGTGGAACTCGACACCACCTTCCAGAAGGAACTTGGTGGGAAGCAGACAACCTTGTCCCTGTGGAAGACCAGATAAAGGAGACTCTATGGAAAGCTACTGAGCTCTCCCATCCTTCTGATGACGTGATAGCCACTCCAAGAAGGCGGTCTCCACACAGGTGAGAGATGTCACACCTGTGCATCAGTTCGAATGGCTTGCCCATGAGCTTAGCCAATACCAGCAGTAGATCCCACGGAGGTGGAGGTTCCTTTAATCGGAGGGATATGTGATCGAAGGCCTTGAAAGCTGCAACACAACCTCTCCTGCGCCCACCGACTGCTTCCCAGCCCGCACCGGTAGCAGAGATAGCTGCCGGTGCATCTGTAAGGGTCACGAATCGCTCCCTTGCTGAGAAAGGGACCACAGGTAGCCCAGAATGCTTGCCAAGGAACAGGAGGAAGGGTCCAGGCCCTTGCTCTGACACCAAATGGAGAATCTCTTCCATTTGAAGGCGTAGCAGTTTCTGGCCGACTCCTAATGGGACGCATAAACGACGTTGAGGACCTCGTTGGAAAGACCCAAGGCCTGGAACTCTAGCCGCTCAGGAACCAGGCCGTCAGGTGCAGGGATTGAAGGTCCGGATGGAATACCTTCCCCTGATTGACTTGAGATCAGGTCTGGGTGGGTTGGACGCCGCCTTGGGAGCCTAGAGCTGAGACTGAGGAGATCTGGATACCAGAACTGGCGGGGCCAGTCTGGGGTACCAGAATCACCTGCGCCTTTGTCTCTCCTCGCCTTGAGAAGCACCTTTGTAAATCAAGGAAATGGGGAAATGCTCAGAGAAGAGGCCCGGGTCCACGGCCTCGAGAAGGCATCCCTGCAGTGAGCCCCTGCTGAGGGGGCGGCATGAAACAGTCTCAGCTTCATTCTCCTGAGGCAAACAAGGCCACCGAGCGGTCCCAGTGGGAGAACAGATCTTGTACTACCTCCCGCAGGAAAGACCACTCGTGGGACGCAGCCCCTATCCAGCTTAGGGCATCGGCCAGGGTACTGGAGGCTCCTGCCACATGGATGGCAAGGAGATCCGCCTCCAGGATGCGCACGAGTGATCAAATGCGGACAGCTTCCCTGCACAAAGGCCGGGAGCGTGTCCCGCCCTGGTGGTTTAGGTAGTACATGGTCGTGGTATTGTCCGTCTGGACCTGAACCATTTGACCCCGTAGAAACGGAGCGAAGGTGGTGAGGGCTAGACGAACCGCTCAAAGCTCCAGCATTGATGTAGCATCGGGACTCCCGAGGGGACCAGAGGCCGTGCGCTCTGTGCTCCCCCAGATGGGCACCCCAACCCATCAGAGAGGCATCGGTCGATAGAGAGACCGTCGGCTTGGGGCGGACGAATGGGATGCCCTCCTGCAGATGTGCTGGAACGGTCCACCACTGGAGAGCATTCCACATCCCCTGGGTCACTGTCACTAGCTGATCCAGAGGATCAAAGTGCTGTGACCACTGGCTGGCCATCCCCCATTGAAGGGGACGCATGTACCAATGGACCATGCTGGTGCAGGCCGCCATGAGCCCAGGAGGCGCAGGAAGTCCCGGGCAGGGCACAATTGCCCAACTTGAAATGACTGAGCAAAGGAGGAAAGAACCTCGGCCCTGTCCGCCGGGAGCCGTGTGCTGGCTCGTAGAGAGTCTAGCTCTGCCCCGATGAATTGGATCTCCTGCTTTGGCATGAGTTCCGACTTGGCCTCGTTGATAAGGAGGCCAACCTGAGTGGAGGGCCAGATCTCTGGACTGCTCCACCTCCATTCTGGAGGGGGCTGCAATCAGCCAGTTGTCCAGGTAGGGGTACACCCGGACCCTTTGGCGCTGCAGGAATGCTGTCACAACTGCCATGTATTTGGTGAAGACCCTGGGAGCTAAGGAAAGGCCGAAGGGCATGGCCCGGAACTCGTAGAGGGATCCCTCTGCCCTGAAGCGGAGGAATCTCTGGTGGGACGGACGGATTGGGACGTGAAAGAACGCATCCTGAAGGTCCAGAGAACAGAACCACGTGCCTCGTTCCAAGGATGGGACTATCTGAGTCAGAGTGACCATCCTGAAGGTCCCAGACCTTAAGAACCTGTTCAGGTCGAGAATGGGGCGCCAGCCTCCCCCCCCCCATCTGTTTTGGGACCAGGAAGTACCTGGACACAAACCCCGGGTCTGGAAGAGGATCCGCCACCTTTCTGATCACCTCTTTTTCTAGGAGCAGGGCGATATCGGCTCAGCGAGCCGACAAAGAGGCTGCGGACCCCGTAGCCCCCCTTCCCCGAGAGGAGACGGCTCGAAGGGCGGGCCTGCTCGAACTCCAGGGCAGGCCCTTCCTACCGCCTCCAACACCCAACGGTCCGTGGTGATAACGGACCAGGCGGAAAGGAAGTGGCGGAGCCATCCCCCCCATGGGGGGAACCCAGGGTGGAGTGATGAGGCCGGGGGCAACACCCCTCAACCTGTCACTGGGCAGACTTAGAGGAGGGACCGTCCGAGGAACCTCCTGGGCCTTTACCTCCCTGCTTCCTATTGGAGAAACCTGCAGGCTTGGGTTTGGGATGCCAAGCACGAGCCTGCTGGCCCTGGTGCTGTTGGGCTGGACGTGCCGCAGGCGCAGAAGGATGAAAGGACTTATGCTGCTGTTGCCGGCGGCCCTTGTCCTTCTGGGCGGAGGTGACAGAGACCAGAGTGGCACTGGACTTTTCTATCCACTGGAGGTGACCTTCCACTCCGGGGCCGAAGAGGTTGGTCCCCAGGAAGGGGACATCCGCCAGTTTGTGCTGGGTATCCGCTGTGAAGGTGGATATCCTCAGCCATGCTCTGCAGCGCATGGCCACCGCGGCCACAACCGATCTGGCACAAGAGTCTCCAATGTCCAGAGCCGTTTGGAGCTGCTGTTTAGCCACTGCCCTTCCTTGTCCCATACCTGCCGGACCGTGGTCTGCAGGTCGGCCGGGAGATGAGGGATCACCTCATCCAGGGAGCCCATGAGGGCGTGGAGAAGTGTGCCATCAGCATGGCCTACCTGGCCTCGTGGAGGCCAAGTGAGGATGCAGCTGCATATCCTGCCCGCACAGTCCAGCTTTTTGGACTCTTATCGAGGGCTTGTCCACATCCCTAGTGTTCCCGGAACGCCAGAAAACGCTGTCGGTGACCAACCCTCGGCAGAGGGTGTTCAAAACCGGCAAAGAGCCGTAGGGACCGTATACTCCTGGCCATCCTGGACTAAGGCTAGGACAGGAAGCAGGCCACTGCCAGAGCTCCAAGGCTGGGCCAACAATGGCTTCAGCCACTGGAAAGGCCCCGTGGTGAATCCTCGTCCAGTATCTCCGCTAGGGATACTTGGCCCACTTAGATACGGGTTTCAAGCTGCATCCCGGTGGACTCCGAGATGAGCCGAAGCAGACCCATGAAGGACGATGGGCTTTCGTCCATCGACTGGCCCCTGGAGGACTCCAGGTCAATGGGCCTGGAGAACAGGGAGGAGTCATGCTAACATACTATTTGCCAGCAGATTAGGCCTTACGGTCTATCGAGTCTGCTCGAACCTCAGATCCCTAATTGGGTGCCGAGGCCCCCCCCCCCCCCGTGTTCCAGAAACCCCTATCATCCATCCCCACCCCCTTGGGACAGGCCATCATCTGATAGACACAGAAAGTGGATGTATCCCACCCTCTCTTGAAGCCCTCCATTGTGGATCTCTGAACCAGCTCGCCAGGCAGTGCATTCCAAGGGTCCACCACCCTCTCAGTGAAAAACCTTCTCCTCTCCCCCCCCCACCCTTCCACCTTCCAACTTCAAACCATGCCCTCTGGTGATACCTCCCTGCTTTAGTCTAAAGATCCCCTCCATGTTTACCCTATTTATTCCCTTGAGGTACTTGAAGACGCCAATCATGTCCCCGCCTCTCTCTCCTCTCCTCCAATGAAAACAGGCAGAGCTCTCAAGTCTGTCCCATACGCCAAACCCCTAGTCCTCATATCATCTTAGTTGCCCTCCTCTGTACCCTCTCCAGGAGCTGTATGTCCCTCTTCAAGTGTGGTCTCCAGTACTGTACACAGTACTCAAGGTGTGGTCTAACTAGTCCATTGTATAGAGGCAGAATCACTTCCTTGCTCCTAGAGGTAATCCCCCTTACGATGCATCCCAACATCCTGTTTGCCTTGCTAGCCGCTCTCCTGCACTGCTCAGAGTTATTCATACATGCATCCACCATGACCCCTAGGTCTTTTTCCCCTATTGAGGCCTCCAGTGCCTCCCCTCCCAGGATGTACCTGTGTTTTGGGTTTCCCCGCCCAAGATGTAACACCTTGCACTTGGTGATATTGAAATTTAATTTCCATGTGTGAGCCCAGTTTTCCAGGGTGTCCAGGTCCCCTTGCAGGGCCAACCACCCTCTTCTCCCTCAACTACTGCTCCCATCTTGGAGTCATCAGCGAAGAGACTCATTTCACACCCTATACCCTCCCTGATGTCCGATATGTATGCATTAAACAGGATCAGACCCAGGACCGAGCCCTGCGGTACCCCACTACCAACCTCTCTAGGGTTTGAGAGCTCCCCACAGACCACTACTCTCTGGGTGCGTCCAGCTAGGCAGTTTTCAATCCATCTGACCATCAAAGGGCCTACTCCCAACCCCATCAGTTTCTCCACCAGACCACTGTGGGGGACAGAGTCAAACGCCTTGCTGAAGTCCAAGAATAATACATCCACAGGCTTTCCCCTGTCCAGTTCTGATGTTACCCATTCGTAGAACTCCACAAGATTGGCTTGACATGATCTACCTGGCACAAACCCATGTTGCCGACTATCCAGACCTCCCACCTCCTCCAAGTACACCCCCAATCATTCCTTTAGTATACTCTCCATTAATTTTCCCATCATCAAGGTCAAACTGATGGGTCTATAGTTACCTAGTACTTCCCTCGTCCCCCCTTATGGATTGGCGCCACATGTGCCTCTCGCCAATTCCTAGGTACCCTCCCTGTCTCAAGTGACCTGTTGAAGAGCTCCGCCAGGGGTGCAGCCAGTATGTGCGCCAATTCCCATAGTACTGTCGGATGAATGCCATCCGGCCCAAGAGATTTGTCTTTCTTTAGGGCCTTGAGGGCTAACCACACCCTTTTGGCGGAGATAGCATCATCCGTCCCCTCCACCTTACTGGCCTTTTTATCCTTATCCTGATGTGACACCCCTGGGGTACCTCTCGCTCCATTTCTGTTGCTCTCTGATCCCACTCACTGCTGCTTCTATCCCCATCGTGCCTTGCTTTGTAGATATCCCATCCCCCTCCCTAGTGAACACAGAGGCAAAGTACTTGTTAAATACCTCTGCCTGGTCCCTCGCCTCTTCCATCCACCCTCCTTCTGATCTCAATCTGCTGAGATGGCCCTTAGTTTTTCTCTGCTCCCGAATGTACCGGAAGAACCCCTTTTCCCCCTCCATGTATCCCCTGTGCCAGCCACTGCTCTTTACTGGACTTTGCCCAGCTCACCATCCAGGTGACTCTTCTAGATGCAAGATGGTACATTTCCTTATCCCTATCCCCTCTTGTTGTTTTATATTTTTTGTAGGCTGCCTTCTTTTCTCTGACCGCTACCTGAACCTCACTGGACCACCAGCATGGTTTATGTGACCTTGTTCCCTTACGTTTCACCTTAGCGCAGGTCCTGACTGCCTCATGAAGTCCCCATTTTATGACCTCCCATCTCCTTTCCACATTTGTCATTGATGTAATCCCCTTCAAGTGATCCTTGAGAATATTTCCCATGCCCACAAAGTCTGCTCCCTGAAGTCCACTACCAGTGTCCTAGATCTCACCCCTCCCCCATGCTTATTTGAAACCAGACAGTATTGTGGGCCCAGTCAGGATCCTACAAGCAGGTCCTTGCCAGATCTCCATCTGCCAGAACCACGTCCAGGACATGCCCTCCCTTGTGGGCTCCATCACATGTTGTGTTAAGAACACATCCTGGAAGCCGTCCAGCAGCCTCTGTTCCTTGGCCACCTTAGAGGACATGGTTCCCCAGTTTGTACCCGGCATATTAAGGTCCCCCCATCAACACCACTCCTTCCCCTTTAGGTCCACACTGGGCAATGATGTTGTCCAGCAAACCATCCTCCAGAACATTACCCATCCCAGGGGGCCTATACAGTATACTACACCCAGCTTGACCTTATCTCCTGCTGGGGATCATAAGGTGACCCATAAGGCCTCCACGTTTCCCTCTGCCTCTTCTACCCTAGCAATTTCTATGTCTTCTCTAATGAACACAGCCACTCCACCCCCTCTGCCCTCCTTTCTATCCTTCCTAAGCATAGTGTACCACCGCATGTTTAGGTCCCAGTCATGGTTTTTGTTGGCCCACGTCTCCGTGACCGCCACCACATCCACCCCCATCCCCCCGAACAGCATGGCCTGGAACTCTGGCAACTTGTTTCCCAAGCTCCTCGCATTTACTAACACCAAACCCCACCCCTTATCCCTGATCCCCTTTGTTGAACCCCACCCAGGTTCCTTATACTTCCATCCTCCCTCTGCTCCTCCTGAAACCTCCACCCCAGTCTGTTTCCTCTCCCTTGGGTTTGAAGGCTACTCCTCATCTGGAGGAGAGGCTTGGTCAGCCCCTCCCTTATCCTTCCCCTCACAAGTTTAAACCCCACCTTTCTTGAATGTAGTCAGCCATCCCCTGTTTAGGGACTTCCTTCCCTAATGGGGCAAAATGAAGCCATCGGACTCCGAATAGTCCGTGAAGAGTTACCTGGGGCGTGAGCCACCCTCCACCTGCCAAGGATGGTCAGGAGTGAGGGTGACCGACAACCTGTGGGGCAGGCCCTGACCAGAGAGTCTTTGGTCGGCGCCCCCGGTTTTGGTTGTGGAGGAGGAGTTTCCACCTCAATCGGTGGGGCAGCTGGTTTCAGCCGAACAACTGGCACAGGCTTGGGCACCTCGGCTACAGTGAGGGGTTGTTTCTGCCGCTTAGGTGACAGCTACTTGATGGCTGGGGAAGGCGACGGAATCGGCTTGTTCACGGACAGAAGTAACTGCTGCCACATCAAGTCCTCGTAGTGTCGACGCAATTTACACCGGAGCCTCTCCTCTTCCGAGGAGGAAAACGAGGATAGTGGCAGGCGCCGCTTACTTTGGTGCCGAGACCGCCCGTTCGGGCGGGATCGGCTGGATCCAAAGGATGTCTGAGACAGAGAACCTCGGTGTTTCCGAGGACGGGTCTGGGAAGGGGCAGGGGACACCCGCTCTTCCCACGGCTCGGAAGCCTTGACCGGGGACTGCAGCACCGGAGGCGCAGGCAGATCCTCGGTCTCCACCGGGGGAACCAGTGAAGAAGGGATGTCGGCTTCACCAGTCGACAGGCCGTCCTATGGGTCGAGAAAAATCTCGACCGCGTCGACGGGTGTCTCGGCCGGCTGACCTGACGGGGACGCCGTGAAGCCAGCGGCCTTAGCCGCAACCTCGACCGAGGTCGAGCGTCGACTGTCCGGGGAAGGGAACCTCTCCCGCTCCCACAAACACTAACGGTGGGACTTACCTTTTGAGTCCTTCTTTTTGGACCGAGGGGAATGTCCCGATGGACCCTCTCCCTTCGTGGAAAGGGACTGGCAAAGCTCCTTGAAAGAAGCCGAATATGAGGTACCCAGAGAGAGCAGGATAAATGCCGCGACAGAGGAAGAGGATGATGCGGCCTGTGCTGCCTCCTCCTGGAGGGCGATCATCTGCTCAAGTTGCTCAGCCAAGCCAGCCACTGTGGTAGCGCCCAACGGCCTCCTCGACTTCACCGGGCGAAGCTTTCCTCGGTGCCTGCTGTAACCGGGCAGCGCGGTCTTCCAGGACGCTGGCCGAAAACGAATGGCATAACTCACAGGCCTGCAGGTCATGGTCTAGGCCGAGGCAGTAGACGCACATGGAGTGCAGATCCGTCCTGGACATTTGCTGCCCACAAGGGCACCGCCGAAATCCGGGAGTCAATCTGTCCATCACAGCCGCGAGGGAGAAACTTGACCTAAGTCTTGAAAATTTTAAAATAAGTTTCGGGCGAACCGAAGAATTAGGATCCAGTCTACACACAGAGCGTTAAGGCAGAAACCTGAGCTTCCAAGCGGTAAGGAAGATCTGGCATCATGCGGCGGAGCCGAGAGTTTTACCACCCGGGTGGGTGGGAGGAGCCAGCTTGAAGACCTTCCTGCAAGATTTAAAGCGGCAAGGAACCTGCCAGACAGTGTGGATGAACAACATATCCATGTCCCTAGAACCTCCTGCTTCTCTGGTGCATCGGAACAGGTTCGATAGCTCTTTTTTATAACAAGGTCTGAATTTCCCCCAGAAGCACAGGAATGTGATCTAGTGGGTAATGAGACGGAAATGGATGATACGCCGGAGGCCAGTGTAGGTGTTCCAGAGTGTGACAGTGTTCTAAGAGTTGTAACACCCAGGCATCTGTGGTGATCTCCTACCACTGCTCAAGCTGGAGAGAGAGAAGTGAACCCCAACCACCGCGTCCTGAAGATCTGGAGGGTGGGGGTCTGACTAGGAGTCAGACTAAAGTGGTACCTGTGAACGGAGCCGCACTACCTCCTCTTGGCACTCTGGCAGCTGAGGCAACAGGGGTGGGCAGGGCTGAGGCCACACTAAGGTGAGAAAATAACAAACAGAAAAGTCAAGAAGATTTGGCTCTAGACTGAAGTGGCAAGTCTCTGACGACTCCAATGTGCACTGGTCAATGGTAAGGAAAGTACTGACTAGGTTGCAGGGCCACCCACGAATACACAGGAGAGGCAACATCGGCAGATGTCGTCATCATGGGAAGCCCCAGTAAACTGCTAACTAAAAAGTTTCTGTGTGGTCCTAGTACCTGACAGCTATAGTTCCAAAGGTGTGGCTTACTGCACGAGATATCTTCGATGAAGATCTGGTTAGTATCAGACTCTGGTAAAGACTCCCCAAGAGACTTAAGGGAGGTCCAAAGGACATATTCATTCTGATAGAAATGTCCTTGATAACTGGCTGTTCTCATGTTCAACATGACCACTGCAAAAGCCCTTTTCCCCATGGTGTCAGTCTTATGGGATTCCTTGTTAATGGGGTGTGCTGTAACCTCGTGAGGAAGCACGGCCTTGTCGTGTTCAGCAAGGATAACAATTTTATCTGCAATAGGCTGGGAAGCCAAAATATGTCTGTCCTTAGGAGAAATATACTTACGGTCTATCTGCTTAGAGACAAATGGAATGGAATGGAAGCAGGCCTCACCCACACTGCCTCCGAAAGAGTTTCAAAAGCTGGAGCTCAATTCTCCAGGCTGTAGAAAGTTTCAACACCACCACCCTGCAAAAGAATGAGGTTGGGGTTAGACTCATCTCCTGCCAACTCTTCTTCAGAAAGGGTAGCCAGAAAAGGAGAGGATCCAGAAACACCAAACTTGGGCCTAGGAGTTGGATAAACAGGTGACATCAGCAACTGGGGGGAGCCAGCACCGGCAGCAAAAGAGCCAGCACCAGCTCCAAGTGGGCTGGTGGCAGCACCGACAACAAAGGAGTCGGCACTGAAGGTGTCACCAAAGAACCCAAAGCAAGGGATGCCGGGTGCAGACATGTGGTACTGGGACAGGCTTTGAAAGGCCTGAATCAGACATGTCCAACACAGACACGACCTGGATCAAAAGCAGGCCCCTTTCTTTTTGTGTTTATGGGAGGACTTCTTCCTCTCGAACACACGACCGCCCGTTGTCAGAACCCTTCCCCAAAGAAGGAGGTGGACTTGACATGGCCTTGCTGCCAGAGCAGCATTTCCTGTAAACAGACTCCCTATCCTCACCGTCACCATCCATGGTTGTAGGCCATTGTTCGGTATGGCTGAGAGAAACTTAACAAATGAAGTTTTTTTTTGTTTGTTTGTTAAGCTGACAGAAAAATAACAAACACTAACTATAATATAGACAGTGAACTGAACTGAATGTTGCTGTCATATAGACATGAAGATTCTGACTCCCAGCAGGCAAGCATCGCCACTGAAGCACACTCGACAGTGGGGAAAAAAGGAACCAAGGCGGTTGAGAGCCGTTGCCTAGATAGGCTGTGCTGCGTGAGACAGTCTTGTGGTGCCGCACATGCGTGCAGCCTACCTCGGCACTGGCCCTCTAAGATTTTTTTTAGCTCCCGCAGGGTTTCAGCGCCTCCGTCTTGAAACCAGCAGTGTGAATCAATGGTGAAGATAATGTCCAGGAAGATCAAACTAAGTAGAAACTTTTCGCAATGAACAGATTAATTAGCTCTTACAAGCTGTAGAGAGACCAATTTAGAAGTCTGTCTATGGCCTGGAAGAGTTGAGCTGGTCGGGTCTTCCCTGCAGTGTTCTGCCTGGACAGGAATACTGCCTTCTTATGACAGACTGCCCTTTGATACTCAGCACTGTGAGTCCTCAAAGCCAACCTGTCCTCATCAGATCTGGATCTTCTCCAGCAACGCTCCAACCTCTGACCTTCTAAATTAAGTTCCCTGAGCTTACCATCAAACCATGGGGATCTCAGGCACTCAGTCAGGTGTCATATACATAGACTTGGTGCAACAGGCATCAAAGGCTGAGCTTACAGCCCGGTTATAGGCTGCCACCGCCTCCTCTGACCCAGTGGCACAAGCAGCGCACATGCTTGACAGATCTACTACCACTTGGAGTCCTTCTTGGGACAACCCCCTTTAAGTGCAGTAGTGAACCAACTCCATAAGGGAATGACGCTGGTAGGGGGAAGGTGTCAAAGAGAAACTTACCATACAGTGATCCAACCAACTAACTGGATCAATCTTGAGGTTGCTAACCTCAAACCCCACTAAGAACACCAAGTCAAAGGTGCAATCGTGCTGGTGAGCCGCAGAGTTTATCACCTGTACAAGGCCCAGTGAATCCATTAACTGTAGGAAATCTTGACCAAAGTACAGCCCCTTATCAAGCTAGGCACTGAAGTCACCCAGAATTAACCAGCTGGGTGACTCCAATAGCAACACAACGATGAGATCCACAATTTGTTGTAAGAAAGCCCTCCCATCCCCCGGAGGCCGGTAAATGAGAAGGATTCTGTACTCTGCACCTGAAATCCCACATACAGCCACACATTCAAATGACAAAGTTGTTCCCACAGTGTGCATGGAGAAACTCAACTCGGATCTAAAACAGATAGCCACCCCCACCCCTTCCAAAATCCCTCCAGGGACAGAGCACAAGAAACAACCTGGCTGGGACAGTCACCTCCAAAAAAGGGCCTGCATCATCCCCCAGCTAGGTCTCTGTAATACAAGCCAGATCAACCGAAGAACCAGACATTAAATCAGTCATAACGGCTGTCTTGCTACTCATCGATCTAGCACTGCATATCACCACCTGCACAGGATGAATGGCAGCCACTGGCCTATTGGCTACCCACCCACTCGGTCTGATGGAAACCAGGGGTATGGGCAAACACATACAGCATCTCTTGTGCTCATTTTGCCCCAGGGCGCCTCTGGTCTTCCCCAGACTGATGCTGCCCCACCCAGCTAGCCCACTCTGACCCCTACTGTCTCCCAGCCCACTTCCTGGCAATATTCCCCTCCCTACTGCACCTATACACTGACAGTGAAAGGGAGGGCATCAAAGAGGTGGAGGTCTAGCAGCTGGGACAGGGTGTATGTAAGCCGAGAGGCCCCATGTCACTGGCACATGGCATCTCACATGAATCTAATCACACTACTAAAGAGTCAAATCCCACTCTCAATATTTATTTATTTAGTTTTTGTTGACCACGTAAGGGCACTAGACAAATAAAATGCCTATTTTCAGGCACAGCCTGGGAGATTACAATAGCAGGGTAATAATCAATAACAATGAGCTAGGAAGCCGTCCTGATGGTGATGAGGATTGAGGCGCTGGACGCCACACTAGCGACCCAGGTTTGGGAATGGACTCAGGTCGCTCGGCGGTCAGCAGGGGGAGGAAAGGATTGAGCATCCATAGACAACTCTCCTTTCTCAGGAAGGGGGGTACAGTGCTGGGTGCTATAGACTGACACCCAAGCAGTGGCTAGGTGTTGGCACAGGTACGTCACCCAGAAGGGGGGAAGGCACACGTCCAGGGCGTATGCTTGCTTCCGTGGAGGTGGGGATAGCTGCCTCGCTCACTGCACTGTTCAGGTGTCCAGGAGAGAAAAGTGGAAAAAGGCCGGGAGCTGACAGGGTCCATGATGACCCGGCATGGTCGGGTCAAAGAATGAGTCACTCTGAGGGAGGGCTGGAGCTATCCTTTGGCTCTGTGGAGGAGCGATAAAATACAAATAAAAAAAATGTAAAAAACAATTAGGTAGGAAAACCAAGTGAAACATACAAAAGCAAACAAATAATTTCCAAAACGGCTGCCAAAATGGATGAACAGTGATAGAGGTACAAATAAAGTACAGTTACGTAAGAACTTACTGTAACAGTAGATCTTCAAGAGGAGCTCTTGCAGCAGGCAACACCAGTAGGACAGAAGCTGCCAGGTGCTGGGACCACATGGAAAACTTCTAGCTAGCAGTCTATGATGGGGGACTGCCATTGCCAGCACGCTGATGTATGCCTATCCTAAAATGGGGTCAGTCCCCCAGACCTACCTCAGTTCTCCCGCCAGAGACCCCGACGCAGAAAGCAAAAAATGGAGAACTGAGGAAGTTCCTCAGAGCCGAGGAAGAGCA
Source organism: Neoceratodus forsteri (assembly GCA_016271365.2). Lineage (NCBI taxonomy): Eukaryota > Metazoa > Chordata > Ceratodontiformes > Ceratodontidae > Neoceratodus > Neoceratodus forsteri. Next base: position 383,686,013 of record CM028131.1, read on the forward strand.
GAATAAATATGAAGGAGAAGACACAATCAGGGAGAAGAAGGGAGGGAAAGCAGCGCCTACTGCAAGAGCTCCTCTTGAAGATCTTCTGTTAAAGTAAGTTCTTACGTAACTGTACCATCTTACTTCGAAATGGCTCTTGCAGCAGGCAACACCAGCAGCAGTGAGTTCCAAGCAGTACCAGAACTGCCCGAAGGTCAGCCAGGAGGAGGCAAAAAGGCAACAGCAGGCTGCTCAAAAAAGAAGTCCAAAATAGTGAGCCCCCACACCAGAGATAGTAAAAATGAAACAATCACAGATAAATGCTCAAAGTAATTTACTAGGAGCCGAAACTAGCAACCCAGTCTGCTGCTCAAGCCTTCATATCAGGGGTGGTCAGAACCATCGAGATATTTTAAATACAAAAGTTTCAGTGACATCACAAAGTGCAGTGTGCATAAATTAAAGACACAAATATATATATTTACAAGATCAACAAATTCATAACATTGTTACAGTGTCTCACTATATACTGGACTTCAAGCCTCTGTGTATACATTTACACTATTACAATTAAGAGAGTTTCATTTAGGTCCAAGAACAAAGAAAGACATGGTACTTTCTTACATCAAAGAACATTTCAAGCATCATATAATTAGCTATGGACCAATCGGCAGGATAGAAAAAGAGAGGGAACAGAACATCAGGGAGGCAAGGTAGGATATTGGGGGAGAGAAGGAACAGAAACTGGAGAAGAGGAGAGTAGGAGAGAACAAAATGGATGATGCGATAGCCCCACATGGGATTTCTTTACGTTCAGGAGGTGATCCACAAATCATAAACTCCTCTGAGACTCCTAGAAGAAAACATACAAGGAAGCTATATAATGAGTAACCATGTTAAAAAATATAAATAATATCGTGCACTGCATTCATTATACAGTAAGTTATTCAGATGTACTAAACCAATAACTTATTACTTCTTCAGAAAGGGCTTCAGAGCCCACTAATCATTAAATCTGGTTTCACAGTCTGTCTGTATATCCATTCGCTGTCTTTTTTTTTTAAGGAGCTCATATACCCTGTCTCCCCCATATGGGAGCGGTAGCTGCCAAACAATCCCCATAAATTTAAGTGTCTTGGGGTTAGAGTCATGAACTGAGAAAAATGTAATCTTACTGGGGTATCCAGTCTAACACTAGCGACATTCCTTCTGTGTTCCTGCTGTGTACAAAAAAACAGGTTACTCACCTGTAACAGCAGTTCTAGGAGTGGTATATGTTGTTCATCCACACTGTCTGGCATTGTCCCTTTCCCCTTTAAATCTTGCCGGAAGTCTTCAAGCTGGCTCCTCTCACCCACCCAGGTGGTAAATACCTTGGCTCCGCCTCATGACACCAGATCTAGCCCGCTGAAGCAAAGGGTTGTGCGCCTTGCCGAGGTTTGGTGGTAAGGTAGGATGAACAACATATACCACTCCTAGAACTACTGTTACAGGTGAGTAACCTGTTTTTCTAGGAGCGTGGATATGTTGTTCATACACACTGTCTGGCAGACTCCTAGCAGTTCTCCGGGAGGAGGGAGGCAAGGCGTACACCCCCTACTTAGGAAAAAGAGATTGGAGAATCGAGGCCCCAAAACCAGCATCACGTCGTGACTCAACGTCGATAAGGTAATGGGTAATGAAGGTGTTTGCTGACTTCCAGGTAGCAGCCCGACAGATTTCCTGGATAGGGATGTAACCCCTAGATGGCGCTATCCCAGGGGCTACTACCCCTGCCTGATTTGCCACTAACAGGTTGAGGGGCCTGGATCCAATGGCGGGTGCCTCCACCCAGAGGTCAGGGTTTGCACAGTTAAACTAACTTGGTCACAGCCCTCTGGGACACTGCAACCCCTTCTTCCCACTAGTGGCCCACACAATATATCAGAATTACCTTCACAGTATACACTTACCCCCAGGACTGGTTCCGCACTGGGACCTCCTGTAGAAATAAGATACAGTGCAACAATCACAGTACAGTACTTTAACATAGACAAATACCTCAGGCAGTATAACTTTGCTGAAACAAGCAGCTCTGATTTATTTAGGGGGATATAACAAGGACAGGGGAAATCAGGTTAATTAGCTTATCACTCTACTCATCTACTTCCATGGCTCTGTGTACAGGCCTATCCCTTATCAGTTACTGTCCCTGGGTACCCAAGCCCTAGTGGCTAGTCCAAACCGTGGCAGCTGGTAGGCCTTTCACACAGAGAAAAGGAGAATTAAACAGTCAGCAGTACAGTAATTCCATTTGGATTTAATGTGGCAATTCAACAGGGAGCGACCCTGAATTAGTACTCACGACCTCCAAACAAGATAGGGTCCTTCAATGTCAGCAGGGCTACTCGAGCTCCAAGAGACTCCTCACACATTTATATGGTAAACAGTCACAGGCAAAAGTCACTTAATGGCAGCAGGATTCACTTGAGGTACACAAGCCTCTTCACACATTTATATGGTAAAACAGAAAGTACTATACCAGGCAGGCTGCTTCTCTATCCCGATCGCAATTACTGCACAATACCCGGGAGAACACACAGCAGATTCAGTTCCTGACAGACCGAGTGCAATTCAGCTATTTCTCCAGTCTTCTACAGGGTGAGCCTGGTTTCTACTCTTCAGATATCCTTTGATTCTCTTCACAGGACGGATTCAGTCCTAACAAGCAGTTACCCAAGCTGCAGACCGGAACTCTGGGCCTTACACACGTTTCCCGACTAAAACTGCACACTGAAAAAGCACAGGGCTCCTTCCTTCTTCACTGTCAGAGCTCAACTGAAAAACTTCAACAGACAAAACCGGGCACTTCCTTTGAGTTCCTCCCAGTTCTTGACTGGATTGGCTGTCACTCACAATAGACTGCTGCTGTTGGTCCAAAAAGGTGCCGAAGTCTAAAACTACATCTCCCAGAGTCACTGCCCATACAATCCTCTTGTGGCTGGTTCAGATTATGAGTCCAAGTTCTGATTCGTCCAAGGCACCATTTTAGAGCTAGCTTACCCCACACTGATTGGTCCAGTTCAGCAGTTCAAAACCAGAATGGGAACTAGGCAGACACAGTTCTGACTGCAAAGAAAGCAGGTTAGACAAACTGTAATTTCATTATTACTCTAAATGGTTTCTGGCAAACAGTTACATCTTTCAGATAGGTTCCCTTTGCACTCCTAGTGACTGCAAAAATGGAGTGAATTGGCAGCAGCTTGAGTGGTACTCAAAGAAACACACAGTCCCCCATACAAACTAATTATGTCTGCAAGCAGACAGCTCTTAAAGAGACAGTACCAGAGGTTCTAAAAACACTCACTGATAAATGGCTTAAATGCCAAACACCATTCAGGCTTGGAGCATTTAAGCAAGCTCCTGGAAGTCTTTTGGGAACCCCCATTTGCAGGGGGGTTACACCCTTCCTGGCCTGGGAAAGCTTGACGTCCGCGTCAAGCAAGTACCCCCATAAGTTTCAACTGCAACCATATACATTTGCATTAGGCTCGACATGTAATCATCAGTCAATGTATCATTTTACCAAGAACACATTTGAAACATTGCGGTATCGTCACTCTTTACAGTATTACATACACATTGTACCATAACTCAAGTTATTATCTCTTGTACATGAAACCTGAAGAGAGGGGGCCCTTCCTATCAGTTACCTTGGGGCTGGACGGGCAAGGGCACCATACTTAGAGGGCAACACAAGTAACTTGAGTTAGCACTGACGTCAGTTTGGGCAATGAGCTCGGGACACATACACCTTTATGGACAACATTGAGAGGCAGGTCCACTGGCTGCCCAGGGAATCATAACTGAGGTGCACCACAGGCTTACAGCTGACCAGTCTTTCTAGGGGAACTGTTACAGTCTCTGCACTCTGAGCCTCATTTTCAGCATTGTCCTCACTTGTCAGGAGTCTCCATGGGGGTAGAGAGGCTAGAACTTGGGGCACTTTCAGCTCCAGGAGTTACAGTTTCTGAGTCCACAACATTTGGCTCGCTGGAGAGCTTTCGGACACTGGCAGTGGACTGTCAGGGCACTCAAAATACTCTTCTTGTTCTGGTGTATCACCAGTCTGACCCAATCCATCATTTTCTCCCCTGAAAGCTCAAACAGTTCAACCATGCACAATGATTCCATTTCATCTGATCTGATGCTTTGCACTTCACTTCTGGGAGCATTGGCTCCAGGGACGAAGCTGGGGCTTGGACAGTCCAGAAGGCCCAGCTTCATCTCCAGTATTGACTAGGGATTGCCCTCGAACAATTGACTCAGTTCGTAAGAAGGATAGTATTCAAAGTCACTTCACTTTCTTCCGATATGGACTGACAGTCATGCTCAACTGGGACTTGTGGAGGGAACACTTTAACTTTGCTTCTGTAGGTGCAGACTTTTTGATCTTTTCTTAGCAGCTCTAGTCACTGGTCCAGAGGGGGCATCTTCTAGGGCTCAGACTCAATTAAGATTTGTCCAATGGGCAGTAAATGATTTATATGCATTGTTTTACATCTTTTGAATTATTCTCAGGCCTTACTTTGTACACTGGCAGATCATCTAGTTTGCCCACTACAATGTGAGGGAGATGGTGCCATCTGTCAGCAATCTTGTGCTTGCCATGCAGTCCCAGATTTCTTAGCAATACCCGATCTCCTCCTGGAGTTCCTGTGCTTTCACCTTTTATCATACCTTTCTTTGTTGGCCAGATTTCTTTTGGCAGCCATGGTTTGAGCCAGTTGGTACGCATGAGTTAGCTGGGCCTTTAACTTTGCACATACTGTAAATAGTTGTCAGCTTGAACCCCATCAGAGAGACCCCAAAACACACATCTACCGGTAGTCGAGCTTTCTTCCAAACATCAGGCGGTAGGGGAGAACCCAGTGGCATCACTTTTGGTGCAGTTATAAGCATGTACCAGGGTGCTAATTTGTTGGCTCCATCTAGTCTTGTCCTTTGGGTGCAGGGTGCCTAGCATATCTAGCAAAGTGCAGTTGAAACGTTCAGGCTGAGGGTCCCCCTGGGGTGTGTAAGGAGTGGTTCTGGACTTTCGACTCCCCACAGAGAAAGCATCTCTTTGATCAGACGACTCTCAAAGTCTCTCCCTTGATCAGAATGGATTTTCAGGAGCCCCATAGTGAACAAAAAGTTTTCTACAAGTACTTTGGCCACAGTGGATGCTTTCTGGTCTTTGGTGGGGAAAGCTTGGGCATATCTCGTGAATGGTCAGTGACCACCAGCACATTACTGATATTTCTTTGATCTGACTCCAAACTCAGAAAATCAATACAGACCAGCTCCATGGGTGCACTGGTGGTTATGTTAACAGGGGGCAGCCCTCTGGGACAAAGCTTTCCTCTGTAAGAGCGACTACAAGTTCGAATGTGTTGCTCCACATCAGCCCCCATCTTAGGCCAATAGAATCTGGATCTCACCAAGTCAAGTGTTCTGTCTATACCAAGGTGCCCCATGTGGTTGTGCAAGGACCTCAATACTGAGTCTCGAAGGCAGTGGGCAGCACCAGTTGTTGTTTGTCTACTTGTCCCCTCTGTCTACTGTTTCTCTGTATAACAGTTTATTGATCAGTTTCAACTTAGGACCTTCTTTGTATAACAGTGCAGTTCTCAAATCAGTGGGCGTAATTTGGACACATCTTTTCCTGCATAGAGGGCTTCTAAAGCTGATTTGATCATAGGATCGCGGGACTGAGCCCACTTGAATACTGTCATTGTCCAGCTGAGGCGTGCACCAATGTCTATTGCAGAAAAGTGGCAATAAGCAGCAGGTATGCAATTCTCAGAGGGTCCCAAGCAATCCACCATGCAGTCCACTGCGTCCGTGGACATCTGTTCCTCCCTGTCAAACTTCCGCAGAGTGCCCGAATGTCAGGTTCTGCCAATCGGACCCAATCATTCTGGGGAACAGGCCTCCAGGAGAGAGCATCAGCATCTATGAGGTTCAGACCTGCTCGTTCGAGAGCATAGTCATATGTAGATAATGCAGAAAGCCACCTGTGGCCAGTGGCATCCAACTTAGCTGAGGTCTGCACATAGGTCAAAGGATTATTGTCAGTTTTACTAGTATTTTAGCCCCATACAAGTACTCATGGAATTGGTCAACAATAGCCCACTTCAAAGCTAGGAACTCTAACTTATGTACAGGATAGTTCTTTTCGGATGGGGTCAGGCTTTACTGGCAAAGGCCACTGGTCTCAGGCCATTCTCGTGTCTTGGTACAACACAGCCCCCAACCCTTGCAAGCTAGCATCAGTGTGCAGGACATAAGGTTTTCTTGGATCGGCATAGGCCAGCACTGGAGCATGGGTAAGTTGATATATGATCTCATGAAAAGCAGTCTCACAATCAGGAGTCCAGCGGGCCCCAAATACTTCACTCGGATGAAAATACACTCTTTCAGTCTTGAGGGACGCTGACTTTTGGTATTTTTTGTGGGTTGGGGGATACCCTTGAGTAAGGTTAAGTAAAGGGCGGATCACTCTTGAATAGTCCTTGATGAACGCGATAATAACCACAGAATCCCAGGAATCTTTGCAGTTCTTTAGATTTTTGGGCTGTGGCCAGGTGGTCAAGGCCTCAACTTTACTTGGGTCGGTCTCTATTCCTCGGTGGATACTATGTGTCCCACATACTTTACTGATGTTTGAAAGAACTGACACTTATCAATGGACAGTTTAAGGCCAAAGTCCTCCAGTCAGTCCAATACCTTAAATAATCTGCCTCATGTTCCTCCAGTGAGCTGCCAAACACAATAACATCATCTAGGTATACCAGGCACTCTAGTAAGTTCATGTCCCCACTGCACGCTCCATCAATCGTTGAAAAGTGGCTGGGCACCTGAAATCCCTTGAGGCATCCTCATGAATTCATAGAAGCCAAGCGGACAGATAAAGGCTGTCTTCTCACGGTCCCCTGGGGCCATCGGGATCTGGTAGTACCCATCATGGAGATCCAACACAGAGAACCACTTGTCTCGCTTAGGCAGTCCAAAGCATCCTGAATGCGGGCATTGTGTACTGATCAGGGATAGTCCCACGTTTAAGGTGATAATCCACACACATCCTTACTGTCCCATTCTTTTCCTCACTACCACAATGGGGGAAGCATAAGGGCTTCTGGATTATTGTATTACACCAGCAGCTAACATCTCTTGCAGATGCTCTCACATCATCTATGTCAGCAGGTGCCAGGCGTCGAGACCTCTCACGAAATGGTCTTTCGTCATGCAGCCGGATATTGTGCTCAGCTCCTTGCACGCATCCTACGTCCCATTCCTTTAAGGAAAACACCTGGTCTCTCTGGGCAAGCTTCTCACTGATCCTCACTTTCCATTCAGCTGGCAATGGGGAGTCGCCGAAATCAAACAAGTCAGGCGTTACTCTGTCATTCTTCCTGAACTCTTGCTGCTGGGTAGCACTGCAGTGTCTGCACAATGCACATTAGCCAGGATGCAACCTCTATTTCTCGAATGTCTCTTTCAGACACATTATGAACTTGGACCATTACCCTTCTGGCATAAGCATGGGCTCTAGCGGGCAAAATACTAGGCTTGACCAGCAGTCCCTCTGGCAATTTTCCATCGCCTGGTGCATCCAACATTAATATTTTATTCTTAACATCCTTTCTGATATGGACCTCTCCCTGTAAGGTACACTGGGCATTTGGCACCAGGATCAGAGACTCAGGATCCTTCTTCCATACAATTCCGACGGTTCCTCTGGTTCTATTTTTTCAGCATCTCTGTGCCTCATAGGCCTTCTTAATTAAAGCCGAACTCTAAAGCTCTACTAGTCTTTGACCCTGTTTTCATAACACAACTGTGCCAGCCTTCAGAACATATGAGCATTTGTTCCAATCAACAAAGGGACACCATCATACAGTCCAGTGGGGGGACACACTAAGGCTAGGGTCTCTACTTGTTCGGCCACTCCAGCCACGGAGGTGGGGAAAGACAGCCAAATTCGGATATACCCGGAATAGGGGTAGGCCTTCTCACTTAACCCCATACATGCAGTCCTTCTAATGGTTGTAAGGGTACGTCTGACAAATGCTTCTGATACCAATCTTGGAACATAATTGTCACTTGGGAGCCACTGTCTATACAGCTCTTGTGAGACACTCATTCACCTTTACAGTGGTCTCCATGGAGGGACCCACTATTCTGGACCAGTCTGGAGAGGCGGTAGTGGGGGCCTGGGCAACTAACCTTGCCACAAAAGACGTGAGTTAGCATTTTGGTGCCCTCACTGGGATCATTTTGTGCACCTCTTAACCACTGATTTGTTCTCCCAAGCTCTCCTTGTAGCCTATATGCAACTTTGTCAGTGTCTTTTGGGGACCGCATTCCTCTTCATGTGCCCATCCTTCCCGCAATTATAGCAAAACATACTTTCTGGAGTTTGAGCTGGCGGAGGCCACACTGGGAGCCAGGGGTACTACTAACTGGAAACCTTGGTGCCATCTCTGTCTCTGCGTGATAAGCATTTGGAGATATCTCGTCAGTTTCTCCACTTCCATGGTCAAGGAATTGAGTTTGGAGCTGTTATCAGCAGGAGATACATGGGTGGGTACCCCCACCCCATAGCAGATGCAGTCGGATATAGGTCAGGGCCCATCTTGCAGGCGTGGCCTTCATAAAGGACTGTTTTGAATTCCCGGATCTCTCTCAACAGTTCGCCCCATTGTGACATATATTTTCCTTGTCAGAGCACTCATTGACTGTCAACCTCTGCCCTGAACTTCACTTGATGGGTCACCTCAGTCACTCGGGTCGTAGCCACAGCTGTTGGTGCAGGTCCCTCCCGAGTCGCCTTTTCTCAACTCCTCGAATTTCTCTCATTAACTCATCATAGGAGGGTGGGATTCCAGTCGATTTGCCAGGCATAACTGAGCACCAGCAGTTCTGAGAAGGGGCAGACTTAAGGATTCTGTCCAGTCTGGTTCGGTCCAGTTCAATCGCTGGCAAACTACCCTTTCTGAGGCATTCTTGCAACAATTTTTCCAGCAGAGACATACACAGACAACAACTCCCTTGGTACTGTTGTGCATTTCTTACTCTCCACCATAGGTCCTCATCAGAATCTGGGCTCATACACATTCTCCAAGGCCTCAAGATAGGCCTGTGCAGTCGCTTCAGGGTTACTGGCCCGTTTAGCAGGATGGTAGCCAGGGCAGGACCTCGGGCTCTCACTAACCCTCTTTAGCTTTTGAAGCTTCCGAGCATTGCCATTCTAGCACTTGGGGGCAACATGGTCTATCAGGTCTCCCAGTCATCCTCCCTTCGGGGTGGGAGGGTGCCAGAGAAGATCCTCAACCTGGTAAGAGTCGTGACTAATGGCAGGTGCAGAAATAGAGTCTGCATTGGTTCAGCCACCATTACGGGCACTGAGCCGGAGGGAGGTGTTGGGGAGGAACATCCCAGGTGGCAAGAATAGTTTCTTCAAGTCCTCCACAGTTTTCCTTCTCCCAGCAACCATTTAGCAAATTTCTCCTCAAAAGTTTCAGATAGTGGTGGGGGTCATTCCCCAGGTCTTACTGTCCTTAGTTATCCCTCCAAGCAGTGAGGGCTCCTCTGGGGTAATGGTCTGTGGCACTTGGAGCTATCTATGGGATCCTTAAACTCTACTAGGGCCAGAAAAGTGTGGGTGAGCAGATTAGCATGCCGACCCACCACCACAGGGTTTTGTAAACCTTCCACCTTGGAAAGTACTCCCTGTACAATGTCAGTATTGATACCCAAGGGGATGTCCAGTATAAGCATAGCATTTTGGGGTCGATCTCCTCCCCAGTACACACACTCCACCAGCCGGTGCACAGCCACTTCTGTCGGGGTACCCATTTTTCTTAACAGTGGTTATTAAATATGGCCACTAGAGAACACACAATCCCAGCGGTGAGCCTCAAGATGTAACCCCTAGATGGCGCTATCCCAGGGCTACTACCCCTGCCTGATTTGCCACTAACAGGTTGAGGGCCTGGATCAATGGCGGTGCCTCCACCCAGAGGTCAGGGTTTGCAATAGTTAAACTAACTTGGTCACAGCCCTCTGGGACACTGCAACCCTTTCTTCCCACTAGTGGCCCACACAATATATCAAATTACCATCTCACAGTATACACTTACCCCCAGGACTGGTTCCGGCACTGGGACCTCCTGTCGAAATAAGATACAGTGCAACAATCACAGTACAGTACTTTAACATAGACAAATACCTCAGGCAGTATAACTTTGCTGAAACAAGCAGCTCTGATTTATTTAGGGGGATATAACAAGGACAGGGGAAATCAGGTTAATTAGCTTATCACTCTACTCATCTACCTATGGCTCTGTGCACGAGCCTATCCCTATCAATTACTGTCCCTGGGTACTTCAAGCCCTAGTGGCTAGTCAAACCGTGGCAGCTGGTAGGGCCCTTTCACACAGAAAAATTAGTTAAACAGTCAGCAGTACAGTAATTCCATTTGGCAATTCAACAGGAGCGACCCTGAATTAGTACTCACGACCTCCAAACAAGATAGGGTCCTTCAATGTCAGCAGGGCTACTCTGAGCTCAAGACTCCTCACACATTTATATGGTAAACAGTCACAGGCAAAAGTCACTAATGGCATGCAGGATTCACTTGAGGTACACAAGCCTCTTCACACATTTATATGGTAAAACAGAAAGTACTATACCAGGCAGGCTGCTTCCATCCCGATCGCAATTACTGCACAATACCGGGAGAACACACAGCAGATTCAGTTCCTGACAGACCGAGTGCAATTCAGCTATTTCTCCAGTCTTCTACAGGGTGAGCCTGGTTTCTACTCTTCAGATATCCTTTGATTCTCTTCACAGGATGGATTCAGTCCTAACAAGCAGTTACACAAGCTGCAGACGGAACTCTGGAGCCTTACACACGTTTCCGACTAAAACTGCACACTGAAAAAGCACAGGGCTCCTTCCTTCTTCACTGTCAGAGCTCAACTGAAAACTTCAACAGACAAACCCGGGCACTTCCTTTGAGTTCCTCCCAGTTCTTGACTGGATTGGCTGTCACTCACAATAGACTGCTGCTGTTGGTCGAAAAGGCGCGAAGTCTAAACTACATCTCCCAGAGTCACTGCCCATACAATCCTCTTGTGGCTGGTTCAGATTATGAGTCCAAGTTCTGATTCGTCAAGGCACCATTTTAGAGCCAGCTTACCCCACACTGATTGGTCCAGGTTCAGCAGTTCAAAACCAGAATGGGGAACTAGGCAGACACAGTTCTGACTGCAAAAAAGCAGGTTAGACAAACTGTAATTTCATTATTACTTTAAATGGTTTCTGGCAAACAGTTACATCTTTCAGATAGGTTCCTTTGCACTCTAGTGACTGCAAAAATGGAGTGAATTAGAGCAGCTTGAGTGGTACTCAAAGAAACACACAGTCCCCCATACAAACTAATTATGTCTGCAAGCAGACAGCTCTTAAAGAGACAGTACCAGAGGTTCTAAAAACACTCACTGATAAATGGCTTAAATGCCAAACACCATTCAGGCTTGGAGCATTCAAGCAAGCTCCTGGAAGTCTTTTGGGAACCCCCATTTGCAGGGGGGTTACAGGGATATCCCTGGAAGCAGCCACCGAAGCAGTAGTATGGCAGGTAGAATGAGCTCTTAACCCTCTGGGAGGCTCCTTGCCCGCCAATTCATAACACAGACTTATGCATGATGTGATCCATCTTGCAACAGTCCGCTTGGCTACAGGTCTGCCAGAAGCGTCTTCAGCGTAGGTGACAGACAGCTGGCGAACCTCTCCCTGAATTTCGGCCGTCCTCTCCTTATAGTAGGAGAGAGCATGTCTGAGGTCCAGAGTATGGAGCCTGTACTCGGCATCTGAGGTGTAGTTAGGGTAATATACCGGCAGAGTCAACACCTGATTAAGGTGAAACTCTGACACCACTCAGAAAGGAATTTGGTGGAGGCGCAGGACAACTTTGTCCATGTAAAGACCACATAAGGGAGTCCACTGAAGTGCCTGGAACTCCCTGTCCTTCTGCTGGCTGTGATAGCCACCAGGAATGCAGTCTTCCACGACAAGTGCGAGGCTCACTTGTGCATGGAGATTCGAATAAACGCCCATGAGCTTCCAAAACCAGCAAGAGATCCCAGGTGGAGGTTCACCACTGGAGGATATGTGATCCAGGCCTTTGAAAAAAGCACCCGACCACTGTCTCCTGTGCCAATGTCGGCTGACGGGCCCACGCCCGGTAAGCAGAGATGGCAGCCAGGTGCACCCTAAGGGTCGATGACCGAAGACCCCCTTTGGACAGTCTAGAATGTTAGCCACACAGCAGGATAAGAGGTCCAGGCTCTTTCCCTGACACCAAATGGAAAACCTTTTCCATTTGAAGGCATAACATTTCCTGATCGATTCCTTTCGAGATGCTTCCACCACGGTGTAGACACCCTCAGAAAGACCCAGAGCCTGGAACTCTAGCCGCTCAGGAATCAGGCTGTGAAGTGCATGGACTGAAGGTCCGAGTGGAAGACCTTCCCCTGGTTCAACGATATCAGGTCCGGGCGTGTACAAAGCCGCTCCGGGGTCCTGCAGCTGAAAATGAGGAGATCTGGATACCAGAACTGGCATGGCCAATCTGGGGCTACTAGGATCACCTTCGCCTTGTCTCTCCTCACCTTGAGTAACACCTTGTGGATCAAGGGAAATGGAGGAAGGCGAAGGAGGCCTGGGGTCCACGCCTCGAGAAGGCAACTCGGCAGCAGCCCCTGCTGAGGGGGCTGGCATGGTAGAGCTCGCTTGGTGTTCTCCTGAGGCGAACAGGTCCACCAACGGTTTGCCCCAACGGAAGAACAGATCGTAAGCTACCTCTGGATGGAGAGACCACTCGTGGGATGTCTGGCCTATGCGGCCGAGAGCATCCGTCAGTTGGTTTGAGACTCCTGCCACATGGATGGCTAGGAGATCTGCCTCCAGCCGGCTGATGAAGGTCCAGATCCAGAGCGCCTCCCTGCATAGCAGACAGGAGTGCGTGCCACCCTGTTTGTTGAGGTATTATGTGGTCATGGTATTGTCCATCTTGACTTGAACCACTTGACCCCGTAGCTGAGGAGCGAAAGCTGACAGTGCCAGTCTGACTGCTCTGATCTCCAACAGGTTGATGTGGCATCGGGACTCCTCAGGGGTCCAGAACCTGTGAGCTCTGTTGTCCCCTATGTGGGCTCCCCAGCCCATGAGAGAGGCATCGGTCGTGAGGACAACCATCGGCCCAGGGCGGACAAACGGGATCCCTTCCCACAAATGACTCGGGATGGTCCACCATTGGAGAGCGTCCCACATCCTCTGGCGACAGTGACCAGCTGGTGAAGAGACCCTGACACTGAGACCACTGGGCGGCCAGCTCCCATTGAAGGGGGTGCATATGCAATCTGGCCCAACGGACCACTGAGGTGCACGACGCCAAGGAACCCAGGAGGCACAGGAAGTCCCGGGCAGGGTGCAAGTGCCCAACCAGAAACGACTGGGCAAAGGAGGAAAGAACCTCCGCCCTGTCCGCCGGGAGCCGAGCTCTGGCTTGACGAGAGTCGAGCTCTGCCCCGATGAAGCCCATCATCTGAGAGGGCACGAGTTCTGATTTGGCCTTGTTGATTAGGACGCCCAGGTGAGAGCAGGTTTGGAGGGTCAGGTCCCTGGACCTCTACACCTCCTGTAGGGAGGAACCTGCCAGGAGCCAATCGTCTAAATAGGGGTAAATACGAACCCCTTGATGCCGTAGATGGCCTACCACCACTGCGATGCATTTGGTGAAGACCCATGGGGCCGATGACAGGCCGAACGGTATGGCTCGGAACTCGTACAGGGTCCCTTTGACCCTGAAGCAGAGGAACTGCTGATGGGACAGACGGATTGGGACATGGTAGAACGCGTCCTGAAGATCCAGTGAACAGAACCTCATGTTTCGCTCCAGAGATGGTATGATCTGGTTCAGAGTTACCATCCGGAAGGTGCGAGACCTGAGATATCGATTCAGGTCGTGGAGATCTAGGATGGGGTGCAAACCCCCCCGTCCGCTTGGGCACCAGGAAATACCTGGACACGAAGCCTGGGTCTGAAGGAGGATCCGGCACTGGAGCTACCGCCTCCTTGTGGAGGAGCTGAGCAATGTCGTCCCGAAGGGCCGACTGAGCGCCAACTGAGATCCTTTCCTCCCGTGGGCACGGGCCCAGCTGGGGGGTACTGCTTGAACTCTAGAGGCGGTCCCTGCCCGACCACTTCCAGAACCCACCTGTACGACGTGATACCAGGCCAGGCGGAAAGAAAGTGGCGGAGCCGGCCCCCACGGGAGGACCCAGAACTGGCGTGACGGGTGTAGGAGAGGCCACCCCCGACCCGTCACTGTGCAGGCTTGGAGGAGGAGGTACCTGGACCAGCACCTCAGCCTCCTTTACGGGGCTGTTGGGGACCTTGCATGGGCCTAGGGCGCCAAGCTGGAGCCTGCTGCTGTTGCTGACCTCCCTGGAAGGAGGGCTGTCTAATCGCAGGGGAAGAATGCCGAAAGGACTTCTTCTTGCGCTTCTGCTGGTTCTTGCCCGAAGAACCCTTAGCAGAGGTGGCATCTAAGGTGGCATTAGACTGCTCAATGCGGTGTAGCTGACCTGCCACTCCCGGGCCGAAGAGGTCTGTGCCAAGGAAGGGCACGTCAGCTAGCTTGTGCTGAGTATCCGCGGGAAAAGAGGATAACCTCAGCCAAGCCCTGCAGCAAGTGGCTACTGCGGCAGCTAGTGAACGGGCACAGGAATCACCAATGTCCAGAGCTGTCTGGAGCTGTTGTTTAGCAACAGCACGGCCCTGGTCCCAGACCTGCTTGACCGTGGTCTGCTTGTCTGCTGGGAGATGAGGGAGGACTTCATCAAGCGACCCCAGAAGGGCGTGAGAGAAGTGTGCCATGATCACTGCTGAGCTAGCCTGACAAAGGCCCAGGGATGATGCCACGTAAACCTTCCGGGCCGAGTGGTCCATATTTTTGGACTCCTTGTCCGGAAGGCAGTCAGTATCCACAGAGCTGCCCGTGCGCCTAAACACTGAGGCAGTCACAAGGCTCTCGGCCGAGGGGTGCTCAGTGAAGCCCACCAAGGACCCCATGGGCACCGCGTACTTGCGGGCCATGCGGGCAGATGGAGCCGGGCAAGAGGCAGGACGCTGCCAAAGTTCCAGTGCGGGCCAACTATGGCTTCCAGCCACTGGAAGGCCTCCGTCGGGGTATCCCCCCTCTTGAGAATATCCGTGAGAGGATATTCTGCCTTCTTTTGTATGGGCTGCAAAGGCATAACTGTGGACTCCGAAATGAGTCGAAGGATGCCCTGGAAGGAGGAAGGGCCTTCCTCCAGGCCTGTCACTGACAGCTCATCATGTGAGTGAAGGCCAGTAGTATCAGAATCCAAATACAAGGGTCTCCCACCTAAGTCCCCCTCAATTCGCCTAGGGCGCTCAGGAGTGACCATAATGGACAACCTATGGGGCAAGCCCGTAGTTGGTCGATCCTCCTTAGAAGGAACCCCTCCCTGAGGCTATTTAGGTGGTCGTTCCACCAAAATTGGTGGGGGGCCCGTAACAGGCTGAGCAGAAATACGCACCAGTCCCAACGGAGGGAAAACCGGAGTCCTCGGAACCGAGGGAGTCAATATCGGCCGAAGAGGCTGGGGCCAAGTAATGGCCGGTACAGCCAGAGCAGATGGCTTTTGACCCGTCAAAAGAAGTTGCTGCCACATGAGGTCCTCATAACGTCAGAGTTTCCGTCTATGTCTCTCCTCATCCGAGGAGGATGAGGAACGGTGGTGGCCCCTCTTCCGGGAGTGTTTGTGACCCTTTCTCAGTTTACCGACCAACGGGGTCCTACTCCTCGATAGAGACCGATGGTGTCGGACTGTCGGTCAGGAGAAGCTGGATTTGGTGAAAACCAAGGTTCCGGCTCTTGTCCCTCGATCGGGATGCCCGAAGGACGGATCTCCTCGTCGAGGAAGGAGAGAATGGGAGTCCTCGCCAAAGAGTCAGCGACAACGGCTCGAGAGAAATCTTGTCCGGTTCTGTCATATCCTCGGCTTCGGTGCCCTGGCCTGACGGAAGGTCCTAAAAGCCAGCAGCCGAGGAAGCGATCTCGATTGTGGCCGAGACTGCCTGCTCCTGAGTGTCGGACCGCTCTCAGTCCCAGGAACGTCTTCTTCGGGTAGAAGAAAATGATTTTGGGTCCTTATCCTTTTTCTTGGATCGGGAGGAGTGCGAGTCCGAAGGCGCCTCACTCTTAGTAGGGAGAGACTAGCACAACTCCCGGAAGGATCCCATGAAGGTGGAGCTCAGGTTGAGCGGCACGAAGAAGCTTCGGTTGGCCGAAGCTTGGGCAGCTTCCTCTTCGAAGGCCACCATCTACTCAAGCTGCTCAGCAGATCCCGCAGCCGCGGAAACCGCCCACCTGGCCTCCTTAGATTTCACCAGTGGATTGCGAAGCTCAGTCTCCCAACTTTAAAAGAGCCGCATGCGGTCCTCCAGAACAATGATGGGATGGAAGGCCAAATAGATGGTGCAAGCTGAAGTATCATGCACGGCACCTAGGCAGTAGATGCACGGGAGCTGGGGATCGGTGTGAGACATTTTTTGTCCACAAGGACACCGGCGAAACCCGGGGGACGACTTGTCCTCCATATCTGAAGCATTCGGATCTGAATCGTAACCTCTGACTAGTTTTAAAGCGAGCAAGTGCGGTGAAAATCGTCGATTTGACTCCAGGGCCTATGGTACTTGCAAAGTAGCACGAGGGAACCTGCTTCTTCCAGCGGACAGGAAGATCTGGCGTCATGGGGCGGAGCCGAGGTATTTACCACCCGGGTGGGTGGGAGGAGCCAGCTTGAAGACTTCCGGCAAGATTTAAAGGGGAAAGGGACAATGACAGACAGTGTGGATGAACAACATATCCACGCTTCTAGAACAAATGTTGTGTCACAACTGAAACTCTCTAACATCATACTTGTTACCAGTACCAGGATGATACAACTCCTTTCCTAGTGCACAGTAGCTGTACACAATACACCTCTGGCATTTAAATGTTCCCTTTGGTTTAATATCAAGCCATGTGTTGCTATGTGTCAATGGTGTCAGCCTACTGTGCACCAGCTTCTCCTTTAAGTTCTGCCCTCTAGAAAAGGTAGTCTGTGGGTTATTTCCTACTATAGCTGACAAGTTTCTGTCTGCATGTAGTAGATGCCAATTTTTACAGACAACATTACCTATCTGACCGGACCAATTGTTAAATTCCGTGACAAACGTGATGGGAATACTGTTGTCTCCTATAGCTTTATTAGTACTTTTTATCAGTTCTTCCCTACTGGTTACGTAGGCCCTCCTCACAGCCCCCTGTATCACATCCTCCTTGTAATCTCTCTCTATGAAATGTAGTCTCATACACTCTGTCTGCTCCCAAAAGTCACCATCTGCTGAACAATTCCTGCGTAAATGCAGGACCTGACCATAAGGAATACATTCCTTTAGCTTCTTCAGGTAAGCACTATCAGCCCTCAATAATGAATTAATGGCAGTTTCTTTTCTGTGGGCCTTGGTCCCAATTCTGACATCCCCATCATTTGGTCTCTGAAGAGTGAGATCAGGCAAGTCGATGCACTCAGCATCTGTTTTCTATGTGAATTTCACATTGAGTTCATTCGCATTAAGCCATTCAATTAATGTCTTAATTTCTTCCTAGTCCCCCTCTCCAGACACACAGGATGTCATTAATAAAGTGTGACCAAAACGCAATTTTTTCTACAAAGGGGTTAGAGTTTTGAAACATTATGAGTTCTTCCCATTTCCCCAGAAAAAGATTTGTGTAAGAGGGTGCCATCAAGGCACCCATAGCTGTTCTGCAAATTTGAAGATAGTGATCTCCCAGAAATTCAAAGCTGCTTTGGGTGAGTATGAATTTAACTGCTGATAATATGAAATCCACTGGAATGTCTTCCCTACTCTCTTCTTTCTCCAGGTAGTGCTTACAGGCCTCAATACCTTGTTCGTGCTGAATCCTGATATACAGTGATTCAGTGTCAGTCGTCACCCACACCATATTGTCTTCCCAATGAAATTCTGACACTTTCCTAAGGACATGCGTGGTGTCCCTAGTTAATGAGTCCAGTCCCACTACTTCGGGTTGTAAAAAATAATCCACAAAAAAGAAGGCCCTGAAGGACAGCTAGTCCAAAATTGGCCTTGCATCTGCAAGCAATGTCCAGACTGTAGTGTCAGATAAACATGTGAACAGAGCTCCACGTGCCAGCTGCACAAATTTCCACAGCAGACACATTCCTAAACAGGTAGTAGAGACAGCCATGCCTCTGGTTCAGTAACCCTTAACCACCCTAAGCAAGGGCTTGTTGTACTTAACGGCAAAAGTAAACAATACAATTTGCCAACTATTTTGACAACACGGTTTCAAAATAGGTGCCCCTTCTCCCTTAGGGGCAAATGAAACAAACAACTGATCAGTCTTTCTGACCGGTTGGGTGCGAGTTGTGTAATACGGAGCACCCTATAAACATCCAGAGTATGCAGTAAGGCCTCCCCCTGATCAGAATACTTGGGGAAATAAAGACATAGGTGGATGGATTGGTTTAATGTAAACTTAGACAACACCTTCGGCAAAAACTTAGGATTAGTGTGTAAAGACACCCTGTCTTTGTGAAAAACTAAGTAAGGCTCTTTACACATCAGAGCCTGAAACTCGGAAATCCTCCGAGCAGAAGTAACAGCAACTAAGAACAGCGCTTTCCACGACAGGAAGCTTAGCTCGCAACTCATGGCTGGCTCAAAGGGAGGCAGAGTGAGCTTTTCCAACATGAAAAGAAGATCCCATGGTGGGACAGGGTCCCAAAAGGGAGGTTTTAAGTGTAGTATACCCAGCAAGAATGTGCGGGAGATCTCCAGCTGGGCAACAGTCTTGCCCTCAATAGGTGCATGGTATGCAGAAATGGTGGAAAGGTGCATCTTAAGCAAAGAGTACCCCAGACCAGATTCTGAAATGGAGAGGAGGTACTCCAGGATCAGGTTCACAGGGTAGGTGAAGAGACCCAGGTATCGAGAGATGGCCCGAAGGGAGAAGCGCTTCCACTTCATGGCATGAGTGGCTCTCGTGGAACATTTCCTGGCAGCCACCAGGACATCAGCAACCTTGGAAGAAACCCCACAACGGGTGATAGCTAAGTCTGCAGGAGCCACAAATGGAGATGTAGAGATGTGAGAACAGGATGGACCAGAGTACCCTGTTCCTGGTACAGCAAGCCGATGCACAGGGGCAAGGGTACTGGAGTTTCTACTGCCAGCTGCTGCAGCAGTTGGAACCAAATCCGACGCAGCCAGAAGGGAACAGTAAGATTCATCTCTGCCCCTCTGACAAGCATGAGGAGAACCCTCTGCAGAGTAGGAAGGCATATAGGAACCTCCTTTCCAGGAAAGGACACACATCAGCCAGAAACTCAGACCGGATCAAGCACGCAGAAAAGCAGCACTTTTGCATTGAGTAGGGATGCAAAAAGGTCCAACTCTGGACAGCTCCACCTATCGAGGAAGTCTTCAACCACCGAGGACAGGATTTCCCATTCGTGCATCCTCGCCCAGGACAGGCTTAGACTGTTGGCTAGAGCATTGTGGATGCCTGGAACATGAACTGCTGAGAGTTCCGGGTCGTGTTCGGTGGCCCAGTATCAGTCTCTCGTGACTTCCTGACAAAGGGGGTAGGAGTGAGTGCCCCCTGTTTGTTGATGTAGTATACTGCAGACATGTCCATCTGCACTAATAGC
Organism: Neoceratodus forsteri; assembly: GCA_016271365.2. Taxonomy (NCBI): domain Eukaryota; kingdom Metazoa; phylum Chordata; order Ceratodontiformes; family Ceratodontidae; genus Neoceratodus; species Neoceratodus forsteri. The sequence continues at coordinate 383,705,854 of CM028131.1, forward strand.
GGGCCGGAAAGAATGTGGGTCTGGAAGGCCTGCAGAACATAAAGAACTGCCCGCATCTCTAGCACATTGATGTGGAGATGGTGCTCCGACTCAGACCAAATCCACTGGGTCTGATGGTTAGCTAAGTGACCAACCCAGCCCAGGCCTGAGGCATCTGTAGTGAGAACCTGCTGCAGAAACACAGCACAGCACAGAGGGGAACCCCTTTTAGGAGACTGGCAGGATTCTGCCACCACTCCAAGGTCCTCCTCACAGGGTCGGAAACCAGCACTGGCTGATACAGGTTGTCGGTGCATTGGTCCCATTGAGCCCGAAAAATCCACTGGGGGACCCTCATATGCAGGCAAGCTAGGGGAACCACAGCTATAGCTGCTGCCATATGCCCCAACAAATGAAGGAATGCTCTGGCTGGTACCTGATAACCGGAGGATACTTGCTAGGCCTACACAATCAAGCACTCTGCTGTGTCCATGAGCAGGAAAGCTCTGCCTGGGATGAGTCCAGGACCGCTCCTATATATTGGAGACGTTGGCTCGGAGAGACACAAGACTTCGGTAGGTGGATTGTGATCCCTAGGATCTAGAAGAGCCGAAACGTGCCTTCCAGGGTCTGCAACAAGAGATCCCTGGAGAGGGCTGTCGGCAGCCAATTGTCTAGGTAAGAGAACATGTAAAAGCCCTGTCTCCACAGAGCCGAAGCTACCACTGATAGGTATTTGGTAAAGACCCAAGGTACAGAGGAAAGGCCAAAAGGGAGGGCCCGGAACTGAAAGTGGTCCCCCTAGAATTAAAAGCAGAGGACGCGTCAGTGGGCCAGGAAGACCTGCATATGGAGACAGGCATCTTGCATATCCAGGGAATAGAGCCAGTCCCCCTGACGGAGGGGTAACAGCCCCTGAAGAGTCACCAGCCTGAGTCACTTGTACTCTATGTAGAGATTCATGAGGCTAAGGTCCAGGATCGGCCTCAGGTTCCCTGTTTTCTTGGGGAGGAAGAAGTGAGAGTAGAACCCCTTTCCTCTTTGAGCCTGGGTGACAAGCTCTATGGCCTTTTTATGCAGGACAGCCTGAATCTGTTTCCGGATAAGGGAGATGTGGGCCCGAGGGTAATGGGAGAGCGAGGGAGTTTTTTTTGGAGGGAGCTCCAGAAACACAAGGGTAGGACCCCTTTCGATGCTCTCTAGCACCCACTGATCTGAGGTTATTGTGCACCATCCGTCCATGTATAGGGAGAATCGACCCCCGACCACCTCCCCCAAGGCCTCTACTGGGGGGGGGTTGGAGCAGGAGTCAGGCAGCGGAACCGGGGGGTGGGCAGGGCAGCTGTGGGTGCTCTTAGGGCCCTAGGGGTAGTCCCTCCGGCTGGCAGGATGTTTGCCTTTCGATTGCTGACCACTGGAAGACTGGCGAGAGGACCAGCAAAAGGACTGACATTGGGAAGACCGCAGTTGGGACCGGTACATGGAATGCATCAACCTCAGGGCCTTGCCCGATTTCTGAATGCAGGAGATGATATCTTTTGCATCTCCCCCAAACAAGACAGAGCATCGAAAAGGGGCACCCTTTATCTTGGCCTAAACATCAAGTGCAAAAATCAGACACCCTGAGCCATGAATGGTGGTGAATCCAGATCCTTGCTGCTGCCCCACATGTGGAAGCATCTACAGCATCATAAACCGCTCTCAGCACATGGGTGCCCACATCCGATATGGACGATAAGAGTTGGGCCAACTGTGTTTTAGTGGAATCTTCAGGGAGAGTTTGGACCTGATCCCAGTGGGCATTCTGGTACTGTACCATATGGGCCAGACAGTTCTGGGTCCGAATGGCCAGTTTGGAACAGGAATACACTCGCTTGCCCAACTGGTCTAGCCGACGAGATTCCTTGTCTGGAGGATGGGTGCTAAGATGTTTGGGCTTCTTAGTGTGATCATGAGCCACATTCATGACCACTGAGTCCGCCGTGGGGAGTTTGCCAAAGAAAGGTTTGCCCACTAGTGCATGAGAAAGGTGATCCGCCTTCTTGGCCAAGGCCAAGGTAGACAATGGGTGGTTCCACACCGCCTTAGTGACAGCATCATATGAATCAATTAGAGTAGGGAACACCAAAGGGAGGGTCTCCTTCTTCCGAGTGTAACTAGCCAGATGATGGCGCTCCAGGTCAAGTTCATCTGTCTCCCATCCCATAAGGGACTGGATATGTCGAACCACATCAAGGAAAGAGGGATTGTCAGGTGAAGACTTCGGGGTATCCTTGGTAGGCTCCTGACAAAAGGAGCCCCTTGAATCCTCAGACGACTCTAAGGAGGAATCATCCCGACTGATCGCTGACCGGGACCGGCGTCTCAGGATGATGGTTGTCCATATGATGGTCAGAGCTCTACTTGTGTCCCCCAGAAGACCCTGTGGTGTGGGGCCTGCTAGGTCCTGCCCATTCAGTATCCCAAGGAGTGGCCCGGGGGGAGGAGGAGGAGGAGGAAAAGGCTGCCTGGGTACATCCTAGTTCTGCATAAAGAACCACCAGGCTGTTAACAAGGATTTATAATCCACCAATGGAGAAGGATTGTAGGGTGGATAAGGATATTAGTACATAGGTGGAGGAGCTGGCACAGGATACACTGGCATAGGTCCAGCAGTGCTGGCTGGGGGTCCCTGGGAGAGCCATCGGGTGTTGGTTGTTGTACAGGCTGGGGCTGAGGCGACAACAGCTGAGGAGGAGTCACTATAGGCATCAGCGTAGCCGTCGCTGGCCTGACAGGCGAAGGCTGGTGTTGGTCTGGCGAAGCAGCCAACGTAGGCACCAGATGTGAGGTTGGCGCCTGTGGGGGAGAATCCCCCCCCCCCCGAGACAGGGGCAGAGGCGGCACCTGCATGGAAGAAGAGGTGAATCTTGCTCCGGGCAATGCCTGGAAGGGCTAGCGCGGGTCCCAGAGTCGGGGACCAATAAAGGAAACACCGTTAAGGTGGGTGACATGCAAAGACCAGCCACCGGGAAGTTCCAACCTCAGTTGAGCCATCTGACTGAGGAACTGTGGGGACTATGGGCCCGAAAGGCAGGGGACAAAGTCCGCTGCCCCAAGGAGCTGCCGTCCATGATGGAATTAGGGCAGGCTGCTTTACAACCGGCAACCCAGAGGTAGTAGCGGCTGCGAGAAGGAGGGCCAACCCACTATGGGAAGAAGACCCGGGGCAGAAGCTGGTCTGTGCGGTGACTGCGAGCAAGAGGCTGACCAAGACGGTCCCGGTGCTTATGCTTATGCTTCCCGATGGACTTCTCCTTCGGGAAGGAAAAAAGAAGATGAAACCCAGGAAGCCAGGGAAGTGGAAAAGCTTTTTGCCTGAAGCTCCTTCTCCATCATGGAGCCTAGTGGATTCAGTCCTACCGGTGTTGCCTGCTACAAGTGTCCCCTCGAAGTATGATCTGATAGTCGTATAGAAATAACCACGAACAGGCAAAACCAAAATTACCAAAGAATAAGTGGACCTAAAGTAAAGTAAGTGGACTCGGGAACGGTAACAAGTGAACATGAAATGGCAAACAGCAAGAATAGTGCATCATGTATGTACTGACACAAGCATCCAAAGTAATTAAAGTAGGTTAGGAGCCAAAAGAACAAAACAAAAGTGAAAGGAAAAATAAAAACATCAACAAAGGATACTGGCTAAACAGGTGTCAAATGTAGTGTTAGGGAATAAGTCAGGAGCAGGAGCATACTTCAGAGGAGCGAAGATAACTGAATAATTCTCTTGAATGTGAGTGGGAATATATCTACCAAAACCCTCCCACAACACACACACACACACACACACACACACACACACACACACCAGGGTTTTATTTAACTCTAAAAACTGATTAGCATTTTGTTCATAAAAGTGCTAAAACATTGTAAAAATGCATAGCACTTGCCTCATTGTGTTTAACAAACATAACACTTCTAGAAAGCCTACATAAATACTTTCTGTACAGTTAGTATTGTGCCAGGGAAAAAAACTGCTGATCAATTATTTAAAACCCTGCACACAAATATTTACAGAACCACTCTACAGTCACACCCTAAATATTAATCCCAATACACTACCCCAACCCCCACCAAAACCCCATACTAATTCAAATATCAAGAATTAACCCCCTTTTCAGTAGAATCCACAACTTAGCCAGTAGTGCTTGCAATGTCCAGAATTCCAGTCCAACAGATTGTAAGCAAGTTTAATGTCCAGCTGAATAGCAGGCAAAGTCCTGAAACAGTCTCTGCTCTAACCAGAGAGATATCGGTAATAACATCCAAATTTTCAGGCAACTTTCTCATCACTGCACAGTTATACAGTACAGTGCAGGACAGCACATTAGAGAGAAAATAAAAGATCTGGAACTACAAGGGTTCTCTCACCACCCCCAAGGTTCAGATTGTCAGCCAAGACCCTGGGAGAACTTCATCTAACGCCCTAACACTCCAGGAAGAGGGCCAGGAGATCCTTAAGCAGCACACAATCCAGTCACATGAATGAAATGGTGGCTACAGCACACTAAGGCCCTGTCCACACTATACTGCTCCGGCCCGGTAACAGATGCAATCCGTTACGGCCGGGGAGTGGTGCAGTGCTTCCACACCGCGGCGGTGTCCGTTAAGGGACCAGCACTGCCGGTCCACACTTCGGGAGCTGGGCGACCATTATGGCGGTGCCCGATCCCACAATGCAGGTCGTGGCTGCGCTCGGCCCTCAGAGGACCGCTATCACGCTTACACTACTGCCGGTAACATTACTAAGGCGTGGACCAGTTTTCATAACCGCTAAGCTGGAAACCACCTCATATGTGGTGTCAATAACGGTTACTAAAACATCCTCTGTAACGTTACAGGTGTAAACGCAAACCGTTGCGGTAACGGTTTGGGCACTCTGTAACGTTACAGAGGTGTAATGTGGACAGGGCCTTAGTTACTACATATGTCAACAGGCAGTCCACAACAGGTTCAGCCATTAAAAACAGAGATGGCGCAGTTTCCACTCAGACTGGATCCAGCATAGCGTGCGCCTTAGTTCTGCTCCCTCCTGTTTTGGCTCTCTCCTCACCCTCGGTTCCACCACACAATCCAAGCTTGGCCTCCTCCAGAATACTGAGCTTCCCAAGCAGACAAACCAAAAGGCAACTGGCACCTAAACGACAGCACCAAACAAATATTCAGTGCAGCAGACACAAACAGCACTATGGACTACAATTTAGAACCAACTTTAAAAAAAATAAAAGCTCCTATGCTACCTCACTTAACACCCCGGCTCACACTACCACCACAAACTAAAATAAGGTAACACACACAGTCAAAAACAAATACTGTAACTAAGCACAACTCAGATCATAGTCCACAGTCACAGCAAATTCTTCAGATTCTCAAAAGAGCTCTACAGACAGCATGCCCAGCCTGGTGGCTATCTTGACTCTCCGGAGATTGCCACTGTAAGGATGTAATTCTAATTTGTGTGGCTCCAGGATGCGATTTTGAGAAAATGTTAAGTGCCCTTCAGGATCCTCAAAAGTTCCAGCTGTCCTGGCTTCACAGTTGTCTAGTGCAGCAGAACAGTATTCCAAGCAGTCCCTGGTTCAAATCCCAACTGGGGTACTTATTTCTCACTTCTAAACCTGTGTTTCAAATATATATGCACACCATACTCCGTGATAATAGAGCTGTAATTCTTATTTTTTGAACTTTATATTTATTGCATTTAGAGTAAAGCAACAACTTTAAATGTACAGAGCTGAGAGAGATCACATTGGTGTTCATTCGGATACATCAAATGTATATAGGATGGATAGTCAGCACAGACAGATATAAGGATGTGGGGGGGGGTGGAAACAAGAACGTTAATAAACTAAATTATAGTCCAGAAAGGCTACAGCTTGCTACGGCTTTTGAGGAACCAGTCCAGAATATATTTCTTTGAAATATTCGTTACTCAGCATCCAATGCTGATATGACCCTGTATAAAATAAAATGTACTCCTCACACATGTAGCACTGCTAATCATAATGCAGACAGACACATTGTAGGCAAGAATACTCTAACAACTGATACATGTTAGAGCTAATAGCCTTGGTTATATCATAAAAATCAAGGAAACTTCAAATACAAAACAGAGATACTCAAGTGTCTCTCCTGAGAAAAAAGCCCTGATATTTCAAGTATCCAGTTCATCTTCAGATCTAGACTCAGAATCATGGTGAACTTCGGACGTGTTGAATTCTCGAGCGATGGCTTCAGCCTTCTTGCCTGCCTCCAAAGGATCACTGTATAAATATGTACGCCCTCCATAATTTATTCTCAAGCGTGCCGGCATCAATAACGAATGGCTCACTCCCAGACTTTGAAGGCAGGCACGAACAGCATCAAATTTCTTGTGCTGGGTCCTTGCAGCAAAGGATAGGTCGGGAAATAAATGTACTGTTGCTCCATTAAAGGAAAGTCCATCGGCAGCCTGAGCCGCCTGTAAGATGTGGTCACGAACACTGGCACCAGTTGTAACAAGAAGCACCACTCTGGGAGCCTAGCCACGAGGCCCTGCTGCTCTAGGGGTTATTTGAATGGCCTTCTGCATTTCCTCTCCAACGGATTCTTTTGGCAGATTTAAGACCTCTGGTAGCCAAGACTGCAGAAACATCAGTAAGTCTGTATCTTCACTCCGCTCTGGGAGTCCTACAATACGTATGTGAGAAGCCAGACTTGCATTTTCCAATGCCTCAAGGCGATACCTTAACTGGGTATTTTCCTGCACTATTTTTGCTGTAGCAGCCAATGCTTGATTTGCGGTCTTTTTTGCCAATTCTGCAGTTTTCGATGTTACTGCCATCTTTGCATCTTGTTCCACAAAGCGCTGTAGAATCTATTCAACTTTTAAATCTATAGCTTGCATAGAGGCTTGCAAGGTCTTCGATGGAGGGTCTGATCCTGTAGCACCTCCTGTTGAGGACAAGGCCTGGTCAGAGTTTGCCCCTGTACTTTTAGGATTAGTAGTATTCGCTCTCTGGTTGCGTCCCATACTGACTTCAGGTATCGATCTTCTCAGGGTGATCTTAGCTATCCAGTGGTATTCGAATTAGGTGAGAACTCTTGCTCAAAATTATTTTAATAGTTTTAAGAGGTGTATCTGCAGAGCTGAAAAGCAATACATCTTGCCAATAAGCTGCTTTCTAGCACCCCAAAGATGTAATTCTAACTTGTGTAGTAGCTCCAGGGTGTGAATTTAAGAAATTTTAAGTACCCCTGGGGATCCTCAGGTTTCAGTTGTCATGGTAGCACAGCTGGTTAGTGCAGTGGAATGGTATTCTAACAGCTGGGTTCAAATCCCAGCTGGTACACTTATTTTATTCAGACACCTAAAACTGTGTTTCAAACATATATGCATATTACACTCCTTGATAATAAAGATATAATTCTGATTTTTGTAGCTCCAGGGTGTGCATTTGTGTACATGGTAAGTGCCCTTGGGGATCCTCAAGTTCCATTTGTCATGGTAGCACAGCTGGTTAGTGCAGTGGAACACTATACCAAGCACATCTGGGTTCAAATCCCAGCTGGGGCATCTATTTCCTTCCCATTTCTAAAACTGTGTTTCCAACATATATGCACACCGCACTCCTTGATAATAAAGATGTTCATCTGCAAAAGCGCCAGAAGATACTAATCAATATATCTCTAATTATGCCTTGGTTTAACCTTCCCACATCTGAAAGACTCCTTAACAGAGTTGATGGCTCAACAAAGTGACCCTGCAGCCTCAGTAAACCCATGTACTGCTCTACTGTCTCTAGATTTGACCTTACTTCTTTCTCCAAATAGCATGAAAGACATCCTTTAGCAGTAGATGGCCACATGGATCACTGAATAAGGGTTCAGCATTTCGGGAAAAATGCAGTGAGGAGAGATTACCATCATTCCGAGACCAAATTTCTTTCTTGAATAAAAAAAAATCCAACAGGTACTATAACTTCAAAAAAGCAAGACCCCGGGTTCTCTTCACTTTAGTCCTAAACTCTGCAGCAAGCTTCAAAATGTGTGCTGCACCTTCGTTCACTTCTGCAGGGTGAATTTTATTCAGGAATGGATGGAGACTTGGATATCAACTGACCTATCAAATGTTTCTGCCAATGTTTCAGACAGTACTCCTTTGTTTAGATTGCCCATACAGCGCCTAACCTAATGGGAGGGTGCTGATATCACACTGTTGCACATTACAACACACACTTCCTTAGTGACCCCCCAAGAAAATTCTACAGCAGTGAAAAGGGAACCCCCCCGACACACACACACACCCCAGCAGTCTAAAAACGCTCCCAAGACTTTTCTGTCTTGTGACTGTCAGAATCACACAGTGAACCACTGTACAAGGCTTTACTCATTACTTTCGAATGCCAATCAGCATATCCTAAGCAGTAAAATTAAATTGAAATTATTACAAAAAATGCTTCAATAATCATAATATAAAAGGCAAATTTGGGGGGGCTCCTCCACAGCCAGTCACCTTACACAGTGTGCCATGCCCATCTCATGCTGCCACACAGTCCTTCTACCTCCAGTGCTGCCTGTGCGCCATGGTTAAAGCTTATTCTTCAGTGGGCTACCCCTGCAGCCATCAGGAAAGCAAGTGCATGTAGTCCAGGTATGCCAGCTTAGACTGTCAAATGGCATCCGTGGATTCAGAGGTGGTCATCCGTCATGTGGCTATTTCTGCTGCTATATCTGCCTCCCTACACCTAGGTGTAGTGACTGTGTGAGTGTGTCGGGCTGATGGCATCTGGCCACCCACACATTCAATGAACCCCCCCCCCAAAAAAAAGAGAGCATTTGCTGGGACACTGCAATTTCTCTCTGCTGTCCTCTGCTCCAGACTTCCCAGGATGCAAATCCAAGTCACCAGCATGCCACAATGTGACTGGGTTTCGATAAGACCTTGTCCTGTTTGTTATGCAGTGTGTTAAAACTGGGAAAATGTAAATCTGTCCCAGTCATTTTGCTTCGAAAAAACAACTCGCCCTGGACCATTAGCTCCGGTGTCAACTTGCTCCCACATCAATTTGTTCCCGAACAATTTGCTCCAGCTACATATCATACTGTACTCCAGCAACAATTAAAGTATGACTTCCACTTCTACAACCCTCAAGCAAATTACCTCAACTGCTGGGCGAACTGCGCCCACCTGGAGTAGTCCAGCGTGCAGTGCCGTGGAGTGAAACAACCAAATGTGACGCAGCCGTTAAAAGCAAGGATCTATTTTTCTGTCCTCACAATTAAATTTTCCTTGTGGAACCTTGAAACTGGCCACTCCGATGGTCCCACCATTACACCTTGTTTTCTCCCTTCCCTTACTTGCTATTTCTATCTTTTTCTTTCCTCTTGTTTCTCTGTGGTTGAGAAATATATGTAAATCTTTATGTGAAACTGGGTTCCCTTGGTTTGCAAATGTATAAACTGCTGAAATGATTGCAAAATGCTATCTGGAACACAGGAGGTTAACCCTCAGATGCAGTTTGACCTCCACAAGTTTATCTGCAGAGTTGTCAAAAGGAGATCAGTTCTGGGATACAGTGTTTTTGTGTTGCACCTGCAGGAAAGAAACTGACAATGTTCTGATACATTTTGTGAAGAACAGGAGATGTATCTTAACGAGCTCAGGATGCAGAAGTTAAGTGTCACAAAAAGACATGATATATGTGTTGCAAAAAACTTTGTTAATGCTCCAGTTAGGAAATAAGGCATTAGGGTTTCCCTAACACCCCACACTCCCAAACCAGGCAGGAGAACTGGTGTGGGGTGTACCTTGGGTTTCTCAGGCCTAATATTCACCCCATTCCATCTGAAAATAAGGTCATATGTGTAGATTTTATGAGAATGGGGTGAGGTGGTAAACGAAAAGCCAAGCACACCCCAATTTTCTCCTGCCTGGTTTAGAAGGGTCGGGTGTTAGGGAAACCCTAACACCTCATTTCCCAACTTTTGTCATTTTGATCCGAACTGGAGCCTACGACCTCTGGTGGTAAGTATAGGGTAAGGGGTGGTGTGTACTCAGTGGGAGGGTCAGGATGGGGGAAGGGGATGACGAGGGACCTTTCTTTTTTTTCAGATAAAAAAAAAAAGACATCAGGGACTATTATCTTTTTACAGGAATTAATGAATAAAATATGCTGAGACACTAGGAGTGGCCTCCCCAGAGTCCCACACTGCTGGGGGGAGAGGCTCTAATATGGCCCATAAATAAAACAGTAGGCTGCGGGGGGGGGGCATCAGACACTGGGGGTGGGCATCCTGGGGTCAGATCTGTAATACATAGATAAAGTAGGGGATGGCAATAATAGGATGGGCAGGGGTGTCACTACTACGATAGTTCACATCAGAGGAAACGAGTATGACGTTTCTCTGCAAAGGGTGGTATTGTGCCAGGGTCCCCCTGAGTGTGCAGCTGGTGGCACAGTCGGGAGTATTGGACATGATGGTTATTGCAAAGGCAGGTCTCAAATGTAACTGATAATGCAGCGGGCTTTTACTGTCGGGGTCCCGCCACAGCTGTGATGGTCAGCGCAGCTGATGTTACTGTCGGAGGTTCCAGGTTTTTTTTTTTTAAATTCAAGTTTATTATTAACCAGCAGGTACAATTGATACAGGCAGATCAGACAATTTCTACTCTTGTACAATAAGTTAATGCAGTTCAGATGAGATAATCAACATTTTTCTCCTCACTCCAGTATTCATATCTAGTTAGTCAACTGGTTGTTAGGAGATGAGAGTAGGTGTACAGATCAAACCAGCAATTCCGGTTCATTATCTTGGGGGCACCCACTTCTCTTTCACCTTCCTTCCTCCCCAATGACCCTCTACAGGGTGGCAGCTACACTTAAGCCAATTACCAATTCAAGACCAGATTAATACATTGGGAGATGAGCCCCCGCCCCCCGTTCTTCCTCCAACTCTAGTGGGGAGAAGAGCCTCCACAGTAACTGAAGTGTGATTCTGCTACATTCACTTCCTTCCACATCTCCCATCTGGCCCATCTCCGGATATAAACCGGGATTCTATCATTTATTTTGTACGTCAGCTCCTCCATGCCAGCAATTCCTTGGACTATTAGAGTCCAGCTGACCACCGTGGGGGCGTCAGGCTTTAGCCACAATTTAGTGATGGCCTTATGAGCTGCCGCCAGCAGAAGGGACCACAGATATAATGAGTCTGCTCCCACCAGGCCCTGGGGTGGTTCACCCAAAATGAGACATGGCCAATCTAGAATTGGTTCCAGTCCGAATACTGTAGTTAGCGCTTTGATAATCTCCCTCCAATAAGTACCCAGTCATGGGCATGCCCACATAATGTGTAGATAATCTGCTTTCACCTCTCCACATCCCCTCCAACATGATGCGTCCCTGTCAGGACTTCTTTGGATCAGTGAGAATGGGGAGAGAAAATATTGTACCCTGACCTTCCAGCTAAATTCCTGCCAGAAGGGGGAATTAGTCGTTTTAGAGGCCCATTTAAAGACCAGGTCCCAATTAATCTCTCTGAGATCGACTCCTCCTTCCTCTCTCCACCTGCTCCTAACTCTTTCCAGATGGTCCTTTTTTAGTTCTGCCAAAGCTCTGTATATGGTGGAGATAAGGCCCAGGGTTTTCCTCGAGGATAACATCATAGAGAGAGAGTCTCCACGAAGGGGGAGGCATCCCTCAAGTGGAGGGCCGCTCTACGACAGTGGTGAATGTAATCCCTGATTTGGAGATACCGAAAAAAGTCCTCTCTTCGTAGACCATAGTTAGTCACCAAGGTCTGAAAACCTATTACCTCGCCATCTGACATAAATTGTTTAATGTGAACTAGACCCAGTCTCTCCCATGTTTTAAAGGTCTGGTCTAGTCGTGCTGGTGCAAAGTTGACATCACAGGAGGGCCTGTAAAGAGGCCAGCGGGAGTACTTTATTTTATATTTCTGCCAGGCTCTGTGTGCCGCCCTCAAGGTATCTCGTACCGATCCCAGGAGCGGAGAGGGGTAAGCCTTAGAGGTCTCAATCTGGATAGCACATACTCCCAATGGAGGTCTACGCCCCTCTTCCTCCATTTCCTCCATATCTTTCCAGTTAGCAGAGTATGTGGGGATGGCCCATTGAAGAGCCCTCTTTATCTGTGTAGCCAGATAGTAATCCTCTAGATCTGGAAGCAATCTGCCCCCATTTGCCCTATTCATCTGAAGTACTCTAGCCCCTATTCGGAGGTTCCAGGTTTGATGTAAAGTATTGCTAGTGGCACTCTACGAGGACCAGGGCACGACAATCACTGCTGTTGAGGAGGTGATGTTGGAGAGTCCAGATGTGACAATAAAGCTGGAGGCACTGTTGGCATTCCCAGCTGTGAACAGCGATGCAGTGCACGGGTACTGCCTGGGGTCTGTGTGGTTCAGTGGGCTGTCTTGTGTGGCTCAAGGTGTGAGAGCCACCAGTTAGTTCAGTGTGGAGTGTCCTGAGGGTGATGCTCATAGCAGCGGGTGGGCGGTGCAGTCTCAGGGGCCCTGGGCATAGGGATTGCATGGCAGCCAGTGCTGTCGCTGATATGGGTGTGATGACCCCCGGGGGAGGGGGGGACGAGAGATACTGCCTGTTGAATGGATTGGTGTTGTCGGGGGTCCTAGAAATGGTATCATTTAACCAGAATCCTGAAAGTTGCTAAGTTTCATTTCAGCAGTATTACAGGTAGCAGCAAAGTTTTCCAGCCACCAAATTCATATAAATGCTAGGCATTTTTTTTTTTAACACATTCTTTTTTTCTGCTCCAACCATCGGGAAACATCGGGGACAGCCATCGGAGGATGGGGGGTGCCACTACACATCAGGGAAATTATATTTATTACAGGGACAGCAATCAGAGGGTGGGTGCCACTAGGCACCAGGAAAATGAAGGGACAGAGGTACTGGAGGGTTGGGGGCCACTAGACACAATGGAAAAACAGTTCAGTACTACGGAGGGCAACTGGAAGGACAAGCAGGATTCTTGAGTGATGAAAAAGGATCTTTTTGTGACTCGTGATACGAAAAAGGATTCTTTTTTCAAATCATGCGGTCATGAAAAAGATTTTATTATATTAAAAAAATATACTCAAGGACATATTTATAACTTTGAAGTGCAGATTGCACCTAATGGAGTCCCAATCAGCCAGCTAGGTGTGGTGGTGTCACTCCAGGATGTCATTTCTGTGGCTTTGGGAAAAAAAAAAAAATTAAGAAAAAATGGAAAACAAGATGGCGACTGGCGAAAAAAGAATTTTCCCTCATGAAAAAGGAATGGCTCTCGCGAGAGCCATTCCTTTTTCATGAGGTCAGCCTTTGGCTGAACTTTCTCTCTATAATTTTGACAGGAAAATTCCCATTGAAAACAATGGGAAACTTGTACCATAAAAAAAATTCACACCATGTGGACGCAAGGCAATAAGGAAAAAAAAACATTAAAAAAAAAAAAAAAAAAGGTGACTTTTAAGGTTTTAGCACTACCTGTATCTCAGAATCCGTACATCCGACCAGAAAGAACCTTGCCACATCAAGAGATCTAGCCCGCGGGACAGCACATACCAAATTTTGTGCAAATCCATTGATCGGTTGCAAAGATATTAAAGTGCAAAATTTGTGGTTTGACATTAAACAAGCCACTCACCCTACAACCGTGCCCCTATATATCTTGAGAGCAATCTTTTGTGAAAGAGAGAAACTGAAAATAAAGGACTTTGTTTTGTTTGAACTGCGTGTATAAGAGCTATCCTGCACATTTTATTTTCCTATATTGAAAATAATAAAATGCTACTTGCGAATTTTATGACTTCTCCTGGTTTGCTTATAATTCCTGACCTATGCCTCGATGAGACAGAGCAATCCCCAACTGCTCATGTCAGAGCAGACTATAACATTTTTTTGTTTTTGTTTTAACAATTTTTATTTTGTAAAACCACGTTTAATTATGTAACATTTTTAATGCATGTGCAAATTTAAAGCAATGGAAAAACACAACTGGTCAGTTTCTGGATGTATCTGGAAATTCTGCAATATTGCCTCTACTCACAAGAAATGTAGTAAGTATAAACCACACAACAGATCCAAGTTAATGGGTTTGAGACTCATATAGATCAAACAACTATGGCTTCGATTCATGTTTAGATCACAAGAGATCCAAAGCCATGGGTTCAATCTTCACATAGAGCACAACTGATTTGAGGCCATGTTTTCAACCCTTATACAGACCACACAGTCTACTAAAGGTCATGGGTTCAGTTCTCATGTAGACCATAACTGGTAGTCTTGAGAAAAGCAATGTGTCCCAGTGGTTAAGATTGTAAAAATGAGAACTGGGTGATCCCAAGTTTGAAAACCACCACAGTCAATAACACTATATGATGTATAGCAAGTAAGAAAAAATTACTCATGCAGTAATCTTTTTTCTAAGGTGTCCTTTAGCATCAGCAACAATTGCAGTTAGCTGGCTAGACAGCACTGCTTCGGAGGTGGAATGTATGGTAATGAGTTTTATGAATTAACCAATCAGATTGAAACTAGAGAATGTGCTGAGCAGAGAGAAGGGAAAGGAGGCTTCAGAATTTTTTCGAAGGTAGAATGGGCAGATGCCCTAATGGAAAGAACCAACAGGATTTAAAAAACACGTAACAACTAGAACCAGAAACATAACCATAAAACTTTGTGTAACCCCTCACCCCTGCCTTTTTGCAAACGACAGGTGGTATGCTGTTGAAGCTGACAGCAGTACCAGGTGGGGGACTGGGTTACTTGGCACAAGGGCTAGGTTCGGATACTCTGCACAGGGGCACCCAAGTAATTCCGAACACAGGAAGCAATAACTGTAATGTCCAATACCAGGAATGGGATTCTAAAGTGTGGCTTTATTCACATCCAAGCAGAACAAAACAAAGCATAGACGGACCCCCATGGGGCTACACTTCTTGTAATGAAGATTAAAAATCAGAACACTTCCTCCACACTTCAGCCCTCAGGCTCTGAACCCACCAGGCACGCAACCCGGACTTGCACACTGCTTTAGGTACACAGCCTGAATTTGTACACTATTCTGGGATTTCCCCGGCTCGACTCCCCTGCCGGCCACTCGAACACCTTCCATTTGACAAGGAAACATTTTTCTGGTGGCTCCCTAAACCACCTAAGAGCCTTCAACTCCATAAGGGAAACTTCCTTTTAATCCCATGTCTGGCTACTTTCCTCAGCACTGGCCAAGTGCCTGAGGGAAAGTGAAAGGGCCACAGAGCAAATCCATAGAGGTGAATTTGGTTACTACTTGGGGGGGCGGGTCTCCCACCTCTAGCTTCCACAATTCATACCCGGCCATTAAACATCTCTTTCTGAAAAGCCTGGCAATGTAGATTAAAGGGTAAATGCTTGGCACATTTCCTCTACATGTCTTGGCTTTCCCATCGTGCTGGACTTGGAACATACTTTTACTTGGCTTAGCCCATTACTCCAAGCCTCCCACTGATGAAGCAGTCCAATCCCCACTTTACTCTTTGTGCTGGACTTAAACATACTTCTACTTGGCTTAGCCTATTCCTCTAGGCCTCCCACTGATTAAGTAGTCCAATCCCCACTTTACAACAGTTCAGGTGAAACAATGGCCCTATGTCAGAGCAAACTCACCCTTTGGTTGCAGGTGCCCCACAGGTGATTCTTCACAGGAAACTCTGGTGCTTCAGCACAACTTGGAATAAGGCAGCTTCTTCCCTAGCCGGAACCAGGAGGGTTACCCCTGGAATGACAGGCAACTTTTTCACCCCCATCCCCTCAGGGATGGGGCACGGGGACCAGTAACAGCGGTCTCCACCACTTCAAAAACAGCTTACTGTGTTCCTTTTTAGGTGGAAACAGACACATTCCCTATTCCTAACAGTAGCTCTATATCAGAGCTTTAGGCTCCAAGAGACTGTGCACAGACTGCTGTGCTCCTCTCTTCAAGACTGCTCACACACAACTCCCTTCAAAAACTCCCAACATTCTAACCTAACTCCCAACTGCAGATTCCAACGTGGCTCATGCAGCTGCGAAAGTTCTACGGTGATGTCATCCCTCAGTCTCAGCTGAGACTGAGAACAGAGTCAGAAAGTGTGAAATCCATTTAACTGGAGTTTCACAAGCTGCCTTTCCTGCCTATCACTAGGTCTTACTGGGATTCTAGTAACCCCGGGTAACAAGGGGGTTACATTTGCTCAAAATGCAATCCTAGATTAATGCCTTGAATAATTTAAGGCAAAAGTCAAAGCCTTCTTCTGAAGGTTATCTGGGGAGGAAGGGTGGGAGCTTACTGATGCTAAAGGACACATTGGAAGAAAGAAGATTTCTACGGTCATTTTTTTTCTTCTTACCCCAGAGGTCCTTTAGCATCAGTAACTACTGCAAACTACAAAGCAGTACAGATGGGAGGCGGGTAGAGAACCTATTTAAGACAAAGGATCTGCAGTATCGCCTTGCCAAACTTGGCATCAGATCTAGACTGCACATCTAAGCAATAATGCTTAGTGAAAGTGTGCCATGTCTTCCAAGTTGCTGCTCTGCAGACTTCCAGAAGGGGACTCTCCCTGGCAGTTGCCACAGAGACAGCAGTACCCCTAGTAGAGTGGCCTCTGAGGCCCTCAGGGGGTTGCTTACCAGCCTTGTCATAGCAGAACCGAATGCAGGAGACTGTCCAATGAAAGATAGTTCTCGTAGTGGCTGGCCTTCCTCTACCTATCTCCCTACAGGTGCGGAGCAGCTGTGTGGACGAGTCCCTGAACTGCTTGGTGTGCTCCAAGTAGTAAAGCAGAGCCCTTTTGACATCCAGACTGTGGAGCTTCTGCTCACTGAAGTGAATTTCTCAGTAAAAAACACAGGCAAAGTGATGGACTGATTGAGGTGGAACTCAGGAGACCACCTTAGGCAGGAATGAAAAAATTACTCACCTTAGTAATGTTGTTTCTTCTAATGGAGTCTTGCTATATTATAACATATGCAGTGAGTCCCAACCTTCGAACTGCTCCGGAGGTGAAAGAGTTAACTTTCCATGCCAGGCATGGAACTTTGAGCACGAGTTCGGTTGAAAACTCTGTCTGTTGTTCTTCAAACTCAAACTGTCAGATCTTTACGAGCAAAACTCACTAAGGTTCTGTGTGGAGGCTGTAAACCTACACTAGCCAACTGGCTACTAAATATAAGAACACATTTTTTGGTCCCAAAACAAAGACTCAAGTCAGGGGATCCAAAAAACAAAAAAAAACAAGGTGGGCATCTACTAAGTGCCAACACTGCACTGCCCACCCACATCCCAAAAGCAGAGGTTCTGAGAGGGGCAGGCAGGGGAGGGTCATAATATAGCAAGACTCCATTAGAAGAAACAACATTACTAAGGTGAGTAATTTTTCTTCAAACAACATGAAGTCTTGTTATATTATGACATATCTGACTACACAGCAGTACCTCCATGGAGAGGGACAGAACCTACTTAGGAAATAGGCTCGAAGCACAGCTGTGCCAAACCGAGCATCACTCCTAACCTGGATGTCAGGAGTAATGCTTAGTAAAGTATGAACTGTTTTCCAGGTAGCTGCTAACATATCTCTAGGATAGGGATGTCCCTGGCAGCAGCCAGAGATGCAGCTGTACCTCTGGTAGAGTGAGCCCTCAGGCCTGAGGAGGAACCTTGCCCAGTTTTTCATAGCAAAAGTGGGTACAGAGACAATCCACCTGGCAATGGATCTTTTAGTGGCAGGTTTCCTTTACCAACCTCCCATCGTGAGGAACAGTTGGAGGGAGTCAAACCTGTGACCCTTGAGTACGTTCTATGTAGTAACTAAGGGCTCTTTTGACATCTAAACTGTGCAGTCTCCTCTCGCCAGAGGAAGAATGGTCAGTGAAGTACACAGGGAGAGACATAGATTGATTAAGGTGGAAGTCTGAAACCACCTTAGCAAGAACTTTCTGTTAGTTCTGAGGACCACCTATCTCTATGAAAGGAGATAAAATCAGGCTCCACTGACAATGTTTGTAATTCACTTATGCGCCTGGCAAAGTGATGGCTATAAAACACAGTTTTCCAAGTCAAGTACTTAAGCTCTGCTGAACCACGGGCTCAACAGGGGTTGCATAAGCTGGGCAATGCAAATATTAAGATCCCAGGCGGGGCAGGGTCCCTGAATGGAGGGTTGTGTGAAGCAACCCCTTGAAAAACTGGAGAATACAGGATGAGCTGAAAGAGAAGAGGTTTTACCTGCTGATAAGAAAGCAGAACCACGGCTGCCAGGTGCACTTTTAGGGTAGCTGGTCTCAGCACCAAAGTATTCAAATGCACCATATAATCCAGGACTGTGGGTAAGTCAGCAGATCCTGGGGAAATATGCTTGCCAGAGCACCAGATGGAAAATCTCTTCCATTTGGAATTATAAGTAGCCCTGGTGGAAGGCTTCCTAGAAGCCTTCAAGATATCCAATACACCTTGGGAGAGATGTAGGTCAGCAAACTCTAACTCTTCAGGAGCCAGACCTTGAGATTGAGAGATTTGAGGTTCGGGTTCCAAACTCTCCTCTGAGCACAGGTTAACAGGTTGTGATTCCTGGGAAGACACAGGGGAAGGTGGACTGCTAAGGACATAAGGAGTGGGTACCAGGGCTGTCTGGCCCAATCTGGAGCAATCAGGATCATCTTGCAGGGTTGAGATCTGATTTTGACTAGCACCTTGAACAGAAGAGGGAAGGGGAAAAGCATAGAGAAACTTCCCTTCCCAACTGAGAAGGAAGGCATCCAGAGGACTGAGCCTAACACTGGGGGCCTGCAGCAAAAGAGGAGAAGTTGGTGATTGTCTGGGGCTGCAAAAAGATCTATCTGCGGGGTGCCCCATCTGGCAAATACTACCTCCAGTACTAGGGGATCCAGTGACCATTCGTGATGGCCCTGGGAAATTCTGCTGAGAGCATCTGCCAGGACATTGTCCTTGCCTGGGAGGTGAACTGCCGTAAGGGAGGTGTTCAGAGAATAAGCCAGAAACCACAACTTCATTGCTTCGGTGCACAAGGCTGTAGACCGAGTGCCTCCTTGCTTGTTGATGTACCACATTGTAGTGGTGTTGTCTGTTCTGACCTGTACAACTTTGTTCTGAACAGATGTGGAAAAAACTTGAAGTGCTAGAAAAACTGCTCTGAGTTCCAGCAGATTGATGTGGAGAAGAGATTCCTGAGGGGACCACAATCCCTGGGTAGTGAGGTCGCCCATGTGAGCTCCCCACCCCAAGAGGGATGCATCTGTAGTAAAGATTAAGGAGTGAGACTGAGGGGTAAAGGGGAACCCCTGTCTCAGATTGTTCTGGTCCTGCCATCACTGAAGGGCTTGGATCAGGGTTTGAGTCACTGGGATCAATTTGATTAGAGGGTCTCTCCTTTGAGACCAAAAGGCTCTCAAATGGAACTGGATGTCCCTCATCTGAAATCTTGCTCCCTGCACTACTGCTGTAAAAGCAGCCATGTGCACCAGGAGCTGCAGAAAATGCCTTGCTGGTCGAGAGGCCTGCAGGGTGACAGAGGAGGCCAGAGAGACCAGGGTCCTTGCTCTTTCCAGAGGAAGGAAGGCTCTGGCCTCTTTTGTGTTCAGTTCTGCACCTATGAAGGTGAGAAGCTGGACAGGCTCTAGAACTGACTTTGGAAGACTGAGAAGGAAACCTAGAGATGTGAGCAGTTGCTGAGTTACCTGAAGGTGTAGTTTGACTTGGTCTGGAGACTGGCCTACTATGAGCCAGTCGTCCAGGTAAGGAAAGATGGCAATCTTTTGCCTTCTTAAGTGGGCAACTGCTACTGCCAGGCATTTTGTGAATACCCTCGGGGCAGAGGTGAGGCCGAAGGGCATTGCTCTGAACTGGTAATGGCCTGAGGGCAGTTCGAATCTGAAGTACTTTCGATGGGAGCTTCTGATAAGAACATGGAAGTAGGCATCCTTGAGGTCCAGGGACTAGCCAGTCCCCTGGCCTTAGAGAGGGTAAAATAATTCCCAGAGTCACCATTTTGAATTTTGGTTTTAAAAGGTGCTTGTTTAGGTATCTGAGATCCAGGATGGGCCGCCATTCTCCTGTCTTTCTTGGGGTAAGGAAGTAACTGGAGTACAACCCTTTGCCCTGGTGTAGGGGTGGAACCCTTTCCACAGCTCTGAGAGCCAGGAGGGTAGAAACTTCTGTTTCTACGGCAAGTGCCTCTGATGGATTTGCAGGTGGAAAGGACCTGGTTCTCATCTTTGGAAATTTTTTGAAGCTGAGAACCAGTCCCTGGCTTACTACTTCCAAGACCCACTTGTCTGATGTTAAAGACTTCCGGTCCTGGACAAAGTAAGCCAGCCTGCCCCCTGCAGGTAGTGGAAAATCGGCCCTGGCCACCCCATCAGGGTGCCTGCTTGGCAGAGGCTTTAGGCTGAGGGGTGGAAGCAGGTCTGCTTGTAGCCCGTCTGCCTCTCCCTCTAAAGAACCCCCTCTGGGCATAAGCTGAAGAGGAGGCCTGGGCTTGGTAAAAAGGCCTATGAAAAGGTCTGCCCCTGCCCCTGGAAGCTGCCTTTGAGGAGTGGCCTGCCTTTCCTTGGCCTGTGCACTCCTATAGGTGGTCCTATACTCATCCATTTTCTTCATGTAATTCTCTGTCTGCTCCCCAAACAGAAAATTACCCACAACAGGAAAATCCATGGCCTTAGTCTGGGTATCCTGCGACAGGCTAGTACATCTGAGCCAAGCCATCCTGCGAAGAGCCACAGATGTACCATGACTCTTGATGACACATCATTAGAGTCCACTGCAGCATGAAATTGCACCTTAGATGCCTCAATACCATCAGCAGCCACCTGCTCCAGCTCCTTGGCAAGCTGGCCAGGGACCTGCTTTGCTAGAGCCATAACAGTGTCCCATCTGGATTTCTGGTATCTAGCAACATAAGCCATATAATTTGCCTGTCTGAGTCCCAAGGATGCTGCCATGTACTGTTTCTTTGCCATGGCATCAATCCTCCTGGAGTCCTTGTCAGGGGGGTGTGAAGCCAAGGGAATATTTGCCTTGTCACAGGCTACAGCCTGCACTACCCCAACATGGCTGCATTGTTGTGTAAGGAACTCCGTATCAGAGCCTGACAATGTGTACCTCTTGTCCATTCTTTTATCCACAGGAGGTACAGTGTGAGGAGTTTTTAGAATTTTTACTGTCTGTTTCCCAAAAGATTTATGCAAAGGAATAGACAGTCTCCTAGACTCTGGGATATCCATCATTTCTACATAGTCAGGCTCCTCTGGATCATCCACAGTTTCCTCCATAGGGAGCTGGAGGGTTTCAGCCACTTTTTTTATAAAACATAAAATGAGAGGGGGACTCAGAAAGCCTAGGAGGAGACACTCCTGAAGGTCTGTCTGGGGAGATGTCTGGTTTAATGGGCACATCCAGACTTTCAAATCCACATTCACTCACCTCATACTCCTCTTCCCCCTCCTCCGGTTCATAAAATTCCTCTAAATCATATTTTTGAACCGGTGGAACTGACCGAACCGTACGCTTACACGATGGTGCCAGTTCGGTCGGAACGGAAAGCGACTGGACAATTTTAATCGCTTTGGCTATCTCTTCAGCGGTTGGAGATGGAAATTTTGGCTCCACACCTGCTGATTTTCTAGTCATTTTTGCTGGAACCGACTCCTCCGAGTCGGCTCTCCTTTTGGCCGAGGAAATCTCGCCCTGGTCAGAGGGCACTCCCTCCGGTTCGGTTACAACCAAACCGGGCTGGCCATCTGGGTCAGCGGACTTCTTGGTCTCTCTTTCCCTGAGCCTACCAACTCTCTTATCCAGGGTAGCTGCAGGAAAATTTTTGCAAATCTGGCAGTCTGCATTGAGGTGGTCAAACCCCAGACAATAAACACAGGTGGTGCGGGGGTCAGCCTTGGCAAAGGCTTCCCCACAAACACTGCAGTGTTGAAACCCAGTGGGCTCGGTTTTTCTTTTGGGTTTCTCAGACATAGTGCCAGCCTAACCAAAACTTGCCCATTTATGGCAATTCGCCAAGCAAGACTCTCTTATCGGTTCCCAACCGTGTCACGGGTCGTGGAAAAAAACGTAATGAAATCCGTTTTTTTTAGAACCGATAAGAACCGGGAACCGCACTCTAAAAGACAGATTAATGTATTTACAACAACCTGATCGGTTCAAACCGAACCGATAATACCGTTTACAAGTTCCACACGGAAGTAAACGTAAAACCTATCTAGTACTTATGATACCACAGACAGAGCTTGAACCGAGCGGTTGCGGTTTAAATTCGGTTAAAAAACCGAAAAATTAATACTTTAACCGACAAAATGAACCGAGCAGAAGGAGAAATCTCCGGAGCGACTGTTCAGTGAGGCGGAGTAAAGAATCTGACAGTTTGAGTTTGAAGAACAACAGACAGAGCTTTCAACTGAGCTCGTGCTCAAAGTTCCATGCCTGGCATGGAAAGTTAACTCTTTCACCACCGGAGCAGTTCGAAGGTTGGGACTCACTGCATATGTCATAATATAGCAAGACTTCATGTTATTTGAATTCCGGTTTCTCCTGAGCGCAACCTTGTCCTTGTGGGGAATAATGTAGTTAGGCTCAGTGCAGAGGGCCAATAACTCTGAAATCGTTCTAGCAGAGGTAATGGCCACTAAAAACACAGTTTTCCAAGAGACATACTTAACGTGAGCCACAACTCTGGATTCAAAGGGGGGCTCCATGACCCTGGCAATACTGAGATTCAGGCTCCAAGGAGAGACAGTTTCCCTGATGGGAGGCTGGACATGGAGACCTCAGAAAAACTGCTTAAAGACCAGCTGTGAAAACACTGACATGAAATTTATGTACCTACTGTAATTCTTGATCTTCCTGTGTATCTTTACCATTCATCACTGGTGAGCGATTGGCCGGAGACAAGTATCACAAACACACTCAGCAGGTCAGGCCCTCTGCTCCCACAGTCCCAACCTCTGAGCGCAGTAATGTGAACAGGTAACAGACAGGGTAACCCTCCTGTCTGCTTGTGGGTCCGACTCACCTTTGGTCTCAAGTTCTGGGGGGGATTCAAACTGTGAACCTTATGCTAGCGTACCCAAATGTACAGGCTCAGATAATATTCTCTTAGGGGGGATGCAATATATCTTTTGGTTAAGGGCTCCTAACCAGGCATCCAAAATGAACCCTTAAAACTCTGTAAAACTGTTAGTTCACTAGGATCTGCAGCCTATGCATTTGGTAGGGAAATGAGCAGACTAGGTGGGCCAAGCGGTCTGCATCTGCCGTCAAATTCTATGTTTCTAGGTATATTCTTACCATTTCCCAGTTTAGTAACACCATCAAGCTCTTGAACAATTGTCAGACTTAACCGTCTATACACATGCAAAACAGAACTGGCAGACAACCCGAGGTAGTCTTTCAAATAATATAGTTACTAAAAATAGATAAAAATATGAAAAATGTAAACACAGAACAATATATCAAAGAGCACACAATCACTTAAAAGAACAAGGGTAAATGTATAACACAAAAACTCCTACCACAATACATTTAGACTTTTTCTATCTAATGTATTACCTCTTAAGTGCCTAAGTTAGAGCACAGCAGAGAGTTCTGTCTCTCTAGCATCCCAAGATGGAATATGACTAGTTCAGACACAGTATTCAGTTTAAAACTCTGTCTCCACACCCCTTCTATGAGTCATCTAGCTTCTCTTTTTAGAACCAAAAAAATACAAACATAACTTCCTGTCTGGAGATATTTGAAATAATGTGACTTCAGCAAAAACTAATTTCCCAAATTATGAGTCTTTTTGATCCACCAGTTCCCTTGAAGTTTTACAACCCTGCAATCCCTCACCTATGTGTGAGATACCCATGTCCTGTAATAAAATGTATATTTAGCTTCCCAACTTCAAAGCATGTCATAAAAAAGGCCATAAGGTGCAATTTCTCAAGGAAGTTAATTACATTACAGAGATCTCCTGGTCAATTCCTGTAACTGAAACATGGGTGGGTGGGAGGCCCATGGATCACAGGCTCACATACTATATTTTTATATTACAAACATCATACAGCGATCATAACCAGCTGGCCAAGCATCACAACAAGCACCCCGTGGGAGCTTTTATTTTTGTAGGAGGGAGGAGTCGGCGCCGACACTGCGTGAGTACTCATGGGTTCGCCAATGTGACCGTTGGCTCCCTACTCCACCTCAGTTCTGTGCACTGGAGAGACAGAGGAAAAAGACAGAGAAAAACAAGGGTGGGGCAAGGGAGCCCGAGGGACAGCAAAAGGAAAGGATATAAACTGAAAAAGGAATAGGCCAAACAGAGGACAGAGAGAGCGAGCAAAAAATTAAGGCGAGAGGAAAGGAGTGGAGGAACAAACACCCATCCAGGACACAGAGCTTGCAAGACCAGATCTTCCAGCGAGGCAACAGCCCATCACTTGGCAAGAACTCAGGGAAAAGAATCCTGATGAGATGGAGAAGGTCCCCCTCAGCCCTAACCCTAAAGGATCCCCGTTACTGTTACAGAACAACCCTAGAGTTCGGGGGAGGATCCCATCATTAACACCCCGAAGAAAGGAGACAAGCGAGGAAAGAAATAACAAATAGGTGCAACGGAAAGGAGTTACAGTCAGCCCCAGCCCCCCCCCCAGCCCATGGGGTCCTAAGAGCTTCCCAAAGGGGTTAGCCGACCCTGGAGAGCAGACCCAGGACAGGAGGGAAGGGCCCAGCAGAAGTCCCCACATCAGCCCAGAAGAAAAAATTACTCACCTTAGTAATGTTGTTTCTTCTAATGGAGTCTTGCTGTATTCTGACATATTGCAGTGATGTCCAACCTTTGAACTGCCCCGGAGATGAAAGAGTTAACTTTCCATGCCAGGCATGGAACGCTGAGCTCCAGCTCGGTTGAGACTGTGTCTGCTGCTGTTTGAAATTAAACCGTCAGATCTTTACGAGCTAAACTCACTGGGTGCCCTGTGTGGAAACTGTAAACTTACACTACCCAACTGGCTACTAAATATAATAGAGATTTTTTGGTCCCAAAACAAAGACTCAAGTCAGGAAACCCAAAAAATAAAACAAAACACAACACCCACACACCCAAGCCAAAGGGGTGAGAAAAGAAGGGGTGGGGGCACCTCCCAAGTGCCAACACAGCTACTGCCCACCCACATCCCAAAAACCAAGGTTCTGAGAGGGGAGGCAGGGGGGGAGGTCAGAATACAGCAAGACTCCATTAGAAGAAACATTACTAAGGTGAGTAATTTTTTCTTCAAACAACATGAAGTCTTGCTGTATTCTGACATATTGCAGACTACCAAGCAGTACCTCCATGGAGGAGAGACAGAATCTACTTAGGAAATAAGCTCTGAAGCACTGCTGTGCCGAACCGAGCATCACTCCTAGCCTGGATGTCCAGAGAGTAATGCTTGGTAAAAGTGTGTACTGTTTTCCAGGTGGCTGCTTGACAAATCTCTAAGATAGGAATATCCCCGGCAGCAGCCAGGGAAGCAGCTGTACCTCTGGTAGAGTGAGCCCTCAGGCCTGAGGGTGGGATCCTACCTAGTTTTTCATAGCAAAATTGAATGCAAGAGACAATCCACCTGGCAACAGATCTCTTAGTGGCAGGTTTTCCCTTGCCAACCTCACCATAACTGAGGAACAGTTGGAGGGAGTCAAACCTGTGACCCTTGGTGCGCTCTATGTAGTAGCTAAGGGCCCTTTTCACATCCAACTGTGCAGCCTCCTCTCCCAGAGGAGGAATGGTCAGTGAAGAAACAGGAAGGGACATAGACTGGTTAGGCGGAATCTGAAACCACCTTAGGCAAAAACTTCCTATTAGTCCTGAGGACCACCTTATCTCTATGGAAGGAGATAAAATCAGGCTCCACTGATAGGGCCTGTAACTCACTTATCGTCTGGCAGAGTGATGGCCATGAAAACAGTTTTCCAAGTCAAGTACTTAAAGCTCTGCTGAGGACAAAGGCTCAAAGGGGGGTTGCATAAGCTGAGCAATGCAAACATTAAGGTCCCAAGCAGGGGCAGGGTCCCTGAAGGGAGGACTGGTATGAAGTAATCCCTTGAAAAATTTAGAAAATACTGGATGAGCAGAAAGGGAAGAGTGTTTGCCTGCTGAAAGGAAGGCAGAGACAGCTGCCAGATGCACTCTTAGTGTAGCTGGTCTGAGTCCCAAGATATTAAGATGAACCATGTAGTCAAGGACTGTGGGAAGGCCAGCCGACTCTGGAGAAATGTGCTTGCCAGAGCACCATATAGAAAATCTTTTCCACTTAGAGTTGTAAGTGTTTCTGGTGGAAGGCTTACAAGAAGCCTTCAAGATCTCCAGAACACCTTGAGAGAGGTGTAAGTCAGCAAACTCTAACTCTTTAACAGCCAGGCCTTGAGGTTGAGAGATTTGAGATTCGGATACCAAACCCTCCCCTGAGCACATGTTAACAGGTTGTAATTCCTGGGAAGAGACAGGGGAAGGTGGACTGCTAAGGACAACAAGAGAGTGTACCAGGGCTGTCTGGCCCAGTCTGGAGCAATCAGAATCACCTTGCAGGGTTAAGACCTGATTTTGACTAACACCTTGAACAGGAGAGGGAAGGGGGGAAAAGCATACAGGAACTTCCCTTCCCAACTGTGAACTAGGGCATCCAGGGGGACTGAGCCCAACACTGGGGGCCTGCAGCAACAGAGAGGGAGTTGGTGATTGTCTGGGGCTACAAAAAGATCTATCTGTGGAGTGCCCCATCTGGAGAAGATCACCTTCAAAACTAGGGGATCCAGGGACCATTCGTGATGGCCTTGAGATATCCTGCTGAGAGCATCTGCCAGGACATTGTCTTTGACTGGGAGGTGTACTGCTGTAAGAGAGGTGTTCAGGGAATAGCCCAGAGACCATAACTTCATTGCCTCTGTGCACAAGGCCGTAGACTGAGTGCCCCCTTGCTTGTTGATATACCACATTGTGATGGTATTGTCTGTCCTGATCTGAACTACTTTGTTCTGAACAGACTTGGAAAAAGCTTGAAGTGTTAGAAACACTGCTCTGAGTTCTAATAGATTGATGTGAAGCAGAGATTCCTGAGGAGACCACAACCCTAGGGTGGTCAGGTCTCCCAAGTGGGCTCCCCAGCCCAAGAAGGAGGCATCTGTAGTAAGGATTAGAGAATGAGACGGAGTGACAAAAGGAACTCCCTGTCTTAGATTGTCCTGATCCTGCCACCACTGTAATGCCTGGATCAGGGTTCGAGTCACTGGAATCAGTTTGGTCAAAGGGTCCTTTTTCTGAGACCAAAAGGCTCCCAAGTGGAACTGCATGTCCCTCATCTGAAATCTTGCTCCCTGCACCACTGCTGTAGAAGCAGCCATGTGCCCCAGGAGCTGCAGAAAATGCCTTGCTGGTCGAGACACCTGGAGGGTGAATGAAGAGGACAGTGAAATAAGGGTCCTTGCCCTGTCCAGGGGAAGGAAGGCTCTTCCCCTTACTGTATCTAGCTCTGCCCCATGAAGGTGAGGAGCTGTACAGGCTCTAGAACTGACTTTGAAAGATTCAGAAGGAAACCTAGAGAAGTGAGCAGTTGCTGAGTTATCTGTAGGTGTAACTTGACTTGGTCTGGAGACTGGCCTACTATGAGCCAGTCGTCCAGGTATTTATTTATTTATTTACGAGTTTTACCAGGAAAACATACTGAGCAACATGCTCGATTCCAGATGCGACCTGGGGGCCCAGACCCACTTACATAAATGGATATACAATTACAGTACAGAAAAGGTAAAGCTTAATACAAAGGCAATTTAGAAATGTTTGGGAGAAAGCAATAGCAGGCAGGGTAGGATACAAAACATACAGTGGAAGGAGTTTCTTTAGTTGAAACAGGAGCAACTGGAGGTGAAATGTGCTCTGAGTAGCTTGTTACGTAAAGAGGGGATTGTTGCATGTCGAGTGGGGGTGGGTAGGGCATTCCAGGTCTGTGAATATGCGACAGTATGTCTCTCCTTCTGAAGAACCCCCTATGAGCATAAGCAGAAGAGGAGGCCTGGGCTTGGTAGAAAGGCCTATGAAAAGGCCTGCCCCTGCCCCTGCAATGCTGCCTCTGGGGAGTGGCTTGCCTTTCCTTGGCCTGAGCACTCCTATAGGTGGTCCTGTATTCATCCATTTTCTTCATGTAGTTCTCTGTTTGCTCCCCAAACAGAGAATTACCCACAACAGGAAAATCCATGGCCTTAGTCTGGGTATCCTGAGACAGGCTAGTACATCTGAGCCAAGCCATCCTACGAAGGGACACAGATGTAGCCATGACTCTAGATGAAACATCATTGGAGTCCACTGCAGCATGGAATTGCACCTTGGATGCCTCAATACCATCCGCAGCCACCTGCTCCAGCTCCTTGGCAAGCTGTCCAGGGACCTGTTTAGCTAAAGCCATTACAGTGTCCCATCTAGACTTCTGATATCTAGCTGTATAGGCCATATAATTAGCCTGCCTGAGTCCCAAGGATGCTGCCATGTACTGCCTTTTTGCCATGGCATCAATCCTCCTGGAGTCCTTATCTGGGGGGTGTGAAGCCAAGGGTATATTTGCCTTATCACAGGCAGCAGCCTGCACTACCCCAACATGGCTGCATTGCTGGTTAAGGAACTCCGTATCTGAGCCTGAGAGAGTATACCTCTTGTCCATTCTCTTGTCTACAGGAAGTATAGAATTAGGAGTCTTTAAAATTGTTATTGTCTGTTTCCCAAATAACTTATGAAGGGGAATAGACAGCCTCCTGGACTCTGGGATATCCATCATTTCAAAACAGTCAGGCTCCTCCTGGTCGTCCACAGCTTCTTCGATAGCAAGCTGAAGAGTTTCAGCCACTTTTTTGTAGAACATAAAATTGGAAGGGGACTCAGAAAGCCTAGGAGGAGAAACCCCTGAAGGTCTGTCTGGGGAGATGTCCAGGTCAATAGGTACATCCAGACTTTTGTAATCACCATCACTATCCTCATACTCTCCTTCCTCCTCCTCTGGTTCATAAAAATCTTCTAAATTATAGTCTGGAACCGGGGGGAACCGAACCGAACCGAGCCCCTTCCTGATGGTGCAGGTTCGGTGACTATATAGCGACTGAACAATCCTTATCGCTTTGGCTATTTCATCAGCGGTCGGAGAAAGAATTTGTGGATCCGCATCGCTGATTTATCCTTCTTTTCTTTTTAACGAACAGACTCGGAGTCGGTTCTCCTGTGCTGAAGAAGTTTCGCCTGGTCAGAGGGCACTCCTTCTGGTTCGGTTGGAACTGAACCATGGCCATCCGGGTCAGCGGACTCTTGGCCTCCTTTCCTAAGCCTACCAACTCTCTTTTTACAGGGTAGCTGCAGGAAAATTCTTGCAAATCTGGCAGTCTGAATCGGGTGGTCAAACCCCAGACAATAAACACAGGTGGTACTGGGATCAGCCTTAGCAAAGACTTCCCACACACACTACAGTGTTGAAACCCAGTGGGCAGTTTTTCTTTTGGGTTTCTCAGACATGGCCAGTCTAACAAAAACTTGCCCTTTTTGACAATCCGCCTGTGAACCTCTTATCGGTTCCTGACCGTATTCACAGTCGTTGGAAAAACCGTAATGAAATCCGTTTTTTTAGAACCGATAAGGACCGGTTACCACACTCTAAAAATAGAATAAACTTTTTTTGAACAACCTGATCGGTTCAAGCCAAACCGATCCCACGTTTACAAGTTCCATGCAGAAGAACAAGAAAATAAACCTATGTAGTACTCACGATACCACAGAGTGTCTGAACCGACAGGTTAACGGTTTAAATTCGGTCTAAAACCGAGAAAAACTGTACTTTAACCGACAACTTTGAACCAAGCAAAGGATAAATCTCCGGAGCGACTGTTCAGTGATTCGGAGTAAAGAATCTGACAGTTTAATTTCAAACAGCAGCAGACAGAGTCTCAACTGAGCTCGAGCTCAGCGTTCCATGCCTGGCATGGAAAGTTAACTCTTTCATCTCTGGGGCAGTTCAAAGGTTGGACATCACTGCAATATGTCAGAATACAGCAAGACTTCATGTTGTTTGAAAGAAGCCCTACTCGCCATCCTGAGACCCTCTCAGATGTCTCCTAGGGAGAGGCTACAAGGAGAAGAGAGAGGGGGGAAAAAACAACCAGATTCCCATAAAGGAGGGTGAGCAGGGAGTGGGCATGGCTGAGGAACTGAGGCCTTGTGAGGGGAAGGTGGGTGGGATTCAGTGATGAATGAAGATACACAGGAAGATCAAGAATTATGGTAAGTATGTAATTTTCGAATCTTCCCCATGTCAATCTTAATCATTCATCACTGGTGGGTGAGTACCGAGCCACCCCAAAGGGGGCCCAGTAATTCCCTGAGAGAATAGTATCCCACAGCCCCCCGTGGGGGGATGCACGGGGGGGGGAGAGATTCTCCACTGGTCAGTTAGGCCTGGGATTGATCAGGGTGAGGCGGGGTCCCCTTGGGGCAGGAAGGCACCCCTATAGTTCCCGTCTTGCCCTGCAGGAAAAGAGATGGGTCCCCCAGAAGGAAGAGGCCATTAACCTACGTCAGGCCAAGGGTGACAACCTTGAAAAGCGTAGCCATGATGTCCGCCTACTGCAGATTTGCTGTCCCAGCAAGTTGTGAAGCGACTTCACTGGTGTCATAAGATGCCCTTGACTGATGCCTTCCCAGCACCTGACCTATAGCAGAGAGAGCCATGGCTTGCCGGATAGCCTCTGAATCGGACAGCAATGCTAGCAACTGGCCCAGCATTGACCACAGATGCCTGATATAGGCAGTGCGGTGTGCCTGATGCAAAGCAATGGACAGTATCATCCACGCAGATGAGAAAACTCTCCACCACAAGTGATCGAACTCCGCAGAGTCAGGATCTGGGGTCAGTCACTGACCGGATGTCTATGCCTGGTAGGGTTGTCCAAACGTGTCAATCCCAAAGTGGGATGAGGCAGAAAGCCTGGCACCCCTGGGGTGCGCAATACCGCCCCCGGCAGTCCATGGGGCCTGAAACTGTGGCATATGGAAGCTGCCAGGTGCTGTACAATGCCTCCAGGCAGGAAACTGGCCAGGAGGGAATGACCAAATGGTGTGCCTCGAACTCACCCATGGAGGCTTGCGTCGAAAGCTCAGTACTGTAATGGGCAAAATACAGTTGTGGCCAAAATATTGGCGCCTTTGCAGTTTTTTCTAATAATGCACCATTCCTTCCAGAAAATTGTTGAAATTAAAAAATATGTTGGTATCCACATATATATTTCTTTGGTTTGCAGTGGAATAAAACACAAAAAGCAGAAAAATTTACTAAGTCTTAGCTTATTCCACACAGAAATCCATAAATGGCCCGGACAAAATTATTGGCACCTTTTAGAAGTAGTTAGAAATAATTAGAATTCAAGCAGGTGACTCTCCTTCACTTTGGAATTGAACTCACCTGTGGTGAGTTGCAGGTGCCTGCAATATAAATATCACTCATTCAACCAGTTTGAATAGAGAAAAGGACTCATTCTCCTGTTTTGTGTCACTGTGTGTACCGCAATGAGCATGGAGAAAAGAAAGACAGCCACAGAATTGTCTGAGGAGGTCAGACAGAAGATTGTAAGTAAGCATGAACAATCTCAAGGCTACAAATCAATCTCCAGAGACCTTGATGTTCCTGTTTCCACCATGTATAACGTTATCAGGATGTTTAAGGCCCATGGTACTGTAGCCAACCTCCCTGGACGTGGCCGCAAGAGAAAACTTGATCGAAGATTGCAGCGCAGGATTGTTTGAATGGTGGAGAAAGCACCTCGATCAACTGCCAAACAGATTCAAACTGACCTTCAGACTCAAGGTACGACAGTTTCAACTCACACCATCCGTCGCCAACTCAATGAAAGGGGGTTATATCGTAGGAGGCCCAGGAGGACCCCACTGCTGAGAGAGAGAGACATAAGAAAGCCCGACTGGGGTTTGCCAAAACACACCTGAACAAGTCAAAATCCTTCTGGGAGAATGTCCTGTGGACAGATGAGACCAAATTAGAGCTTTTTGGTAGACATCATCTCTATGTTTACAGAAAACAAAATGAAGACTTCAAAGAAAAGAACACCTCCCCTACAATCAAACATGGAGGAGGTTCAGTGATGTTTTGTGGTTGCTGTGCTGCCTCTGGCACTGGGTGCCTTGAACATGTGCATGGCATCATGAAATCTGGAGATTACCAGGCCATTTTGGAGCACAATGTTGAACCCAGTGTCAGAAAGCTGGGTCTCCGAAGGTCATAGGTCTTCCAGCAGGACAAAGACCCCATACACTTCAAAAAGCACCCAGGAATGGTTCAAGACAAGATGCTGGACTGTTCTGAAGTGGCCAGCAATGAGTCCAGATCTAAATCCCACTGAAAACCTGTGGAGAGACCTGAAAACAGCAGTTGGGAGAAGGCACCCTTCAAATCTGGGAGAACTGGAGCAGTTTGCACAAGAAGAGTGGGCCAAACTGCCAGTAGAGAGGTGCAGGAAGCTCATCCATGGCTATAGGAAGCAGCTGATTGCCGTTATTTTGACCAAAGGCTGTGCTACCAAATATTAAGTCTAGGGTGTCAATAATTTTGTCAATGCCATTTCTTTTCATTTTCTAATTTAAAAGGATATATTAAATTCTGAATCAAAAACAAAGGTTCTGTAATATTAACAGAAAAATAAACTGTAGAGACCAAATATTGTACTGTTGTTAATTTCAACTTATGTTTAAAGGAATTGTGAGTTATTTGAAAAAGTGCAAGGGCGCCAATATTTTTGGCCACAACTGTAGGTAATATGCAAGTCCCTAACCAGTCTCACTGGGAAGCGCTGATACTGAGCCTGATCAATGTCAGAGGATACATGGATGGAAGACTCCTCTTCCTCAGGGAGGAAGATGAGGAGGCGGAGGAACCTGCAGAGTCAGACTCCGGCTGCGGAAGGGGAACCAGTTGAAAGACCTGTTCGTCCATAGCCCTAACATACTGGGAAAAGTCCGCAGCCCAGTATCTGAACTGTTTGCAGGTCAAAGGCCCCGAAGGCCCAATATGACCTGGGAGAGGAGGAGCTGGATGCAAAGTCACAGGAGAACTTGTCACCATATGTGATGTGCCTCTGACAGGGCTGGAAGACCCAACAGGCAATCCTGGCATAACAGGGAATCCGCAGGTCTGAAAAGTCAACGGCCTACTGAGAAAAGTAAAGCGGTCAGTACTGAGCCCTGTAGGGGAAGCTTCTCTATGAGGGGACCGGGACCACATGGATCCAGAAGGGCGG
Organism: Neoceratodus forsteri; assembly: GCA_016271365.2. Lineage (NCBI taxonomy): Eukaryota > Metazoa > Chordata > Ceratodontiformes > Ceratodontidae > Neoceratodus > Neoceratodus forsteri. The sequence continues at coordinate 383,739,213 of CM028131.1, forward strand.
TCTCCAGCCCCACCCAATAAGAACTCCCTCAAAGGAGACGAGGGAGAGAATCTGGGCTCAGCACTGCGGCTCCTCTCCAGGCCTCGGAGGGCCACAGAGGAGTGCTGCTGCCCCTTGCCCTGTCCCCTCAACCCCGCCAACTGAAGAGGAAGACCTCTTCCTCGCACCCTGTGCCAAAGAACCCCCCCAACTCCACAGACTCCCTGAGGAGAGTTGCACAAGAGGGGGATTCAGTCTTGACCTTAAGAGAGAGGATGGCACTGGGGGTGGCAGCCAACCCCTCTCCCAAAGCCCGGACCACTGCACCCCTAGCCGCTGGACCATCAGCCTGCACCTGCCCCTTCGAGCCGCCATCAGCCAGAGAGTACCTGGGAAGGTGCAAGAGTGCTAGGCCCTGGAGCAACCTCAGCAAGAGTGAGGACATCTTTCAGGATCAACCTCCGAATCATCTGGTTCCAAAGAGGAGATGACCCAGAAGAGCTCCGGGCTGGTGGCCCCAGGGGCTCCAACGCCATCGCTCCAATCACCAGAGCCACAAATGGCTCCAGGATCGGAGGCAGCACCAAGGAATGCCCCACGCCCAAACCCACAGCCATAGGCCTAGACAACGGGGGGAGCCTGCACCTCCGAAGAGGTGACTGCCAAAGTGGAACTCCTAGCCCCGCCTCAAGTGGAGCCAGCCTGGAACTGCAGCACCATGGTAGAGACCTCCCTCCATTGCAAGGCTAGAAAAGGAGGCAGCCCCCTCTTCACCGGATTGTGTAGGCCCAGGAAAGGACCCGGAGGAA